>CM050512.1:95045557-96246391 GCA_027563665.1 Antrozous pallidus
GACACAGATACGCACATGCCCGATGCTAATGGTCCCCATGATGGGCACTCACAGTACAAAAAGCTCCTGTGCAAGGTGCTTCAGAGCTTGACCTCCTGGAGACCCCAGAGGGAGTTCTCTCATCCCCATTTCCCAGGCCAGCGAACTGAGGCTCAGAGAACGGAAGCGACCTAGGCGAGGTCACAGGACTTGGCAGAGGCAGGATTTGAACCGAGAGGATCTGATTGCGGATGACGCATTCCAAACCTGTCTCCCAGACAAAGGCGCCTCTCCCTGCCCTGCTAAGATGCCCTCCGCTCGAGGCCAACACTCTGGCAGCAGAGCCTTTGTTTCTGTGGAAGAAGGGCTGGTTTTCCGGGGAAGGTGCTGGAAGGGCCCAGGCAGGAGCCAAGGTGAAGGGACAGCTCCTGTTGTATCAGCTGCTCAGGACAAACAGGAAATGCAGCGGGTGCCGCTCCAAGGCTTTGCTTTCACTTCCGGAGCCAGGAATGCCTCCTCTTCCTGCCCCCTGGACAGTTCTGCTTTGTCCTTCCCAATTCAACTCTGACTTGTTCTTTAAAACCATCCCTGGCCTCCCAAAGATGCGCTGACCACCCCTTCCTTAGCTCGCTGCCGTCGCCAGCATCGCCCATATGAGCACCTTGTAATTGCTTTGTTCTTGGCCCTGATCTTCCTCAAGATTCTTGATGGCCAGGGGTTGTGTGTTACCCACCCTCCCTGTTCTCCCAGAGCCAAAAAAAGGGTGCCTGACCTATGGTCCCTGCCCAACAAATGGTGACTCTCTAGAGCAACGATGACGATGGATGGTTTAAACAAAGTGAACGTTTAAATTTTAAGAGCTGAATTAAGAACTGGCTTATGTTTCAAGGCCTCCAGGGTTGGAGTGAGTTTTCCATTTCAGCTGCATTCTAGTTGTGTCTTAACCTCTCTGAACCCCCAGTTCCCATCCACAAGGTGGGGTAATACTAGGACTCCCCTGCAGGAGTTGCTGTGAAGGTCGCCTTAGCTAATAATGTATGGAAAGCAACTGGCCTGGAGCCTTAGCACAGGCAAAGCACTTAATAAATGTGGGTGCCATTGGCAGGTACCTGAAAGAATGACTGAGGCTTCACAGCCCATGCAGGGGGCCTCCAGCCCTGGCAGCTGGGGGCCCAGCACACCAGGTGAAAGCAGGTGGAGTGAAGGAGGCGGCCTGCATCACCAGCCTCAGGCACACGGCTGATCTGCCCACGTCTTCCTCTTGAGCTCCCACTGGTTCTGAAAGACTGTTCCCATTCGCCCTTCTCAGCTGGCCAGGACTGATTCCCCAGGGTCCTCAGAAAAGAGGTCACGGAACAAACAGATATTTTAAGTCTCTGGTAGATTTTGCTTTTGGCCTGCAAAGCGGTTTTACAATTTCAATTAGTTGCCAATATCTGAAACTCAGGCAGACTGTGCATTCAAAGACTGGATGTCTGACCTTGAAAAGTCCGATCTCATCGCAGCGGGTGCACATTTCCTGTCGGCCAGAGCTGAGAAGCAACTGTCCACGTCAGATGGACGTGGGCACTCTCAGGCCCCAGGTGGTTGCCACGCGCATTCTCACCACATGCCTTCCTCAGAAGACATCCAACATTGCAAGTCCTGCCCCATGTGGAGGATCCGGCCAGAAACAGGCACCCCCGTTTTGTTTTGATTTGATTTTCTTCTAACTGGTTAGAGGCAGAGCAGCTAGCTCTGAGTCTGAGTAAAAACCCGTACTCCAAACCCGTCTCATCTCTCTTTGACATCACCAATATGTAAGGACACGATGAATCAATGGTTCTGTTTAATAATAAACTAACCGTGTCTTTGCTGCCTCTCCGGGAGGAAGCTAAAAATACATCACTTGTGGACAGCACATCCATCTCCCCAGGCAGAGGGGTGTCAGGTGGTGCGCCCTCGCCCAGCACCAGCCCTGGAGGGCTCCTGACTAGGGGCACTGCCAGTCCTGCAGGGATGCAGGCGCTGTGGGGCACGGGCCTGCAAGCTCTCCGCCTTCGCTCACGGTCGAAAGTGGAAATGATGCGGCAGAGACATAACCAGAGGAAGAGACAAACCTGTTCAGGTCACTTCTGTGTCTCTTCTGAAGTGTCGCCTTTTCCTAGAGGATGCCAGAGAGATCAACCTAGTAAAAGTAGGGCCTGCTCTGACCCTGTTCACACACACACACACACACACACATACACACACACACACACACACTATCCCATGTCCTCCTTCCCCCAACACGTCCCATAAGCCTCAGCATCTCACTTGCCTGTTCTCTCGTGCACTGTCACTCTTCCACTCAGTTCCACGCTCCATGAAGGCAGGGGCCTTCTTGGATCTGAACTGTCTCTAAAAACAGACCCCTCCTGGAAACCTGCAAAGTGCGCCTCTGACATGGTGCCCTGTGATGTTCCTCGCTTCTTGCCATATTTCTCAGCACCCATACAATTATTAGTGTTTCCTTTAACCTTCATTTTAATTGAAATACGCCTATGTAAAGAAGTAAAACTTTATGGTGGTGATAAAATCAGAAAAACCGAATCTATGGAATGGGAGCAAAAGGGGGGAGCTGAGCGCTGGGGCGAGGGGGGGAAGGTTATTCATATGAAGAGGATTTGCTCCTACAAACGGATTAACAGCAGAGTTGCTTTAAATAGCAGCTTAAGCCTTGTTTACGGATTACAAAATACTTGATGAAGAGGTGGAGCGGCTCAGGAACTGGAGAAAAGCATGATTAGGCCCAACAAGACATTTAAAAATGTGCATGTTTTCTTTAAAATTATAACAGATATCCACAAGAGGAACAGTTTCATTTCAAAAAACCTTATTCCCACCCAATATTTTGGTTGCACGTCAATCACATGAAAACCAGTGCATCTATGTCCATGAGCCAGTTTAGATCCAGCACATTTATTTTTCAGCCCCTACTCGAAGAACATTGATAATTTGTTAAACGTAGTTAAGTGCTTGTAATGTACCAGGCACTGCTGAACATGTGTCGGGCATGATTTCATTTGAAGCAACCCGATGCCGTAGGTATAATTGTTGCCGTGATTTTGTGGACGAGGAAACTGAGGCTAGGAGTGGGGACATGACTCAACCTGAGCAAGCGGAGGGCAGAGTCACTATTCAAGCCAAAGTACAGGAAGCAGGCAAAGAGGTTAGATTATAAAAGGTAGGTTTCCTGTCTCAAGGAGGACACAGATCAGTCAGAAAGGCTAACAGATACAGAGAAGGATGATAAACACTTTGGGAGAGACTTTTGTGGGAGCAGAAGAAGGGAAGAGCAACAGTCCAAGGTGTGCCCAAATCCAGATGTGACCTCAACCAATCCCTAGTTCGTTCTCCATACTCCAGCACCCCTAAACACGCAATGCCCAGATTCGACTCCTCCATCCTTCAGGCCAGGGACACTCACCGGAACCTCTCTGAGCACACACCAGTCCATCCTGGGGTGCTCTCCTTCCAAGGCGGGGCTGTGAGGAGAGAAAGAGCAATTCTCCTGCAGGGTCCCTCCCAGGGCTGACACCTGAGAGCTTCTCACTGCCTCATTTTCCTCCCGTGAAAAATGGGGATATTAGCTGCCCCCCGTCTCCCTCGATGGGGAAGCGCCGGTGATTAATTAGGTAACATCTGTGAAGCACTGCCAGCTTTCCGGAGAAGGGCACCTTGGGAGAGAGCTATAAAAACACGGAGGAGCGGGCTATTATCAGCACCATCATTGTTATCATCACCTCCATCAGGACACTCTCCTGCCTGAAGACCTACAGTGGCTCCCCACGGCCTGAGGAGGTGCCATGAGCAGCCCGGCCCGCAAGGCCCTGGGTACCACTGCTGCTCTGTCCCAGGCACTTCTCAGCCCCACACTTTTACACCCCATATACCCTTAGGGGAGGGTCTGCCATCCCCACATAGACCCTCGTGTCCATTCTCCAGGGCCACATACATTCCCAGCTTTTGAGATGCTTGTAGATTTCATGGTCAAAGTTTTCTCCCTACTGCAAGAGTCCCTGCCCCCTTACTTCAATAGTCCCTGTCTCCTCTTGCAATAGTCCTTTCAAATAAAGTCTCTCCCACAGGTGAGCTGGGCGCTCAGCCTACAGTGGGCTTGTCATTGCTGGCCTCCTTATTTTCCTCTCCCTTGGGTTTTATTAGTACAGGCACACAGGTGCACACTAGCACAGGGATCTTGCACGCGTTCCTCCATTCCCAGAGCTACACACAAAGATGCCACGCAAACTATGCCTCGATGTGTCATCGCTCCAACTAGACACTGAGTATGTTGAGGACAGACAGGGTTGAGACAAAATACACACTTCATAAACAGAGCCGCGGGGAGTGGTTCACTGCCAGCCAACCTGGGTTCAGAATGAGGAGAGCTCCCCATTCTGCTCCTCCCACCTCCCAGAGCCCAACTTCCTCCTCTGCAAAACGGAGACCCCATAAGAGGCGCTGTCTCGGAGAAAACGGGGTCTGGCCTGGGTAAGCCAAGACTTCATCTGAAAGGGCAATTGCAAGGAGGAGAGAGGGATTATTGCAATACGGAGACAGGGACTCTTGCAAAAGGGAGACAGCTTTGACCATGAAATCGACAAGCATCTCAAAAGCAAGGCCTTTCTTTCCTAGAGGAGAGTCAACAGCAAAAGTACAGGTGTGGGGAGGTGGGGGGAAAGGGTGGGAGGATCCCGTAGATGAAAAGAGGTTTTATGCCACAGCCAGCCAGTTCCGCTGGCTCAGGCAAAAGCAGGGGGGCTGGCAGAAGGAGCAAAGCTTAGCCAATGTTGGGTCAGCAAGCGTTTCGCTCTGCATGATTGGTAAGGACGCACTTCAGCTAATCATTTATGAGGCCGAGGAAGGGAATTTGGAGGCTGTGTGCCTGGCCTTTTCACAGGTAAACAAGGGGGTGCCTGTGTGCATATGTGTCTTACGGAGAAGGTGGTGCTTTGCTGAGGGGCTCAGGTAAAGTTCAACACCAGCAACAGTCAAGAAGGTTGTTGTGTGGATTCAATGCAATAAGGCACAGGAAGTCTTTAAAACAAACTCTGTTCAAAGTGCTTTGGGTTTTGGTTAATGTCTGTTCACTTCCAGGATGATCTAGTACAACGGCTATTGGAGCAGAAAGATAGAAAATGAGATGGAATATTCTGGAACAGTCTTGCAGGTAAATATGCAGCCTGGTAGTATGCCTGTATTTTGACAGCCAGGCACATGATACTACTGATTCACATTGAATTTGCTCTCTACTCAGTCCCAGGACATTATTATCACACTAGTGAACCGGTGCACAAAATTCGTGCACCTTAAAAGGTAATTAATTAGAGGAAATATTTTAATATTGCTTTTTGCCCTTTTGCTATAATAGAAGTGTCAGAGGTGAAAGATAATTAGTAAAATGAGTATGAAAATCTCCCTCCTGTCAGAGTCTGGGGCATACCACAGGACCTAGAGTCAAGTTCCTACCTACCACCTGCATGTCCTTCCAAAACAGAGGAGATCCAGACCCGGCCAGAACCACCCCTGCCAAGCCCCTCCGGCAGAGGACACAGCTTCAGGTCCCCTGGCCCGGCACTGGGGAGGGAAGAGTAGCCTGAGGTCCCCTGTCAAGCCCCACTAGTTGGGGGGCAGAGCCTGAGGTCCCCTGGTCCAGCACTGGGGTGGGCGAGGGGCACAACTTGAGGTCCCCTGTCAAGCCCCGCTGGGCAGGGGCCATCTTCTGAGGTCCCCCCAGCCCGCCCAAGTGCCATGCAGCCTCAGGTCACTGCTATTAGGTTGTGATGTTATGGGTTCCTGGGTAATTTGCATATTCCTCTATTACATAGATAGATCATCTCCTCTTAAGCAAGATGACTGTTAAGCTGAAAATACAGTCAGTATAGTCCCTGGCCACTAACAAGTTAAAATAAGAAAGGAATTAAAAAATGCAACATCCTCCCTCCTCCAAGAATTAAAGCGGATAGACTATAAGACAGGATGGAGAAGCAGGAGTTAAAACATGTGGCGGAAAATTCTCTGCTAACTTTTTATCGTCTGCTATAATCAGCGGCACGCAAACCTGTTTTAAATTTACCGACAGCTTTTTAAGCTGCCATCTAGCTCTTGAGGTATTTTTAGTCAAGTAGAGATTCATTTAGGCCCAAAAGTCAGGAAATGGAATCCTGTCAGGTGTTGTTCTTAGAGAATTCCGGCCATGCCCTTTGTCTGCTGTCTGCACCACTTCTCACTTGCACACAATTAAATAATCACGCCACCCCCCAACCTCTACGGCATCTTCAGCATCTCCCCACAGAGGAGGAAAAGCCAAGAAGTCCCCAGTAGGTTTAAGGGATCTCTTCTCAATTCCATCAGCAGAAACAGACTTGTGTGTGTGTGGCGGGGCAGGAGGGGGTTAACAAGGAAAACAGGGCCCTGAACCAAAATGAAAGACAAATTCCGCTTTCCCTGCTACAAACAGACGTATCCAGTCAGGCTGCGGCTATATATATATTTCAGCTGCCAGAAAGAGCTAGGCAGACAGAGGAGGAAGGAAATTAAAACAATACCACCACGCTGGAAGCAAGGAGAAGGTACCAAAGTCAATGGGAGAACCACCCTTGATTCCTCATGTTCTTCCGCACACCCCGCCCCATCCAACCCACCTCCACTTCCCTGGCAAGTCTAACAGAATCTACCAGGGGATGTGTCCACAACTGTCTTCTTCTGATCCTGACCATCCCCAAGCTGATCCAAGTCATGGTCACTTCAGATCACAGCACCTGTTCACTCCCCATGGTCCTGTCTCCACCCAGCAGCCGGAGGGTAAGATCATAAACCAAATGACTCACAAGATAGCAAATAAGTCAAGGGCTCCCATCTCACTGGGGTTAGAATCCAAACTCTTCAATCTGGATGGCAAAGCCCCACAGGTTCTCACTCCTGCCTGTTCCCCAGCTCACCGGACACCACCTTCCATCTTTCCCCAGGCTCCGTACTTCTGTCCGTTTCCAGAGCAGCCCATCCCGGATGCCTCCAGGCCCTTCCCTCTGCCTGCAATGCTTTTCCTCCTGGTTTCCACATGGCTTTTCTGGTCACTGAGGAGTCAGGTCAAATGTCGCCTACCTAGGGGGCCCTCTGGGGCCCGCCATCTCCATCATTTCATACTGTTTTCATTCCATGTACAACACTTGTCATTTTACTTTTCCCTTCCTTTGTGGATCCCTGTGTCTTGTTTGCGGGGCTGCGATGAGCATGCGTAACAGTGTCCCTCCCTAGCTGGTGCTCAAGAAATGACTGTTGAATGAATGAATGGCCACGGGAAGAAACCAGGGCTGTGGCACATCGAGGGAACGGGTGAATTCAGAAGAGGCGGCGCGTATTTCACCTCCTATCAACCTCCTATCAACATAGATGCTACCTTTTCATTAGAAGTCTGTGCTCCAGATTTGGAGTTCATCAGAATGTCAAAAGAGAAAGTAAGTTCCCAGGCCCAAGTTCTTCCAGGCATATGGAAAAGCTTTCCAATCACTGGATCAGGTTTAAATGGAAATGAACTGAAACAAACAAGATTAAAAATTCAATTTCTCATCCCAGGTGCTCGACAGCCACCTGTGGCTGGTGGCCCTGGCGCTGGGAGGCCTGGGTGTGGCCCACACCAGTGTCACCATCAGCCCAAGAAGGCACGTGTTTGGGGAAAACTGCTCTGGAGCCCCGAGGCAGTGGTTCCATCCTCACCGGCCTCTGGCACGACCTTGGTGACCTGTGACACTCCAGAGCAGCGGTCTGAGGGGGTTCATGGACCAATGGTCCATGGACCAAATGGTGGTCCGTGAGGTCCGAAAGGTTGGCAGCCGCTGCTCCAAGGGACCACAGAGGGGGACACCATTTCTAAAAGCAAATAAGGCCATGGACGGAGGCGGTAGCACCACAGGCTGGTGAAGAGCCTGGGGCCTGGAGCTGGACCAGCTGTGTGGCCTTGGGCACATTATTTAACCACCCCATGCCTCAGTTTACCCAAAGGTAAGAGGTCAGCACCTCACCCACACAGGAGTTTAAAGGGACAAACGAGACCGTGTAAAGAAGCATTTGGCATGGTGCCTGACACATAGCAACGTGTCAATATAAATCACTGTAATCATTAGTATGACTCACTATGATGCTTGGAGTGCTGCTGACAGAAGTACAGGACAGGACAGGTGCCCCGGTGACAATGAGGCCAAGCCGTTATAGCAGAGAAACTGCCAGGAGATCCCTCACAGCACAGACTCCCACCAGAGACGCCCTCAGGTAGAACAGAATATCTGAAGAACGATCCAAATAAGAATGTACCATATTGATGTGGCATTCCTCAGGGACCCTTCCGGGAGAGACCCAGACTGCACGTGTCCTCTCTGTCACTTGCATCTGTTCATTGGTCAATGGACCAGTCGGTTCAGGAGCCCCTCCAATCAGCAGCGGAGGCTGTGATAGTTCACAAGGCACCGGGACAGAGGGATCAACGTTGTCATAGATCTGTCAGACTTCTGGGCCGCGAAGAGGACCAGATGTTCAAATCGGCCTGTGCAAGCCCAAACCAGAGCTTCCAGGCAGGCTGCCGGATTCCTGTGCGAGGGAAACAACGGGCCTGCCTGGGAGAGTCTGGTGACGTGTCCCCGCAACAGGCGGGCTGTCACAGTCTATTTGGAAACAGTTGCAAAGCAGCATTTTTATTGCCCTCCTGGACAGGTTTGCAAAACCTGAAACAATGCCTGTCACTGGCTCAGTGCTTCCCGAGCACACCCTTTGAGCCAGTCCCTGTGCTGGGCACTGAGAGACGCAAAGATGAAGAGAAACAGTCTGCAGGTCAGCCAGAGGTGCAGAGTTTAACACGGTCTGAAAGCTCGGCGGTCTTTATTAGCCGAATGACTCTGGACAAGTTGCTTCACCTGTGGAAGAGTCAATCTTCTTCCCTGTGAAACGGGATAGCAGCAGGACCTTCCACATCAACATGTAAATACAAATGAAGGGCTTAGAACAACTTCTGGCACACAGTAAGTGCTCAAGTAATGTTTTTATTCTGCGTTGTAGTATTAGACTGCTTGTAAAGGGCTAAGTCCCAAGTATTAGAATTCTATAGAATAAAATCCTAATATGCCAATTGTCCCTCCGGCCATTCACTATAACATGTAATGACCACCAGGGGCAGACACTCTGACTGATAGGTTAGCTTGCTGCTGGGGTCTGGCCAATTGGGACTAGGCAAGATGGGCTGGACACACCCTGGAGCCCTCCCGAGGTTCCTTCCTGGCCCCAATCATGCGCCGGTGGGGTCTCTTGGCCTGGCCTACAACCTCTCGCAATCTGGGACCCCTTAGGGGATGTTGGCGAGCCAGTTTCGGCCTGATCCCCATAGGCCAGGCCGAGGGACTCCACCAGTGCACAAGTCCGTGCACTAGGCCTCTAGTAGTCTATGAGAGGCATCTCAATGGTGGGGGGGGGGGGGGGGGAGTCAGCAAAACTACTAGTCCATGGGTCAAATCCAGCTAGCAACATCTTTTTGTAAAAAAAAAAAGTTTTATTGGAACATGGCCACGCCTATTTATTTATACACCATCTCTGGCTGCTTTCACATTGCAGAGACAAAGTTGAGTAGTCGCCAAGGAGAACGAATGGCCCTCAATATCTAAAACATTTACTATCTGGTCCTTTAAGAAAGGGTTTGACAACCCTACTCCATTTCAAATGGATAGAGATGAAATCAGGGAAGGCTTCCTAGAGGAGGTGGCAACCTAACTTTTCCTTGGTCAGTACTAATTCTTGCTTTTTACAGACTTCTCAAATAGGAAGCTTAGACCAGCTGGTTTGGGTAAAAAAGGGACAAACACTGCCACACACCCCACCTGTATCAAATTCAACAATAGAAGCCACCAAATGATGGCTTATGGGGCCAGAAGTAGTCTGCAACCCTGCTGTTCATGGCTTTAAAAACATCTGAGACTACACCGGGAGGCTGGGATACAGCACGGTAATCTGCCTTTCTGGTTTGTTAGCTCTGCATATTTAGAAAGCTTTGGCCCAGCCTCCCTCTGAGCCCCCTTTATATGAGGGTCTCCAGGTGACCATGAACCCCACCATTCCTGCTTTCTTTCCCCACTTTACATGGATCTGTGTTTATGTCCTCCTCCACTCCATCACTGTCAAGCCTCTCACAATCCAGGAGAGGTAGACGAGGCAATCACTACCAATTCACAAATGGGAAAACCGAGGCTCACAGAGACTTCCTTAAGGATACCCAGCCGGCAAAGGATAACGCTGGACAGGAACCAGAGCCTCTGACTCCAGTTCACTGCCCGGCCTCAGACGTTCAAACCGAAGAATCAGCCATCACTACGATTTCGCTAGCGCACTTTACAGTTGGCACAGCTCTTCCGCAGATGTGAGGCCTTAGAGATCGGAGCCGCCCTCAGATCCACCCAGGCCGCATAACGAATAAGGAACATGCTCACCAAAGGGTTAATGAGGCAAGAGGTCAAAACTCCAGGAAAATAAGGACATGAAGTGGACAGGTCTCTGAGGTCAGGGGCCACAAATCTAATGAGACCAATAAGCACTGGATGAGTGCCTGCTGGAAGCGGGTCACAGAGAGGGAGGGCCCTGCTTCCTTTCGAGGCCCCACATCTCAGGGAGGTGAAGGGGGGCACCTGCACAGTAACAAAACAATCAGACTGGGTTCTGGGCAAGGGTGAGGGCAGCCTCACTGAAATCCAGGCGGCCAAGTGGTAGAGTTAAGGGCCCACTCAGGGCATGGGTGGACAGATCTGAGTGGGTATGAGTGAGTTTTTTTCGGAGGGGGGTGGCGAGTAGGTCAACCACGGCTCTTGAGTGATGGAGTCACGTCTTTTGGCCGCCATTACCGAGCACCAGTGACGGAGTGGCTGAGATCCTGGAAAGGTAGTAACTCACTGCGCTGGAGGCCGGAGTCTGCGATCCAGGTGTAGCAGGCGGTTCCTCTGAGGGTCGAGGAAGAGTCTGGTTCACGCCCCTCTCCTAAATTCTGATGAGCTGTGGGCAATCTTCGGTGTTTCTTGGCTTGTAGAAGCATCACCCCAATATCTGCCTTCGCGTTCACATGGCGTTCACCCTGTGTGCCTGTCTGTGGTCCGAATTTCCCCTTTCCGTAAGGTCACATTGCTTTAGGGGCCCGTCCCACTCCAGTATGACTTCATCTTTACTGGTTGCACATGCAATGACCCTCTTTCCAAACAAGGGCACATTCTAAGGTCCCAAGGGTTGGGACTTCCAAATGTGCATGTGGGGGGACACAATTCAATGCATAACAGACGATTTCCTCAAAGTGCCGAGAAAACATGGGAATGGGAGCTGAGATTCTCAAAAATCCTTTCGAGTTCTCTGCCTATGAAAAGGAGAGACGTGGGTCCCCTCCAGGTCGTTCAGGGCCCAGGAAGAGTCCCCTGAAGTCCCCCTGCTGCTAGCTAGAGGTTTCGTGAGGGAGGAGGTGGGTGGGCAAGGGGTGCACAGCTCCAGGAACCCAAGCACTGGGAGGGTGGGGGAGCAGAAGGGGAGGATCCTTCTCCATTTTCATTATACCATGGAAAAGAGAAAACTCAATTTATTTAAGAACAAAGAGGCTTTAACCTGAAATTCATTCTCCTGCCCGGTAACTTCTCAACATCTATATGCAAGAGTAGCAGCCAGCATTGAGTCCCAGCCACACACACTGAAGGCCCTAGATTGGGAAAATAATGGCATTTTCTCAACAAATTATCTCACAGCTGAAGTAATAACTTGTTTATAGATGTGCCAATTCAGGTTTCCATCCCCTTAACCTACCTCTGAAAGAAAGGCGATGTCTCCCCCACAGCAAACGGCAGCAGTTTCGTCGCCATGCCCCCCTGCGCCCCTCCCTGCCACCCACTGCAGGGCCTTTATTAATTTTAAGCCATTGACAGAGGCTCTTTGGAAACTATGTTTTCACATCTCAGGTCAACATCCTCCTGCTCCGTTCCAATAAAACACGCACCGTCACTGATAAAAGCAAATATTTCTCTGGGAAGCAGGAGAACAGAACCACTGTGCTTTAAATGCAAGCACCAGGAACCAAGCCAGCGAATGTCCCCGATGGCGGCCATCAAGTTAACTGGTCCGCGGTGGGGTTCACCGTCATTATGCAACCAGGAAAGCACGGCCTCAAGCTCTTTCCTGGCACTCGCAGCCTTCTCGGCCTGTGGCCATGTGGCCAGGAAGGACAGGTGCCAGGAGCTACATCAAGCACTCAATCAACAAACAGTGAGCACAGCTTACTCTGTGCTGGCACCGTGCTGGGCACTAGGTACCTTGCCGAGCAACCTAGATCCGGCACCTAATGCCTTCATCCAGTTACAGTCTAGTAAGCGAGACACACAACTAACCAACCAACCAATCTACAGAGCCACACGCCTTGTTTCATTAGAGAAACAAGGTATGGAGTTAGAGAGAATAGGGCGGCCGGTGGAGTTTGATCTGGGATTTGAGGGATGAGGGGGAACTGACCTGGAAGAGAGACAGGAAGCCAGTTGGGCTTGATTGAAAAGGCTGAGGGGAAAGATTGAATCAAGATGAAGCCAGAAGGTGTAGGTCAGGAAATGGGGTTTTGTTCTGAATGTAGCAGAAAGTGACTTCAAAGTTAGAGACAAGGCAGTAACCTGAAACAGTCCCTTCTCTCAGTCTCCATACCTCTGTCTTCTCGCTCTCTCTCCAAGACACATGCACACACTTCTCTTCTACAACATTTTCTTCAGTCAGTTCTTTGGAATTAGTCCTTGCCTACCTCCTCACTGTCTGAAATGGATTCCACTCTCCAGCCGGCGTGGACACATGCTTCCCGAGAACGGATGGGAAGCTGAAAGACAGACAACTTGGCGGGACACTGGGCCCTTAGGAGTGGGGGACACAGCCCAGAAAAAGGAAGCCAGGCGAGGGGGCTTTGGATCACCTTCTCAAGCCCCTGCCGTCCTCACCATTCCCCTCCCCCATTCTGCCCAGTGGCTGCCGAAAATGGCACCACACAGGGAGGGCACAGTCTTCATGAAAAGTCCAAAGGGACTGCCTGCAAGTTCAATTACTGCCTAAGTTTATACACGGAGATATATTTATGGGTCATTCTTCAGCATTTTCAAACTTACATGGTGGAAATGGTTATGATTTCCCTCAAGAACTGCCCAGGACAACATTGAGCTTAGTGATGACATTGCTTGTCATGTTCTACAATCGAGTCCCTTAAGGGAAGGGATGACTTCCCTTAACATCCTTCTCTGTGTTCTGCAGCGGTACCCTAAGCTCTCTCTGCTTCAGTTCTTGCCTCTGTAGATGGGAATAATAACCGTTCCACCTCCAGTTCTTGGGAGGAGAAAACATAAGAACCCATGCTAAGCCCTCGAGGGATGCCTGGCTTCCTTGTTCAGTGTTAACTAGACTCAGTGACATTCACCGAGGTCATTTTTACTGTGTGACAACCTCTGTCACATTTAGGGGCACCAAGCATTTATGGGATGTTTCTTGGTCAGTTACCGCAGCTTAAAGATGTATGCCGGGAATAATGTTTAAAGGTGAAATATGCCCACAGGTATTTATACAACATTATTTGTTTAGAGTAACAACAAAAACATCTGCACGTTCAACCATGGGAGCATGGTGGTATTAACCAAGGCACATCCACAGAAAACTATGCACTAATGAGAATGAATAACGTGGAGGCTACAATTGTTTTTAAAATGTTTACAAATGACCTTATGTGAATATGAAAAAGCCAAAGTGAACGCTACTTAGAAACGAAGGAAGGTAAAGATGGAGATGTGACCAGCGCTGTTGGGTTGGAAAGGAGGGTCATGGGTGAAGTTTTAACGTGTGGATATGCAAAATAAGCAGCCAAAGGAATGAGTCCAAGCATGGAGGGATGTATTTGAGGGAGGCTGGAACATGCATTTCTCTGTAAAGAATCTCCTTCCTTCACAGCCTGGGATTTGAAAATGTCCATCATTAAGCTCTCCCGATAGAGGGTTTGTCTTACCCTATCTATGTACTTGGGCGGCTTTTTCACTATGTCATACTTCTTAAGGAATGATGAATGGAACACGTCACAAAATACTTGTTGAGAGCCTACTATGGGAAAGACTGGGATGGCCATGACCAGGGCTCTGAGAGTGAGGGGCCTCCCTTATGAAGAAGACAAGCAAAGAGGGGCCAGTACCTGATGATAAGTCCGCAAGTGCTGACACCTCAGTGCTCCTCTGTGCCAGGCACTGTTCTAAGGGTTTTATGGGTAACTAGAGGCTCAGTGCACAAAAACTCATGCACTTGGTGTGTGTGTGGGGGGGGGGCCCTCAGCCGGGCCTGTGCCCTCTCGAAGTCCTGGATCCCTCGGGGGGGTGTCCAACTGACAGCTTAGGCCCACTCCCCGGGGGAACGGGCCTAAGGTAACAGTCAGATAACCCTCTGGGAACCTGGGAGCCCTCGTGGGATGTCTGACTAACAGCTTAGGCCTGCTTCTGGCTGAGCGGTGCTTCCCCTGTGGAAGCACACGGACCACCAGGGGGCAGCTCCTGCATTGGGTGTCTGCTCCCTGGTGGTCAGTGTGAGTCATAGTGACCAGTCATTCCCAGTTGTTCTGTATTAGGGTCTCAATTTGCATGTTATCCTTTTATTATATAGGGGAACTCCCTTTACTCCTCACAGCCAATCTCGGATGCAGCTTCAGCCATTAGACATAAGGAACTTCATGCTCAGGGAGGGGGAGTGACCTGCCCAAGATCACATAGTCAGTCAGTGGTAGAGCTAGGATTTGAACCTGTGACTCTTCCTCCAGGGCCCCTCCTCTCACCACTCCACCTCTGATGGAAAGCTATTCCTAGCAGGAGGGGAAAGGCCCTTCCCCAGATGCTCAGTCAAGAATAGCTCACCCTCGTCTCTATTTCAGACACAAGGTCCTATTAAGAGCTGGCCTCCGACCTCAAGCCTGAGGGGCTAGACAGGCAGCCGTTATAAAGAAGCCAGAGTCTGGGTGAGGAGAGTCCACTGGATGGATTAGGGACAAAGAGATTCTCTCTAAAACTGAGACCACAGCCGTGGAGAATTATTTAAGGGCCTCTCAGGAAGCCACAGTGACGTCAGAAAGATCGTGTGTGTGTGTGTGTGTGTGTGTGTGTGTGTGTGTGTGTGTGTAAAAGGGCTCAGAGGGAGGGTGACAGGCAAGAGTGAGCTGCAGGGGACATGGGGCAGTGGGATGGACACTTCCCACCTCTACCCAGATGGGACAGCACAGGCTGGGCAGCCCTAAAGAGACCAAAAGAGTCTCTAATGCTGTCAGCGTCCACCTTCAGAACTCACAGTGCTGGAACTCGTGCTCAAAAACAAGAGAAAAAGCCAACACAATTCCTGACAGAGCTGATGACACAAAGTGATGTACACAGAAGAGCACATGCACCCCTCCACACACGCACGCACACGTACACAGTCAAAACAATAGCAGCAGCAATAACTGACATTTATCAACCACTTACTCACAGTGGGCATGGCCTCCTTTAACCTTCGTAACGGTTCTGTGAGGTGAGGATAATTCTCATCCCCATCCCATAGGACAGAACACCAAGCCTCCCTGGGGACAAGCCACTCCGTCAAGGCCGTGTGGTCATGATTTTAAATCCAGGCAGCCTGTCTCTCTCAGGGACTCACTCCCCACCACACCAACATGCACACAAACAGCATTCAGAATTACGTCCACACGTAAGGCAGACAAAGGTGGCCCAGAGCTATCAAGATGGGCATAAATGTGTGCACGGGGGCTGCAACAATATACAGCGCACCTCCATGTCCACACACGGGCCACTCCTCTGCACGCCTCCAGGGGGCGCCATTCACATGAATGCAAAATGAACACGTGACATGGTTGGATACAAGCACAGAGCTTTCTGGAGGGATGACTCAGATGAGAAAAACAGTATTTAGAGTTCCCCCAGCTGAACAAACGGCCTCACTACCCTGAGCCACCTCTCTACACAGCTGACACCGCTGATCAATGTCCCGCTGTGCAGAGGGGGGATGTGATGCCACAGAGGGAGGCAACTCCCGCCAGGGAATGAATGTGCCACTTGTCAGCCCTGCCCCAGGCCGCAGCACCGCACGACGCCCAGTTTCTCCTGGAATTGGGGCCCTGCATCCATCCGCTCCAGCCTCATTTTCACGTCTTTCTTCCCAACAGACACAAGGCCCCTCAGTTCTGGAGAGCTAGCATGGTTGCCAAGGCCCAGTGGAGGGAGACAGCCTTGAAAAATCACTTTATGAAACATCCGTGCTCACGGAGGCCAAGCCACAAGGCCCGAGCGGCTGACTTTCCACTCACCAGCCACCCCCGCAACCCCTGCCCCAAAGAGAAGGGGCTCGGGCACAGCTGGCCCTTGTTCTCACCCGCTGGGAGCTCCGGGGAGTCGGAATTCACGGGGATGGCACAGGAGAACCCTTGGCAGCAAACCCTGCTTCTGGCATCTTCCACGGGGCCCGGGCTTGCTGTGGTCAGCCGAGCCAGTCTGATGCAAGAAATGAAAGCCAGCCATTCACAGTGGGACCTTTGTGAGCCCAGACACTCAGGCAGAGACGGAGGCAGGCGGCTTTCATCACCTGCAGTGGCTGAGACACACCGGGCAGAGGGAGAACTTGGGGCCTGGGGCCAGCAAAAGCCAAGTCTGAGCCCTTGGTGCAGGAGAGAAGGGCATGGCCGGCAGAGGAGACAGACTGTTCTTCCACACCTCCTGTCTCTTCTCAGGCCCTCCCAACCATGGGGAGGGGGGATGAAGACTAACACTTCCCCTATTCCTTCCTTCCTTCCTTCCTTCCTTCCTTCCTTCCTTCCTTCCTTCCTTCTATCCTTCCTTCCTTCCTTCCTTCCTTCCTTCCTTCCTTCCTTCCTTCCATCCTTCCTTCCATATTTATTGAGCATCTATGATATGCTAGGAATTATTGCTTTAGCTACATACAATGTGAATAAAAGTATACACTGTCACGTAGTTTATTCTCAAGTTTCTCAAGCTCTCCCTGGCCCTCCCTACAACTGACAGCTTGTGTGACCTGCAGCACACCGCTTCCCCTCTCTGTGCATCTGAGGTGTCTCCCCAAGTCCCAGTGAACCACCATCTGGGAGCCACCAGATTTCCCCTTCGGGCCTGAACTAGATTGAAGTTGGTTTCCATCGCTTGCAGCCAAAAGAGTTCTGTCTAGGAGATTAGGAAAAAGAGCGGAGAAGACCAACAGCAAGTTTGGGAAGGCAGCAGGGAGCTGATGAGTCATCTGCTCATCTGGAAAGCAGATGGGGAGACACGTGGAGCGGAGGCGGCCCTGGGAGAGATTCAGGATCCACTCCACCTCCAGCAGCCACTGGAAGCTGGGGGTTCAAAGGGACTGCTGGGCCCCTGAGGACAAGAAGGAAGATGCTGAACAGCTAAATGGTTAACTCAAAAGAAAGAGAAAACAAGTGGCCTTTTATTTTGTGTGCTTAGACTCTGCTAGGCCCTGGGCTGGGTGTGTGGATGCAACAGGAAAATGTGTCTACATGCAAGGGTCATACAGTCTTTCAGAATCACACTTTGTATTGGAACCCCTTTGCTTTCTTTACTCATTCGTTTTCCTTGCCTGTTCCCCACCCATCTGGGGGATTCCTGAAACAGGCACTGAATGAAGTTCGGTGTGGAGTGTGGCCTTGGGAATCAGGCAGGAGTCTGCATGCGTTCTAATCCAGGCTCTGCTACTTCCTGGCTGTGCGACCCTCTACAAGTTACTCCGCCTCCCAGAGTCTCCGTCCCCTGCCCTGTAAAATGGAAATAACGAAGATTCTTTTTGAGGAATAAACGGGATCTTGCTTTTTAAAGCACCAACTGAGCCCGGTGACATGTGCTTGGAAAGCTCTCATTAAGCGGAATGAATGAATATATTACAAATTCTCATGAAATCTTCAGAGCCGAAACCTCAGGAGCTGCGCAGCACAACTCTTCTGAAGCCAATCTCAGCTTTCTTCTGGTTCATATTCATTTCTGAATTCCGTACCTACTAGATGCTCACAGGAGTTCTCTCCGAAATGTCCTAACCAAGTACCCGATTTCCAGTCCTGAACTGGAAAAGTCCCCCCACTTTACTAGAAACCTCGGGATGGGATCACAATATTCTGGTGGGCATGTTTTTCACCACTGGAAGAATAAGGAGCATTCGCTATTTGGGGGGTGGGAGCAGGCACATCAGGCACCCTTGCGTGACATGTCAAGGCCAGTTCTGAGCTCAGACGCCAGATTTAGACAGCCCTGAGGACCCAAACTGGGCTGTAGAAACTGGGCCAAGGGATCTGCCCATAATGACACATGTCAAAACTGAAGAAAGCCATAGTCAAGGGGGGAAAAAAGATGCAAATTACAAAGACCTTCTTCCAAACCACCTTCTAAAAGTGAACAGAAAGAGCAGGCAGCTGCCAGAGTGTGCCCAGACCTCCTACTTCCGAGCTAGAAAGTGTAAGAGGTCAACTTCCAACTTGCAATTTAATTCTATTTTGAAGTTTACTGAAAAGCAGAAAATAAGAAAGGGATTTGAGAGAGGCCAGCAGTTTGAGGACAAGGAGGAAACTGAAACAGGCACATCAGATCAAAGCATTCAAAAGGCCTAGCATCCTGGGTCTCCAATAACTCAGCCCCCGCCCCCCCGGAGTCCCCTCCTGCACAAGCAAGTTAGCAACAGTGTGTGATACTGACTTAGAACCACAGGTATCTTCAGAGCTCCATTTTTAAGGAGGCAAGATGGGGGGTGGTCACCCATTTCGAAAGATGCTCACTAAAATGACTCGATTGTTTTTCATATATTGATATTCGAAAGGCGTAAGATCGGGTTTTAGTTGCAAACAACAGACTCAAAAGGAATGCACTGAGTGTGACCTGCAGGGTCTTTGGGACACTGGGACTCATGATTAGAGGCTCTGCTGGGGAAGAAAATGACCCGATCCCGGGGCCTGGCCAGCACAGCCCCTGCCCTTGCTGCTACTGCACTTACACTGCATAGACCACCAGCACAGAATGGACAGCTTGACCTCTGCTGCCTACTCCAAAGCCAACACCACCACCGCTGCCCTTCTCACCAGACTGCTGGGCCAGACGACTCGCTTCACCTGCCTCCTAGCCAAACTCCAAAAATGCTGATACGGAAGGTGCATGAGAGCTCTACACGTGCAGAGAGAAACCCTGAACATTCCTGGCCACCAGGTACAGGACACAGGTTCTCGGCTGCCTAGCATCATCGCCGTTACTGAAGGCTTCCTGCATATTCCACAGGCTGCTATAAAAGTTCTCATCAAGAGACAGGGTTGCTCCTTCAGCAATAAAGAACCCGGGCCCTGGAACCTCCCTGCCGGAGTCTGCAGCCTGCTCTCCGGCCCTTGCAGCCTGGAGGACTTGGCGCCATTCACTGGGCCCCCATGGCAGAAGGAGAGTCATAACGGTGTGTGTGTCGCAGGCTGGCTGTGAGGCTTGCACGGGCTGATTTCCGTCAAGCACTCGACACACGGCCCGGGACATAAATGTATGCAAAAATATTAGACGTAGTCGCTATTGTTGGTGTTGGTAATAAAAATTAATATAATGACATTTTCGGTGCTAGTTTCTTGATAGAGTGCCATTAAGCCAAGAGCTATCTATTTAATGCAATTTGCTCCCCAATTAATTAATTATGTTACATCCAAATTGAATTATAATGTCTCACTCTCCGAGGAATACTGGCAGTTTCACCTTAGGTTGCCAAAACGCCCTGTTGCCAAAAAGTGGCTTACGAGACTTCGCCTGTCATTTCATTCAATAAAAACGAAGTTTGTTGTTTTCAAGAAGACTTTTGGCCATGAGGTTTCAGGCACTGAACTGAGGAAAATCACTTCTGAACAGCAGAGAACACTCCTCGGTGAGCTCGGGGTTGGGTCCCTGTCAGGGGACTTTTCGGAGACCTCTGGACTCTCGCTGCTCCGGGTCGGAGTGGAACTCGGGTGCACCCGGCCCCAGCTTTGTCCTGTGATGATGACCTCATGCCTACCCAGCTTTAAAACACAGTCAGAGACTCCAGAAACCAGCCAAGAGGAGAAAACCCAGCACTGAGGGCCTCGGTGGACACGGTTAATCCAGAGGTTACCTCACAAAATCCGCTGTTGACACACAGCTCATACAGCTCGGCTCTCAACAGTAGTGACAAGGATGGTTTCTTCCCGCTGGCACATTTAGAAAACCAGTCAGACTTCTTGGGGCTGGGGGAGACACAGAAAGGGGAGCAAGCTCCCCCCCTCACTCCAGGCAACATATCACATGTTCAACAGGCAGGTGTCCTACTTGACTTGAAGGGCATGTGTGACAAGTATAGGCAAGGCGGCTTCTCCAGGCTCCATACACACACACACACACACACACACACACACACACACACACACACACCAGAAACTCTGCACAGACCCTAGAGCTGCGGTCTACTTCCTGATGAGATGGTGTTTGTGTTCTGATTGCCACAGTCCAGACCAAGTCTATGGGAATCATTCACATGAGCAACTATGTGAATTGCACCCCGGGAGGTATGGAGGGCATATGCTCAAGTCCATGTGATGAGGTCCTAGCATGCACGCGCGTGCGCACACACACACACACACACACACACACACACACACACCAAGGATTCCAGAATGCCAGGTTTAACCCTGCCTAAATTTGCCCACTGTGTAGTTAGAGGCCAAAATGAAGCCCACATAAACAGATTAAACACCATGGCAACCAAATTCCAACCTTGCAAATACCAAAGATGGGGGGAAAGAAGATTTATGTAGAGATTAGCATTTCTCAGGGGATTAGGGGAGGGCCAAGGCAGAGAGGCGCTCAAGAATCTAAGTAATCAATTTTTTTCCAACTCTGTTGGAAATAGGTGGTCTCATACTTGGGTTCTCCCAGCCAACCACCATGTACCACCTTAAAAGGTAGCCCCATGGATGGAGGGGGATCTAATGACATTTGCTTTTCTAGTCAAGAAGCACCTCAACAGGGTGCACCCCAGTTGCAAAGTTCTTTTCTTGATGGTTCTGCTGTTGGGGAGAAGCAGGGAGGGACGTATTACTTGTCAATCCTGCACCTGGCTTGCAATCCAACCCACGGTCAGTATATGTATATCAGTTCAGTCACTTACTCCAGGGACTAATGTGAGCCTGGTGTGGCTGTAGGGAGACTACAGGGACATTGACCATCTTTCCCAAAAAAAACTTATTATTGTTCAAGCTTAGATACACCATGCGATAAAGTATACTTTGCAATGCAATCGGACTGTACCAAAGGCCATATCTGAACCCCCGGAGGAGGTGCCAGAGATGTTCACCGGTTCAGGTTCATCAACAATGAGACAGAAGTGTATCCTGTGGTTACTAAATCCTGTCCACCCCCCTCTTCCTGCTCACTCCAAAAGTCCTCACAACCCCCTTCCAAACTCAGCAACAATGTCACTTTCTCCGAGAAGACTTCTATGAGCCCCAGACTGGTCCAGCCCACCTGCTTTACTTTCATTAAGCTCAGTCTCCCTACTACACAGGAGAGGCCAGGGAATGTGCTGAACCCCTACTATTATAACCCTGGTGCCTGGTGCCTAGTCCTAGTCCGGAGCTTGACAAAGAGTAGGCACTCAATGTATACAGCCCACAGAGAGACATGCTAACAACTGGCCTATTTGTGCCCCTGGAGCCTGACACTCTGCTGGGGATGGAGGTGGGGAAGGTGCTGTTTCTGATGATAACACCACACAGCTCTGCACATCAGGGGACCCAGGCTGGCTCCATACCCTCCTAGGACCCCCCCAGCAGTGCTCTCCAGTGCCTACATGTGAGCAAAGGGGCTGTTCTGTGTTTTCTTAGATTCTGTCTTTGTTTAGTTGGCATCCATGCATCACAGGACCTATTATATTAAGGATATTTTCTTATTTTCCATATTCCTGATACTCTGACATTTGAGATGAAGGGGAGACACTACTCTTCTCTGGGCCAGCCAATTCTTAAAAACACCCATGGGTTAGCCAGGAGCATCTTTCATATACAAGCCAACCATATCCTAGTCTACACCCCTCAATGACCATCTTACTTAACTCATACATAAGCCAATGTTTTCCTGCCCTAAATCACCCAGAAGCCAAAGAGCAGGCGCCTCAGGACCATCTCTGTAGCCCAGAGGCCTCTGAAATTATTCAAACGAGCCAGTCCTCAACTGCTGGCCCTGCCCTGCCCTGCCCTGCCCTGGCTACCCAGGGAAACCCCAGTACCCCTCCCTTCCTGCCTTCCACTTCCTGACCAAAGCCTTTGTGGTGGTTCCTCCGGGCTCTGTGCGATGGGCCATGCTCCTGGTTTCTATGGAAACCGTGAGCAACATGAAACTTTCTTCAGTGTTTGCGGCATCTCCTGGTCGTCACTCAGTCACCTTTATACATTAAGACTTAGGCACAGAACAGGGGTGTGTGTGTGAGTGGGTCACCTTATGAGTGTCCTGCCTTCCTAGCCCCCTCCCCCCACTGTCAATTTGACTAATCAGCTTGCCTGGACTGCAACCACAGGAAGTCTTGATGCGTGTAAATGAGAAATGAGAAAAAAGAACATTTCTGCAAAATGAGGTGAAAAACAAATCATGGTGTCCTCGCAAAGACTCTGGAGCCAGACTGCCTGGGCTTGTTTGCATGTGACCCCCCTGCCCCCTACTCACAACGGGCCGCTCAGCTGGGCCCTTCCTAACTGCTGTCTCGCACCTGCAGAATGGGCTCCTGACAACAGAAGGTGGGGTGAGCATTAAAGCCCATTAATAAAGGAATGAGCCCAGCGCACATAAGTGCTGTGTGGGTGGTAACTGCTACCATCCCTCACTCCACCTTTAAAGCAGGCACTCAGGGGAATCTGGACCAGTCCTGTGGAGAAAAAACAGCCCCATGTTTAAACCCTTTATTCAGCACTTACTCCTCGCCTGGCCGCACACACAGCACCTGGTACAAACATGGAGAACTGTCCACATGCAGCAAGCCACCAGGGAGGGTGGGTTACCATCCCCACTTTACAGAGGAGAAAACTGAGGCCCGGGAAGCTTGAGTACATTTCCCAAAACCACAAAGCTAGGACTCGGTGCACGCGGCCAGGATTTCTAATTCTAAAAAACTCCCTATGCCTCTCCCCACTTTCAAACTCCCCCATTTCTTGTCCCCCGACTTTAGCAAATATACATTGAGTTACATGCCCGGCACGGGGCTGCTGGGAACTGAGGATACAGCAGTGAGCACCACAGCTGGGAGCCAGCCTGGGGATCATCCAGGCTCGTGGGAGAGAGGCTCGGCAGGACGGTCGCAGAAACAAACGGAGAGGTGCAGACTGGAGCAAGAGCTACGAAGGAAAAGCAGGAGCTGGAGCTGCAGTGAGAGCCTCCAGGCCCCAACAGAAACCCTGGCCAGGGAAGTCCTCCCTGGAAAGATCACTCCAGGCAGAGGGGACGGCAGCTGTGAGGGCCCAGAAAGGAGACATGTTTGGCATGTTTGGAAAACATGAAGACATGCCCACAGTGGGGCCCAGAAAGCTAGCATGATGGTGACTTACTAGTAGTGATAAGAGGAAAGCATTGGATGATGAGAGTTGAGCAGGGTTTCTTAACCTCGCCACGCCTGACATTTTGAACCAGACCCCATGGGGGGGGGGGCCTTGCCTGTGCGCTGTAGGATGACTAGCAGCATCACTGGTCTCAGTAGAGCCACCCCTCCAGTGACAACTAAAAATGTCTCAATTACCCAATGTCCACCCACTAGGGTAGAGAATAAAATTCCTCACGACCAAGCTATTTCAGGCACAGCAGAAGCCTGTGCTTGTGGAATACAGAACTGGCCTTTGCCTGACCCAGTTAGTGGAGAAGATGCACTCCATTCCTCTGGAGAATTATTTGGGGAAAAGTAAGTTCCTGCACTCAGTGGACAGGGGGCTCCCTAAGGGACATCATCCATCTTGGGCTCCTTCACTACCGTATCCCTGGCACCTTGCACAGGACCCCAGGTACCAAAGCACAGAAGTCACTGGGAGTGTTTGAGGAAGACAGAAAACTCCCTGGAGTCCAAGAGCCACATTCCTGTCACTGGCAGCCTCTGCAGCTACAGGCCGGGCACACATCAGCCCACTCTGGCTCTGAGAACGGCCCGAAGGAGCTGCGGCCCCTGTGGGCATGTCTACAGCTCTCACCTCCAGGCTCCTCAGATGCTGGGCCTGAGGTTCCGAGGTTCCGCAGGCCAGCGGGCAGACTCTCAGTCTCAGCTGCCGCATCCACCAGCAATGGTCCCGCACACTCATCTGCATGATCGTCAAATGCCTCTTAAAACAAGAAGTGAGAGTAGAGCCCTGTGTCAACGACAGCCGGTGGGGGTCGGGGTGGAGAAAAGCCATTCAAATCAGCACTGAGAGCAAGTGAAGAAATTTGACTTTCGTGCAGTGCCCACGTGTGCTGCTGATACAGTGGCTGGCATCACTTTAAAAGTCAAATAATGGCCAGCCAATGATTTCCGTTCATTTGGACCCTTCACGAGCCCCAGGACTGCACTTAACAGTTTAGGTAAGACTTCACGGATAGCTTGCAACTCTACAGGCATGAAGAAGGGAGGACAGAGTATCACAGGATAGGAAACAGCATGTGCAAATGCCCTGGAGCAGGACTGCTAGAAGACTAGCTAGAGCTGAGAGAGTGGGGAGATTGTGGTAGGAGTTAAAGCTTTTCTAGCTGGATGATGCAGGTCACAATTCCTAATATCTCCAAACTTCCATTTTTTTCACCTATAAAATAGGATAATATTGTTCAGTTTGGACCTTGGAGAATGGGGATGATGAGTGAGAAGGGGTCAGCAAAGAGTGGCCAGGTGACATGCTTCTTTCGTTTGCTACTAGCCACTGCCAAGAGGAAAGAAATTATCACAGTGCAAGGCTTTACTGACTTATTCTTAATTTGTCCTCACAGTAGCCTCATGTGATAAATATCATCCTATGTTTTTTGTTAATCCTCATCTGAGGATATTTTTTTCCATTGATTTTTAGAAAGAGTAGAAGGGAGAGGGAGAGAGATGGAGAGAGATGGGGAGACAGAGAGAGGGAGAGAGAGAGGGACAGGGACAGGAAGAGGGGGAGGGAGAGGAGGATATGAGACAGTCACATTGACTGGTTGTCTCTGGAGTGCATTCCAATTAGGGCTGGGGATAGAACCTGCAACCCAGGGATGTGCTCTTGTCCAAGAATCAAACCCTTGACCTCTAAGCACACCTGCCAGGGCAATATTATCCTATTTTATAGGTGAAAAAAATGGAAGTTTGGAGATATTAGGAATTGTGACCTGCATCATCCAGCTAGAAAAGCTTTAACTCCTACCACAATCCCCCCACTCTCTCAGCTCTAGCTAGTCTTCTAGCAGTCCTGCTCCAGGGCATTTGCACATGCTGTTTCCTATCCTGTGATACTCTGTCCTCCCTTCTTCACCTGTTTAAATTCCACTTGACTGTCACATCTCAGGTTATTCATCCTCCAACAAGTCTTCCTGGCCTTTCTCCAGACCAAACTACCCTATTCAAAGCCCTTGTGTCATAAGGGCTTCTTTTTCTGCCCAGGGACTTGTTCAAGTTGCAAGTTAACAGAAGAACCACTGTGTGCTGGCTCCCCATTCTATGCATATGCGTTAGATTCAAGATGGCCACCAACTCTCTGACATTCTCCTCATGGGGAGGTGGATTTATGTTCCCTCTGAAAATGGGACTCAGTTCTAAGAACTCCTGCTGGGACGTGTGGAACATTCATTCTCAGGAAGCGGCCCCTTGGAGCACGGCCGTCATGATGGAGGAGCCCAATGCACAGGTGCCCTCGTCACAGCTGAGCTCCCAGCCAACAGCCAGCACCCACTGCAGCCACGTGAACGAGACTCAGTAGGTAGGTATCCCCTCAGCCAAACCTGGAGATACCTGCAACCTCAGCCCATATCTGACTGCAACACATGTGAAAACCCAAGGGAGGCCCTGGCTGGGTAATTCAATTGGTTAGAGTGTCGTCCCGATATGCCAAGCTTGCAGGTTCAATCCCTGGTCAAGGCATATACAAGAATCACCCAATGAATCAATGAACTCATAAAAAATGGAACAACAAATCTCTCTCCCCCTCTCTCTCTTCTTCCCTCTAAAATAAAAGAAAAAAAAAAACAACAACACCCAAGGGAGAACTGTCCAGTTAAGCCCAGTGAACCCATAAAACTGAGAGACATGTAAGCCTAAGTGACTGCTATGACTGGACAACCAGATGACTGGCCAGTAGCTATGATGTGCACTGACCACCAGGGGGCAGAGGCTCATGCATGAGCTGCCCCCTGGTAGTCAGTACGCTCCCACAGCCAACCTCCCCTTCCCCCCACCAGCTGGCCAACCTCCATGGGTCCGTCCTCCCAACCACTGGCCCTGATTGCCCCAATCAGGACTGGGCAAGATGGCCCCCATCGGTCAGCAGAAAGCCCACCTGTGCACAAATTCATATACCAGGCCTCTAGTAATATATAACTGCTAAGCCACCAAGTTTGAGAGCAATTTGTCACTTAGCAATAAATAACCAGGACCCCATAGGATCAGACATAATGAACAGTTATTCACACCTAGAGACAGTAGCTATGACTAGATGTTGATTAAATGAAGAACTGAATGTGTGAATTAACTAATGGAGAAGGTTGGGTCTGAACTAGGTTATTTCACTCCAAACCTCTCCTTCCCTTTTCAATTTAACCATAACTTAATATTCCCTGGATAAAGAAAACATTTTACTTCCTGCCTTTCATATTTGCTACAGGTTTGGAACGAAAATTGAAATTATCATATTTAGCCTTGTCACAAAATGGGAGCTCAGCACCTCTCTATGCCAGGGCAAGTTCAGGGCAAGTTCAAAGTTAAATATTATCTTGTTATGCCCTTATCAGGGTATTGCACAGTTTTTTTCAGTAATGCAAACCATAAGGTCTCAGGCGTAATTACTCAACTCTGCTATAGGGAGAAAGTTGCTATAGGCAATATGTAAATGAATGGCTGTGGCTGTGTTCCAATAAGACTTTGTTTATAAAAACAATGCACAAGATTTGTACAATACAGTAGTCCTTAAATTTAGGTGTGCTCATGTTTGTAGACCAATGATATAGGCAATGCCTCCAACAAAAATGACTTTACCTTGTAAATGGCATCTTCCATTCTAATTTAGCATGGTCAAACAAGTTCTGGAACCAAAGACACAAGAAAAAGTTACAATAAAAAATTAATATAAAGAAAGATCAGATCCAGTGGCCTCTTTTTTTTTCTCCTCTAAATTTGAGTATAGGATTCCCTTGGCCAGCTCATGAAGCAGTGTTCCATACAGCAATGTTTGGAATCCATTAAGGCTGCTCATTGTAAAGAGAATACCCCTAGTAGGCCCTCCATGAACTATTTGTTCATAAATAACTGAATGTGTATCTATCAGAATGAGAATAATCCACTCATTACTATTAGTCCATACAACAATAGGGCTCAACTACTGGGTGAAGCAAAACATTGTCTAATATTTTATATAAGAAGCTCCTGCTAGGACTCTGGAAACTCTTTTGTCTCTGTAGGATCAAGCCTTCAATTTTAGAAAGAGCTATTAGGTTAGCCCAAACTGTTCAAAAACCAAACTTATCCTATATAATAAAAGCCTAATATGCAAATTGACCAAACGACCAAATGACTGGTGGAATGACCAGTCACTATGATGCACACTGACCACCAGGGGACAGATACTCAATGCAGGAGCAGCCCCCAGTCTGCAGGCCCCATGCCAGCCAAGGCAGGTGTCAGCAGGGGTCCCCTAACTGCCCTGCCAATCGCTCCACAGATTGGCCCTGATCATTGGTCAGGCCTAGGGATCCTATCTGTGCACAGATTTTGTGCACCAGGCCTCTAGTGTACATATAAAGCACAAGGACACAACTTTTGGCTTGTACCCAAACTCGAGATGTTAGAATAACAGTTAACTTTTTTAACTTTGTATTTTAAAATAATTATAGACATCAGGCATTTAATTCTTAAGTGAGCCACAAAGGTATGGCTCATGTTAATTCTCAGGCAACAGACATTTGCTATGCTAATTATTACTAGCAGTAATAGCTCATCATGTGAGAACTCCTGAACCTACAAAATAATTTTAAAAGCCAGTATTGCATCATTTTATTCTTGGACCAGTCCCAGGATTAGGGAGAATGGGTATACCTGTTTTCATTCACAGATGAAGAAAGTAAGGCTTACAGTGGGGACCAGGGACCAGCTAGTAAGTGGCAGCAACGAGGCTGCAGACCAAGCCTTCTAGTTCCAGCCTCCTTCCCTCAAAGCAATAGGGTAGTTGCTCTGCATGCCAGGTATGCATCACTTCTTTCCACTGCCCTTTACAAAAGTTAGCACCATCTCCCAAAATGTGCTTGGCTAATTACTCAGACATTTTTCAGCAAACGGTCCAAATGTTCAATGGGAGAGGTGGGCATGTTATTTGTTATGCCATATTTTTAAAGGGATGGGGATGTCCAATAAAAATGATCCAGGGGCTTGTCCTAGAAGCAAATTTCAACCCAAAACCTCAATTTACTATCTGAACCTGCCTCCATTTCAACAACTGAATCTTTCTCGATTGACCCAACAAAACCCCATTCAGATTTAAACAGCAGGGTGGGAGGTGCGTTGGTCCAAGCCAGATGGCCTTGTCTTTGGGTCCTTACCAAACACAAGTCACCTGCTCTTGTGACAGTGTACCTGAACCAATGCAGATACATACACAGCATCCCTCCCCTACAGCTGTGGTCACTCTGGGGCTACTTACACTTTGCAAATTGGTTTACTTTACTAGCGTAACCTTTCAGATCAAACGTAAGCACTGCATGAAGAACCCAGGGAAAATTAAGAATCAGACAAATATTTTGTTCTTAAGCGAATACACCTGAGCCTTGCTTCTCACTGTGCTTTTGACAGGAGGCTAAGGAGATAGCCTGAAAAATCCTTGCCAATGAAGACCAAGCCTTCTAGTTCCCCCGTCTTCCCCTCGTGTGGTAGACCATATTTTCCAAAGATGGCTGCAACTATATCCCCCATCCCTGTGCTTTTCTGCAAGGTGACCTTGCCACACACACCATCTCCCCTCCCCTCCCCATCCCTGGTTCCAACAAGAGATGGGATGTGTATGTCCAGCCCCTGGAGTCTGAGTGAGTCCAATGACTGCTTTGAGCAACAGAATATGGCAGAAGTGACACTGTACCAGATCCAGGCATAGCCCTTGATTTTCTGGCGGCCTCCTCTTCCTGCATCCAGGTCGCCATCTGCCACAGAAGTGTCACTGCCCTGAGACCACCGTACTGTGAGAAAACCAAGAACTCTGGAAAGCAAGGTGCCACATGGAGAGCGAGGGGAGATCTGAGAGGAATAAGACAACAGACTTATGAACAAAGAACTCAGCCTAGAAGTGGACCCTCCAACCCAGCGGCCATGACATAGAGCAGAAACACACCTCCTAAGAGAACCCTTCCTATATTCCTGACCCACAGAATGGGGGACAAAACAAAATGGTTGATTTGGGCCATGAGATTTCCAGATACAGGCAGACCTGCTCTTATCGAGCTGCATGCACTTCATTGCACTCCACAGCTGTGCACTTTGTACAAACTGAAGGCAAGACTTTCCACCAGCACAAAACTCCCGATTCACTGAATTGTGACACTTGCTTTATTGCACCATATGGAACCAAACCACTACCTCCGAAGTATGCCTGTTGTCTGTGACACAATCACAGAGACCTGGCACACACTTTCAAAATTGAAACATTAGGTAGAACTCACGCAAGGTCACTGTGAATGGCTGTCCAGTTTGCAGACTGCAAAGTGAGAGCTGAAATCTAGCCAGTGCCCCTCACCAAGGCCTGCCTAGATGGGATGGTCCTTGCTCAGTGAGGGCGCTTTCTCTATTCCTCCACGAAAGGGTGCCTTTATCAGCCCAGTGAGGGCCCCAGAGAGACTAGCAGTGACTCCAAGCACACCTGTCCAGATTCAAGACCTTGAGCCCCGGGAGCCTGGGAGAATTAAGAGCAAGTAAGGTCACCATGGCCAACTGCATGCTCTCTTGCTGACCTCGCTGGACTTACCGACTCCATCTGGTCCTTCCTCCCTCTGCTCCGAGTTGCCCACAAATGGGGGGTCGGTACCCCCCACTGCCCAGTGGGTCTGCTCACTCTCAGGGGTGGTACCTGTTGATGATGCCACAGGACACTGCCCACCCCAGGACAGAGCTCAGCGCTGGGCCCTGGCTTCTGTACCACAAGGGCAGACAGTCTGCTCCCTGTCGCCTTCAACAATGGCTGGCAGTTGGATTCATTCAGAACTCATTACGGTGATTTTTCCCTCCAAGCCCCTTCCACGGGGACTGAATACTAATGAGCCTCTGGCACAAAGGAAGGGCCTCCTGCTGCCCTCCAGTGCTGGGCAGTGGCTCAGTGGGGACAGTCCTCCCCCCACCTCACTTCCGGGCCATTGTGCAGGAGTCACTATTGATTATTGTTGCTCTATGGTCACTATTGATTACTGTTGCTCTATGGTCACTATTGATTACTGTTGCTCTATGGGATGACCAAGGCTCCCCATGCCATGGTGGTGGTGCCCCGGGACCAGTTCTCTCAGCATAAGCAAGTGCAGGAGGCAAGACCCACGGGAAAGCAGCTGTCTGCCTGGCCAGAGAGGCAGGAAGTCTTACCCTTTGTGCCTGGCCTGAGAGCTCCATATCCGCCCATCCAACCCAGAGGACACATCGACACTCTCTTCTTTTCCTTCCTCTCAGAGGCTGGTGCACATCACTTGAACTCTAGAGCCAGAGATACCTGTGTTCAAATCCAGACTGTCGCTTTCTAGCTAAACTTCTCTGTTTCCTCTCCTAATATAACAGAGGCAATGGCACCTAACAAATGTACGAGGACCAGAACGATAAGGCCAAGTAAGTTAGAAATGGTAGCCCACAAGTTACTGTCTGCATTTCGTGAACAAAGCTTTCTGGAAAAAAACTTCAATAGGAAAATATTCATGCCATTGTGTGTTAGAAGAAAACAGACTTATGAACAAACAGACTCATGAATACCATGATTTTATACATAAAAAGTGAGTGGATTTAAAGGAACATACAATAACTATTGCTGGGGAAAGTACTACTTGAATGCTGCATAAACACTGAAAAATATACGGTGTATGGATTCACCCCCAACCTCAGCACACACATAGTAGGTATGGACACCACCAGCACCCAACTGCATAGTAGGGCTGGAGAAGTGTCTGTTTCCCTTTCCATATTCCTCTCCTGTCAGGCAGCCCCAATGCTTGTGAGGGCGTCAGCCTCCACCCTTGAACCTGACTCCAGCCTCGTTAGGGCTTGATCAAGGCTTAGAGATTGAAGTTGGAGTCCCCATAGTCTCGGTGATTTTCCCCTTGCCGGAGGGAGGGACGGACGAGGAGGAGCAATCTTCAGCTTTGCAGGTCATGATTTCCCTTTAAGCGCCTCGTAAACAGCAGGGCCGGTCCACCTCAATAAAATTTTATTCAGGGCTTCCAATTCCCCACTCTTCCACGCCATATGCTGCCCTTTCTCAGTGTGTTTAACTCCCTGCTGACAACTGACAAGATTTAGATGCATGAAGAAGGGCTGAGTAAAAGCCAGGGGAGGCTGCTCATTAGCATCGTCTATACATGTTAAGAGCCAAGAAACTATTTTTCTTGGACTTACCAATTATACAGGACGCCAGGTAGCTCCCCTCCAGTGTCGGCCAACTAAATCAACTGAGCAGGCACATTAGCTTAGTCAGACCCGTGGGCTAAGAATTCTTAAACTTTTATGGAGCCACATAATGTTTCAGTTCCCAGAAACCACGACCCACGTTTCAACGGGTGGCACCCAAGTCCCTATTTCAGAAAAGACCCTTTGTTAATTGTTCACAAGAGCCAATCCGACGAGGCCCCCACACTTTCACCTGCTGCTGTTCATTCAACCTGTGGCTGCCCCTAGTCTGTACTTACTTCATCGATCCTGAATGGAGTTCCCTTCCCTGCAGCCATGCCCTTGCTCAGGCCATTGTGTGTGTGCAATGCCCTTCCAGCTCTGCTTCTCTGCCCAGAGAGCTTACATACATCATTCAAACCCAGCGCAGACCTGACTCCCTCCAAGAAACCACTTCGGACCTCATAAGAGTTAATGCCCCTCGTAAGAGTTAATTGGCTGTGAGCTGCTGCCAATGTTCCATAGGAGGCCAGAAGCAAATTCAATGAGCCATACCTGTTTGGAGAACGAACGGGTACAGAATCCCATGATTGATGGCGTCCATTGATTTAGTCCATTAATTAAAATGTTGACAACTCTGCTCAATATTCATTGAGCATGTACTATGTACAAGGCGCTAGGCATACCACATGGAGCAATGAGGAAGGACACATTCCTGACCTTGCTGGGTTTACATGCTGGGTACCAGCAGACAAAGTTAGATACAAAGAAGCACAATTATGTCAGAGAGAACCATATGTTATGATGACAATAAAACAAGGTGGTGAGAGCACAGAGCACACCACAGCTGGTAGGTCACATCTAGCCAGCCACCCGTTTTTGTAGCTAAAGCGTTACTGAAACACAGCAAAACCCATTTGCTTATATGTTGTCTAACTGCTTTTGCACAACAAAGGCAGAGTTGAGTAGTTGCAAGAGAGACCATATGGCCCGCAAGCCTAAAATATTTACTATCTGGTCTTTTACAGAAACAAATCCTCAGATCCCTGGCAGAGAGGGTGATTGTGGGATAGGAAGACTTTAAGTAGGGCGTGTGGGGAAGGGCCGGAAAAGTAACATTTGAGTGAGGACCGGATCATAAGAAAAGATCAGCCACACAAAATATCGGGGGGGCGGAGGGGGGGGAGAAGAGTTCCAGGCAAAAAGAACAGCAAGTGCAAAGGCCCTGAGGCAGGTTTAGGCTTGTCTTATTCTAGAGACAGAGAGAAAGCTAGTGTGGCATCACCAGGTGGAGAATGGTATAAGAGAAGACCATGGTAGGCAGAGCACAGGGGGATGACCCGGTGGCATGGAACCTCGCAGGCCACGGTGAGGGCTTCTTGCCATTACTGATGAATAACTCAGAAAGGCAGTGACGGTTTTTGGCTTTTTGGCTTTTTGGCTTTGGTAAGATCATCTCCATGGCACCAGCAGCGGGGATGACAGTCTAAAATATTGACAACTTTGCTCAAGACTCATTTTCCACCAGGAACAAAGTCTCCTTGCCCGGGTACCCAGCCCTGCATTACTCCCTGCCCCTCAACACTGCATTCAAGGTTGTTTCAACGGCTCAGGCAAGATGCTTCTAGAACAGCTGACCCAGCAGGCCATACCTGTATCTCACTCACACTATTTTTATTTAAACAACTGTTTCTTATACTCTTGTTTTCAAAAGGAACTTAGTTCACTCTAAATCACAGTTTAATATGCCTGTTATATATATATATATATATATAGATATAGATATAGATATAGATATAGATATAGATATAGATATAGATATAGATATAGATATAGATATATATAATTTCCTTTAAATACAATGAATACATTTTTTAAATGTTCACTTGTCTGCCATCTAAATTTATGTCAGCCTCTCTTCAGGAAGTAATTGCTGAGGTTCAAATCTGCTGGAACCCCATTAGTGCAACCCACAGCCAGCTCCTGACATAACACGGAGGAAGACAGATGCAGTATTTTCAGGGGGACAGTGAGGTCAGAGGGCAGCTTAGGGGGCAGACAGAGCCTAACCTAGCCCTTGTACGAATTGAGAGATATTTATGACTTGGCCCAGTGCCTGCCACATACTAGATGCTCAATAAACAATCATAGTTAGGATGGCAAATGCCTAATTACTTGTGGTTATAATTATGATCCTCAAATGTCCTTTGGTCTCTCAAAAAGTGCTAAAAGCATCTCATCACCGATGTGTCTGAGCGTCTGAGACATCCCCAGTCCCTGCACAGCCCACTCAGCCCCCGGGGGTCGGAGGGACCTCTTGGCAGAACAGTTTTCATTGGGTTTATCAAACTAGGTCTCCTTGTTCTTGCTTTCCTTGCATTTTTTTCTCCAAAGGGCTCCTGATTAACAATCTTCCAGAGGGGAGGAGGAAAGAAGTTACAGCCATATTCCTGGCTCTGGTCCCCCTGGGTTGGGAAGCTGCTACTTCAGACTCAATCAGCTCCCTGCAGAGTCGTCACTGGATGAAATTCCTCACCAGCCACCAGCGCTGGAGGAAGTGGCATTTGAAAGGCCTCCACCAGTGACCTGCGGCCTGAGAACCCCAACTGCTCCTAAGTCCCCAGGGACCTGAACCTGACCCTGCATGGGAGCCTGTCTCTTTAAGGACACTGCTCCTGGAAAAGCGGCATCTCCTATCCGTTCTGCAGAGGAATGTGCACCATCCATCCCCGAAAACAATCCCATTCAAGTTGTAAGGATCAAACACCATTCCTCAGTTGGAGATAATCCAGACTTCACTTTGATACCCGCTGGGTAGGAGCGGATTTACCTCTCTAATGGCTTAATTCACAAAACCATTAAAAGCAGCCTTTCTTCCCCTGGCACAAAGTAAAGGGAGAGGAAGACGGCCAAAACACACATTGGACTGGTGATGACAGCAGCGGAGATACAATCGCTGGTCCAGGGCAATAGGAGGCCGGCTGACAGGACGGCGCGCGCCTCTCACCTGCCAGGAAAGGTGCACGGGCCGGGGCTTCCGATCCCCTCGCTGGCTACCAGCTCCAACTACAAGGAGCTGCAGTGCCCGGTGCAAACCAACAACAGGGCCGCCTTCTTTAAAAGCTATGAATTTCAAGATGGTGACAGCAGAGCATCAAGCCAAGCACGGGGCCTTCCTGAGTGTGGGACCAGTACACAGGGTGGATGCCCACGAAACATAACCTGCGGGCTTCCCCCTCCGGGTGCCTCCAAGGACTACTCTCTCAAGATCTCCCCATCCTAGCAAGACAGCATGATGCGACAAAGGAATTCTTTTTTTCCCTTCTAATCAGCGATTGAAAACTTCATTTAACTTCTGTCTCTTTATTCTAAGAGGCAGGATCCAAAGAAAACCTGGGATAAACAGCACTCATAAGTGGACTTAACCAGTTTGGCTCAGTGGATAGAGTGTCGGCCTATGGACTGAAGGGTCCCAGGTTCGAATCTAGACAAGGGCATGTACCATGGCTGCGGGCACATCCCCAGTGGGGGGTGGGGGGAGGCAGCTGATCGATGTTTCTCTCTCATAGATGTTTCTAACTCTCCTTCTCCCTTCCTCTCTGTAAAAAATCAATTATATATATATATATATATATATATATATATATATATATATTTTAAAGTGGAATGGCCAAAGTTTATAATTAGCAGAAAATGGGAAAAGTGAAACAGTAAATAAATAATAACATTACTAACTAATCAACAGATATACAATGATGACAATAAGTAAATAAAATAAAAATAACACCATCTCCTGAGCAAAGACTGGCGGCTTTTTCTGTAAAGGTCTGGATGGTAAACATCACCAGCCCTGCAAGTCTCTGACGACTCCACTGTGCAACATGAGTGGCAAGTGGCCACAGACAGAAGAGAAATGAATGGCCGTGGCTACGTTCTAACAGACCTCCGTTTCTCTTACACAAACAGGCAGCTGGCCAGATGTGGTCCGCAGGCCTTCCTCTGCTCACTCCACACATAAAGCAAGCCTTCTCACACTTCGGTGTGCATCTTCACCACCTGGGGGTCCCGTGGAAGTGAGATCTGAGCCTGGAGGTGGGGGGGGGGGAGGGCGGAGGCTCTGCATCTCTGACAGCTCCCGGGCGATGCCTGAGCAGCCAGTCCAAGGATCAGCTCGGCGTGGCAAGGAGAAGGTACCCCGAAAAGAAATGAAAAAACACCTATGAAGGGACCCGAGTTTTAAGGAGTGCTTAGCGGAACACAGCATAGAAAAGTAATTTATTTTCTCATCACCCAGGAACGCAGTTATGCGATTTAAGTCCATCTTCAAGGCAGGAATACCATGTCATTGGCGATCTAGAATGGAGTTAACGACCATTATCAGAAAGCAAAATGCTACACTTTTTAAGCACTGCTATGCTTTTTCTGGCGGCAGTTAACAGCGACATATAGCAATCAATGCAGATAAATGAATCCATTCGAAGGCAGGCCACGGATGGTAAATCACATTGTCCAATAAAGTTACTAAATTAGAAACAGTGGGACACAAGTGGGTTTTGGTTTGTTTGTTTGTTTATAAAAATGAATCATTTGGGAATGAGCTGGGCTGCAGAGGAGCACACGGGCCAGGCTGGGATGGGAGAGGGGAGGGGCATGCGCCCAGTGATGGCGTTTCAGGCTGGAACTTCCTGTGGAGACTGGGGTCCAGGTCCCAGTGAGCGCTTGTTTCCCACAGGCAGATGGCAGTCCACATGCAGTGGCTGCTAACAAACGTCTTCACCATCCAGTGTATAGTAAGATAAAAAAAAAAAATGAATGGGTCACTCATTCACTGGGAGTGGGGATGTAGAATGGTGCAGCACTTTGGAAAACAATTTGACAACTTCTTAAAAAGTTTCATTTGAATTTGCCATAGGAATTGCACTCTTGGGAATCTACCCAAGAGAAATAAAAGCATTTCATTTCAAATCCACACACAGACTTGCTCAAAGCTGCATTATTCCCAATAGTCTATACGGGAAAACTACCCAAGTGTCTATCCCCGATGAATAGATTTTAAAAAATGTGGTATGTCCGTGCAGTGGACTGCTATCCAGCAGTGTGTCCACCACATGTAGACACCTCCAACACAGGACACTCACTGAAAAAAACCAGGCCCAAAAGACCGACGCCTATTGCATCAGAATGTGGCCATTCGATGAAATGTCCAAAACAGGTAAACCTCTAGGGACAGGAAGTAGATTAGCAGTTGCCTGGGGAGTGACTACAAATGGACACGAAGAATGTTATTCGATGAAAATGTTTTGAAACTAGATTAGGGCAATGGTTGCAGAGCTTGGTGAATTTACTAAAAAAAAAATCACTGGATGATACCCTTAAAATGTGTGAATTTTATGGCATATAAGTCATACCTCAACCAAGTTGTTTTGAAAAATTAAAGATTCCCATTGTGTCCTTATGGGTGTCAGGTTTCACCTCCCTAGTTCATAAAAAAAAAAACAACTTAGGAATCCCAGAAACTGAGAAAGGCCCAATGACCCGTCAGTCGCTCCAGATGAGGCCCCAGCAAGGCCCCAAGTCAGGCACATACCCCGGACACAGCACATCAACCGACTCGCTGAAGAAGGAAATACTAGTAAACACACAGGAGCGGGTCGTTGACTTTTACAGCAGGCGCTGGATTCATCTGTGGTCAGAGCACCAGCAGGGCAACCTCCGAGACCCACAGCCTGACCTCCAACAAACTCCAGCCCACCATGCCCACAAAGGCCTGGGCCCGTGGGGGGGGGGGGGGGGGGGGGCAGGAGTGAGGGCAGTCACGGACAAAGGCCTAGTCCCTCAGGAGAAAAGAAAAATAAAACTTGCCAAACTGAGAGCCAAATAAACCCCCACCCCCAAATACACCCACACCCACAAACTCACTCCCCCACCCAAGACTGCATGTTCTCTGAAGCAGCTGTCACCCTGAAGAGACTCTCTGGGGTCACACTCCAATGCCTGAAGCAACTCCCATGTGCTTGGAAGAGAATGAAGACTCTAATTGGCAACAGATCTTTGTCTTACCTCCAAATAGTACAAACTTTTTTTTTTTTAATGTTTTTACTGATTTCAGAGGGACAGGAAGAGAGACATAGAAACATCAATGATGAGAGAGAATCATTGATCGGCTGCCTCCTGCACGCCCCACACTGGGGATTGAGCCCCCAACCCAGGCATGTACCCCTACTGGGAATCGAACCGTGACCTCCTGGCTCATAGGTCAATGCCCAAACACTGAGCCATGCTGGCTGGGCTACAAAATTTTTTTTAAAATTCTGAGCTATTACAACATCTCCTCCTCTGGAAAAACAGGACAATCCAAGCCACTTGTAGAAGATGATATATTTCAGCAGACAGAAAACCATAAAAAATAAGACAGGGCCAGGGTGGGGGGAGGGCTGTCTAGAGTGACCCACAGTCTCTGCTTCAGTTCTCTGCCTCTAACTCCCTTCCTCACTCACAAACACACTTGAGGGCAGCAGTGGCTGGCTCAAAGTCAAGGAGCACTTGGGGGTGGGAACTGGGACTCCAGCTGGCCCACTTTGGGGTGAACTGGTCACCTGGGTGCCGGGTTCAGGCAACGGAGCAGAGAGGTCCGGGCCAGGAGGCTCTGCCTGAGGGAGCAGACTTGTAAACCCCACTAGTGATTTAATCGCCTTCCCTTTGTAGTCCAGAAGGTATTTGGATCAGGAACACTAGCTTCACAGCCAGAGGCCTGATAATCTTTCCCTTTTTCGTGGAAACAGAAAATATCTAAGATACTGGAAAATACAGTAAAATTCCCCACTCCATTTTCTTCCTTCCTTTCTTTTTCTTTTTTTTCTTTTCCTCGTGGTAAGGCTGGATAAGCTTATCAAGTGCCGGCAAACTACATCTTAGCTCTGATCCTTTCGAGAATTCCATTTGGCGCCCTTACCATTTCATTTGGCAGATTGAATTTCGGACATGTATTTATGGGGCTGAGTCTGCCCTTACAGAGTATTGCATAAATCCCATTACAGTATCCACTTTAGCGTGTTTGGGGTTTTGTAAGCCAGGGCTTTATTCAAGTGGACAGCCCGGGAATGACCGGCTCGGGCTCAGAAACTCGCTGCTCCCTCTGGAACCACCAACCTTTGCAGATTATCTCCATCATCATCAATGTCAAGCGATTTTTAGAGCAAGTCCTTGCGGCACAGCACAGAGACGTGTCCCAGCCTCCCAGGAGTGGATGACAGTGTGTCCAGTGAGTTACCGGTTCCCTCCCAGGAGCCACTTCACCGCACATCCCTCTTTCTTTCCAGCAATAGTCAACATGCAATACACTTCTATATTTCTGTTTTTATTTATCTTACTGATTGATTGATGTTTTTTGAGAGAGAGAGAGAGAGAGAGAGAGAGAGAGAGAAAAATGAACATTGACTTTTTATTCCACTTATTCGTGCACTCCTTGGTTGTTTCTGTATGTCCCCCGACTGGGGAGCAAACCCGCAACCCTAACATATTGGGATGATACTCTAACTGACCTACCCCGCCAAGACCAGTTCTGTATTTCCTTTAAAATATATATATATATATATATATATATCTATTTTTATTGATTTCGGAGAGGAAGGGAGAGGGAGAGAGAGAGAGAGAAACACCAATGATGAGAGAGAATCATTGATTGGCTGCCTCCTGCACACCACATACTGGGGATCAAGCCTGCAACTGGGGCATGACCTCATGATTCATAGGTCCACTGAGCCATGCTGGCCAGGCCATTTCTGTATTTTTTAAGCTTCCATCAAGAAAAGCTTATTACTTGTAATTTCTGGAAAATAAATTTACAAAGAAAAGTGAGTTATAGGGGACAAAAAAGAAAAAGAAAAAGGTCTGGGTTAGGAACCATAAGTAAGCCAGCTTCTCTCTAACCCCTAGGTTAGCCACTGAACAAAATGGAATTATCCACCTGACAATACACGTGTGGTCATGAAGACGCAAGGATGAATGTGTGAGCCGGAGCCTAGCACGTAGATGAAGGCTGCTTGGCACTTGTGCTCCCAACACACATAGTTATTCACTCCTAGCTAGCGCACTCTCTCCTGGCAGGACCAGAGGGGACACTTCTGTTAGAGCCTCTATGATGCCCGTAGCAAGCAGCTCCAGGGTCCAGCACTGAACACACCACACGGGCCAGCAGGGGTGACACCATCTAAAGAATCAGCGGGTCAGGGACCATCTCCATCCTCCTGGGGCCTGTCTTGGCAACACACACAGAGCTCTCCAAACACTGATTATCCACATAAATTGGCTCGAGCAGAAATGCAAGGAAGGTGGCTGGCCATGAATCAACCCCAGAAACCCAGGCAAAGCTATGAGAGTGCCCCTGGCCTTCTGGGACCCTCTCTTTCCGAGGCAAAGTCCCTTGGGCGCCTGGCAATCCGGTGTCTGATCACACTGCCCCACCACACAAACAGGGCTTGTAAAAAGGCAACAGCAGCTGCAGTCAATGAAGAAGTATATGTGACAAAGGGTTTTGGGGGGCTATTTCAGGCCCTGACTCTGTCTGAGGGCAGCTGTGGGTTTGGTTACATCTAAGTTTGGCCTCGGAGCTTGTGAAGGTAAACTCTTCTTTATGAGGAAAAAAAAAACATCTCCAGAGCCTATAATAATTCATTCAGCCCAAATTTATAAAGTCCCACCAGGTGCCAGGCTCCATGCCAGGAGCTGGCTCCCCAAGATGGGCTGCACAGAGCGGGCCCCACCCACAGGAGATCACAGGCTGGGGAGGAACACGCAGAGGGCAAATGTGGGGCTAGGCTGGGGAAAGGTGGGCGTCCGATGCCCATGATATGGTGGAGACAGCACGGCTTCCCCAGGACCAGACCCATGATGGCCAAGGGCAGTCGGAGCCCCAGAAACCTAGTGCCCTCACTCCACGCTGAACTGTCTAACCCAGCAGTCGCCAACCGGTGGTCCTGGCCTAAAGAGTCTCTCATTGACTTTACTTTCTTCCTGGGGCTAGAAATTGTGCACAATTATTACATGGTTTTTATGTACCACAAGAGGCAAGAAATGACCCGTCTTCATTTATTTCCATCTAAAAGTAAGCAGCTATTAATAGGCACACTGTACAGATGAGGAAATAGAGGCTCAGAGAGCCGAAATGATCTGCCCAAGGTCACACAGCAAGGAAGAGGTGGAGAGGTTTGAACAAGGCTGCTTGGCTCCAGAGTCCCCAATTTCTTTACACACACACACACACACACACACACACACACACACACACACACTAGAGGCCCAGTGCATGAAAATCCATGCACTGGAGGGAGGGGTGGTCCCTCAGCCCAGCCTGCCCCCTCTCATAGTTTGGGAGCCCTCAAGGGCAGGAGGGGACTCAGCAATCAGGGGAAGGCAACACCCTATCACATCTCTGCTGCTGCCATTGCTGGCAGTGCAAGCCTTGGCCAGTCCTGGTTACTTGTGCCTCAGGCCGGCCCTGGGAGGCTGGGGGGCTGAGGGCAGGTCTGGCCACCCCGTATGCATGCCACCCCCCTGAACCCCAGTGGGGCTGAGGGGACTGGGCGTCACCAACTTGTTGCTATGGGCACCGCCATCTTTGGGATGGTGTGATGGTCAATTTGCCTATCCCCTCCTTATTAGATATAATATATTGATTTCAGAGAGGAAGGGAGAGGGAGAGGTAGAAACATCAAACATGAGAGAGAATCACTGATCGACTGTCTCCTGCATGTCCCACTCTGGGGATCCTGTAACCTGGGTACGGGCCCTGAACAGAAACCAAACCGTGACCTCCTGGTTCATAGGTCAATATTGTACCACTGAGCCATGCCAGCTGGGCCAAGAGTCTCCACTCTCAACCAGGATGCCACACTGCCTTTCAGGGAAGTGTGCTGTGGCTCTGACACCCCGTTGGCACCATCAGCCTCTAAACATGCTGGTTGGACACAGTAGGGGCTCAGTCAGTGTCTGCTAAATCTAATTTGATCATCTTATTTAAAGCAATCACACTCGGCGTTTAAGCTCTGGGCTGGGAACAAGGTCATTCGATAAAAATGGAAAGCAGAAATTTACCCTGAGGAATTTCCTGGGTTTAGAGGTAGGGAGTCCAGACAGGAATCTATTCAAATGACCACGGAGCTAAGACGTGTCCTCAATATATTATGGTTAAATGAGATGCACAGAAGAATTGCGTAACAGCTCGGAAACACAATTTAAGTCTCTGCTGGCACTTTCCTTTTTGTAAAATTAGCATTTTTGTTAAGTCTGTAATATAGCAGAGTAGGGTTTTATATAACTGCTTGGGTCACACGAGGGAAATGAAGACATTTCCCTCACTTCCTAACATTTGGGCTCCCACAGAGAACCGTCTGGGAGGCCGTCCATATGAGATGACGGGATAATGATCCTCACGAAAGTAAAAATACTGACCTTCTATGTACTTCCTGGGTGTCGGGCCTGCACAAAACAATCTACCACATTATCTCACCCAACCATCCCAAAGCCCTTTTGTGGCTGGCCAATATGATGGGCCCCACTGAACAGAGGAAAGCCGAGTGAAGCCTGGCTAAGAATGCAGACCACAGGACGAGGGCTCTCAGTCCCAAGGTCACATTTGCAACACTCTGCTGCAAAGAACACAGAAGATTATGTCAAGGAAAAAAAAAAAAAGCAAACCATGTTTGCCAAAATCCTGACATCTCAGACAGGAAGGCAAGAAGTCTGGGCCCATCTGGGCCCATGGCGGGCACAAGCTGCCTGCTTCCCACTTTAATGGCATTTCCCTGGGCTGAACTCCCACATGTGGCCACAGACACGCACTTTTCAAACCCAGCATCTTCTGCCTCCAATTATATTTGGCTCCACTGAAACTAGGAAGGCATTTGGGGACAAGGGATCTTTATCTGTACAAATGTTTATTGGGGCTGCTCCAGGAAATGGTCCCGTGTGAGCCCATATGCACGATGTCACCCCATCTGCCCAGCACATACGTGTCCACAGCGTGACACTAGGAATTATCTCCTCTGAGCACTGCCCTGGACAAATACCACCAGGTCCAACAAGTCTGACAGCTTTTCATGGAGCAGTTATCTAGATGAAGAGAAGAAAAAGAGGAGATTATTCCTTCGAAGCACCTCTCTCCATGCACCATTTATAGGAAGTGGTTCTTAGGGGCAGGGGACTGTTCTGAAGTGTACAGAACATAAATGGGGCTAATGTCAAAAAACCAGAGAGGTTCACTTTCCTGGGCTCCAGTATCATTTCCTCAGGGCCAAGTCATCCTTCACAACACTTACAGTAAAGATGCTGTTACTGCTTGCCTCTTGGGGGAGGGATGCAAGGCAGACATTCTGAACAGGGCCATTCACACCCTTGTGCAAATCCCTCCCCTTGAGGGTGAGTTGGATTTAATGACTCAATTCTCGTGAACAGAATATGGAAGAAGTGAAGCTATTTCATGTTATAAAAAGACTGCAGCTTCCATTCAGGTTCTCCCTCTCCCTAGGCCCCCTTCCCTGGATCACTGGCCACACTGGATGCTTTCCTATGTTGAGGAGCTAAAAGAGGCACCCCCCTTAAAGGCCAGGAAGGACCTGAGGGCTTCAGTCCCAACAACCTATGAGAAACTGAGACCTGCTAATGAATATGTAAATGAGCTTAAAAATGGTTTTTCCCAGTTGAGCCTTCAGATGAGACCACAATTCTGGCCGCCAGCTCAAATGAAGAATGAACAGATAATGTTCATCTTTTCTGATTCGATGAATACATACTCATTGAGAAAATTTCAGAAAGAAAGGTTCAAGAGAGACCTTGAATCAGAACACTCAGCTAAGCTGCTTCTTGATCTCTGACCACAGAAACTTGAGACGATAAATGCCTGTTCTTTTAAGACACTAAATTTTGGTGTAATTTGTTATACAGCATTAGGTCATTAATACAGTGCCATATACAGTCCTTACAGTCGATTTGAATACTATTAATAATACATAGCCCATGATACGGCAAACACCAGTCTGAAAGTATGGATGGCAGACTTCTTTGTATTTCATAAAGACCAAGGTAGGTGAGAGGACATTTGGAGGTTGCAGAGCCAAAGCTAGGTCACCGAGCTCAAGGCATTACATGAATCTGTGCTTATTTTGTGAAAACAGAAATGAACACCACCATTATTGTACCAATTAATATACAAAGGAAACAAAAACTTCCCTGAGAACAATTTCAACATGAAAACATTAAGAGCTAGTATATGTCTACTATTTTATCACACACATAAGCCATAAACTGTAAATATCAGGGTGACTGAGTGAGGGTCCATATATGGTAGTAGTCAGTGCAACTGGACGCTGTTAGTTATGTCTATCAGCTGTGGCTCATGCTTGGATCTTAGTTATGTGGAAGAGTAGCAATACCACAAGCGGTAGAGACCATGGACCCGTGGTCCAGCCCCACTTCTGCTCTTCACTAGCTGTGTGGCCTCAGGGAAACAGAAACAGAATCTTACCTCCTCCTCTGCAAAATCTGGATAATAAGATCCAGCTCTTTGACTCAATACAAGGGTTTGAGGGATTTATATTTGAATGTGCTTAGCATGGACTATGGCACATGGTTGCCCACTAAAATATGCATTTCCTTGTGTTAATCTCCTTGGCTTCAGCTATGATCTGTGATAACCCAAGCTGGATATTTCCAGTGGGTGTGGATCTCACACCTTGGGATCTAGGGAGCCAGAGTCAAATAGGGATTTAAGACAAAGGTTACTGATCCAGAAAAGCCAAGTCCCAACACTTACTATTTACGGGGTGACCAACTTACTTGCCTCATCTGTGGAATGGGAATAACACCGCACCTACCCCTATTCTGACAACCGAATGATATAACATAGTTAAGGGTCTTTAAATCATGCGAGGCACACCGTGAGCATTAAATAAATGTTAGCTATTTTTTTTAAATTATTGTAAGTCTCGCCATAATTATTTAATTCACAATCGGCTGCAAAGAGGTTTATGAAACAAATCCAGCCCATGGAAATGTTTTGTTTGGTTCACACAGGGTGTTATGAAAAATAAATTTGAATTTGTTGTTCATATGTATTACAGATGACACTGAGAAATCCAAATTTGGGGGTTAAAGAGCAGAAAACCCTGGGCCTGATTTTCTCACAGTCATAGGCAGCTGGAGCCAAGGAGCCACTGTCCACTTGGGGCAAAGCATTCCTTCTTCATTAGCCACAGTCCTCGCCACTCCTTACCGCCCTGCATCCCTGCACCTGTCCTGGAGAACACACCTAGCTGCCTGCCTGGCTATAAGAGCATTTGGTTTTTTGTCCCTTGCTTTAATTCCTTGAAGACTTGCCTCCACTTGCAATTCTCTTTAAAAAAAAAAAAAAAGTATCAAGTACTCTAAGCAGCAACAGCAAGAATAGATATGAATAAGATTAAGTCTTCCCTAAGGAAATCCACAGCAACAGTAAGTGCCAGATAATGGCTGAGGATAAAGATAGAGTCAGCTCAAAAGGAGGATAAGATCAGCCCTCTGCAGTAACCCCGTGCACATGACCCAAAAACAAGCTGCCAGAGTTTAAATATCAGAAGTGTTGCCTTCCCCTTGTGACTGGGGAGGTTCATTTTATACGTCCCTTCCACTGGGCTGCGAGGCGCCCAGACATTTGGTCACACATTATTCTGGGTGTCTCTCTGAAGGTGTTTCTGTAGGAGACTCATAGTTGCATTGGTAGACTGAGTAAAGCAAATGGCCCTCCTTCATGTGGTGGGCCTGGTCCAATCTGCGGAAGGCTGGAATAGAACAAAGAGCTGACCCTCCCGCAAGTAAGGGGGCATTCCTCCTGCCCAACAGCCTTCACACTGGGACCCGGACTTTGTTCTGGCCGCGGACCCATCACGCAGCTAAGGAGGAACCCCGTCTCCCAGGCCAGAATCACCACTCGGCTTGCCCTGCCACAGTCCCTCACCTGGTTGACCTCAAAGCCGCTAGCTGGTCTCTCTGTCTCCGCTCTTGCCTTCTTTTCACACTCCCCCTCATAGCTAATATCCAGAAGGATCTTAGAAAATCATGCTCTTTATTCTGAGATAATGTTAGATTTGCAGAAGAGTTTCCAAGGTAGTTCAGAGGGTTGCTATACCCTTCATTCACCCAGCTCCCCTAAAGTCCACCTGCAGCCATGGTCCATGTGTCATATCTAAAAAATCGACATGGGAGATACATGATTTAACGAAAACACTAAATTGTAGGCTCCATTTGGAGTTTACCACTTTTCCCACTAATGACCTTTTCTGGTCCAGGATCCAATCTAGAAAACCGCACTGCATTTTGTCATCATGTCTAGAGCAAAGGAATTTTTTTCTTTTTAAGCTCAAAGCTGACCATCCCCCTGCTTTAAACTCCCTGATGACTCCCCATACACTGAATAAAATCTAAACTCCTTGCCCTGGCCTCCAAGTCCCATGCGATTTAGCCCCACTGACCCCTCCCTCCCATTTCACCCACACTTCCCACACTCGATACACTCAAGCACACAGGCACTTTCTCACTCTTTGGAACCCCAGACTTGGTCCAGTCTCCGCATTTGCTATGCCTTCTGCCTGGGAAGCTACTCTCCCAGATGTTCTCGTAGCTGGTTCCACCTCATGTTCAGGTGTGAGCTGGAATGTCACCTCCTCGGAGAGGCCTTCCCTGGCCCTCCAAGCTGAACCAGCCTCACCCCATCGCCATCACCCTCTATCACATACCTCTTCATTTTTGTAAGAGCTATGTGCTACCTGAACTGATCCTATTCAATCTATCTGATAAAAGAGTAATATTCAAATTGACCATCATTCCAATACACAAGATGGCTGCCCCCATGTGGTCAAAGATGGCCGCCCCCATGTCAGCAGGGGAGGGCAGTTGGGAGGGACCAGGCCTGCAGGAGAGGGCAGTTGGGAGGGACCAGGCCCATAGGGGAGGGCAGTTAGAGGTGACCACGACTGCAGGGAAGGGCAGTTGGGGGCAAACAGGCTGGCAGGGGAGCAGTTAGGCATCAATCAGGCTGGCAAGGGAGTGGTTAGGGGGTGATTAGGCTGGCAGGCAGAAGCAATTAGGGGCAATCAGGAAGGCAGGCAGGTGAGCAGTTGGGAGTCAGCAGTCCTGGATTGTGAGAGGGGTCCTAGATTGGAGAGGGTGCAGGCTGGGCTGAGGGACACCCCCTGCCCTCCCCTTCCCACCCCAACCCCACCCCCCCATGAATGAATTTCTTGCACTGGGCCTCTAGTAGATTTATAATTGATGATCCATCCCCCTCTACTAGAAAATATGGGGACCTTGTCAATCTGGTTCACCATTTAATTTAAAGTACTGAGAACAGTACCTGGCACATAGTAGGTACTCAGTAAATGTGTGTTGAAATAAGGAATGAAGGACTGGATGGATGAAGGGAGGGCATCATTTTCCAATGTTCACAGATGTGTCCCCAGAACCTGGTACAGTGTCTGTAAATAGTAGGTGCTCAATAACTATCTCCTGAATTAAATACCAGTCACTGACTTATCCCAAGAACCTAGCTTAGTGCCTGGAAGACAGCAGTATTTGAGTGAATGCCATACATTTTCAAAGAAAGAGGTAACCTATATAAAGTGAGTCTGCTGAACTGGCCGGTGTTGCTAAGTGGTTGAGTGTCAACCTACGAACCAGAAGGTCATGGTTCAATTCCAGGTTAGGACACATGCCCAGGCTGTAGGCTCAATCCTCAGTAGGAGGCAGCCCATCAATGATTCTCTTTCATCTTTGATATATCTGTCTCTCTCTCTCTCTCTCTCTCTCTCTCTCTCTCCTCTCTCTCTCTCCTCTCTCCTCTCTCTCTCTCTCCCTCTCTCTCTCTCTCCCCCCCCCGCCCTCCTTCTCCCTTCTCTCTCTCTCCCCCTCTCTGAAGTCAGTAAGAATATATTTTAAAATAAATAAATAATACATAGAGTCTGCTCAAGGCCACTTTTATAAACAAGGATCCCCCTCAAGAGGTTACAGGTGAGGAAAGGAGAGCTTTCCCAGCAGCTGTCTGCACATCTGTTTGGAAAGTGCACAGGCCGCCCGGGGCTGTGCTGAGGTGGCAGCTGCCACCAGGCCTGCACGGGCCTCTGTGGAGTGACTCCCCTGCTTGTTCAGGAAGTCGCAGCCACATCACCCCAGCAGGGTGGCTCCTCAGTGGCCTGTGATGCAAAGTTGTTGCGGAAAAGGCCGTTGATTAATACCCTCAGAGGGTCTATTGTCTGAATCCTGTCACCAGAGGAGAAACAGCTGTTTACAGTTTGTTTATCCATCTCCCTTTGGAGGAAACACAAATGCTTGTTCTCTGGGGCACAATCAGCATCTGAAGGGAGCGAAGAAAACGGTGTTTATTTTTAACAGGATAAAGAGGGGGCACTTTATAAAGTTTGGACACGAGCAGGAAGACAGCTCTCCGGGAGGTGCCGGGCGATGCCTTGCATAGTGTTAGGCTTTGCAGGGTTGCTTGAGAGTCTATTCCAACTCCCAACAGAAAATTGAGTCTCAGGCCATAGGGATCAGCCAGACAGTGGGCCCAGGGGAGCACCCTCGGATCTGAGAATCCCAGCGAGCTCTTCAGATTTGAAGTGAGAGGGCAAGGTACCCAGGGAAGGTGACCTCCTGCTATAAAATATGGGTTGCAGGCCCACCGTGTACACCAGGCTGAGCGAACACAATGCGATGTGCTCGCGAAGCCCTGCTCCACAGTCTAGGACTGCACTGTGCAGAGGAAGGGACAGCTTTTCTCTGCACCAACCCTGCACCTGGCGTGGGCTCACATGAAGCAGTCTCCTGGCAGACATGTCCACTAGCCCGGGCTGAAACCCCACAAGGAGACTCGAGGCCACTATCACTTTCCTGACAAGAAGGCTGCAAACCACAGATTCTCCACCTATTCCAGTTTCCCCATGAAAGTTAGCGACCCTGCAGCGTTAAACAAGGCTCTCTGGCAAGTCTGAGAAGGAAGAGAAGCCACCGGAAAACTTCTGCTTGGTCTCTGGGCATCTGACTGTGAGTGACAAGGCCGTGATTTCTCAGGGTTGGACCACAGGGAAGGAGTCCACATCCCTTTAAGAGACAGGGGGTCAGGGACACAGGCTTGGGTAATGGAGAGAAGAAAGAAGGTTTTAAGGGGACACAAGGATAAAGGAAGTTCTGGCCCAACGTCAGCACTAAGCTGACGAGTTCACATTCACCCAGAAAGAAGCCTTCACCTCTGGTCTCTAAAGCTCCCGACATACCATCTCCCCATCTTCGCCCCATCAGCCTCACGCTATGTCCAGCACAGTCCCATAGGGGACGGCAGTAATGGGAAAGGCTGTGCCTAGGACACAGCACCTTCCAGATGGTGCCAGCAAGCCCCACCATTCCCTGTTCTCAGAGGGCACCTCGCCTCCATGCCTGCTGCCCACAGCTGCTGTCACCCCACTTCCAAGAGGGAGTTAAGTAAAAGTGGACCGCATGGACCATGAAACCTAGAATATTTCCTATCTGGTCATTTACAGAAAATCTGCTAATCCCTCAAGAGTTGTTTATGCATTTATTAAAATGTTTATTACTTATCATCTGCCTATTCTTGAACAATGTTAACTCCACAAGGCAGGGGCCACTGTTTTATGCTGCCACATATTTCAAACGCTTAGAATGGCGCCTGGAAGGTACAAGGCACTCAGTCAGTATTGACCGAACGGAAGAAGGAACCATCCGTGTTCCCACCACTCAGCAGGACAGCTGCCACTAGCCCACGTTCCACAGGAGAAAGCGAGGCTCCAAGAGCCCAGCAGCCCTGAGCAGGGCCGCGGAGGGTCTCACAGCTGCCATGTGATGGCATCGACACTGAGTCTCTCTGCCTGCCTGCCATCCTCTTTCATCTTACCTTCCCCATGGAGCTATTAAGAGGACCAAGAAGACAACAGCTGTGGCTTTATTTTGTTCATGCACTAGAGGCCTGGTGCACGAGACTCGTGCACTGGGGGGTGGGTCCCTCAGCCTGGCCTGAACCCTCGCACAGTCCGGGAGCCCTTAGGGGATGTTATCCCGCTGGCCTAAGCCATCAGGTGGGCATCCTTAGCGCTGCTTCGGAGGCAGGAGAGGCTCCCGCCACGGCCACTGCACTCGCCAGCCATGAGTCCGGCTTCTGGCTGACCACCAGGGGGCAGCTCCTGCATTGAGTGTCTGCCCCCTGGTGGTCAGTGCATGTCATAGCAACTGGTCGTTCCACCGTTTGGTTAATTTGCATATTACCCTTTTATTATATAGGACGTGTCATCTATTTTTATGTTTCCATACTAACTTAGTCAATGGTCACTATAAACTTCCTGAGTAAAGACCACTGTCATCCCCATCTTACAGAAGAAACTCTGAGGCAGAGGTAACACGACTGGTCCAAGCTCAAACACATAGTAAGGAGTGAGTCTAGGATTCAAGCCCAGGTCCTGGGTTCCTAATGACCAGGCACTGCTGCCTCTGCTAGAAATGAAGGGGGCCAGACAAGCCCCACGGTGTCCTGTTCAGAAACACAGTGCTCCTGCCCTGGCCGATGAGGCTCAGCTGGTTGAGCATCATCTCACGTACCAAAGGATGGCTAATTCGATTTGATTCTCAGTCAGGGCACATGCTTGAGTTTCCAACTCAGGAGTGTGCAGGAGGCATCTGACCGATGTTAGCTTCTCACATCAATAATGTTTCTCTACCTCTCCCCTTCTCTCTCTCTCAAATTAACGAAAAAATGTTTTTTAAAAGAAAGAAAAAACACACACACAATGCTCCTCCCAATCTTGGGGGTCAGATCTACTCTCAGAAACACCTACATCTGCTCTCAGTTCTGCGGCTGGTCAGGCCAGAGGAAGGTGGGGGAAGGGCTCCCAAGTCAGCATTCCAATGAAACCCTTCTGAAGACTCAGGGAGTTGCTTCGAATTTGGGACAAATTCAAAGGGGACCCACATTCAGAGGAGGCTCGACAAACCTTCAGTGGGAAACAGCCCAACTCCACCAGCACCGAGGCCACCCCTCCTCCGGCCAACCCCACAGCTGGTCCTTCCACAGGGCTCCGGGCAGCCAGCACTACCCCATGTTCACAAGATACGATCCAGCTCACTAGACAGATAAAATGGGGCCTCAGAATGCCCCCTGGGCTCCAGGGAGAAGGAAGCCATTCCTGTCTACTCCCTCCCTTGGTGACTGCAGATTGGAATCTCCGAAAATGGTTTTCACAACTCAGTTAGCGGCAATCAATTATTCACGACCTCACTTCCCACAAACTCATAGACTGTCACTGTTAGCAAGATAATTTCTGGACTCTGCCCAACAGTCCTGCTCTAAGCTGCCAAGCGACCCACTGTTTATTTCCTCCCTTCCCTAAAGACCCCCGCAGCTGCCAACCACTACCCACCTCCACTCTGGGTCTGGGCGGAGTGATGGGCGGGGAAGGGCCCTCAGGGCCTGGAGAGGCTGCCCCCAGCCTGTGAGTGACTCACACCAGCCTTTGGGGCAGAACGTCTGACCTCAGTTTAATCCAACTGGAAAATAGGGCTCAAGAATTCCAGACGCTCTGCCAGGTTCTGGGATAAATCCCACGATATTGTATAAAATGCTTTGGGCTCTGGAATCATTGTGTTCTGTAAAAGCACAACTTTTGAGGGTCTCCCAGACATGCTGTCACCCCGCCAAGTTCACGGTCAAGAATGTTGACTACTTGGCAGGAGCTTATGAGACAATGGGACCACCATGAGCAGTTTTCCTTCGAAAACCTCAAGGCTGTCTTCAGGAGCACATTCCCACATCCTGGGAAGAAAGAGAGAGATGTTATCTGACTGACACCCTTGGAAAAAACCTTGGGGCATGTGACGGTATCAGAAACATCTGGTCGATGAGCACTAGCCCTGCTGCTTGCACAAGCATCACCTTCTATGCGAGCTACTCTTTCTCTCTCCAAACATCAGTTTCCTCATCTGTAAAATGGAAGCTACTCTTTCTCTCTCCAAACATCAGTTTCCTCATCTGTAAAATGGAAGCTACTCTTTCTCTCTCCAAACATCAGTTTCCTCATCTGTAAAATGGAAGCTACTCTTTCTCTCTCCAAACATCAGTTTCCTCATCTGTAAAATGGAAGCGTAATAGTACCTACCCACTAAGGCTACGGTAAAGATTAAATAAAATGGCACACGTGAAAACGCTCAGCACCTTACCTGGCCCATCACAGATAGTGTGTCCTCTTCACTGAAATCTAAGACACTGTCACTCCCAAGATGCAACACTGATTAAATAACCGTTTTAGGGCAATAGGGTATGTTAGGAATCATCAAAGAAACGTATACATCATTTATCATCCCAGAATCAGAAATATTAAAAAAAAAATGCATCTTAAAGTCAGGTCAATTATTATTATCATTATTACAATCACTATACTCATCTTAGGTGAGAAAGCAGGCAGAGAGGGGTTATGTGACTGACTGAAAGCCACAGACTCACTCATAATTGAGCTGGGATAGGATCCAGTCCCCACACCATTCCAGTGGGAAGAAGGAGAGAAGGAGGTAGAGTCAGCAACTCCCCTCCTCTAATTCCACCCTCTCCTCCGCCTCCTTCTTCACTTCCTCTGCTTCCCCTGACTTAAAGTAATACTAATAAGCACTGTAAGATAATTGATATGTGCCGGGAATTGTTCTAAATGAACTACTCATTCCTCCCAACAATCCTCTGAAGTAGATACCATTATCCTCCTGGTTTACAGATGAAGAAACTGAGGCACAGAGAGTCTGATTAAGCTGTCTAAACTCACAAAGCCGGCGACAGAGCCAGGATCTGGACTCAGACACTGAGCTCATGTGCTCACCTATTCCATTGGAGTGCATCCTCCAACTGAGACAAACAGGGACATCTGGGGGAACAAGAGAGGAGTGGCAAAGAAAGGTGATGCCATGTCCCTGCGCTCTCGCTCTCTCTCTCTCTCTCTCTCTCTCTCTCTCTCTCTCTCTCACACACACACACACACACACACACACACACACACACGGAACAGTTCCACTAAACCTGGAGTGAGGCCAAGTTCATGCCTCTCCTCTGAACTCTCCTCCTGCATCTGCAGTGGGATGGCTGCGCGTGCCCAAGGAGGAGGGGTCAAGTCTGCTGCCTCATCCTGAGTGAAGGCTCTGACCACACTAGCCAGCCTCTCATCCCCTCCCCTTCTGTTGGCATGGAGAATAGAAGACCCCAAAGAGGTAAGAAGCCAATTGAACACCTGCTGCAGAAGCCTCCCAGACAGGCAGCAGGTGCGACAGGTAACCTTCAGTTTTCAATCACATCAAGAGGGCTTAGCATGAGGGAACATGTTGGTTAAGAGCACGGGCTCCATGCCAGCCCGCCTGGGTTAGAATGGCCCTCACCTGCTGGGCAGACCTGAAATAATTACTTCCCCTCTCTGTGCCCTACTTCCTCTATCCACAAAACAGGGACTTCAACAATGCATACATCACAGGGTGTTAAAAGCATCAAACATAAAATGTTTGGCACATGCTAAGAGCTTAATAAATGGAAGCTGCTACTGTTTGCTATTCTTTAATTATTATTTTATATATCATCATCAACATCCACATCACAGGCCTCTGCATCAGGTACTAAGAACACAACGTGAACTTGAAAGTGCTGTCAGGATGGTTGGGGAGCTGACAAGAAACCATATAACACACGATCCTAAGTTCTAGAAATATCGTTGACGTTTGGATCTCAAAAAGTGACTTTAAAGTGGAGATCCAGCCTGGCATGTGTTGCTCAGCGGTTGCCAACCCGTGAACCAGGAGGTCACGGTTCAATTTCTGGTCAGGGCACATGCCCGTATTGTGTGCTCGGTCCCCCCATGGTGGGTGTACAAGAGGCAGCCAATCAGTGATGTTTCTCTTTCATCACTGTTCCTATGTCTCTAATCCTCTCCCTTTCTCTCTCTCTCAAAATCAATGAAAACATATTTTTATATGGGGATCCAAAGCCCTTGCTCTTGGAGCATTTCTTCATCTGATCTTTCAGACAATTTCTGAAGGAATCAGAAACACGTCCTGAGCAACTGCTATGTGCCATTTACTGTCCCAGTACTGGGGATACCAGAGTAAGTGTGCCATAGACCAGCTCTGGGCCCATGGGAATACCAATAAGCTCTTAAGGGACTGGAGTTTATCATCAGGCGAAAGGAAAGTAGGTTGGCAAGGGGTGGGGGTGGGGATAAGGCCACACCAATACACACCTGTACACACTACGGAGTAGGGGGTAAGGATCCTAGCAACTTCCTCTGCTGGGTGTGGGTGACAGCTGGGACGAAGAAAGACATGTGCAACTAGGAAACAGGAAACAGAAACCATAAGAGGTGAGCCACTGAAGAGCATCAGGGACCTCGTCATCCCTTAGTTCACCGTAAAGGTGGGGAGACAGAAGCCAGGAGAGGCTACCTGCAGCCACGCCAGGTGACATGCTGAACAAGGACTGGTCCCTGGGTGTCCCAATTCCTGGAAGTCCAGATATCTTCCCCCTGCTTTGAAAGTGTGAGCAATCCCAGCCCAGCACAGCCCTCCACTACAGACAGACATGGCCACCAGGCCCAGCAGTCCCCTCTCCATGCCATTTGGCTAGGTGGATGCTCCCAGGCTGGGGGGGATGCAGGATATCAGCATCAAACGCAGGCCCTGAGGATGGCACAGAGACCAGGTGGGTTTGGATATGGAGATCCGTTCTGGAGGGGGCAGGGATGTGAAAGGGGCCTGCGGAGACTGGAGTGTTTTCTGTTGGAGCCAGGCTGGCAGTAAAGGCAGAGCAGCTCTGAAGAGACTAGGCCAGTGGTTGGCAAACTCATTAGTCAACAGAGCCAAATATCAACAGTACAACGACTGAAATTTCTTTTGAGAGCCAAACACCGACTTCTGCACATGGGCCACTAAGTTTCCATCGCACTGTACGTGCGCGCCCGCACGTGGTGTTTTGTGGAAGAGTCACACTCAAGGGGCCAAAGAGCTGCCTGTGGCTCGTGAGCCGCAGTTTGCCGACCACTGGACTAGGGAGATAGAAGGGTTCCGTACAACCAGCAGTGAACTGTTTTCATTTGTTGGAGGCCCACCTCCAAATGACTCAATCAGTCAGCGAGTTTAGATTTCGGGAAAATGAGAATGATGGATCCACTAACAGGGCTGCAGGAAACCTTCCCTAGAGAATGCTTCCCAGTGGCCCGAAGCCCCTGCAGCCCTGCCTGTTCTCTCCCCAGAGACATTTATGCCCTTGCTCCTCTGACCCATGCCTGACCACCCTCTATTTACTTCACCTTAGATGTCACCGCCTCAGGGAAGCTTGCCTTGAGGAGGAGTCCCTCCCCCTCCACTACTCACTGTCCCCTCTACCAGGACAGGAGCTACAAGTGGGCAGGGACCGTATTTGGCTCACTGTTTCTAGCACAGTGCCTGGCACACAGCAGCCCCTCCATAATGTCTGTTGAACGAATGAGTATTGTGAATGTCCTGGGTAAGTCTACACCGTCGCATGCTCATGTAAAACATCTAGCACATGATACACGGAAGATGACCAGTGAATGTTGCTGGGAGAACATCAAAGCTGATGCCAAAACAACAAACTGACTTCCTGTTTCTGTCAGAGTAATCGGTGCCCAGCAAGATAGAAGCCCTTTTCCTGTCTTCCCAGGGTCCAGGTCCACTCTCCAATCCCCTCTCAACCCCAACAGGTAAACTCCAGGATAAGGAGAACACTGTCTTTACAAGACCTACGAAGGCATCAAACCTGGATGCAAAGATCTCTGGGAACATGCAGGAGAATCTATGCATCCTACAAAATAACAAAATGTCCTGCCAGCCTTTTTATTCTGAAAAGCAAGAAGAGGAAGTTGTCAGTAGAAAAAAAAGTGCATAGGGTTTGCCCTCCCTTGAAGTGGGCAAGCTAGGAGAGAACTTCTCCTAATCCACAATTTCACCAAGACCGTGAAACTGCAGTAACTCCTCCTGCTACGCACTCTTCCTTTACTCAGGAGCAACAACAAGCACTGAGCAACCAACTGGAGTTAGGAACACACAGCCTGTTCCGAGTCTAACCGAGGAGGAACTAGATGAACACTTTGTACTGTTGAGTCATTGGTGGATCTCACAAGGAAGTGCTATGGTATTTGTGACTTGTTTCACGAATTTCTGCTTTTGTATTTGTATGCCCTTCTCCTACCTTATTTCAGTTTATTCTCAATATTTTTAAAAAATAACTGTGATTCTTAATCATGTTCATCTGTTGTGTTTCATGTCAAAAGCTAAAATAGGCTATGAATTGTGCTCTTAAAATAGGCTATGAATTGTCCTTGGGGCACAGTTTTGGCCTCATACGAAACTATGAATTTTGGTATGAGCTATTTCATTTTCATGAATCATCCTATAATGTGAAATTCCAAGTTTGGCTTCTTCTATAAGAATTATTTAGATGAGAAGTTTTTGTTTATTTAAATTTTCAAAGGGACTGCCTTATAGAGACTAACTTTTTAATGTATCTTATTGTTTTATGAATGAGGCCTGGAGGTTTCTACTTTTGAAATCTATTGAGATGAATTAATTGTCAATTTTAATTGGGGCATCTTGAAACATCTAGCAAATAGTCTTTAAAAAGAAAAGGCCATCTCCTTAAATACAAACACACATATACACACACATACACATCTTTGTAAAGAGTTTCATAAAATGCTTATAAAAAAAAAAGTTTTAACTTTCCAGAACTAAATATCCAGACAAAGAAAGTAAACAAGCTTGGAGTGGGGTGGGGGTAGGTGGAGAAGAGGAGCAAAACTACCAGAACTTAAAGATTAAATTTATTTTATTAGAATTCCATACCTCAGAAGCATACCCACTGCAGCTCTGCATCCCTCTTTTAAAGACTAAAACTGAGGCTGCCAGAGACTAAGTCACATACAACATGAATTTTAGCTGAGATTGGGGCTGCAATTCCACTCAAGCCTTCACCACTGAATCCAATTGTCTTTAAAAAAAAAAAAAAAAAAAAAAAAAAAAAAAAAAAAAACTAAATTAGCAGCTGAAAATCTTCTCTTGTGACATTCCTTAAATTTATAAATTGCACAAGGCACAGGCAGGAAGCTGGATTAAAACAAGCAGGCCTTCGCTCCTCGAAAGTGGGCTCGCTAGAAAGAGGAGGCTGACAGGAAGCCCCAGAATATTGAGTCATTTCCCAGCCAGGGCCAAGCAAACCTGAAAGATGGGTGGATCCTAGGGAAGCCTGACATTCTCCTCTCAACCCTGTCAGTGCCTTTGCCTGGGAAAGTGGGACAGCAAATGGAAGAGGACCTGCACGCAGGAACTGAGCAGGCGGGCCTGTTAAACAGTACTGACAACACCCGCGCAGACACCCCCTCGGGGGAATCTCTGGGCTCCGAGGCTTGGCCACCGACAAGGTACGCAGCGCCCGAAGTGAGCTTTCAGCACAGAGTTTCTCCGTACGGTGACACATGCTACTGTGGGCGCGAGAGCTTATTGGGATGGAGAGCTTATTGGGATGGAGGGCTGGATTCATCTGCTTCCCTGCTAGCAAGAGCAGCTGGAGATAAACAGAAGTCACTGTAAGCGGAAAGTGACATCAGAAAAAAGAAAAAAAAAGCCCTCCTGATTCTGCCAGACCTGTTTTGCTGCACAGAGTCCGTTGGACAACAGGGTTGCAGAACTAGGAGGTACATGATGGCACCAGTTCCAAAGGCAATGAGAGCGGACAACATCGGGCCTCTTCCCCATCTCCATGAAGGTACTGAGGTGGGCGAGCCATCTGTTAATGAACTGTGGTTCAACTGACCCTCTGTTTTGCAAGACGAATTACTTTTTTGAAAGTCAGCCTTGGTCCAGAATTTCAACACATGCAAGTAGCAGCAAGGCTTATTCCCTAGTAGGAAAAGCAAGACTTCCGAATTAAAATGTCAAAGCAATCCCTTAACAACAGTGGGCAGCTCTCTGCGGAGCACTGAGCACGCCCACACCTTTCCTCGCCCTTAGGCGCCCTTCCCTGGCCTCTCTCCTGAGCTCCGACGGCCCTTCCGTTTGCCTCTGTAACTTCCTGCCTGAGCCCATTTCTTCTACAGTTCACTTCTACCTCTGTGACTTTCTAAATAAACGTTCTCTTACAGTTTGAAAACAACACAAAAACAAACAAACAACAGTGGTTAAAACAATCCCTCCCCGAAATATATACCCGACAGTAACGTTTCCCAAACATTTGTTTATTGGAAGACACACGTGAGAATGTTCACAGCAGTGACCTTTGTAGTGGTCCCAAACTGGAAACCTTCCAAATTCCTGTAAGCAGTGTTTTTGGTCATTGGTAGTATATTCCACAATGAAATATGGCACAGTAATGTAAGTAAACAATTACAGATATATGAAACAATACGGATACAGGGTCAGCAAACTCATGAAAAAAATTTTAATTATCACCTGAGTGTATGCTTTTATTGATTTTAGAGAGAAAGGGGGAGAGAGTGAGAGAGAAACATCCACTGGTTGCCTTCCGTATACACCCCGACTGGGGTTTGAACCTGCAACCTAGGTATGTGCCCTGACCAGGAATCAAACCCGCAACCTTCTGGTGCTCCAACCAAATGAGCCACCCAGCCAGGGCTCAGCAAACGTTTTTGTAAAGGCTCAACGGTAAATGCCACGGTCTTTGTGGAGAGGACTCAACGCCGCAAGTACCGGGCAAAAGCAGCCAGGGCCCCCATTGCTCAGGAATGGCTGTGGCCACCTGCCAGCCAATGTGTGCACACTGACGTGGAGTTTCACTATTTCTCACATCACGAAACAGAGTTCTCCTTTTGACTTTCCCCCCTAACATTTAAAAATATAAACAACATTCTTAGTTCACAAGTATTCTTAGCTAAAGAGCAGACCAGGGGCTGAATCTGGCAGCATAATATAGTCTCATGTAAACAATTTAAGCTCCCACAATGCCAGGCAAAACAAACCTGGCACAAAGGAGTGCCTACGGCAGGGTGCCATTTCTTTTCTTTTTTTTAAATATATTTTTATTGATTTTTTTGCAGTATAACTTATAATTAATAGTAATACATGTTTTCCTTTCCCCCTCCCCCTTATCCTCCCCCCAGCCTCCCCTGCCCCCCAGCACATATCCCCACCCTCCCCCCTCCCCGCCCCAGTGTCTTTCATTCATTGGTTATGCTCATATGCATGCATACAAGTCCTTCAGTTGATCTCCCCCAGCATCCACCTCCCATCCACCCAAGCCTTCCCCCTGTAGCCTGACAGCCTGTTCAAGGCCACCCTGCCTCTATATCAATCACTCTCCCCTGTTTCTTTTCTTCAAAAATATCTTGCCTCTGCATACTTCTAAATGGAGGCGACAGTCAACTCCCGGGGTCAGAAGTCTTGATGAAGGTTACCCTTGGAGAGGTGGGAGGGGGCGTGGGAATGACAGGGATCCTGGGCGGGGAGGGGGCTGTAATGCTCTGTGCTCTGGATTTGGGTTCTGGTCACTGGAGCGTGGCCACTTGGTTGGCTGTACATGCATGACTCCTGCAAGTGTGTTCTACTTCAAGCAAAATTTCCACCCAGTCAGCTTCAAACTCAGAAACGTAGAGAACCATGGCCATCAGATTAATGGAATCCTTCGTCGTGGCGAGGTACCTGTCAATGCTGGAGTACTGCAGAAGATTTAACCATTGAGGGCAGAGTTACATCACGTTTCCGCCAGCTGTTAGCGCATTTGCTTCTAGGTGAGGTGCACTTGCAGAGTGTAAGGGGTGATGCTACCAGCAGATTGCGGTCAGGCTGTTTTCCTCCGTGTCTGTGGGAAGGGACGGTGTTCGCCCCATTCCCAGCTCCTCCCCGCGTGGAAATCTGCCGTCAATACCGTTATCATAAACAGCATCTGGCAACACACGTGACCTTCAACCTGCAGCAAAACCTGAGCTGGACCCACAGACGGGAGAAAGGCCACACCGGCTTCCGATTTCCATTCGGAGAGAATATGCAGTTAATTATTTTCTCTCACAGTCAGCAGCTGAGTCTCGCTGAAATCGTGCTTGTAATTATAGCTGCGATTATTATTTTAATACAAATCAGCAACTTATCAAAATATTGCCCTGTAGATCCTGCCTCACGGCTGCCAGGCTATAGATGGAGGAGGGGCCGCGGCCCCTGCCCTGCTCGGCATGCTGGGACGGTGGCAACCTGGGTGAGGGTCCTTCCACCACGGCCAGCCGGCCAGCTTCACTGGTGCCCAAGTGCACGGTCATGTCCACGCCTGTCCTCTCTTTAGAGGTAGCGAGTCATGCTCTGCATTTTACATCATTAGCTTGACTTTCGGAGACCTACTCCATGCTGGTCTCAGTGGTTCCATCTAGGCAATGGGCAAACGATGAAACCCTTCCACAGAGCCGCTCGGAAAGATTCCTAAATGAATCCCTTTGTCAGAACATTCTGTGCAGCACGCTCGTGGCGTTGAACACACGGGCTCCCTGGTCACCTGACTCAGTTCAAACCCCAAGGGCACGGCTCTGGGACTCTGAGGAAGTCCTCATTCTCTCTGCGCCCGGTTTCCTCGCCCATGAATGGGAATAATGTCACAAGACCGTTGTAATGATTAGATGAGATAATCCACGAGATGTTGCTTTGTACAGGGCCTGGCACACAGTGAGCGTTTAATAGGTAACAGCAATTACTGTTTTTATTATCATTAATTGCAGTTGTAAACTAAAATCCTAACAGCAGTCCTACAGGTAGCTCTAACACCCAAAGAGACAAAGAAGTGTCCCCTGCACAGGAGTCTTCTCCTCTCCCACAAATCATGAGCTCTGTAGGGATAAAGGCCAGAACTTCATGTTTTTAAATAGGAAATCCGAATTAGATTTGTATTTGAAATCACTGATTTTAAACTGTTGGCCAGTAATTTACATTGTTTAATTAAAAAAGAAGAGCCCAGCCAGAATGGCTCAGTGGTTGAGTGTCAACCTGTGAGCTGGGAGTCGTGGTTCGATTCCCAGTCAGGGCATGTGCCTGGGTGCGGGCTCCATTCCCAGTGGGATGTGCAGGAGGCAGCACATGGATGATTCTCTTTCATTATTGATGTTTCTCTCTCTTCCTCCCTTTCTCTCTCCCTCCCTTTCTCTCTATCTATCTATCTATCTATCTATCTCTATCTCTATCTCTATCTCTATCTCTGTCTCGGAGGAAGACACTATGCTGGCATCACCCCATCTGTAGCCCAGACTGGACCCACAGCAGCCGGTTTACTGGGTCAGAACTTTATAGTTTCCACTTTTGCTGGTGGATTTATACCACCTGCTCACCGCAACAGAGTTCATTTGCTCCATGTGATATGTTTTCCCCTTAAAAAAAAACAAAGTCAAAAACAGTAGTCATCCTCTCATCTAAAAGGAGTTAATAATTCACTCAGCACTCACCTGCAAACCTCCCAAGGTTGCTCTTAACCCCTCTCCTGACGTCACCTCCGCCCTGTCCTCTGTCATCACTGCATCTTCTACACAAGAGGGAATCAGAGGGAACAACTCCACAACGGCTATTCAATAGGACTAGAAGAAAAAGCAGGTAACGAGGGCATTTTACATCAGGACTGAATCTTCTGTGATGCCTGATGACAAGCAAATGGGGTTCTCTGTTAGCATCTTTTATAGCAGCTGCCCCTTCTGAGCTGGGGAGAAAGGAGAGAGAGGAAGAGAGACCTGAATAGGCTTGTATTTCAAAGAGAACACCTGCAAAGCACGGTCCTGCATTAAAAAGTAAAGAGAACACAGCCACCAGCCTGGAAAAGAAGAAGAGAAAAAGGATTTCCCAGTACCTCTCTGAGAATAATGTCCCATGTCACAAGAAAATAAGAAAAAAAGGAAGAGAATAACTTTTCCATATCCCCAAAGAGATGAAGCTTATTGAGATAACCACTGTCTTACTTGACCCATCCAACCTGGTTTCGATACTGTCCTTAAATAACGTGAATGTCAGCTCCCCATCACCAAAAACATTTGTTTATTTTGTGAACACGAGTCCGCCTGAGCGCTAAGACTTTGCGAAATCATGCCGTCCTTGGGCTCTGTTTGTACTGCTTCTCCCCTTGCTCGTTATAAAATGATTAGTTGTCTCTGCTGCCCTTTCAAATTGCTGTTCCAGTTACGCTGCAGTTCTGTTATCCTGGTTCGGGAGAGGAGAGAGAGTCTTGGCTCAGGGTTAAGTTAATGTAGTCATTTCAGGCCCATTTGGGGACCTATTCATCACAGATAATTCCGTGTTCAACACGTGGGTGACTTCAGTACAGACTCAACACGAAACGAACGAAGAGATGCACAGGGAGGGTCCAAAACTAAGCCCAGAAGACCGGCCTGGGGAGCCCCATCATTGGGAGAAGCACACACAGCAACAAGAGCCCTCAGAGAGGGTCTGCCTGTGAGTGCACCTCGGAGGGACCCGGAGCACAGCTCCTCCTAAGGTCTGCCTTAAACCCTTTCCAAATGAACTTCCCGACAAAACAGAACAGCAACTTCCCAGAGGAGCAAAGTATCTATAGTTTCTTTCTACATTTTTTTATTTTTAAATTTTTTCTCCATCACAGTTTACAGTTAATATTATTTCGTATGAGGTTCAGGTGTGCAGCACAGTGGCTAGACAATCATATATGTGACAGTGTTCCCCAGAAGCAGGGTGTCTTTGGAATGGTTAAGCCATGCCTTGGTGGGGTGGCTCAGTTGGTTTGAGTGTTGTCCAGTTTTAAGGGTTCGATTCCCAGTTTGGAGACAATCTATTGATGTTTTCTTCTCAAATAGATGGTTCTCTCTCTCTCCATCTCCCTCTCTCTCTCTCTTTCTCCCACACACACTTTTTCCTCTCTCTCTAAAATTCAAATAAAAATAATAATCCTATACTGTATAATAATAGGCTGATATGCAAATAGCCCAATCAGTGGGACAACCAAACAACTAGTTGCTATAACATGTTCTGACCACCAGGGGGTGCACGCAGACCATGGCGGGTGACAGCAGTGGGCAGCAGAGAGCAGAACATGGTGGGCGTCGGCTGCAGTGGGATGGTGGGGCAGGTGAGCGGATGCGCCAGACCAAGGCTGGGCACTGGTAGCTATCGTGGAGCGAGCTTCTGGTGGTTACTGAAAATTCTTTGCTCCCGCATGCTGTGGCCCCGCCCGGCGCTCGCACCTGCTGACGGTGCTAGAGCCACTGTTTGCACCTGCTGCCCGACCACTCGGCACCATCAGTGGGTGCAAGCAGTGGCTGCTGGCCCCAATAGTCCCTGAAGGTTTCCTCACCTCCCCCTGCTCCTGAGGGGTGATCGGGGCAGCAGCTGCCACTTGCACCTGCTGCTGGTACTGGCGGGGCAGACAGGGGACCAGAGGCTTTGGCAGGAGGGGCTGTGGCAAGGGGGGGCTGGGCAGGAGCACAGAGGATGGGCCAAGACCCACCCTTGTGCCCACCACGGACTTGCGGCCCACAGTTCCTTTCTTTCTTTCTTTTTTTTAATATATTTTATTGATTTTTTACAGAGCAGAAGGGAGAGGGATAGAAAGTCAGAAACATCGATGAGAGAGAGACATCGATCAGCTGCCTCTTACACGCCCCCCATTGGGGATGTGCCCGCAGCCAAGGTACATGCCCTTGCCGGAATCGAACCCGGGACCCTTCAGTCCGCAGTCTGATGCTCTATCCACTGAGCCAAACCAGTCTTGGCTTTTTTTTTTTTTAATATATTTTATTGATTTTTTTACAGAGAGGAAGGGATAGGGATAGAAAGTCAGAAACATCGATGAGAGAGAAACATCAATCAGCTGCCTCTTGCATACCCCCTCCTGGGGATGTGCCCGCAACCAAGCCACATGCCCTTGACCAGAATCAAACCCAGGACCTTTCAGTCCACAGGCTGATGCTCTATCCACCGAGCCAAACTGTGGGTTTCGGCCCACAGTTCCTTTCAAGGGGCACAAATTCGTGGCACTGAGCCCCTAGTAAAATATAATAAATAAAAATTATAAAAATAAAATGGTAAGCCACCAATGACAAAAACCTTAGTCATTCCATGACCTGGACAGTCATTCACCATACAAATTGGGCCAGGATTAAGATTAGAGTCAGAGTTTGGGACTATCATTTATGCGTTTTCATTACATGAATTAACTTCTTTTACTGAAATGCCAATTTACCCGCACAGTAGACAGTAGGAGCCCGAATGTTGTCATTTTGACTGTCTGGTTATATTTATATTCTGGTATGTTCTCTACTATTCATTCAAAGAAATATACAGCCATTACAAGTTTTAAAAATATGTCCACCCACGAAGCAGGGGTCGGTGCCGCTGGGACTCTGTGGGTGCTCTGTCCCCAGTCTGGGTGTGAGTTGCCCGGGTGGGTCCCGTTCCTGAAAATTCTTCGCGCTGTACAGTTAGAATAACGGGCACTTTTGTATGTATAGTCTATTTCAGTTTTAAAAATTATTAAAAATATGCAAACTTTAAGGAATGAACGGATTTCGTGCAGATAGGAATAGAAACGCTCTATTAAGAGCTGCCATACTAGGCTTGCCCACGCAGCACCTTCCATCACTGCTGTGTCAGAACTGGTGTGGACGCCATACTTAGGATTCCTGGGGTCGGTCTGCAGTGCCTCTGGCCAAAGGGGTCCGTCCAAAATAAAGTACTCAACCAAAAATAAACAGAACTAATCCACCCAACGCACAATAAATCCTTTCGCACGGCCTCTTACTTTCTCGGCACCCCAACTACTTCTGTCACTACGCTGGTGACGATCTGAATTTTTAAAATGTTCTTGTTTGTTTTTGTTTGGGGGTCAGCCTACTCCCAGACCATAAACCGCAGGAGGATAGGGGCCCAGCTCTCTCGCCAGTCCCCATCTTCACGCAGAGTCCGGCCCCCAGCGGGCCCTCAGCCACTGTCTGGCAAATTAATGGGCAGACAGAGGAACGGGCGGGAAGCCTCAGTGGACTTTCCTCATGCACTCCCTCCTTGGCCCCAGGGGTTACAAGGCAACGTGAGGGGAGCACTGCCCACCGGTATGAACCTCTCACATTCTTCCGCTCTGAGGCAGACCCCATCTGACACGCGTACAGGGTTTTCTGAGCCTCCGGGCGCTTTCTCGTCTGTTTACTGAATTATATCCTCCCAAGCTGGTGAGGACAACGGGCCTATTCACTCATCTGATGGACGTGCCCGGTCATCCCAACAGAGTGGCCACCCTCCCGAGGTGCTCCGGAATGTTCCATCCCTCCATGGGCCGGGCCCTATGGCCTGTGGCCACTCTCCATGTCCCAGCCCATTACTGGGCGGGGGCAAGGTTGTGGGGAGCACAAAAAGGGGAAGGTGGATGATTCAAAACAGCTTCTTATACTCACCCCAACAAAGGGGAAACCAGTTTACCAAACTGTATATTTGACTGCAGAATTGATTCAAATTTTGTTACTGATGTCTCTTCCATAATGGCTGCTGCGTATAAGAATTTGCATATTCTGAGTATAAGACAACAGCCGGGGAGGGAAGGAAGCAAAGGCAGTTGAGGTACATAAGTGCGGTGAGTAAGCCACCTGGGGATAGTGAAAGGTGACCACAGATACTTATTTTTAGCTCATCACCGTGAACACGGAGGCTGCAAACTCCACAGTCAAGAGGTCCGTCAAGGATCACAGGTGAAGGAGGAGACCTTGGGGGACTCTGGGGACCCTGGAGGGTCTCGGGGGAGCTCCTCCTCAGCTTGCCCAGTGGACGACAGGAAGGAATGTGACCCCAGTGCTGCCAGACCTTGTGACTTTTTACAGGCATTTCAAAAATCCACATTGTCTTATAGCACATCTTAATCCCTACATTTCAGTGCCTTTCTAACTCGGTATCCTGTGTGGGTCAAACACAACCTACCCAGGAGCCACAAATGGCCCCTCTTGCAAACACCTGCCATGGAAAAAAGACAGGAGGTTGGCCAGGAAGCAGAGCTGTGCCCCTGCACAGGCCCTGCCAGGTCAGTGCCCTCAGGGCCCTGCCTGGCAGATGAAGTGACATGTCAGGTTGCATGACATGAATGGCAGAGCTCGGCTGTGAAGCTCTGATGTCAGACCACTGCCCCCGCAACCCAAACGAAACATCACATGACATGCCTCAAGGGCCATTCAGCATCTGATCACCTGCTCCCCTGCAAACCTCGGGCAGCGCCCTGCTCACCTCTGGGCTCCTTATTCACCTAAAAGGAGAAGAGTGTGAACTCCACAAAGGCAGCAGTCCAGGCCTCGTGTCTGCCAGTTTGGGGGTGTTAGGAAACTCGGGAGCTTCAGGCCCATGAATCACACTCTTCCTGGCCCCCGCCTGCCCAGAGAACACCTTCCTGTTGTGCCCACAAGGCCATCATGGGAAAAGAAGATCAGCAATGGATTTGACAGAACCTGAAAGAAACCTCTCTGTTGACAGGCCATCTATTAGCAGTGGCCCTAGCCCTCACCTGCTGGACAAGGTAGCACATCTCCCTGTTCACAAAGGCAGGTCCAGTGCTGGGCTCAGTGCCTGGCACGCTCTAACTGTTGGAGTGGAGGATGGGTGGATGGATGGGTAGATGCGTATGAACAGATGGATGCATGTGTGGATGCATGAATGGACAGGAAGGAGATAAAGGAGGGAGGGGCACAGAATAAAGGACATACTGACTCTGAACTGAGACTAAGAAGGCAGGCTTTAGAATCACCACCAATCTTGAATTCCTAGTCTGGTCACTTCCCAGCTTTTAACTTTCACCCAACTTATTGCCTTAGCTTTTATTATTTACTAGTGACCCGGTGCACAGATTTGTGCACATTGAAAGTAAATTAATTAGAAGGTGGCCTGCAGGGTGGGACTGAGCTAGACGGGTGGACACACCCTGGGGCCAACCTCCTGGGGTCCTTCCCTGGTCGGCCACACCTGGGATAGTGGGGTGGCTGGAAGGGCATCTCCAAAGTGAGTGGGGTCCCTCTGGCAGGTGGGGTCCCTCAGCCTGGCCTGCGTGGATCGGTCCGAAACTGGCCCTCCAACATCCCTGTGCGGTCCCGGAGTGTGAGAGGGCACTCTGGAAAGTTGCTGTCGTACACCTGGTGCAAGGTAAACATTCAGTAGATACTGAGAAATCCCCTTTCTCCTCCTCATCATTGTTATTATAGTTCACAGTGCCCGTGCCCCAGTGGGCAATCTTCCCATCAATCTCTCCGCCCAATAAATTGGACTCCCTTGGGCTTAAACAATGTGCCTCGGGGCCAAGGATTACAGCAAAGGATTTCCAGGGAGAAGTGCTTGTCATTAGCGTCCATGACACATTAGTCTGGATTAGATGCCCCGATAAGCCAGCAGTCACCTGGCTGGGACAAAACACATCCATTTGTTGCCTTCAGAGGGTCCCAAAGAACTCAAGAATGCCCTTAGGGGACATTCTTCCCCACCTGGCCGGGTGTGTGGATGCCCGTCTACATTACTGAAGGGGTTAAGGTGACGCACACATCTTGCCCCTGTCCCTGCCACCTTCTTGGTAATGTCTCTGGCTTCCCTTAGGGGGAGGGCAACCCTAACCACAGGGACCAGAGGGGCACAACCTGACGCATATCTGCGGGCAAACGGGTAGTTTCTGTTGCAGACAGAAGGAAGTGCCCACAAGACAATCAGACTGCATGTTCTTACAGTTACCTCCTGCTGCACCCAGTCTCTTGGGAGCAGGTCGTAGTGGGCTTCACAGGAGAAAACCACAGAGCCATTTACCGAGGTGAGCCTGCTGGGGAGGAATGAACGCTGTTTCCACTGGCCAAGGGCCTTTGCACAGTTCCCTTTCCCCCTCCTCCCCTGACAAGAGAGAGCTGAATTCAAAACGCTTTCCTCCAGCCAACTTGGCAGTTGGAGTTCAGTGACTCCCAAGGATGCGCTCCGTGTATTACACTGTAGCCGGATGCCTTCTTCTCCAGGCACCGCTGGGGCCGTCCTTGGTGCCAGGCATGGTGCCCAAATCAACTACTTATGTGCATCCTTAAATGAGTTCTATGATTCCAAGGTTGTGGACCTTTGCAAGATGATCGTCTAAGGGACATTGTTGAGCAGAGTAGTTACGAGCACAGACTGCCTGGGTTAAATCTCTGCTCTGCCATTTATAGCGGTGGACCTCGGGCAAGCTGATTAAGCTCCTGATGCCTCAGTTTCCTCACTGGAGAATGAGGTGTACATGAGTTAATGATTGTAAAACACCAAGTACAGGATTGGTTGTATTAAGCACCATGACTGTTGGCTATTGAAGTTACAATAGTACATGCCTTTAAATTAAGAATAAATGAGTTGTTGTATACAAAGGGCTTCAAACAGTGCCTGGTGCATTATAACAGCTGTATAAACATTATTATTATGGTTGGTGGTGTTATTATTACTATTATTATTACCCTTCTACTTGTATCTTTATTTAAGGGCCAGAGTCGATGAAAACTGTGTATCTGCTCTTTTTCCAGGGTTGGCAATAGAAGTGAGAAAGAGATCTGAAGATTCAGTTGCCTTTAGGGTTTTTCAAAGAACTGCACAGACAAGGAGCTCAGAAATCTGTCCATCAATTGGAATGGAGGCAGACCTGGGTTTGGAGCCCAGTCCTGCTCTTCCCCAGCACTGAAGCTGCTTCCCCACTCTGAGCCTCAGTTTCTCCATCTGTGAAATGGGAACAACAGTTGAGACGGTGAGATAATATCTGCAAAGCCCTCATTATTCCTGCCACATAATCGACAACATAAGACCAGCAATTTCTAGCCACATGTCCTTCGTTTCTGAGTTGGATAATACCTTCTTCCAGCCTGTTTTTTTTTTTGGGGGGGGGGGGTGGAGGGGTGAGCATAATGTACACAAAATACCTAAAGGATGCCTGGCATACAGCTGGCACTTAATAAATGTTACGGTCCTCCCCCTACCACTTTCCATCCTGCTCCGAGGATCGACTCACAGGAGATGACACTTTCTACTGCCCTGGGTTTCTCTCAAACTCTATGTGGCTGGGGAAAATGGGTGCTAATTGTGGGGGGTGGGGAATTGCTTATTTTCAAACATCCCTTCCCTTTAAACTTGGGTTCTGCAGGGGTTGAGTTTGTGATTGCTTTTTTTTATTATTATTTTTCCCAAAGTATTTTCTCTTTGTTTTTGATAGATGGGGACCAGGTCAATAAAAATGGGGCGATACAAAGAAAAACAAAGGGGAGAGTTGTCATCAGTGCCAAGTCTTAGGGCAGTATTAACCAAAAGGCAGAGGAGGCAGTCCTGATCCCAGGCAGTCAGTCCTGGGGCACTGCGCATGCTAGTCCTTCTGCACCTAGATTTACGGCCCACTGACCACACGCAGCTCTGAGCAGGAAGCAGACTTTTACCACAGAGATATTCTTAAGGATATTTTGTTTTCTGGAAAACAGTAATAGGCATTTTGTCATTCAACCTCTGGAAGATTTTCTTTTGTTAATTGATAAACTAGAGAGAAAGTCTAAAGTGCAGAGAGACTGGAGGAAAGTATATATAGGCAGAGTAAAAGTAGGCTTACAGTTGTTCGTATGGAAAATAATGCAATAATGAATAAATAATGATACAAGAATAAACTGTTTTGCGTACTCACAGCTGCAAATCTACTTTTGCCCCACCCTATGTGTGTATAAGTATATACACACACATACTGTATATACACTTTGAGTGTTTATTAAAATACATTTCATATTCAAAGTGTAATAAAAACTACAGACATTGTTTGTATACATTTATGGGGGATACCCTGTATATACAAAACATATATATGTGTGTGTGTGTGTATATATATATATATGTGTGTGTGTGTGTGTGTGTGTGTGTATAATCATTTCTATTTTTATTTATCTATTCTATTTAACATTTTCCAGTATGTGATTAAGCAGATGGCAACATTTGCAGGAAGGTAAATATTGCTCACTGATGCATATTTCTGTATACAAAGTGTAATGCATTGCTCAAGCAAAATAAAACTCCATTGAGAGTGTGAAGGGGAAAAAAAAAAAACCGCCAATAAAATACCCTCTGTTCTCTGTGGTCTCAAAACATTTGGATAGAAAGAAAAGCTACGCCTCTGAGGCTGTTAGAACCAGAGGCGTTCTGCATACAGGGAACCACTTTTTCACAGTCGCTGCCAGTGTCTGAAAACATCCGGAGTTATCTGAGCAATGTGAAGTATGAGGAATTTCTGCCGAAAAATCAACATTTTCAAGGGGTCAGACAATACAGAAACCATTTTACTTTCAGTGTGTGTGTGTTCAAGGGTAATAAAAATTAGGTTTCTTAAGTGACACTTACTGAGTAACAATTTATCTAAGGGCACAAGCAATAAACAGGAGGACTGCAAGTTCACTGGAGGCAAAGGGTGAAAAATAAATGTCCCTTACATTAATACACACACTTGTCCTTCATGTTTTCCAAATCTATTCATAACTGTAGTCTGATCTTTTGGACAAAGCTCCCCATTGTCCCCTCCCTTCATAGGTGAGCCCATCTGTTTCTTAAACTCTAAAACGACAGTAAAATCCACAGCTTACTGGGGACTCAATGAAAAAAACTCAGTGTCACAGCCACAAAACGACTACAATCCAGCCAATAATTCTAATAGTTAAGAGCTTTGAAAGAAGCTGAGAGGAAAGAGGAAGTTTGCAAATCTTTTCAGGGATATGCCCAGCTTGCCACCATCCGAGCACTCTCTGTCTCTGTCTGCTGGAGAAACTGGGTGTTTCCTCTTGTTTCCTTAAAATGTACCAAAAAATACAATCAGCTCCCTCGATGGGGGTGCAGCTCCTCAAACATAAACGGTACAAGTGCTAAAGCTCTGGGCGGGTGGGCAGGAGGAAGAAGCAGGGTTCTGGTTTAGAAAACGCTCTATGCGCAGTGCCTGCCTGATGCTCTCTGGGACATACCCACTGCCGCCACCAGGGCCCAGATTCTGTCTGCGTATAAGAAGCAACAGTGCCCATCCCACCCCAGACTTCAACAGAGCAGAGACTAAGCACCATCTCCCAGCACGTGCCTCACCAGCTCTTTACAAGAGCCATCTGGAAAATCACAGGGCTTTTTTTTTTTTTTTATGTCCCTTTCCTGAATCCAGCTCCAAAGTATCATGCCAGCAGCCTCGGCAAGGTCGCAAACAAACCGCATGTTGCAAGGGCCTCAGTGGCTGGCAAAAGGGTCTGGTCCTCTCCTAGCTTGCAACCCAAGCTCAGGAGACACCAGACTTTGGGAACAGCCTGCCCCCTTCTGGTCTCCTTGAGCTCCGTGGAAGGGCAGGAGCTGGGGGAGGGGGGCGGGCACAGCCAGAGGAGGACAGACCCCTGGCCCCATCTGGCAAGTCTGTACTGATATTTCAGGATCCAGCAGGGCATGAGGTTACAGGGGGTTGGGAGAGGAAGGGAGGGGAGAGGACACAGACAAGCAGATAAAATAACATACAAATCCAGGAGACACAACAATGAACAACTGTACGGTAGACAGCCAAGAAGAAGGGTGGGAGGGGCAGAATAAAATACATACATATATGTCTACCTCGGAAGGTGAAGAAATTGCGACTGGGAGATAGGGATCGGGACAGTAACTGAACTTGCAGATCAAGGCAGAGTTTCAGAAAAGCAAAGCAACTTTGCTACTGGCATTCCAAAGGACTAAAAAAGGAAAACTGGCAGTCTCCCACCCACCTTCCCATTGCAGACCTCTCTGTGGCTGAGCTGGGAGGTGAGAGGGGAGGACACTGAACTGAACGCACAAAATGGGGAAATGGATAGAGACCCAACGGCCAGGGACCCTGGGAGAAAGTTGTCAGCCAGACCTGCTTCCTCCTCTCTACCAGTTTCAACAGGTGGGTATTGACATCCAGACACAAAGGACACAGTAAGCCCCATGCCCCTGCTGCCCGTTAGCGCAGGAGATCAGCAGAGCACATCCGGAACCCCTCCCGCCCACCTCCCAGTGGGGCCCTAAATCCAGAAAGAATTTCTGCCCAAACACATCACCATCCACTCCTAGATTCAAGGGCAGAGTCCGAGAGCTCCCTTTGCTGGAAATAAGAGGCTGCTGGACATGGGGAATGTTCTGGTTCTCCATCAGGAATCTCCATCCACTCTCCTACCCCCAAAATGAGGGAATGACGGCTCCCTGCAACCCACACAGACCAGCCACCACTATGTGACAGGACATCATCGCACCCTCAGCTCAGCCGCATCAAGAGCAGCACTCTGGCAAAGAGAGTCGCCTCCACTCAAAGAAGTTTAGCAGATCAACAAGCCTCACACTGTGTCCGAAGGCAGGCTTCAGTGAAGGCTCCCCAAGTGGCAAATGACAGAGACATGTGCTAAGTGCCCAGGGATCCTGAAACTACACCTGGTGATCTAATAACCCCCGGCGAGCTGGGCGAGGGCCCCCAAGCCAAGTAAGCAATGATGAAGATAAAGACAGACACCCAGCCCTGGTGATGCCTTCCGACAGACACACCCACCGGCACTGAAACCCTGGCCCAGAGTTGGGGACTCTGACGTCCGGTTCGTTGAGCTCCGAGTGCAGTGGGCTCTGCAAAGCAGCCCCAGGAAGGTATGCAAGACACCCCTGGAGGCATTGGGGACGGTCGGGAAGGCAAGCAGATGGCTCCTGAAAGACCTATAGAAGGAGCGGTTTCAGAGTCCAGACTGTCACACCCAGAGAGCACCGAAAACCCAGAGCAGCAGCCCAAGTCATGATGGCAGGGCGGGACACAGCCGGTGATAGGAATCAGCTCCACGCGCCACAGAGAGCCAGCGACACCATCTAGGAGACTGGCCGTGCCCTGACACTGGACAGCAGGGTAGGAGAGTCCGAGAAGGCACAAGGAGAGGGCAAGGTTAGAGACAGACACCCAGAGGACAGGAAGACCCAAAGTAAGGCGAGGCACCCCCCCACACACACACACACTGAGTCTTGGTTCAGGGATGGCGACTCGGAGCACTGTACCCAGACCCCTCTCGGGCCGGGCAAAGAAACGCGGCGGCAAGCGGGCGCTGAGTTGCCTGCGCCCAGCTCTCGAAAAACCGAGACGCCGGAAAGCCACGGTGAGCGGCGCCTGACGATCGCGGGCACCATCCACTCCCTCAGACAGGGTCCGAGGCACCCACACCCACAGGCACAGAGCAAGTCGGAGCGCCCAGAGAGAGTGACGAGGAGCAGGCACCCGGCCAGCTCCCGTAACCCCCAAAGCGCCTCCTCCGGAGATAACTTCCCCAGACCCCCAAGGGGGCAATCCTTAGACTCGGGATGGGGCAGCCCCTGGCCCCTAAGCCCTGTCAGGCATCCCACCCCTCCTTCCAAAGGGATGGGGAGCCAGCAGGCTGGGGGAGTCCCAGTCTGGAGACCAGGGCGCCAGGGGTGGAGGGCGGGGGGCGTGGGGCCATCTTACCAGAGCCCGCGGGGGCAGCGCCCCCCGACTGGCCAGCTGCTGCGCCCGGGGTTCTCCGGCGCCGCCTGCCCGAGCCCGCGCTGGGGGCCCCCGTCCTCCGCGGCCGCCGCCGCCGCCTCCTCCTCGGGCTGCAGCCGGCTCGGCGGGCAGGTCCCGGCGTTCGCGGCGCGGGGCCGGCGCCGGGGGCGGCTGCTCGGCGCCGCCGGCCGCTGCGCCCCCGAGGCGCTCGCCGGCCCCGGAGTCGAGGCTGCTGAAATTCCACACGACCAGCGTCTGCAGCAGCAGCACGGTGAGCGCCGCCAGCAGCGCCGAGTGCGACCGCCGGGCCAGCCTCCGGGCGCACGGCGCCGCCACCATCTTCGGAGCGCGGCGGGCGAGCGGGGCGCGGGGGACCCCAGGGCTCCGGGCCGCCCCCGCGCTCCCCGTGCCTCCCGCGGCCGCCGGCCGCCGCTCGGGCTCCCGCTCGGGCTCCCGCTCGGGCCGCCGCCGCCGCCTCGGCTCGCCGCTGCTCCTCCTCCGCCGCCGCCGCCGCCGCTGCCGCCGCCTCCACCGCCGCGGCGCGGAGTTTTCAGACGGGCAGGGACCCGGACGTCACCAGGAGGAGGGGAGGCGGGAGGCGGGAGCGGGAGGCCGCGCAGGGGGCGCCGGCGCGCGCGCGGGGATCGGCGCGCAGGGACAGGGGGGCCCCAGCCCGCGGGGCTTCCCCTCCCACACCCTCTCCCTCCCGGAGGGGCGGGGGGGCTGGCGACTTGACCGGCTCGGGGGTCGCGGGCCTGGGTGGAGAGGGGCGGGGCCTGGGGCGGAGCGAGGGAGGGAAAGGAGGGAAAGGAAGGGGGTGGGGGCAAGCAGGCAGGGCAGACCCCCCACTAGGACTGGAGTGAGAGTAGGGTAGGGGGGAAGGGAAACAGTTCCTGGGGTGGAGAAAACGAGGCGGGGGCAGAAAAACCGAGGGGGCTCTGGGTGAGGGCGGGCCCGCTCAGAATCCCGCGGAGGCGGGCGGGGAAGATCTGGGGGGTCCCGAGATCCTGCCTTCCCGGTGGGAAGCAAGCACGAGGCAGAGGAGCGGAGCAGGCTGCCCGCCCTGGAGTTTGCGGTCCGGGATCCTCTCTGCGCACAAAGCCTGCTTGGCAGGTGGAGACGTGAGGGGCGTTCAGGAGTGTCAGAGCCACGGAAGCGTCTCACGCGGAGGATCCTTGGATCCCGGGCTGGAAGGGGCAGGGAGGAGGTGGTGGATGAGCCTCTGTGAGTGACTTCTGAATCACACCCACCCCCTGGAGCCAAGGATGTCCTAAGTGCTTCATTGAGTCACTTCTTTGCTCCCTAAGGACATACAAGCCAAGAGACTCTAAACCCAGTTGGCAACCAAGTGCTTTGTGGGGAAAGGGAGACCCTGTGGAGTTTCTCAACCTTCACAGGCTCCAAGTCCCAAAGTCTGGCACCTGAGCCTTCCACCGGGTCCTTCTTCCCAAGCCTCCAGCTGGGAAGAACTCAGGTCCTTGGAGAGCAGGTCTTGCCATGTAAAGGGGAGTTCTTTTCCATTCCGGCTGGACTCTGCCCGTGACCTTGAGCCAGGAGAACTCCTCCCTGGGCCTGAGCTCTCCTCCTCTGTCAATGAGGGTTTAGACTGGGGATCCCAACGGATTCAAATTTCATCCCCAGTCTTCTCTGACTCAGTCTTCCCGTCTTTCCCTTCCTTGTCCTCTTGTCCAAGGTTTCTCCACAGCAGCCCTAAACACACAGGCAGGATGGGGGGGGGGGGGGGGCGGGGGGGGGCTCCAGGGAGAGACAGGAATTAACACTAGAAGACAAATAGCAGGTCAAATCCCCAGTTCGTGAATTGGGAACTCAAAGTGAGTGTGTTGCATCTTGTCCCGTGTAGTTTTAAATCTTATTTGCAAAAAGAAGATAGTGGAGGAATTAAGAGGATCCATCAGAGAAGGAGGCAGGGAGGGGGAAGTGATCATTTTGTTCACACAACAAGAGTCCATGAACATCCGACTGTGTTAGACACAGGGGCAGGCATCCACAGGTGCAGTAAGGCTGAGTCTCCCCTTCACCAAGCTGGGGTCTAGAGGAGGAGCCACACATAGATGTCAGTCATTCAAACCCAGCGAGGTTGCTGTCACTTCAGAAATGAGCATGAAGTGCTATGGCTTCCTGAGGGTGGGGCCGGAGTGACTACCACGAAAATGAGGTTTGATCTAGCAACTCAGAGCTATGGCCTCCGATTCCTTTTCTTTCCATCTCTCCTCTCTGCCTTTCATGGAGTCTGCTTCCTCCCGAGGTTCTCTCTTCATGTGGGCCTGGCATCAGCGGCTGAGACTACTGGTATCCTTCACTCATTTCTAGCCCAGCAGAAGGCAGGGCAGTATTTCCCATTTCCCAGCATTCCCCTCAAAGACCCAGAGATTCCCTCTGAATCAGCTTCACATCATAGATCACCCCTAAACCAAGCGCTGTGGCCAGGGAGATAGAATGTGCTGATCAGTCTGGCCAAAGTCCCACAAATGGCCTCTGGTCCTAGGGAGAAGCCAGCTCCCCGCATCAGGATCTCCTGGGAAGGAAGGACAGGTACAGGGGAGGGAGCCACCATTATCTATTCCATGCAGCCACAGTGGTGCTATACACTGCTGGGCCAGTCAGTCCCTGTTAGGCCTTCAGGTTCTTTAATGCCGAGTGATGAAATGGCCCCCAGAACTCTTCCTCAGTGTCCACACAGAGCTGCCCATTCCCAGCAGAGGCTGGGGACTCTGGGCACTCCTCCCACCCCCACGCCTCACCCCCTCAAGACCATTTTTGCTTCAAGGTCTGGGCTGCAGTTTTCCTCTAAGCAGCAATGATGTTATCTACTTCCTGCACCCGACGCCTTAACCACAGTCCTTTGGGGCCCAGCTCTGGCTCTGGTTCAGCTCCCTCAGGGCCACGGGCTGAAGGAGTAACGTTAAGGTACCAGGCCCCCAGGCCCCTGGAGAGAAAGAGTTGTTTGTTTATTTCAATCGTAAAAAGCCACGCTAGAAAGAGGTTTAAAAGCTCCAGGGCAGGTTATGGAGGCCATAAACAGCTTATGTGAGGCTAAACGTCACCTGAGACAGCAGAGCGGGAAGGCAAGCTCCCAGGTCACCTGCCCTAAGATAGACAGCACCTCAAGCATCCTTGTGAAGTGTGATGAGGAAGACAGAGCCAAAGTACTGCTGAGACTCCGGCAGCAGCCGCCTTAGCAACAGCAGCGAGTTTCTTTAGAATTTTTAAAGCTTATTTAGTCATTCAACACAGATGTATTGGACCCTATTATGCACCAGGCATCACATTGGGCGAGTGAAATATAGATATGAAGAAGATTCCCTAAGGAATTTTTCTTTTTAAATATGGTTCCTGCTCTCGCCTTAACTGAGAGCCAGATCTCTAAGGGAGTTCCAGCTGAGTTGTGGGCTTCCCTCCGCACCTCACCTCTACCCTTAAGTCCCCTTCATCATCACCTTCAAGTTCCAGGAGAGTAAACCAATCAGCTAGTCTGCTTGAGCTCTTGGGTGTGCCAGCTCTATGCCAGGAGTTATGAGGGAAATCAGGAAAAAGGGGATCTTCTCTTCATTTGCCTTCTCTATGCCTCAGTTTCCTCATTATCTGTAAAATAAGGGGTTATAGCAGGGATAATCATATAAGAATTTCTTATAAGGATTAAAAAATTAAAATATTTTTTTTCTATAGGAACTGGCACATAGTAAGTGCTCAACAAATGTTCAGAATTACCTGTTTCTTTAATGATAGTAGGGCAGTGTTAATGATGAATGTCCAAATATATCGGGGGGGGGGAGGGAGGGTGGTCAGGGCAGGCTGCCTGGAGGAAGCGACACTAAATGTAATCATTTATTTTTATGGAAGGCTTCAGGGGCAGTTAATCTCTCTTCTCAATTAATCCTCTCTGGCTCTTGGGAAAGTTCAGGGCACTGAGTAAGCTTTGGGTGTGGAATAAACACCAGCTGGTGGAGTGGATCACAGTGTGGTGCTTACAAGTTTGCAGACTCCATTAGCATCTCAGGAACTTTTCAGTTGTGATTTTAAGCAAGTTGCTAACATGACTGAGCCTCAATATTCTGACCTGTAAAAGGTGAAGACAAAGAACACTACCCAGGTCCTAAGGCTGGGGAGGTGGGGGGCAGGGGACCCGGGTATTGGGTGTAAGAGGTATTGCAGATTAATGGGAAACGTTGGCACTGGCCGGTGGCAGAGCTGAAGGAATGTTAGCCGGGTCATGTTGGAAGGCTGGTCTGTAAAGAACTCGCTCTCCCCTCCCTCCAGTGGTCCTGACAGGAGAGGCTAGAGAGCTAGAGCATGGCATGCCTTCTCCTGACGTTCAATAAGCTTCACATTTAGTCAAATATGTGGGTTTTTTAAAATATCTTAATCACGTGTCTGTTCCTGTGTGGTTTATTAGAACCTGTTTTTACCAAGACTCTACCAATTGACCCTGACTTTTCTCTTAAAAGAATAAAAACCTCCCCCTAGTTTTCACTTCTGTATCAAACAGAAATAATAAACACGGTCACCTGTTCCTGAGTGTCAGAGGGAGAGTTATGCACAGAGCACCTTGCTATCGCTAGGAATCCCTAGTTCTCTCTTAATGTGCAAGCTAGTGCCAGGTTTCCTGGGCACAGGAGGTCAGAGGAGGGGGAATGCCGACAGCCCAGACACCCCTGAAGGACACAGGGCCATGGTCACGCATCGGTGTACCCCACCCCCCAACTCCACCCAAGAAAAGGAAACAGCTTTTGATCAGACCATAGGCATAGGTAGGCGACACGCCCTGCCAGACACCCAGCTGTGCTTCTGAAACCGCAGGTTTCCTAGCCGATCGTCCACCCTGTGTATCAGCAGAGGGAGCTCTAGGTAGCAAATAACTTTCCTCTGACCACATACTTTTCTGTAGAAAAACTTGGAGACAGCAAGGAACAGCAGGGGTTTTAAGGGGAGATGGTGTCTACTCTGTGCATAAGGAAACAAATTTGCAAGGGGAGGGACGTGGGGGGTAATGGGGCAGAGGAGGAGACACCACATGAAGAAAATACGTGAGAACCAGAACCCACCACACTGCTTACAGACTTATCTGACCTTGCTCTCTGCCAGCTCCTTGACCCCCTGAGGGCCCACAGCTTTTATGCTACCTGTGCAACACTGTAATGTTGGAAGAAGAGACACACTCCAGGTCTAGGTCTTAGACTCAGTGGCAGACATTTTTTTCCTCTTAACTAAATGTTTATTTTTTGTGGCATCCAATCTGACCCCTGGGGTTATAGGTTTACGAATTGTACCAATAAGATGATGGCAATAGTGGTGGTGGTGCTGGTGGTGGTGAGAGTTAACACTGATTAAGCACTCGCTATGTGCCAATACCTGAGTTGAGAACTTCAACAAAGAATCGTCATGAAATGTTTATTGAGAACCTACTCAATACCTGGGATGGTGCTCATGCTGGGGATCCAGAGATAAACACGACGGGGAAGGCCCCTGCCCTCGTGGGCGCTTATTCTAGTAGGGCAAGTGGGGCCACAGCCCATGAATAAATGCGTACACACGTGCTCTCAGAGTGTAATGGGTGCTGAGAAGTGAAAGGGGCCATCTGCTGGAATGACCAGAATAGGGCAAGTCTGAGCAGGCTGGTCAGGGGACCTCACTGGAATGACCTTGGAGTGTTTCCTGAATTGTCTCATGAAATTCGACTACTTGAGGAGTCTGATTTCTTTCAGGCACCAGGCATCATCTGGATAAATAACGGTACGTCTATTTTTTCAAATGGGTAAACATCCTATTATAATGAGTAAGTAAACAACGCTGCCTAATTCATAGTAGTTCTTTTATCATATTGGGTTTTCCCAAGCCATGATTAGTAAAAACTCAGAACTATTTGTCTGGCATGGCAGGGGGTATGGGATGGGTTACAAAGATATGTTTTAAAAAAAAAGTGAAAAATATAACATCTTACAAAAAAAGAATGAAGAGCAACTGATGTATTAAATCTCAAATTTTTTTTGTCCAAATATCCTTTTATTTTATTACCCTCACCCCTCCACTCCACCTGTGTTAGACAGGTTTCTATCTAGTCCTACATCTTTAAGTTGGTAGTTTGCCCCTCCAAAAATAAAAATAATTCTTTTCCCCATCTTGTTTGCAGCCTCTATTCAGTACCTCCCCATCCCAACCCATCTGCTACCTATTGTGATTCCTCAGTGTCTCTCAAGTGTCTTTTGTTTGTACACCAGGAGAATCCACTCCAAAAACACTTGAGGGAAAAAGCAGTTTATTGGAAGGCCATTGGATATGCCTGAATCCGCTAGCTGCCAAATGCCCATTGTTCCCTTCTTGCTTGATAAAGACTCCTGACTTATTTAGGGGGATGATGTACCCAAGCAGGAAACAGCGTTTCCCAGCTTCCTTGTAGTTGGGGATGATCAAAGAAAGAACAGCAGACATCACTGTGGAGCTTCCAAGAAATCCCTGTGCAGAGGGTACCTCTTTACTCCTTGCCATTCCCATTCAGAAATGCCTGGAATGTAGAAAGGATAGCTGGAACTGCAGCAGCCATTTGGTGACCATGAGGATAGAAGCCAGTGCAAGAGGTGATGAGCCAAAAAGATGAAAGCAGCCTGGGTCCCTGATACTTTTGGGTCTGTTGGGTATACCCCACTCTGGAACTTTTTTTCAGACTTTTTTTCAGTTACTCAAGCTGGGATTCTGTTTCTATAGCTGGTCCACTGAGGTGTGTGATGAATTGGGAAATCTAACTGAAAGAAGGTAATACATAAAACTAGACCTGGGGAAGAAAGAGCTGGACCCAGGGACCCAAACACACAAGTCAGTCCCTCCCCTCCTTGTCTCGGCTTCTCTCTGCATGCTTAATTCTCTCTCATAGTAGAACAATGCCCTCCACATAGCAAAAACCAGGGCTGTCCCAGTGCATGCATGTAACATCCCGTGGCCACAGGAAAGGAACAGATTCTCCCTCTACCAACTTAGTCTTAAGTAGGACCTTGAGGCTAGTCCTGTCACTCATGCCCTAGGCCATTTGTTCACACTGTACTCCTGTTCGGACATTCTCCGCCCTCCCTCACTTGCCTGATGACCTCCGTTCATGAGGAAGGAGGAAGCAAGCAGAAGGAAGTTCCTACAAGCTCCCTCTACCCCATTTCCTCACTTCCCTGCATTGGTGCAATGATTCTGTGTCGATGGACAGACTATCCAGGCTCCTGCATGAGACCTCCTCCTCCTCCCTTTACTCACTGGATCACATCCTCACTCACCTATTTATAAACATCACTTCCTTTATCACAATGTTCTCCCTTCTACAGCATCATTCTCTCCAGTATTCAAACTTACTCCTACTTTTCCTATTAAAAACAAATAATGTGTTTGTTGGCCCCACTTCCTCCTCCAGCCTCTACCCCATATTTATTTTCCCTTCATAGTGAAAGTCCTCAAAATACTGGTCTGACTTACTGTCTCCAACTCCTCTTTTCCCATCTCCTCTTAAACAGGTGTCTGCACCCCATCCCTCAAGACCTCACATGCACACTGCCCTGAAGTGACCTCTTCATTACTAACTGTTAACTGTTACTCGACCTACTGCAGCGCTTGACACAGTTGCTATCCTTCCTGTGGGACCCCTTCCTTTCTTTGGCGACCGGAACTGCTCTCTCTGGTTCCCTCTACTTCCCAGGTGCTCCTTCTCAGGTTAATTCCTCCTCTTCCCAAATTGCTCTTCCTCTTATCCTTCTCAATTTTCAGTGTTGGCTTTTCCCAGGCCTTAGTCCTGTAACTTATTTTCTCCACCATCCAGATGCAAGGCTTCATCTATCACTATAAGCTGCAAATGCACACATTTACTAGTATAGCCTCAGCCTGCACTACTCCTGTGAACCCCAAACTCATACCCACTTGCTTACAACTTCACTAGCGTGTCTAACAGACATCTCTGTCAAGAATGGTAAAGAATCTGGGGATGTTATCCTATTTGCAAGATAATAAGTTATCGCACCACACTTTTGTGGATGCTGGCAGAAGATATGAGACTCCTGGGTCAGAGACAAAAGACTTTATTGCTCACAGCAGAGCAGGCAGCAGGACATTCATTTTTGCATCAGTTCCCCTTGCCTCCCAAGACCCATGAGGAAGGGGTGATGCAGAGGTGATCAAGGTGGATACAATGCACATGGCTAAAAAAACAACAACACACCCAAATGTTCTAATGAGAACCTTTGCCCCAGAGAAAAAATATTATTATCAGCCTGGCAGCAGGCATATATGCACTCTGCTCCAGAGAGAGAATATCTCAATTTTCCAAGACTGCTCAATTACTCAAGCACCCTTGAAAAGGTCGTCCAGAACAGAAAGCCAGGAGGGCATTTGCTCATAAGATATGCAGAAACATGAGAGACCCATGGAGAATTGTCTCCAAACAATATGAAGTAGACCTTGTCCAAAACTGAATTTTTGATCTCCCTCCCCAAACCTGTTCTACCCAAACCTTCCCTCTCTCAAGACCTTTGCATTCTTCTGGCCCCTCTCTCTCATATCACATATCCCATTCATTGGCACTCCTGTTGCTCCTCCCCTCCTGAATCTGAGCACATCCCACATCTCCACTGCCATCACCTGGGTGCAAGCTCCCATCACCTCCTCCTTGACTTCAGCATAAGTCTCCAAACTTCTAACCCAGTTCTATTCCCTACCCAGCAGCCAACGAGAACCCAGCAAATGTGGGATGCTGTCATCCATTTCCTTACTCAATACCCTCAAGTAGGTCCCCATTTCTCTTCGAAACAAAGCCGATGTCCACGAAAGAGTTTGTGAGGCCCATCACTGCCCAGCCCCCATCACCTCTCTCACCTTACACATTGCTCCCCTCCCCCTTTACTCACACTCCTCCAACACCCTGGCTTCCTTGCCACCTCCGGAACTCCGCAGGGGGGCCTACCTCAGGACACTGCTCTGATTACTCCTTCTGCCTGGAATGCCCTTCACCCGATGTCTGCATGTCTCCCTCCCTCACCTTGTTCAAGCTTTTACACACAGGTAACCACCTCATTTAAGCTTTTCCTGACTAAGTGAAACCGAAGTGCACTGGCCAGCACTCCTCATCGCCTTTACTTTGTTGTGTTGTTTTCTGTTGCCTTTATCATTATTTTTCTGATGTATTATGTTGTTGTTTGGGGTGGGACGGGGTCTATATTACTCTGCTAGATTGTAAGTTCCATGAAGGCAGGTTTTGTCTGTTTTATTCTTTACCCTCAGAACTAAGTGCTTGACACATAGTGGGTACTCAAGTAATTCGTGCTGGATCAATGAATGAATTAGGTTCTCAGTCCTAGTCAGTCCAAAAGCATCTCAGCAAAGGGTGTTGATTATCCTGACTTGAGTCTGGTGTTCACTTGGGACTCATCAAATGTAGTTACAGGAAAAGGATCCATAAGAAGATGGAGAACCCACCTTGGTCCTGGAATGAGGAGCCATTCACGGGAGGGGGCGGCCAGTCATGTACAGAGGATGACGGAAAACAAGGCTCCGGACCCAAACTATCCCATCTGAACCCTGCACCCACTTCTTACTAACTCTGGGACCTTGGCAAGTTGTTTCACACCCCTATTTCTTCTGGGAGGACATCTTACCCTTCTCCTAGGATTGTTCTGAGTTTAAGTAAATGAGTTAGTGTTAAAAAGTACTTGGAGCTATGCCAACCACATCGTAACACCAAACACAAAAACTGAAAAATAATGAGAAGTTGATAAGACAAATACTTATATATTTGAAGAAATCAATACTCTTTTCCATATCAAGCAAGTAAATAGAAATAGAAATAAGTAAGGACATGAGAAATTGTACAGTTCAACCTACAAACTCAATTTATTAGATATATACAGAAACATGCTTACCTTAGTGGAAAATAAATATTGTTTTTTAGTATCCATAAATTCTGTTATATACCTGGACATAAAGAATGCCTGAACAAATGAAATAAAAGAGATTTTTGCTCAAATCAATCCTATATCATAAAAGTCTAATATGCTAAGTGTCTGGCCAACTGGTCAGCAGTTCAACCAATCAAAGCATAATATGCTAATGATGCACTAAGGCCACTCAACCACATGCTATGACGTGCACTTACCAACAGGGGACAGACACTCCAACTGGTAGGTTAGCTTGCTGCTGGGGTCCAGCTGATCAGGACTAGGCAAGACAGGTTGGATATACCCTGGAGCCCTCCCAAGGTCCCTCCCTGGCTAGCCAACCTTCTGTATCTCTCCCCGGCCTCAGTCATGCATCAGTGGGGTCCCTTGGTCTGGCCTGTGTCCTCTCTCAACCCAGGATCCCTCAAGGGATGTTGGAGAGCTGATTTCAGCCCAGAATTTATGAAATATAACAAAGCTGTTGTCAGAGGAAAATTAATAGACTTTAATACCTTTATTATAAAGAATCCTATATAATAAAGATGCAAATGGTCATTATACTGTGAAGCATAATGACTGACCACGTAACGACTATATCACAGATCAGCAGGAGGGTGGGGCAGCAAGCTATGAGGGACATGGGGGGGCAACAGGAGGGCGGGGCAGTGGGTAGAGAGCTACTGGAGGGCCCAGCAAGCTACCGGCACACGGATTCATGGGCAGGGCTACTAGTAACTAATAAAACAATAAGAGAACTTGTTACAAACCCCAGGAGATTAGAATAAGAACAAAATAAACTAAAAAAAATTCTGACTAGAAAATTAACTATGATAGAATATTGATGTAATGGACTAAAACCCCCAAATAGCAGAAAGAAAAATAAATTTAAAAGCTCATTTTTTAAAATACCAGATTAACCACCACCACCCACCTCCACACACACACATGCACACACAAATATGATTAAGATAAAACAAAAATATGGTTATATTTATTTAACAACCACAATAAAAGTTACAGAAGAGAAGAAAAATGCAATTCTATGGCTCATTTCTGGAAAAAATAAAATAAAATGACCAAGAAAAGTAGACAACTTGAAGAAACCAGTTACCAAAAAGAGAAAAAAGACTTATCAGTGAAAAAAGCCGCCTGTGTCAGAGAGGTTACTGGCTGAGTTCTACATAACCTTACCTGAAAAACAGAGATCGCCCCAATGTTAATCCCAGAGCACACATAGGGGTTCTCTGACTTGGCTGCATGATGGAATCACCTGTTAAAGTTCATGATGTCGAACCCCACCCCATCCCCGAAATTCCTGTTCAGTCTTTGTCAGGTGTGCGAGGTGCAGCAGCTTAAAATAGTCCACAGGTGTGCAGCCAACCAGGGTTGTCAACCTCTGCCATAGAAAGTAATGAGCAGCTTTGCAATTTTTTAAAAATTCAGTTCTGATCAAGATAGCACCAGAAGAGAAAACTATGCATAAATTTTACGTATGAATGAGACTAATATTTTGCCTAAATTACTAGCATCAAATGAATTAAGTGTTTCCTGGTCACTGTGATTCAGTATTGCCTGGCCATTGAGCATTGACCCATGAACCAGGAGGTCATGGTTCAATTCCCAAGCAGGGCACATGCCTGGGTTTTGGGCTTGGCCCCCTATAGGGGGCATGCAAGAGGCAGCCAATCAATGATTCCCTGTCATCATTGAAGTTTCTCTCTCTCTCTCCCTCTCCCTTCCTCTCTCTGAAATGAATAAAAAAATATATTTTTAAAATAATAAATTATACCAGAGAAAGAGGGGTATAAAGGGGCTTGACTTGAGAAAGGGAGGACCACTTTGAACAGGGAAAGAATGAGAAAGATGTCTCGCATGGTGAAGATACTAAGGGCACACTGAACAACTATTTAGAATGAAGTACTGATTCATGCTACCACATGGGTGAGTTAAAAACATGCTCAGGAAGGAAGCCAGACACAAAAAGACCACATACTGTATGACTTCATTTAGATGAAATGTCCAGAATAGGCAAATCTACCAAGACAGAAAGTAGTAGCTTGGTGGTTGCCAGAGGCTGGTTTGGAAAGGGGAAATGGGGAATGACTGGTAATGGTGATGGGATTCAGCGGGGGGGAGGGGGGCAGTAGAAATGTTCTAAAATTAGGTTGTGTTGATGGTCGTATAACTGTAAGTACACCAGAACTGAGAATGTCTATGGTATGCAAATTATATCTCAATAAAGCCATTAAAAATTTCAAAGGCACTCAACCCACATTTGTTTACTAACTATGCAAACAGGGTATCTTACCAAGGATAGAAAGGGCAGATTTCTTTTTCTGGAGTTGGCAAGTATCATTTCAAATAGGTCAATTATCAGAAATCTGAATGGGAGATCAGTAAACTGCCATCACCTACAAGTTCAAGGGTGTATTACCTTAGCAGAGGTATGGCAGGTGATTAAATGTGCCAGCTCTGGATGCAGACAACACTGGGTTCAAATCCCATGTGGCACACAGCCTCTGTTTTCTTATCTGTAAAATGGGGACAGGATTATTGTGAGAATTAAATTGAGGTGATGTGTGTAAATAATTTAGGTAATCTCTGGTACACAGTAGGCTCTCAACAAATGCGATGGTGACTAGGATTACAGCAGGGAACAAATCAGCGAACAGTCTAATAAATGTATTTATTCCCATTCATTATATTTTTACTTATATGCACATATTTGTAAGTATAGACATTTTATTTTAACACCCATGGCAAGTTGTCATTCAACAAATTAATTATGTGCAGTTTCCCATTTGCTAGAAAAGGAAATAAAAATTGCTGGCTTCTCCCTAAGTCACTTACTAAACTGGATAGAAAATATATTGTATCTTTAAACTTTCTAATCGGTGTGCCAAGGACAGATGGAAGAGGACTAAAAGCCAGGTGTAGAGTGAATAGCATTCCTCTGAGTTCCTTTCACAGACATTGAAACACTGCTGAGCAGCTTGCTTTGGGAGGGACCTCCCATATACTGAGGTGCCACCTTGGTGATAAAGGACAATATTGCTATAAGCCAGCAATTTTCACCCAGCATGCCATGAGAATTTTTAAACATGCAATACCTGACTATTTAGTCAGGGGCACTGACCTCTTTTCCCTTGGATAAAATTTAAAAAAAATGACAACAGCCAACACAATGATAGCCATCCAGTGTGAATGAATCAGAAGTATACCTATTTTTTGTCAGATTGGCAAAAAATATAATATATTTTTGGTGCACCACAGAAATGCTATAATCTAACACAGTGACAGCATTCTGGGTCAGAATAGAAACTGCTAATTTTTTTAGAGTAAATAAGAAGATGTGTCTCTTTATAAACAGCAAACTGCAAATTATTGTTTAAATATCATGCATAGAAGGGACATGAGGGTGCCTTTCGGGGTCAAGTTCTATAACTTCAGCTGGGTACTGGTACTCTGGGAACATGTGTAAAAATTAGTCGAGGTCTACACTTATGACATCTATACTTTACCTATTTTATTTCTTTTTATGTCTTTATGGGAAAGAGAGAGAGAAAGAGAGATTTGGAATCTAACCAAATGTCTGCTGTTATTGCAAGAGGAAACACTCCTGTATATAGGAAAAAACCTTATATGCAAATATAGTCACCATAGTATATTTACAGTAGAAAAACATCAGACACAAACTAACTTTGAACAATTTTGCCTTATGGTAAAGCAAACTATGGAGTATTTACTTACTGGAATATTTATGATTTATGCAACAATTAAAATGTGTGTATGGAGAGCTTGCAAAAACATGGAGATACACTATGTTATAAAGTTAAATTAAAAAAAAACTTAGGACATAAAATCTTTACATGTAATATACAAATACAATTACAGCTAAAATATGCACAGAGCAATGACAAGAGGGAAATACCCCAGATGTCAATACTACCACTGAGTGATGGGTCTATGGTTGCTTTTGTTTCCTTCTTTCAGATGTTCTGCATTTATAATAAATGTGTTTAATTTTCATAATTGTATAAACACAATTAGTGCTTTTAAATTTAGAATAGAAAAAGCAAACATTGGGCTAGAAATCAATCTTGTGGTGACTAATGTTTGGAATTGCAGACTTGATGTCAGAGGCTGGTCTCTTGACTTTAGAAGGGGAAGCATTCCTAGGGCTAAAACCAATTTCCTAAGGAGATCACCATCAGCTTGGCGTTACAGCTCAGTTGCAGCCGCCTGACATGCAGTTTTGAGATGTGCCTCCTGGTCAGAAAATAGTTGGCTACACTCAACCAATTAAGGATTTCTTTTTCATCGCCAGAATAAGCTCTTCAGATAACTTACACTTTGGGGAATTTTTCTGTGCAGCCAGCGCTAGATAAAATGATGTAACCAAAGGAGACAATCTCCCAAGTTGAAATCATACCAATATACATATTTTCAGAGGATGCTCTTTTGTGCCTAGAATTATGAACATTCCAGTTACACTGCAAAACCTTCAGTCGCTGAGGAAAATCCACACTTCAGGAGGAGGAATTTGTAGGAATTAGTGAAGACATAATGATGGCAGTATTAAATAACCTTCTTGCATTTATTCTTTAGTCATCTGTTTATTAAGTATTTATTGACTATCAGACCTTGTGCTAAACTCCATTATGTTTAAGCTTACACTAGGGGTTGGCAAATGACTTTCATCTTGCCTGCCAAATTTGATCAGTCGGTAGTAGTGGCTTAGAGTGCTCTGCTGGAAAAAATTCTGGGACTGTATCCAAACTCAAATGAAAAGAGCTATGATCGATTGGTAATGCCTGCTGTTATTGCAAGAGGGGGAATGATGGCGTGTGTGCCATGCCCTTGCCATGCCTGCTGGATTATTTCTGCCAATGTAGTTATGGTCACATAAGACTTGACACTTACTCTTATTTCCTACTTGGTTGAAGAAACCAAGTTTTTCCCCAAATTAACACTTACTAAAGAAACATTAGCAGCAGGGGGGAAACAGGAGTGGATGTTGACCATCTGCTACAGGGTAGACCTTGCACTGTTCTCTTTACATTTAATGAATGACAACATCTTCAGCCATTCCTTTGAGGTAAGCCTCCTTTATCTCCTTTTTGCAGATGAAGACCTGGGCTAAGAGAAGGGAAATTAACTTTTCAAAGTCCCACACTCAGTCCCAGCAGAATTGTGCTCCCATCCAGGGAGCAACTCAGGCTTAATATGGAACCAAATAAAATATGATAGTGTCTTCTTTTCCACAGGTCGTAAAACTAATTCTACTCATCTTTGATCATTACTTTAAACAGCTCCCTTTGGAGAAGTAGTGGATCCAGTTTGTTCATCGAGAAGAAAAAGGCACTGTCTGTTTCACTTGCTGTCCATCCCCAGAGTGACTGATGTCATTTGGTGAGAGTGGTACTCATGTCACCCCAGAGCTTTATGATCTTCGCTACAAATGCATACTCTATGGATGAGCCCCAGAAAATCCAGCCAACACTCTTTTTCAGCTTGGTTCAAATGTCTGATTATTTGGTGGACCAGTCATCACCCCATAAAATCATATAATTATATCGTATTAAACATTTACTATGTGCCAACTCCTCTGCTAATGGCTCCAGCTGCACTATTACATTGCATCCTCACTCTGGCCCTATAACATAGATAACAGAGTTACCCTGATTAGACAGGTGAGAGATAGGAGACTTTAAGATCACATAAGTTAGTCAAAGTCATGTAACTAGTAAGAGAGAGCCGAGACTCCAACCCACGAAAGCAGACCTCCAAGTTTATGGCTTCACTTTAATTTTAATTAATCAATGTTTAGTTCTTATCAATTTCCAACAGGTCTTCCCTTCCCAAGTGGGTTACCCCAAAAGTAGACTCTGAGACAAAGATTTGAGTAATATATTTGGGTGGGGATCCCAGGAAATGGTAGTAGAAGTGTGGGAAATTGAGGCAGGGAAGGGAAGGAAGCCTATACAATGAATTTCATCAACAACTGACCACTATAGGAAATTGGAGTTCAATCCTGCGTGAGGACCTCTGGGAAACCCCATAGAGAATATACCCAAATGGCAAGGGAGCTGGGGTATTTCTGCATTGATTCCTAGCAGTTAGTGGTCAAGGGCCTCTCTCAAGGGTCATGACTGCCCTGATACTTCTGGTTGAGACAGGGTATGTGGTGAAATGGCTATAACTGGTAAGGGCTCCAAGGAGATAGTAAACTCAACCCCCAATGGATTTATGGCTTAGAGAGAACCAGCAGGAAACCAACTCCATCCAACATGGTCACTGATTTCACTTTTTGGTAGCCCTTAGCCTCATTATAGGTTAATTGTACTACATTAACATGCTAAAAACACACCCCAAACTGCTTTGATAAGAAATGAAAAGGCCATAAAAAGACACAAAATTGCCTATGTGCTCTTCCGTGCTCTTTTGAAAAGTCTTCACCCCTTCCTGAAAAAGTCCCAAATATTCCTCCTCCTTATTGAATGCCCTACCCCTCGATTCAATGAGCCTCAATAAAAGAAGCAAACCCCACTAGGGAGGGGCTGCTCTGTCGGTGGAGTAGCCCATTCTCTGTCTTGCTGCTTCATTAATACACTTTCTTTCACTTTAGACTATGCTGGCTGCTATTTGAATTCTTTTCTGAGCAAAGCCAAGAACCCACAGTGAGTCTAGGACCTTAGGGTCCCCAGACCCTGGGAATACCTGCATCACAATGAGCCACACAGATGGGCAGAGTGGGCTCTAGGGACCAGAGAAAGCCTGTAGGCAAAGCTCTGGGATGGAAATGGAAGCCAGTGAGCCTGTACAGAACATAGGGTGTAAGGGATGTGGGCAGGACATCAACAATGGCCACAGTGGCTCCACTTTCTTCCTCTTGCTTTTAATAAACAACTTTATTGAGGTATCTATTATAGACCATAACATTTCCCCATTTTAACTGTACAATTTTAACAAATTTTTACCAAGTACTGTGACCATCACCATATAATATACATATTTTTAGAACATTTTCATCATCCCAATAAGATCCCACATGCCCATTTACAGTTAATCCCCATTCCCACTGCCAGCTTCTGGCAACAACTAATCTACTTTCTGTCTCTATAAAATTTCCCTTTCTGGACATTTTACATAAATAAAATCATGCAATGTGATTTTCTGCGTAGATGAGAAAATCCCTCTCCATATGGCTCAGGTGGCAGAAAGGAAGTAAATGAAAGATGGGCAAGTGCTCAGCAAGTAATTCTTCGGGGTAGGAAATGGGGACATTCTCCATGAAGCAACCAATGGCTGCATTATAATTGGTAATTAGGAGACTCCCCACCCCTAAGCTTGGCCTAGAGTCCCATTTGCCCCAGGATCATTTGTTCCATAGGAGCTTTTGAGTCCATGTATTTTAAAGGCTTTTTTTTTTTTTTCAACACAAAGCACAGGCAGGCAGGAAGCCATTGGTTAGGAGGCCTTGAAGCCCATTAGCCAATTAACCTCAGCATTGAAATAAATGGGACTGACTCAGAGCCCCCTGTGTTGTTAAACAAATCAAATGGTTTCTAAAGGTTTCTGGAGCTGAAGAGGTAGTTATGGGAAGTGACTGATGTGTAGAGGGATCTTGGTTTTCATCTGGCCTGAAAATTCCTTCAAGATTTCTCCCCTATCTTTGTAGAAATTAATAAAATACAGGAATCCTGCCGAAACCGGTTTGGCTCAGTGGTAGAGCATCGACCTTTAGACTGAAGGGTCCCAGGTTCGATTCCAGTCAAGGGCATGTACCTTGGCTGTGGGCACATCCCCAGTAGGGGGTGTGCAAGAGGCAGCTGATGGATGTTTCTCTCTCATCGATGTTTGACTTTCTATCCCTCTCCCTTCCTCTCTGTAAAAAAATCAATAAAATATTTTTAAAAATATACAGGAATCCTTATTGATGGCAAGCAAGATCAGAATAACTGGCCAACTGGTCAACCATAGTTTGCATCCTGCAGAACTGCCATCTGTTACAGTAATAGTAATAAGGATAAAATACAATATAGAATAAGTATTAAAATGTGGAATCAAAGTGTGATATCTGAAAGTATGAAATGTAACATAAACAAATTTAGTGTGGAATGCAATGTAAACAAATTGATAAAAACCTTTGAGTGCCCTATATATAAAAAATAGATAAAGTGACCTGTACCCCATATGTAAGACCAGATAGCAGGACTCCTGGGACCCGCTGATAAGACACATTGAAGACCTCCAGCACATAAAAAGAGGAAGGAAACAGAGGAGGTCAGAGAGGCTGTCTGCTCCTCCACAGTCGGTCACTCTCCACACCCCCTGCCTGCATCTGCCTGAGCTCTGCTGCGAACTGTGAGCCGTGAAGCTGAGGCCTCAAAGGAGACACTGAGCTGCAGCTGCAACACCCAACGTGTGTCTGTCAGCACGGAGCCCTGGGGCACTGCAGAGGTCTGGAAACCACCAGGACTGCACTGCATGTCTGTCTCCTATGTAATTTATGCTCGGTCAATATTGAGTAAGTACCTTGGGTCATACGTGTCAGCGTCTGTTCAGAGACTGGCTGAGGCACCCTTGGTCACCTATGCTTATGTCCCTGAAGGAGAAATTGGGACACCTAGGGCCTGAGACCTCTTGCCATTCCCAGTGTCTATTGGGTAAACATGTTCTGACTCCCCACACACAGGAGCACAACTGGCCCATAACTGCCTGTTGTAACGCCGCTGATACACACAAATGGGTTAGAATGTGGGATGCGGTCCCCACAATCTTACCCAAAGCAGACTCTGACCTTGCAGCTGAAGGTCATTTTTTTCTGAGCTGTTTCTGCTTGATTCTGGACCAACCCACAGAGTAGAAGTTTGGCTGTTGACCCTTTTGAGATCCCTGTTGTGTTACTTATAAACACCTCTTTTACTCCTTTGCTCTAGGAACCAATTGAGAAACAGATATAGGAACAAATAGCTGGCTAAAATATGTCTGGCTATTGGTAATGCTGGGCTAGAAGGTGTGGTTTGGACCTAGGACCACAGGTGGCTCCCTGGTATCTGCCTCTGAGCATAGATCTGGGGATCCAGTAAAGAAGAGCAGCAGCGAGCAGAACACTCCCCGCAGCAGCTGTGAGGGAACTGTGGTAGGCCTCATGAGTGACAGAGGTAGACATCCTCTCTGGTCTCCACAAGGCCAGTCCCAAGCCCTGATGCTGACTCCATGTAAAACACCCTCATTCTCTTTTTTCTCCTCTGTTAATACTTCTTCAGCAATGTTAACTCAGATAGAATTTTGGTTACTTTAATCTTTAGGATATAGAGTATGTGTCAAGACTTAAGTAATTATCATTAAACTGACAGAAATAATCCAGCAGATACACCTCTAAAATGTCGGTGGGCCCCATCTAATCAGTTGATAGCCTAAACAGAAGAAAAAGATTGGCCTTCCTGACTGGAACTATACTATTGATTTTTCTGGGTGTTTAGACAGCAGGCCCACACTGCAGATTTGAACTCACCAGTCTCCAGAATCATGTGATTCAATTCCTTATCATTTCCTTCCAGATATATACAAATCCTATTGGTTCTGTTTCTCTGGAAAACACTGACTAATGCAGCAGGCAATATCTTAGCTAGATGGTTGAAAACAGGAACATTCTCGAAGGAGGGGCAATGAGTTAGAAGTGTCCAGAACAGGGAGATGAGCAGAGGTAGAAAAGGTAGGGACACTCCACCTGTTGCCTCCTGGGTCTTGCTAAGGTCTAGCTTGGGTAACTGTGGCAGTCTGTCACTACAGGGAACTCTTGGAGGCCAGAATAGCATTTGGTGTCTGATGGACACTCACTCATTGATTTGTTCTGAATGAGTGCGAATAATAGGGCAGTGTAAACATTTCTTGTTGCCATAATCTCCCCCCTCCTCATTTTAAAGTAAGGTTTCTCAGCACAGTTTGCTTGTGATGACAATATTCCATTATTCTGCACTTAGGGCCACAGTACTCAATGATGGAGAAAGGATGAAGGAGATACTGGTGGCAGTGTGAAGGAAAGAATGAGAATAAACCAGGCAGTCTTGCTTCAACAACAAAGCCTTTTAGATATCTCCAGGCCACAGTTTCTTGACTTTGACATTTGAGACTGGGGCCAGCCTGGTAGGAGATTTAGCAGATCCCCTTGTTGTGACAACGCAAAGTGTCTCCATACTTTGGTAAATGTCCTCTGTGGACAAAACTCCTCTTCCTGGAGACTGTTGAGTTAAAGGGATGTAAACCTGTATGCCTCTCAAAGTTTAGACTGTGTACAAACAGAGGAATGATGGGCTCATGGCAGAGAATACTTACAGCCCATTTCCTGGAGCACTGATTGTCCTCAAAGGCAAATTAAAACATCATTTTTATATTAAAATAAATGTGGGTGTATTACTGAGTGGAATCCCAAACTCAGGCTGGGAAGGATTCTCATGTCTGAGTTGGGGTAATTTGGCTACACTCCCAGAACACTTGGCAGGTACACATTTACATTTCTCTACCCATGGGGGAAGGTAATAATAGCTACCCTTTATTGAGTGCTTGTTATGTGCCCCAGGAGCCCTTCCCCAGGGGTATCCAAGTTCCCATTGGGGCCTCACAGCCATCCAATATTAGCTCCATTTTGCAGATGAGGAGACTGAGACCCAGGCAGGTCATGGAAACCCTTTCAAAAGCCTATAGTTGCTAAATGGTGAAGCTGGCATTAGAACCCAAGTCTGTATCACTTAGCTTTTTCCTGAAGAGCTTCTGGGAGAATCTATGAAGATGTGAGCACCATGGACTACCAACAGCACCATCCTGGTACTGTTTGGCGCGATGGCTTAAGGAAAAGAAAGGCTCTCTTGAAACTGGCCAACTCTTAGTGCCATCTGGGATGGAGAGGGAGGAGAAGGGTAAGAGTTAGAGGCTAAATACTGAAAAGAATGGCATTCCCAAGGTGGGAACCACTCCTTGAGTGGGAATAAGTTTGTAGCATCCACTTAAGACTCTAGAGTCTTAACCTGAGACCCTCCTGAGTTGCCCCCTCAATAATCAGCAGGGACATTTCCCCAGCATTTGACTTATGGATTCTTTCTCTTTGTTTTAGCAGTGCCCGTGGCTGCAGTATGGACAAGCATCTCCCTAACTTCAGTCTCGAACCACTCTTGTCCTGATTTGCTCATCACTTTAGTTTCTTTAAATGGAATCACTCTTTTAAAAAAAATGTATTTGAAAAGGAAACTTTACATCTCTACCTCTTAGAAAGGCTAGTTTTCCTTGCCATGACTAGAAAAATCACTGGAAAAAATATGACAAAAATAGGCAAGACTAGTACATTCTAGTTAGCCAGAGAGCTAGCTGTCTTTGTTCAAAGGGGAGACCTGTAAGCCTTGGAAAGTTGCAGTCATTAGCACCTCACTGAGAGGTTCTCCTCGGTGCAATCAGAGTCCCTGGGAGAGATCTGAAAAGCAAAGCGCCTTCTGTAGGTATATTCATGCTGTTAGTGTTCAGGTCACTACCTGAAACCATGCTGCTTTAACAATGGTATGTGTTTCAACCCTGAAGAAACACAGGTAGGGGGCTTGCTATGGACTCAATTGTGTTCCCCCAAAAAGTCAAATGTGGAAATCCAGACCCCTAGTATCTCAGAACATGACTATTTGGAGATAGGGTCTTTATAGTGGTAATTGCATTAAAATGAAGTCATTAGGGTGGACCCTCATCCAATCTGATGGCTGTCCTTATAAGAAGAGGAGATTAGGACACAGTCCTGTACAGAGGAAAACCATGTAAAGACACAGAGATGGCCATTTACAACCAGGGGAAGAAAGCTGAGGAGAAACAAACCCTGCTGACACATTGACCTTGGACTTCCAGCCTCCAGAAGTGTGAGAAGATAAATCTCTGTTGTTTAAGCCACCAAATCCCTGGCACTCTGTTATGGCAGGTCTCACAGACTAACACAGGGGTTAACTGGGCCCCATCTGGGTTCTGACCACCTGGGTTCAAATCTTGCCCCTGCTACTTACTGGCTGTGGAACCTTGAGCAAGTTACTTTGACCTTTGAAGCCTGGGATTACTTATCTCCAAGACAGGGTAATAATAAAGTCTACATTAAAGAGCCGTTCAAGGTATGAGCAATATATTCAAGGTGGTTCCCAGTTCCTGACACAGAGTCAAATTCCAAACATCAATAAAAGCGACAAGAAAAATAATAAAAAACACCACCCAAAATTATTTTTATCACAATAAATTAAATATTTCCTGGTCCCTGGTGAACTTGAAGATGTTTGCTATCTTTATCTACAACAAGATCATTAAGACATCAGGAGTTTCGTGCTGAAGACTATGGGCTCCATCTTTAATACTAACTCTTGCCTCTTCCCTAAAGTTACCCAGATGTTTGAAAACCACCTGTTATTGCGTCTGCCAGCCTGTTGTCTCCACATGACTCCTCCTTCTGTTGCCTCCCTGGCAATATTTCAGTGCTTTTAGGGACCCACTTCACCATCTTAAGCAGACCCCTTAACCGTCTTACTTGGGTTGATCACTTGTCTATGGTAGAGCCAAGCTTCAAACACAGGCTTGTGGGGGGAGGGGGCTTTGATTTGCCAATAATAATAATGATTTACTCATTAACTATCACTTATAATCATTAATCACAGTGATGGATGCTAATGCTTATGTATAGTGTGAAAGTTCTTGCTTCCCACAGAAATGGTGGTTTGGGCATCTGTTTACCAAGCACTTGCTATGCACCTGCACCTGATGCGTGGCACCTACGGATTCCTCCCCACACAACCTCCACAGCCAGTACTGTATTATGCCCATTTGATCTATGAGGACACTGAGACCTGGAGAGCCCTGCATCACCGCCAGCACACCCACTGTTTATCAGATTCAGAGAGAGACCAGAGGGCAGGGAATGGTAAAGTCAGGAGACACTGGAGAGGAGGGAAAGGGAGAAGGAGGTTCTTTGCCTTTTTCTCATAGGTCCCCCAAGACAGCAGGACTATGTCCTGCAAGTGCTCCGCATCCTAAGACTCAGGGGATCCTTCACCCTGGAGAAGTTCATATGGGTCACCTTGCCTTCCGCTGACCTAACCCAGCTGAGATTGCCTTCCGAAGTACCACACCCTGAGCAGTACCTCCAAATGCCATCACACTGGGGGCTGGGACCTCAACAAGTGAATGTGGGGTGTGAGATAATAGAAAATATAGAGATTGGGCTCTACCCCCGGGGTCTGGCACAGAGCTACTAAAACCCTTGCATTTCCTCAGCCAGTGAGAACACTAGGAGCATCCTTCATTCTAATGAGGCAACTCTGGGTGGTGCCAGGGTGGGATCTGATCCCTGGAATGGCCAAGTTGTGATCAGAAGCTTGGAATTCTCAGCCTCACCCCCCTCCATTGTCCAGGGGGGAGAGAGGGGCTGGAAATGGAGGGAATAAGTGACCAGGCCTGCATGAGGAAGTCTCCAGAATAGCAATAGTACAGGGCTCATGGAGCTCCTAGGCTGGTGAACACATCCACACCACAAGGAAGACACACCCCAACTCCACGGGGAGAGAAGCTCCTGCACTTGGGACCCCCAGACCTCACCCTGGGCATCTCTTCATCTGGCTGTTCATCTGTGTCCTTTATCACATCCTTTAATAAACTAGCAAGCATGTTTCTCTGAGTTCTGGCAGTTGTTCTAGCAAATTAATTGAACCTAAGGAGGGGGTCATGGGAACCTCTGATGTGTAGCTAAATAGGACAGGACAGCAGTTGTGGGTACCTACTTCTTTTTTTTTTATATTTTTATTCAGTTTATTAATTACATTGTTTCCCCTTTTTTATCTACCTATATCTTCCCTCCACCCTGTACCTATCCCACCCTCCGCCCTCACCTTCCCCTCCCCAATGTCCTCTCCCATTGTTGCATGATTCTTGTTCAATCTCTTGCTGTACTTCCAACAACACCCTTCTCCCCAAGAATTGTCAGTCCATTCCCTCTCCATGTCCATGTTTCTGTTATAGTCACCAGTTTATCCTGTTCATCAGCCTATCAGTTCACTTGATTTTTATGTTCATTTGTTCATAGATGTGTATTTGTTGTTCATAATTTATATTTTTACCTTTTTCTTCTTCCTCTTCTTAAAGAATATTTTTCAGCATTTCATATAATACTGGTTTGGTGGTGATGAACTCCTTTAGCTTTTTCTTATCTGCGAAGCACTTTATCTGATCCTCAATTCTGAATGATAGCTTTGCAGGATAGAGTAATCTTGGTTGTAGATTCTTGCTCTTCATTATTTTGAATATTTCTTGCCACTCGCGTCTGGCCTGCATCGTTTCTGTTGAGAAATCCGCTGACAATCGTATGGGTGCTCCCCTGTAGGTAACCAACTGCTTTTCTCTTGCAGCTTTTAATATTCTCTCTTTATCTTTTGCTCTTGGCATTTTAATTATGATATGTCTTGGTGTGGTCCTCTTTAGATTCCTATATTTTGGGGTTCTGTGTACTTCTTGGGCTTTTAAGTCAGTTTCTTTCACCAGGTGGGGAAAGTTTTCAGTCACTATTTCTTCAAGTAGGTTTTCATTAACTTGCTCTCTCTCTTTTTCTGGCACCCCAATAATTCGGATGTTGGCATGCTTGAGGTTGTCCCAGAGGCCCCTTACACTGTCTTCAATTATCTGAATTCTTTTTGTTTCTTGCTTTTCCAGCTGAGTGGATTTTGGTTCTTTGTATTTCAAATCTTTGACTTGGTTCTTGTGGCCCTCTGGACTGCTTTTAGGACTTTGTGTAATATTTTTTATTTCAGTCTGTGTATGCTTGATTTCTAGTTGGTCCTTTTTTTTATCTGTGAGGGTCTGGTTCGCATCCTCAGAGGTCTTGTACATTTCCCTGAGGGTCTCATTCATTTCCTTGTAAGTATCATTCATCTCCTTGTAAGTCTCATTCATGTGCTGGTTGGTCTTGTTTATTTCCTGGTAATTCTCATTAAGTTGATCGGCCTTTTCTAGGAGCCTCTTGAAAAGCCTTATAACAGTGGTTTTGAACTCTATGTCTTGTCGTCTTTTCTCCTCCATTTCTTTCACACCTGATTTCTTTCCATGTCTCTGCATGGTGGCTGCTTTATGTGGTGGATATCCTCAAAGGGACAGTGGCTCAGTCTCCCCAGTTACCTGAGGTGGGTACTCTTACTGCAGTCCTTTATGGGTTGTATTCAGTATTTTTGAATTTAAGCCCAGCTTTTTGTTGTTAGCCCTAGGAGGGTTTGACCTCCAGGCCAATTGGCTGTGAAAGGAGACTGTGTTCAGGTTGGATGGGCGGAGTCTCTGAGCTGCACGGCGGCGGCGAGCTGGGTCCTATGCGGTGCTCGCGCCCGCGGGTCTCTGTTGGATGGGGATGGCTGCAGACTCCTCCAAGAGAAAGCCGCTAGTCTCTTCCCCTTGCCAGACAACTCTGCCTTTCCCCAAATGTGCCTGCACACCAAAAGTCCAGCCCAGGGCTATAAAATAGATGGTTTCCGGAACCAGGAGACAAGTTTCCCGAGGGCAAGTCGCGGGTTTGCGCGACCCTTGGGACTAGGAGCCTCTGCCACGCCCGGCTTCCAGGGTGCGTCTCCCGGACCTCGGACCTCGCCCGGTTCCGGGAAATCTGTGCAGGGGGACCTCTTCCCGTACCCGGGATCTCGGATCTCGCCCTGCTCGGGAAATCTGGGCAGTGGGACGCCTCCGCCCTTCCCCGTGGGAGAAATCCGGCCGGGGGTCCCTGCTCCAGCCCCAGCCCTCGCGTGCGACCAGGGCGGCTCCTAACCTGTTTTCCTCTGAAAGGCTGCGCTCCCGCCGGTCCCGAGTCTTAGTGTCCCACCTCCGCTCCTATTAGTAGATTTTTTATGCAGCCAGCTTTCTGGCGATTCTGGGTGCTTGTCTGTTCCGCTGTTATGTTGTAGTTCCCAAATCGTTGCGCGGGGCGGAACAATAGGTGTTTGCTTATGCTGCCATCTTGGTGTTCCTCCTCTGACTCTTTAGTTGTAGCATTAAATCCTGGTAGAAAGTATGTATATTTACAGGACAAAAAGTTAACCTAGACTGTATTGGTACCTACTTCTTAAGACTGGCATCCGCAGTGTGTGTGTGAGACCAAGTCCTTAACTTTGGGACCAGACATTGTTTCCAGGTAGATGGTGACAGATTTGAGTTTAACTATAGGACACCAGCTGATGTGGCAGAATTGTGTGGTTGGGGGAAAACTCCCCTCATTGGTGTCAGGGAATCATGTGTGTGGGTGTTGCGCAAAGTTAGACACACAGGAGGAGGGCTGCTCTTCCCTACGTGGGGTGAGGACAGCGGGAGACACAAACATCCAGCCGGTAACAATCATCTCTGTCTCTTCACACTCCCTTCCCCCTTTGCACGTCTCTGTGCCCAAGTTTCCCGCTTTTATAAAGACATCAGGCCCTGACCAGTTTGGATCAGTGGATAGAGCGTCGGCCTGTGGACTGGAAGGTCCCAGGTTTGATTCTAGTCAAGGGCATGTACCTTGGTTGTGGGCACATCCCCAATGGGGATATGCAAGAGGCAGCTAATTGATGTTTCTCTCTCTCATCGATGTTTCTGACTCTCGATCTCTCCCCCTTCCTCTCTGTAAAAATCAATAAAACATATATTTTAAAAAAGACATCAGTTATACTGGATTAGGGACCACGCCCATGACCTCACTGCAACTGCCGTAACCACTTCATTTCCCAATAAGGCTGAGACACCAGGTGTTAGGACTTCAACATAAAAACTTGGGGGCAACATAATCCAATCATCAGCCACACGGGGTGCATCTCAGGTTTGACGACTTCTCTTGACAGTGCCCCCTTCCACCTGGGTTCAACATCCTTCTCCAATAGGAAAATATCCCCCAATTCCCTTTATGAAAAGTAGAAAATACTCTCTGAATGAACCCAGACTTTCTCCTGTCACAGTTCACGTTCATCACATTCCATTGTCTGTTGGCAACAATATTCTCTCCTTTCTTTTTTGCCTTAAGTTTCTGACTCTCCTTGCAGCTGAACAGCCTCTCCCTTCCCCCCAATTAAAGTGCATACACAAAGGCAAGGAACTGAGAGGAGAGGCTGAGAGGGTGTTCACATCACCGTCTTCACTTCAAAATGTGAGCCAGATGCTATCAAGGGCTGAGAAAGGAAGGTAGCTCCTGGTTGTGGTTCAGAAGCTTGAGAGGTTGGTTTAAAAATAGGTGACCCGAAATAAACACGGGAGCTAGCAGATGCCACCGAAATAGAGTGGTGATTGATCTGGTGCAACTTTTGCCTGGGATAACATCATTATTTGTGAAATTATGTCAGTGCTGCTGCTGCCAAGTCAGCAAGCACTTTTACAGGACGTGACTTCTAATTTAGGAACTGGACTATGTGTGGCTCATCTTTGAAGACACCCGGTAGTCAGGCTTCTACTAGAAGCGCTGGTTGCAGCTTGAAAATTGCAACGTTGATGTGCAGAGGAGGTGCCCTGTCCCAGGGGAAGAGGGGAAGGGGGAAACCCACTCCCTAGCTCCAGGGAGCGTGGCCTGAGATGGCCTGGGCAGTCAGTTCCTTCAGGGCTGGCCTCTCTCAGTGGCAGGAATTTGGTCCCTGGGCCAGCCCACATCTGTGATGCAGTGAAGCAGAGGTAGCTCTACGGGACATTGAGTCACTCTGACACCACCCAGTACTTGCTCCGTGGCTGAGCTCTTTCTATATTGCTATTCCAAGCCTTCCTTTCTCTACCTTCAGCCTGCTTCCTCCCCCTTCCTTTTCTAGGTGTCGATTCCTAACCAACACCTCCTACCCCAGACTCCAACTCAACATCTGCTTCCAGAAGACCTCGCCTGCCACAGGTGCCTCCACAGTCTCCAAAGTCCACACACATTTCCATCTGTATCTGTCGTGCTCTGAAAAAAAGAGGATGAAGTTGTCCAGTCATGGCCAGGTGGGGCCGGCAGTGGGATCCTTCTGTGACATTTCAAGTGGAAGAATATGCTCAATTATTTAAGGATACGATGCCAGAATAGTTGACTTACATAAAATAAGATACATGTGTAAAAATGATTATTATGATGGAAAGCTATTCCTTTATCCACAATTTTGTTTCATAATTGCAGTGTCCAGGCACTGTTCTGGGTACTGCAAACACCATGGCGAATAAGACAAACAGATTCTCAGAGTTTGGTTCTATGAGAGGAAGAATAGCTATTAACACTCATAAAAAAATAAAATGGGGGCTGGTAGCCAGTGTCTGGGGGATGGCAGCCAGTGATGGGGGATGGCAGCCAGTGATGGTAGCCTGTGTCTGGAGGATGGTAGTCAGTGATAGGGGATGGTAGCCAGTGATGGGGGATGGTAGCCTGTGTTTGGGGGATGGTAGCCAGTAATGGGGGATGGTAGCCAGTAATGGGGGATGGTAGCCAGTGTCTGGGGGATGATAGCCAGTGTCTGGGGGATGGTAGCCAATGTCTGAGGGATGGTAGTTAGTGATGAGGGATGGTAGCCAGTGATGGAGGATGGTAGCCAATGTCTGAGGAATGGTAGTCAGTGATGGGGGATGGTAGCCAGTGATGGGGGATGGTAGCCAGTGATGGGGAATGGTAGCCAATGTCTGGGGGATGGTAGTCAGTGACTGGGAGATAGGAAGATTTTTTTGATCAAGTGGTCAGGGTGGACCTCTAGAGCAGGTGGCAGTGGTGAAGGACAAAGAAGGTGCAGGCTTCTGCAGACAAACTGTATCTGTTGGGACTGACAAGAGCCACAGGGTCCTACTTGAAGCTGAATGTAACCAGCAGCGTCATCTGATGGATGGTGGGAACCACCCTGCTTATCTAAATGGTCAGCTGGACCACTGAACATCCCTGGAGGTCTCCATGGAAACTCATTCTGGGGTTGGACGAGCCATAGAGAGTTGGCCCAGAAAAGAACTGATCATCAAAGTGATCTTAATTCTCACATTAGATTTTTATCCAGAAAAGCTGAGGAAAGTGACTTGGCTACTCCCTTGGTTTATGTTGTAGGTCACAGATGGCACCGCGACCGATTAGCAGGCCTTTAAACACTCCCTTATCATCATTTCGGGGCTTTCTTGCTGGATTTCTTCCCACTTTTTCCAATTCTCAGCAAGTCGATTTTAAAGGTCATTATATGAGCTGCGAAGATGCATCAGGGGATGAGGTCATTTTTCATGCAGGGAAACCCTTTAGTCTCAAGTGCTGTCACTTCCGTGCCCCAGAGATGCTGATCTGGGTTTTAAAAAGACAATTCTAGTTCTGCATGGTATTGTTTGGGGGAAAAGACTGCCTTCCCTTCAAAAAGTCAGCGTTGCCTTCCCATCAAAGGCAGCCTTTGTAGCAAGTCCCTCTCGCTCCTCTCTGGGCGAGCACCTGTATGCGCCCAAGTCCTACTCCCACTGAAGAGAGCTGTGGACTTCCCTGTAATCGCCTGGTTGAGATATTTTCAATTGTATAGCAAGAGGCTGGTTCTTTGTTGCCATAATTCATGACAAAGGCCAGAATAAATCCCCAGGCCTGGATTTTCTATAAAACCCTTCCTCGTGAAACTTTTTTGCCCTGCAAAATGAAAAGGAGATGGGGAAGGAGGAGAGAAACGGGGCGGGGGGAATGCCCGCGAGATGTGCATAAATCTCCCTGAATACTATTTCCATTCATCACATTTACTGTAAAGACAGGGATTTTATTTGGTTGGAAAAAGGATGAATCAGTGGTTTTAGAATCTAATGTGACGCTTGCTTGAAGCACTTCCCCCAATCTTTCTGTTTCCTTGAGATCATCAGAAGATGGGAGCAGGAAAGATGCAAAGAACACTTCCTATCAACCTCTGACTGTTCTGTGTGGGGATGGGCTCCAGCAGACAGAGGGCCAGCTCCTCTTTGTGCCTTTGACTCGGACATTCATTGGTCTGTGAAAGTTTAGGAACACAGAAGTGTGTTTTAGTTATTCAAATTATACTAAACTAGGGGCTTGGTGCACAAAATTCATGCACTGGAGGTGGGTGATCCCTCAGCCCAACCTGCCCCCTCACACATATTGGGAGCCCTCAGGGGACCACTCACCCCCAGCCTGCCCAAAGTCTGAAGCCTCTGGCTGAGGCTTTAGGTCTTGGGCACTCAGCCATCACCCTGCAATGGGGCTGATGGCTGACTGCATCCCAGACACGCCACCCACCCCCTCAACAACCACAAGGGCCTTCGCCCCAGCCAGCTCGTGCCCAGCTAGGATGGGTCTTGGCCCCCTACTCGCCCAGGCCTTCTCCCTGGCCCCCAGCCTTGGCCATGCTCCCCATGGTCCTGGTCACCTCCACCCCACCCCGCATGGCCCTGGCACCTCAGCCTTGCCCCCCATAGCCCTACTGCCTCAGCTCTGCCCCACAGGGCCCCGGCCACCTCTGCCCCGCTCCCCCCACCTCGGCCCCAACCCCCATGGCCCGGGCTGTCTCAGCCCCCCCGCACTGATCTCATCCCCACCCCCCCAGCCCTGGCCCCCTCCCCCAGCCCCAGCCACCTCAGCCCCACCCCCCATGGCCCGGGCCACCTTGGCTACCCCTCTGTGGCCCCAGCCGCCTCAGCCCCACCCCCCATGGCTCAGACCGCTCACTTGCTGGCTGGCTCTGCCCCAGCTCCTGATTGTCTGATGGGCATGGCTGATGGGCATGGCTTGTGGATGTAGCAAAGGTATGGTCAATTTGCATATCACTCTTTTATTAGATAGGATGAGGAGGCTAGTGGGAAGGGCAAGAGGAAGAGAGAGGATAAAGAAGGGAAGGGGGAAGAAAGGGAGTGAGGCAGAAGGAGGCCGGGGCAGAGGAGGTGATTCCTACCTCCATCCTACTCACAGCCCAGAAAGCAGGGATAGAAAATCTGATTGTACCAGTCCTTCCCTGCGCTCTTTGCCTCTCCTAGAATGAGCCTTCCCTATGCTGAGTGCCAATCTGCTGATCTTTAAACAAGTCTGCCTCTTCATCTGTTGCTCAGCCCAGGACACAAGGGGGTCAGTTCAAGCTGGAAGGGAAAGGGACCGAGATGGACATCCTGAGAAACTAGCCACTTCTTCATGGCGTGGGTGTCAGAAGAGACTCTTAAGGGATGTTTTGACGTTCTGTGGTGTTTTTTTTTTTTTAATAGTTAAACAACTTAATTAACATAGTCAAGAAGTGATTAACATTCACATCTATTGTGTCACATCATACAAACGTAAATATAAAATTACTACAGTTATACATTTTATATATATAATGTGATATGTGATTGTTTCTTTTTTTACTTTTTTTTCTCTTTTTAAAAAATATAACTTTATTGATTTCAGAGAGGAAGGGAGAGGGAGAGAGAGAGATAGGAACATCAGTGATGAGAGAGAATCATTGATTGGCTGCCTCCTGCATGCCACACACTGGGGATCAAACCCACGACCCCGGCATGTGCCCTGATGGAATCAAAAGGTGACCTCCTGGTTCATAGGTCAACACTCAACCACTGAGTCATGCCGGCACAGACAGTGGGATTGTTCATATGATACTGTGAAATCCAATTGACTAATCTCAAACCCCAGTGAGCAGATAGGGGATGGGAACCTGAAGGGGTCAAAACTTTTAAATTATTAGTCACCAAATACTTACTGAGAACCTCCTCTGTGCCGCATACTGTGCTGGGCTTGGAGGATGGTACATGGATGCACAGAAAAGTTTCTGACTGATCTTTCCAGGTGCTCTCATAGTTTTAAAGCTGGAAAGACCACTGGAAGACATCCTCTTTCAAGAACAATGGTGAACAACCTTCTATACACAAGGAATGCTGCAGAGAAAATAATCGTGCTCACTGGCCACTTTCTTCTGGTTGCTTCAAAGAGAAAATAGTTGTGTGAAGCTTCTTGGGGTAAGAGAGATATTCTCAAGACTGAGCTTACTTGCTTGACTGAATATAAGGCCACTAAGAAAAGATTTTATACTGCCTTTTGGCCACTGAAATGCAAATATTTGGGTATGTTTGAGAAGCAGCCCCCATGGAGTGGGCTTCCAAATAGTTCAGTTTGAAATTAGATCTCGGACTGTATCACAAATACTTAGGCAGGTCACAGGTGGCCCACAGGCCATGGCTACTCGTCCAGGCTCTGGCTGATTCCACTTTCCACCATCCATGGCCCATTGTGCAAAAACTGGGTCCTTCTCTTGGGTTACAGCTGTTATTTAGAACTCTTTTGATTGCAAGAGACCGGCAGGAAAATGTACACACACAAAAGTGGAGAATTTCAAAGCCCAGGTGATAGTATCAGGCATGGCAGAAGACAGATGTCCAAATCACTTACTCAGTATTCCTTTCCCTTCCTCAATTCTGCTTTCCTTGCTGGTGGCTTCCCACTGAAGCACACACTCTCGTGTGCCCACAACCCACCAAGCAGAGCTAAGCTTATACCCTCCTAAGTCAAAGTCCAGTAGAAAAGAGTTGCTTCTCTCTAGCTCGTGTTTGGCATCCATTTGAGAATTGAGTCAGTGTTCTCATTGGCCAGGATGGATCCACTGGTCAGATATATGGCCAGATCCACACAAACCATGTGGACAAAGAATGAGGAAGTATAACCCCCAAAGCAAAATTGGATTGCTGTTACTGGATGTTACTGGAATGATCCTGGAAGTGCAAATAAAGACTCTATCCGGCTTTCTATCTATCTGTAGTCCATCATCTACCCACCCACACACATACCTACATATCTTGCCACCCACCCACCCACATAGTTACTTCGATAACTAGCTAGATGGTGACTGCTTTTCCTTTTACTGTATAAAGCAATTAAGCTTTCAGTGCATGGCATTTCAACATTGTAGGTTTTTTTTTAATGGATTTCATTTTATTCTCCCTTTTTTATTAATCCTCACCCAAGGATATCTTTTTCAATTGATCTTTAGAGAGAGTGGGAGAGTCGGAGAGAGAGTGAGAGAGGAAAAGAGAGAAACATCAAAGTAAGAGAGATATATCAGTTGGTTGCTTCTCTCACATGCCCTTACTGAGTTCAGAAAGTGAACTTCTCAACCCAGGTACATACACTTGGCCGGGAATCCAACCTGTAACCCTTCGGTGCACTGTTTGACACTCCAACCACTAAGTCACACTAGTCAGGCCTAATTCTCATTTCATACAACACAAAGGTGGATCACCACAGCTAAGATAGAGCTTGGATCTGTACCTATCCCCCCACCTACATTTTTCTCAGGAACATGTTGCCTCATTCGATGGGGGTAGGAGAGACACAACAAGGCAGATATATTTGAATTATTGCCTAAACATAATGGCATCTTGCAAGGATATACTTATCTGTGGCTTTATTAATCACTGTCCATTTTCATCCCAAAAATCATATCCATCTTTTCATAAAAAGTTTACCCTTATCATAATGCCACATCACAGCAAAAAAAAAAAAAAAAAAAAGTAAAGAACAATTTTAATGCCAAAAGCTAGGTACATTCTGTTATTGTGCTTAGCTCGAATTCATGAAGTTATTACCCACACTATTAAAATATGCTTGAAAATATATATGGTTTTCGAGATTATGGTGACATTGGTGGAGAAGATTAGAACACAGGGCATCTGGAACACTGGCCACAAGAAATGCTTTCATATACACCCAAGGAAGTTTAAAGCTGTGGGATGGGAGTGGGATAGAAAAATGTATCTTCATTATCATCGTTAAGGTTTTTTTTTTTTTATCTACATGTAGATTTTTCTATTTTGCCAAGTTGAGGTGCCTTTATAAGTCCAAGCCTATTTGATACGTTGAATTTAAATTACAATTGTCTGTTATCGTGTTTGGTGCCTACATGCTCACAAATAAGTTCAGCAGGGAATTTACAATTGAATATTGATTTCTTCCTATTGTTTAAAGGAAAGAGAAAAAAATGACTGGGAATCGAGACTCAGATTCATTCATTTGCTCAACTAATAAATTGAGCACCTACTATGTGCCAGGCACTGCTCTATGATACAATAGTGAGTGAACAGAACAAATCCTTTCCCTCATAGAGCTTAAGCCTTACAGGGTTCAATGCCAGGTTCTATAGTGTGGGAATGAACTGCACTTTGGTTACTTACCCTCTGTGGGCCCCTGTTTCCTTGTTTGTGATTTGAAAGGTGAGTGAGAGGAAGAGCTTCCAGAACTAAGACTGGGGAAAGGAAAACTCACCACAGACAGAATATCTAGTCCAAATACTAAGGAAGGTTTTTTGTAGTTTTGTTTTCTTAAATTAAAAAATATGTTTTTATTTATTTCAGAGAGAGGAAGGGAGAGATAGAAACATCAATGGTGAGAGAGAATCATTGATTGATTGCCTCCTACACGCCACGCACTGGGGATGGAGGCTGCAACCCAGGCGTGTGCCCTGACTGGGAATTGAACTGTGACCTCCTGGTTCATAGGTTGATGCTCAACCACTGAGCCATGCCAACCTGGCAAAAAGGTGTTTTGTTTAAGAGTAAGGATAATTGATCTGTGTGGTTCCTGAGGATAAAATAAAGTCCTTATTTGGAGACAGCTCAACTCCATGACGAGTAGGTAGTGAGTACTTTGCTGCTAGAAATGTGCAAGGAGAGGCTGGAAATGCACTTGCTAGGGTGATGGGGAAGGGCACAAGTATCAGCTTTTGAATGCCCTTCCAAATATGAGTGTTTAAGCATCATTAACACAATCTTCCACCACCGTGCTGCATTTGGACAACGTGACCTCTGAGTTTACTACAGTGGAAGAGAGGGAAGGAGGAGGCCTCTGAATTACCTTGGCTGAGAAGTGACACTGATCATTTCAGCCCATCAGCCATAATGAGTCTCATGGCCCCAAATTAATATCAAGGAAGGCAAGCAATTATAGGGGAGAATATGAATATATGGTGAGCACCATCTCTGTCAAGTAAGACTATAGAACTGGAGAGAATTATAGTAATACCTATTTCAGAGACTTACTTTTTCCATTAAATGAGCTAACATGGATTAGCTCATTTAATCACTTGTCATCCAGTAACTGACATTCAGAAAAATGAGTCTTTCCTTCATCCTCCTCCTCTTTGACTTCAGAAAGCACCATATTACGTGGCCAGACCAACTGAATGGATACTCTACAGGGGCCCCTGGGAAGAGTCACAGATGAAAGGAATGATATTATATGGGGACACTTCCATGCCTTGACTGAATGCCTAAAAATCCACCATTAGAGACATGTTGCAGCCACTTTCCACAGCTCTAGGCTTAGATAACCAGGGGAGGTGAGAGTAGGAGGGTAGACATGGAAAAGCCAGTAGGAAGCTGCCAGTGACAATGTCAGCCAGGCTCACCCTGAGTAGCATGAGGCAACATGGCTCAGAGACCACCACCCTGGGCTTGCTATTACACACATAGTCACAAAGGCTGAGTCCCTTGGTGGAGCATCCCAGGCATGGGTTGCCTATCTGACTGGGAAATAAATTCAATTTAGCCTCCTATAATTGCTTATTTGATGCCTGAGGATGACATGCAGTTAGGAGGGAAATTGACATTCTGTCATTCCTGTTCCAATGAACTTAACTCTGAGTTCCCTCCTAGGCACTTTGTGGCAGCCAGGCCACCTGCTCTTCTTCTATAGAGAAATTAGTGAGCTTGGAAACTTGGAAATACAGAAACCCAAGCCCAGTGCCTTTGTAGAGAGTGGGAAATGGATAAATCACATTCAGGGGTATGTCTGAACCTTCTTTCCTTGCTAATACAATAGCACTCCTTTTGGAAGGCACACAGGATGGCTTTCTGCTTTAGAAATATGAAATCTCTCACTTGTGATCCGAAGACTATTTATGTTCAAGGTCATGTTAAAAATGGTTTGGAGTTTGGAGATGCCTCAGTGTATCATAAAAGGCCTTGCAGTTTCCAATACAGGAAAATGTGTCTGCTATGTCAGTGCCCAGTGCCCTTTTCCTCCAAGCCTTACAGGACCCCACATTCTGAGTGATGCCTGCACAGCTGTGAGAAAGGGGACATCACTGAAGTTAAAGAGAGGCCAAAAGGGACAATGAGATGGAGCTTGACAAGAGTCTCGGAATGTGGTTGAAGGGTCAGCGAGAGCCTTGAGTCTTATTGATGGAAGAATAAAACCCACAGGAGCTTACATGAAAGGCCCACATGTCAATATCCATGGAAACTGAGCCTACTATGCATCTTGGATAGATGTGATCTCAATGATAAATCCCACAAAATGGTGAGAAAAAGGAGGTGAGTATTAGTCATAGCACAGAGCTTCTCAACGTGGATGACCTTGTCCTCCACCCTCAGAGCACCTTTGGCGACACCAAGATGGTTTTGGTTGTCATACCTGGAGAGTTGCTCTGGCAGCTGGGGAGTAGAGGCCAGCGGTGCTGGTACATACCCTTTAAGGGTGGCAGAGCTGCCCATGAGATATGGTCCACAGTGTGGACAAAACAGAGAAACTGTACCACAGAGCAGGGCCAGGCACAGGGTAGTGTCCACTTGTGAGAAGTAAAGTCTGCTGGCCTTTACTTCTGGCCTTGGGAAACTTTAGGCTGAGTCAAGAAAGGTGCAGTCTTTGCACAGGGGTTCCCAAAGCTGCTAGTGAAACCCAGCGCTTGTAGCCATGATACTGTAAGGAGAGATCATATGGGCCAGGTCCCAGGCGCCTGGCCAGGGTCATTTCCTGTTCATCTGTTTTATAGATTGATATCAGCATCAGTTCTTATTTGGGCAAAAGAGAGCTCTTCTGCTAATGAATAAAAACATGCCAATTAGAAGGATGCTTATTGCTACTTACTAGAGTAAGATTCTATGTGTACATAGCTTGCTGTATTCACACCAAGCTGCTGTGTGCAGGAACAAAGCTATACCCAAACAGCTCCAATTATACTGGATGCTAGCTTTAGGCCAGGAAACACCATTAGGAGAAAGTACAACTTGAGAATCTTGCATGTTTACATCCAAGTAATGGGGTTTAATAAGAGTGTAAATGTGCCCATCCATCCATGCATCCCTCTGGCAAATATTCCCTAGGGCCCTGTGTATGCTCAGCACTCTCCTAGGCTCTGGGGGAGATCCAGATGAAATTAAACTATTGCCCAGAAATGGCTAAATCCTATTGGGGAAGAAAGAAATGTTTAAACTAGTAGGGACAATATGGTTTCTGCATCCAATTAGTACTGTTGAGTACCATGCCAGGAATCCTCCTCAGAACCAGGGATACAATAGGGAACAAAACATAAAAAAAGGAACTTACAGTCTAGTTTGGGGGGAAGGGTTGGAGACACAATAAAAATAAGCAAATAAATACTTAATTCATCCTAGCTAGGGATAAGTGCTTCAACAATAAAACAGGGTAAAGGGATGGAGAGGGGCTATTTTAGACTGGGTGGTCAGGAAAGGTTTATCCAGAGGGATGACATTTAGACATAAAGTTGAAGCTGAATCAAGTGAGGGGGTGAATCATGTCAGGTCCAGGGAAGTGAATTCGAGGCGGAGGGGAATGGATGAGGAAACACCCTGAGGAGGAAGGGAGTATGAATGTTCCAGAAGCAGAGTGAGATCAGCATGGCTGGGACATAGGGAGCAGTGCAGGAGTGAAGGGGCCTGATCACATAATGGACCTGCATCGTTGCCCAGCATTCAGGAAGAAGCAAACATCAACAACAAAGGAAAAGCTAACTCTGAAAAACAAAACAAACCCCAGCTGCCACAGCAATGAAACTGGGCAAGCAAGACCTGCAGTGTACCATAGTCACGCGTAAGACTCCTGACGCACGGCTCACATGGTGAGATGGTTCTAGGGCTGCTGATGCTGTGGAAAGCTGTGCTTCCCCGTTATTTCCAATGAATGGAGGAGTCAGGGAACAGGATGTGAGTCTGCTCTGCTAACCACCTCTAGACACTTCTCCCTCTTTTTGACTGCCTAGCCCTTCCCTATGTTTGGGGAATTCCCCTGCTGTAAGTTCCCACCTTTTACTACAGAAGCCAGACACCACCTCTCCCAGCTTCCCTTGCAGCTAGAGTGAAAGCATGTGACTTAGGTTTCAGCAACCAGGTTGCTTGTTCCAGGCTTCATCCTGGGAGCTGGTACCGCCTATAAGGGCAGCATTTTCATCCAGCTGTTCCAGGGGCCAGAGCTTAGTAAAGTGTCAGCGCTGGCCTTGCATGGTCTGTGAGGCCCACAGTGGGGACAGTGATGCCTCTGCTGCACCGGTTCTGCAGTGTGAGTTTCAGGATTGCCCTTGATGTAGCCTCCAAGTTTGTTCTCTCCACCTCTATTAGTTCCCTATTGTTGTTACAAACAACCATAAACTTGGTGGCTTAAAACAACAAAAACATATTCTGTCACAGTGCTGGAGGCCAAAAGTTCAAAATCAAGGTGTCTGCAGGGTTGTGTTTCCTCTAGGGGCTCTAGGAGAGAATTCGTTCTTTGCTTCTAACATCTTTTGGTGGCTGTTAGCATTCCTTGACTTATGGCTGCACCACTCCAATATCTGCCTCTGTGGTCACTCTCTCTTCTTCTTTTCTCCATGTCTCTCTTCTGAGTGTCTCAACTCTCTTTCTTCTAGTTCTTATTCAGACACTTGTCATCGGATTTAGGGCCCACCAGGATAATCCAGAATGACCTCCTTATCTCAAGATCCTTAACTTAAGTACATCTGCTCACACCCTTTCCCAAATAATATCACACCAGTTTCAGGGATTCAAATATGGACATATCTTTTTTGCAGGCCTCCATTTAATCCACTGTACCATCTCCTGAAGGTCCCAGGAGCTAACTAATAACTTTTAATACATTTCTTTTCAGCACTACCAGCCGGAATTGGTTTCTGTTGTTTGCAAACCAGAAACATGACACTGACATTGCCCTACTTGTGTTTCCATTCCATGTCCCCAGAGAGGACAAGGTGTGTAGAATGCAGCCCCGCTTGAGGTCCCCAGCCTGAGGCTCTGGTCTCAGCAGGTGTGGTCAAATCCCAGCCTTCTTGTCTGCTCACCTTGATTCCACCCTTGGAATAAAATGCTTGTCTCAGCAGCTCTGTGGTTGAGAAATTTTCGTTTAGGCTAAAACACGTCTCCGGGCCCTACAAGTTTGGGATGGAGACTCCACCACAGAGAGGCTGGTGAGGTGGATAGCTGTACCACATCAACTATTTATGGCTGTGTGAAAAAATAAACACCAGGCCCAACTCACCCACACACAGCTACAGATCAAGCGCAAGCCCTTGGAACACTGCTGGGGGCAGCCGTGTCTCCCCACCTCCCTGTGTACCACCACGACTTCTCAGCGGGCACCGACACTGCTCAGCTCACGGGGTGGGAGTGATCTTTCCAAGGACAACCTCCCAGGAAGACTCAAAGCCCATTTTAAGGAAGGAAACATCAACTTGACAAACATGAGAAGCAACAGAGCATGGTGTTCATTCACATACTTAAGATCAGGAGCTAGAAGGATTTGGGTGGAAATCTGAAACCTGGAGCCACTGCTTACTTGCTGTGTGAGCCTAAGAATACTCTGCCTCTCTGAGCCTGGGTTTTCTCATCGCTGAGGATATCAATGCCCACCTTGTATTTTTTGGTTTTGTGTGGATTAAATAGGTTCAATAAAGTTCTTAGCTTAGCTTGACAGTCTGTTCGAGGCCACCCTGCCTCTATATCAATCACTCTCCCCTGTTTCTTTTCTTCAAAAATATCTTGCTTCTGCATACTGAAAACAAACGTATAAGAGCAAAAAAAGTTTGAGTGTCAGTTTCAATGTCCAACTGTTCTGAGCAGGGTGGCCTCGAACAGACTGTCAAGCTACAGGGGGAAGGCTGGAGTGGAGGGGAGGCAGATGCTGGGGGAGATCAACCGAAAGACTTGTATGCATACATATGAGCATAACCAATGAATGAAAGACTCTGGGGTGGGGAGGGAGGCAGGTGGGGACATGTGCGGGGGGCTAGGGGAGGCTGGGGGGAGGATATTGGGGGAGAGGAAAACATATGTACTACTATTAAATATAAGTTATATTGTAAATAAAATAAAAAAAAATAAATTCAGTCTATTACCAGGAAAAAAAAAGTTCTTAGCTTAGTGTTGGTACATGTGAACATAGGAAAACATTTTAAGTTCTTCTGCCTCAGTTGTCACCTTCTCATCTAATAGCATCATCTTGAACACAGCTATTTGCTATGAGTGCTGTACGCCACAGTGCCTGGCAAATGGCAGGTGTCCTGTGAATCTTTGGTGAGAAAACTGTACTGCTTTTCTGTGTGTAATCTCCGTGTAATAGACCACAGGTGACAAAACTATAGTGAGCATCCTGGACACACATCTAGGCTGCATCCTATCTACAATGGTAACCCCATCTCCACCTCAAGCTCACCAAGGCCCCACGCTCACTGTTTGGGGGCGTCTCATGGGGAATGTCTGGCCTAGGCCATCATAGGAGACCTGCCTTTTTCTTCTGCTCTTCACTGCCCCCTATGGGTGAGGGGGTGAGGACACCATCAGTAGTGAGAGGGAAGAGATGGCATTGGAACCACCAAGCAACTCCAAAAGTCCCTGTTGAAACAGATATTGCTAAGACCACCTATGACCTATGACCTTTGGTGCACTTAGTTCCCCCAGAAACGTCACCAAAACAACCCTTTTAGTTTGACCCCCTCTTTCACCATAAAAGCCTGTGTTTTTCAGCATTCATGCATGAATTCCTAGCATTCAGAAGGTACTGATGGCCATTGCCAGGTCCATGCTGGGTTCTGCCTTGTCTCTCCTTTCGGTTCTGGAACGGAGGATCTTGGTACTTAACACATTGCAGACTAGTAGTTTTATTGCTAGCTTTACCCAGTGGCCAGATAAGTTTCTATTGACCAAGTACAAAAAAAATGTTGTACATAAATGTTAAAGGCACACTTTAAAATTAAATATCCACTGCATTTTGAAGTTATTTATTACATGTTCTTACAAGCTAATATCTTTTTAAAGTATGATGCTTTGTAAAACACTGTGAATTATGAAGCGAGAATTCTCGTGATCCTCCTGCAATGTGTTAAGAATCAAGGCTTTGGGGGTGTGTGTGTAAATGTGTCAGAGGGCAGGGGCTTAAATATTGGCTCCATCATATACTCTGTGACCCTCGCTAGATCATATACTCTTTTTAAATATGAATTTTATTATCTGCAAAATGGGGGAAATAGTTATATCTTCCTCATAAGGAAATGTAGCGATTACATGAAATTCTGGCTGCAGAGGGCATAGCCTGGCATACATTAAGCAGTAAATAAATGCTAACTACCATTTTTATTACCTTAGGTAAATGATTTGCCTAATGGCTCCACTTTGTCACATGCAAATGCTGCCTTCTGGTTGCTCTGCCACAGCTGCTAAATATTTGGTGTCGTAGGGTGGGGGTCAGGTGGTAGAGAGATGGGGAAGAGAGGCTTTCTAACATCTCAGAGCAGTAACACAGTAACTGCCAGGAACATGGCAATCCTATAAAAGTCAGCTACTAAACCAGCCATGTGGGTCACAAACCAGCCATGGGGGCAAATGCTAAAGGTGTGATGCTGGAAACCTGGACTCTGGGACTCCTCAGCTGAGTTTGAGCTCCCGTTCTGACACTAACAGGTGCTCTTGGGCAAGTTGCTTCATTTTCTATGCTCCCATTTTTCATCTGTAAACAGGAATGATATAGCACCTGTTTCATTGGATTGCTCTGAGAATTAAATAAATGAAGTCATGTCAAGCACTCAAAGTAGTATCTGGCACATAGGAATTACTTGCTAAATATTAATTATTATTATTATGAATTCTGCAACAAATTAGTCAAGAAGAGAAAAAATTTAAAAAGAAATCCATAAATGCTGCCCTGTGGCTAGATCTGTTCCTATGTCCCTTCCAATGTTTTAGTCAACCAGATGCTCAGATAAGCAAAAATTCGAGGACAAATAACCTAAAACTATTGCTGTTTATATAAACCAATAGACAGAGAGCTTATGTGTTGGAGTTGGATTTTTGGCCCGTGGAATGCACACAAGTTAGTTACTGAGAATTTTCTACTTTAAAAGGCTCATGGAAGTAAAGATCCTGCAGACTGCCCATGAAATCATATCAGGTCCAAGGCCACTGTTCTCTCTCCGTGTCCTCAAGCTGTACTCTTCCTCCTTTCTGCTGCTCTCAGCTATTTTCTTTGTATTTTTTCTTCCTTAGCAGAGCAGCCTTTTCTGCCTTTATTGCCTAAATGTGCCCACCCCATTCCTTTCATGTTATTTCAGTTCAAGTGCCCACAATGAACTGGAAATAATAACCAAGTCCAACTCTAAATTCCCAGGTGAGAACTCGATTGGTCCATTTCGTGCCCTGTCCAATCAGCTCTGCTCAAGGTGTAGTTGAAATCACATGTCCCAAACATGGCTGCAGGAGCTAACTCCATTGGGTGAGGTAGATATCAGATCACAAGGGTGTACCGGGATACAGGCCCTAAAAGTTGTTTCCCCTAGACACAGCAGGAAAAGAGCCCAAATGCATGCAGTGATTGACAATGACCCAGTCTTTGGAAGGATCACTTGACAAGGATCTGTGCCATAGTCTTCCAGGGCGTTAAACTTGCCATTGGCTAGTTCAGGTCATTCCACTTGTCTCTTTCTTCCTGGTGTCTAAGACCCGGGAAAGGACCAGGTAGCTTTGCAGGCTCACTGTGTCCTGCACCAACCACCCTCTCTCTGAACTCCAAAGGCACAATCTCTTTCCTTACACCAGTGACTTTACCTCCACCCTCCCCGCTGCCTCAAAAACTTTGCCCACTCATTCTACACTTTTGCAAAGCTGGTTCCACATCATCCTTCAGGGTTTACCCTAAATTCACTTCCATGGAGAGACCCTCTATACCAGTGGTTTTCAACCTTTCTAATGCCATGACCCTTTAATACAGATCCTCATGTTGTGGTGACACCAATCATAAAATTATTTTCATTGCTACTTCATAACTATAATTTTGCTACTATTAATGAATCATAATGTAAATATCTGTGTTTTCCGATGGTCTTAGGTGACCCTGCCAGCAGTTCTTAACCTGTGGGTTGTGACGTACAGGTTGAGAACCGCTACTGTAGAGTCTAAGACCATCAGAAAACACAGATCTTTACATTATGATTCATAACAGTAGCAAAATTACAGTTATGAAGTAGTAATGAAAATAATTTTTATGGTTGGGGGGTCACCACAACATGAGGAACTGTATTAAAAGGTCGCAGCATTAGAAAGGTTGAAGAACCACTGTTCTATCCCCTTTCTTTTCAATCTTTATAAAAACCCTATATGTTCCTTTCATAGATTATCATAATCTGAATTAAATGCTTATAATAACAAGAGCTGACACACAGGTGATGTTTTCTGTGTGATATCTCCATAAGAGCTTTGTACATAAGGATGTATTCCATCAGTAAATCTAAAAAGTAGGGAATCTTCTTATTCCTCATTTCACAAGTGAGGAAAACGAAGCACAGAGTGGTTAGGTCACTTCTCCAAGATCCTTCAGCAAGGAGTTAACTCCCAACTCTGCATGCACCCTTCGCCCCACCTTCAATGCTGCACTGTTCCTGGGCTGGGTTACTTCTCATGATCTGTCTGTAGACTCAATGATATGCTCTCTGTAGCCAGGAGCTGTACTGACTGTGCCCACACTCTATCTTTACCACTTGTCAGGGTATCTGACACTACATTAGTGAAAAGGAATATTCTTTTTTATATCAAATAATATTCAAACAAAATTATGTTTTCCTGTGTTTATTATCATCTACAGTTGAGATGGGTTCAAAGTCACATGTCACAGACGTGGCTATACGATCTGACCCCTGTGGGATCACATGAATTATTTGCAAAATAAATTCATAAGTGAACAAACACATGAAAACAAGAATACATTAATTTCTTTGGCAAAGAAAGACTTTTTAAAAAAATGTCTGCATGGTAATAGGGCATCACGTGAGGGTGCTGTTCTAAGACTTTAAGGGGATGCCAATGGGATTGGGGAGACCTTCTAAAAATAGCTCCATGAGGACTGCAAGAAGAGATTTCTGTCATAGAAAAGCGCTCTTTCTCTCTGCTGCTGGCATCCGGATCCCATGCTCCTCTCAGGCCCAGCCTCAGATGGCCTCCATGCTGTGAGAGCAGGAGCAGCTGGCATGAATAAACAGATTGCTCCCACACAGCGGGGCAGAGACCCGGGCTGTGTCCTGAGCGCAGAGCTTAGGCATGAGATGCTGATGGTGGCACCCTTCTCCTGGCATTAACGCTGAGGTTAGGCGTGCAGAAAATAGGGGCTGGGGAAGGGCTTGGCCTGAACATAGATCCAGAGTTCTATTCCTTCTCATTACTTCCACCGCTGCCACCTGAGCTCCACCCACCATCACCCCCCCATTCTGGACTATAGTGTTGGCTTCCTAATGATCTCCCTGCTTCTAACATGTCCCATCAAGTACCTCCTCCGCCCAGCAGCTAGAGCCACCCCGCTAAACTCACCTCAGATCATGTCCCTCCTCTGCTCAGAACTCTCTACCACATCACTCACAGCAAAGCCAAAGTCCTTGCTCTGGCCTTCTAGGTCTGACATGACCTGGCCCCCATCATTCCTGCTCCTCTCCTCTTTGTTCACCCAGCCCTGCACTCTGGTATCCTTACTGTCTTTAAACACATTAGGAATGGTCCTATCTCCAGGTCTTTGTCCAGATGTTCCCTCTGCCTGCAATGCTCTTCCCCCCAAAATTTGCTTCCCTATAGCCCTTACCTGCTTTGAGTCTTTGTTCTCAGTGAGGCCTGCTGGTCCCTTTCTCAACACTTAATATCACAGCCTGACATGCCCCTTCCCCATCAGTTATTCATTGCATTTACTTTCTAACATGCTCTATCGTTTACTTATTTTACTTACTTACTTATTCATTCATTCAGTCAGTCATTTATTTTACTGTTTGGTACTTGTGTTCAAATCAAACTTCTCAGGTGCATCCTTAATTGCTGTGCACACTAGTGATTTCCAAGCATCTGGGATCATGCCTAGCACATAACAGGCCCTCCATAAATCTCTGGTCACTGAAGGAATGAAGAATTGCTGACATTCATTCATTTGTTGGAAGCTTACTATGCACCTGGCACTGTGCTAAACCCCTTTCTATGGATTATCTCATTTAACACTCAGGTTTGAATAGAAGTGAAATTCCTTTCTGTGCCTATGAGGTCATTCACAGCCTGGTGCTGCCCCTCTCCACCTCTCTCCTGCCACCTCCTCCCTGTTCACCTGCTTCAGCCAGGCTATGCCCTCTTCCTCCTGCCACAGAACACAGCCTGACCTCCTGGGCTTTAGATTTGCTGTTTTCTCCATTGGAAAACACCATCTGACAAGTTCACATGACCTGTTTGTCTTTCACTTTATTTGGGTCTACACTCAAATGTCACCTCATCAGTATATAAGGTCCTTGTTGACCACTCTATTTCAAATAGCACTGCCATCACTCAATCTCCTTTCTCTGCCTTATTTTTATAGCACTTACTATATTCACATTGGTATCTATTGATTCATTGGTTTCCTTTATTTCTCCCCCCACTAGAAAATAAGGGACAAGGGTGGTTTTCTCATGGCTACCACGCTAACATCAGGAACAGCATGTGGCCTAAAGGAGGTGCTCAGTAGATCCTGTTGACTGGGCAGCCCAAAGGTAGACTCAGTAGCATCCTCAGTTTTAGATGAGGATCTGGAGACTGAGAGGGGATGACAGAGATGAGAAGAATGAGGGTCCTGGTGGTATTACCAAGCATTGGCCTGTGGTCTTTCTTCTAATGCAGCCTAAGACCTCAGATCAATTCTTGCATATGATGGGTGATTGATAAGTTACTAAATAAATTCTTGAAAAGCATAAAGTAGTGAGCCACCTTTTTGCTTAAAACCTGGAACATGTCCTAGGATACACAGACAATGTAAACTCCGAAGAGGCTCAGATTATGTGAACTTGGGCAAGTGGCATGACCTTTCTGAGCCCCTAATCTTATCTCTAATAACTACTGATGGAAAAGTTATAAGAGTTGATGCATGCAATGTGTTTATTATAGTATCCAAGGTAATAAGACCCACAAACTTTTAGTTTTTATTATTATGATTTTTTCATCTCCTGGCACATAGTGAAGACAATTTAAAACAAAGTCATATCTGACCTGTGATGGATTTGAAACACGAGCAAGAAATAAATTTCTGTTGTTATGAGGCACTAAGATTTAGGGGTCATTTGTTATTGCAGCATATCCATGCCTGTCCTGACTAATACACTTATGTAATTATAGTAATGGAATCATCTCTGAAATCTACATGGTTTTGAACAAAGTGCATGTGCATTAAAACAACCTTGTGGATGGTAGCAGGATGGTAGAGAGTGATGGGAAGGAGAATACTCCAGCCCAGGCCAGCATGGCCAGAGGTAGTGGTGTTAATGGTAGTGGTGGAGATAGAGATAAGGCTGAAGGTGAATAAATTGGTATTTTTTTCTGTTTCTCCAAATCACTAAGTTTCATTGTTATCTCTCACATGGTAGGAACAATGATGCCATTATATATATTGAAAAAGAGCCTCGCAGTGAAAATACATAAAGAATATAAATGTATAAAAATTATGGAAATCTAATCCTACTATGCTCATTTCCTCCCAGGAGATCATCACTGTATCACTTGGCATAGATTCTTTATCGGTGCATTTACTTGCATAGGTATTTTTTTCTAGCATAAATAAATGGAATCCTACTGGAAGTATTGTTCTGCAATTTGCTTTTTTTATTTTAACTGAGCATTTCTTGGCGATCTTTCTGTGGCACTGCATAAAGGTCTGTCTCATTTTTATAATGGCTTCACATTATTCCATGATATGGATGAAGTGTAATTTATTTAACTTTCCCACTATTAATGGACATTTATATCCATTTGAATTTTTACCTCCTTCTGTGATTCATGGACTCCAATAGCTCCACTAATGTCAAGCTTTACAATTCAACAGTATAAATGACCACATTTTTCTCTCGCTGAATTTGTAAATGTCTTGTCAACAACAGGATGAGGGAGGATGTGTCTGCATTGGTCTGGGATGCCATGTGCATGGGCCATGCTGGAGGCAGACACAGTTTGCCTGCATTCCCTCTGAGACCAGGAGACAGCTCCAAGAAGAGCAGCTTCCCCCATCTCTGATCCCCCCTCTTCCTTCCCCTCCTAGGCACAGTTCCTAAGAAAATCCCTGCCCTTTAGCCCAAAAACCATATCCACGTACGCCTGGAGTCTTGATTAACTTTACACCTGTGCTTGGGCATTGCCCTCAACTCTTCTGTAAGCCTACTCTGCATTTATTTTTGGTGTCTTGGTCTCTCAGTTGATACCTGACTCTGTCATCCCCTCTTTTTGCGTTTCTGCCTCCTTCTCTCCTCCACCCCCAGATACAGAATTCCAACCTTGGTAGATATTGACAATGTCCTTATTAATTACCATAAGCCACATTTCTGGGTCTGAGGAGCAGAACTCAGCAACTCTGGGAAATGAGATGAGAATTCATTACTTGGGGTTTTCCAGGTGCCTCACCCAAGACTTTGTGCCCAGCTGAGCACTCAATCTCAGATTCCAAGATGCAGCCCTTACCACGGTGACATTTTCAAAGCCAGCATGTGTTCTATGGTCAACGTTTACTTTTAATACGATGTTTTTATTTTTATTTATTTATTTATTTTTTTAAAGATATTTTTTATTGATTTTTCACAGAGAGGAAGGGAGAGGGATAGAAAGTCAGAAACATTGATGAGAGAGAGACATCTATCAGCTGCCTCTTGCACACCCCCTACTGGGGATGTGCCCGCAGCCAAGGTACATGCCCTTGCCGGAATCGAACCCGGGACCCTTCAGTCCGCAGTCCAACGCTCTATCCCCTGAGCCAAACCTGTCTCGGCTAATAAGATGTTTTTAAAATAGCCAATGCAATTTATAATTGAAGTAAAAACAATGATTCAGCGGCCCTGTTATGAGGAACCAAATGAAGGGTGACTGCAAACCAAATGTCAAAGGGCACTGAGACGCCAGCCATGGTTCCCTTCTCTCCAGTCCCCTCCCTCCAGGGGTGGTGCCCAGGCCTGGCAAACCGAGCATTAACATGTCCTGGAGTGATGAGCACATCATACAAGCTGGGCCACGGGACTTGTTCTTGGGAAGGTCACAGAACCGTTAGGGAAGAGATTCTCTTGGCTGGTATAAGCATATATAAGTCCAGATCTGGAGGGGGCCCCTGGGAGATGGAGCCAACATGGGAAGTCAGAGCCCAAAGATGGAGAGAGGCCATTCCCAGTGCCATTACAGAGTCAGAACCCAGTTGTCCCTGAAGCTGGACAAATCAGGTTCAAGCCCGTCTGAGTGGGGCTCCTGCCATAAGCAACCAGCTTCACCTGGGGATGGGGAAGCGTGGAGTGGGAGAGGAAGATGGAGAGACATCCTAGGGCTGAAAGGGACTGTGCGACAATAAAGGGATCATGAATAAGGCCGTTCAATGCCCGGCCTGCAGTGCTCTCCTGGTTGGGCCTGTCTCTTCACCCCCTCCGCCCTGTACTGCTCCACCCCCTTGTCTTCCTGTGCCCTCCCCCTTGAACCACCTCTAAGATGCTGTGCACATCCTGTGAGCTCTTCTCCCAGGAGGCCAGGCTGACACCACACCAGGCAGATCCCCCAACTAGCTACTCATGCAGCACCGGCTCCTGAGCACTCTCCATTTTTCTTTTCTTTTCTTTTTTTTAAAGGACTTCTTTTTAAAAAATATATTTTTTATTGATTTTTTACAGAAAGGAAGAGAGAGCGATAGAAAGTCAGAAACATCGATGAGAGAGAAATATTGATCAGCTGCCTCTTGCACATCCCCTACTGGGGATGTGCCTGCAACCAAGGTACATGCCCTTGACCAGAATCAAACCTGGGACCCTTCAGTCTACAGGCCGATGCTCTATCCACTGAGCCAAACGGGTCTCGGCCGCTCTCTCCATTTTTAAGGACACGTGTGCATACATGTGCACATGTGTGATTCTCTGGTCAATATCCTTCTTTCCCACTACTCTGTAAGTTTCCCAGTTTGAAGTCCTTGTCTCCATTCACAATCCCATCCCCAGTGCCCTGCACATGCCTGACACTTTGTAGGTGCTCTTTAAATATTTGTTGGGTGAAGGAGTCAGGGTCTGTCTCACTTGGATTGATGATGTCCCTCACGGCACATATCTGGTAAGAGTTCAGGCTCTGGAGTCAGACCCGTGGGTTCCAAGTCCAATAAGCAGTGATCTTGGGAAAGTCGCTTACACTTGTGAGCCTCAGTTCCCTCATTTGTGAAACGGGGATGCTTCCCAGCATGCATCTGCTGGGCAGGGAAGATGCTAGAAGGATGACGTGAGCTGCTACCTATAAAGCATTGAGAACAGGGTCTGGCACAGAGTCAGTATAGGGGGAAGGTGAGCTCTGTTCCCTCTCACCAGTGAAAGAATAAACCTTGTGTGGCCACAGGACTGATGTACCTTTCTGGGCTTTGGATTTGAAACGAGAACAAGAACTACAAACACCCTGGGGAAACAGTAGGCGGGCTTTGACCACGTTGACAGCCCACTGAGGCTCATGGGTCCATGGACCAGCCATGTTCTCAGAAACGTCATCCGGTGTCTAAAGGCTTCTCAAAAGCAGTACTTCTCATGCATCAATGTACTTGAGGCACCTAGGGGTCTTTTGGAAGTGCAGATTCTCATTTGGGAAGTCCAGAGCGGGCCCGAGGTTCTGCATTTCTAACCAGCTCCCGGTGTTGCCTCTGCTGCGGCCGGTGGAGCACACTTAGTGGAGCGGCCTTTGTGAGGCCCGGCAGATGCACGCTGGGAAGTGGTCCCCAGCACGCACGCCTGGGAAGCAGGCTGGTTCCAGCAGTGGGCATTGTGTGCCCCAGGGTAAGGGGTGGGGGGAGGAATGAGAAGGGTAGAAAACAACCTGAAATAGAAATAAACACGGCGTACCACAATCTCATTAATGTCTAAAATTAGATTAACATAATTAAAAATGTAAAAGCTAGATTAAAGTGTGTCCATCTGAAATGGAGTGCTGAATTATGCCTTGGCTCTCTGTGCTTTTTTCTTAATGGCTTGTGCTAATGGGTATTTCAAAGACCACGGGGTTACATGGTGTTCTTTGTGATTTCTAATTATCACCAACTACCTCCACTTGGCCCTGTTTGCGAGATGACTTTCCCAGGACGGGGCTGCCAGGCTCTGAGAATGCCCGAGCCTGCGGGGCCTTGGGCTCCTTCCTCCCACTCAGACCCAGGCTCCCAGGGCTGAGAAAGGAGACTGACTCACGCTCTAAACCCTAGGCATGCACCTCGTATGGGCCATGCCAGTCATGATGACTGGCATATTAGTGAGATGCCCATTTTATAAGTAAATAAATGGAGGTTCAGAGAGGTAAAGGAAGTTGCTTGGGGTAACACAGTTAATTAGTGAAAGAGCTGGGATGCTAACCCAGTTCTCTTTGACTTAAAATATCCGTATTCTTTTCATGGCCTCTCTGAAGAATAAACAATCGTGGACCTCCAGCAAAGAGGTGTGTGTATGTATGTGTATGTGTGCATGTGTGTGTACCCCCACACACATGTAAATGTCTGTAGAAAGAGGAGGGAGGTGGCTCAGAGAGAAAGAGCAAACATCCAATTTTAAAATGTCCCTCTCTGCTCTTCAGTTGCCATGCTGGATCCATTACCCACTGATGTAATTGACAGCATTTTTAACAGAATTGGACTAAGTGGCCTGTTCCCTCAGCAAAGTCACGAAGCACATATTAGCTCGGGCGCTAATTCTGGTCCTGGAGTCCTTAAGTCTGTTTTCATCTACCAGGAGATTAAGATCTCGGGGGTGAGTATTATCTTGGCAACATTCCTGATGGCCACAGGTTTAATGCTGGAACAAAGAAGGTCATAATTCTCTCCATCCAGGGGAGGCAGACAGGGAGGGCAAAGTGGGGTGGGGCTCCATGGAGCTAGGCCTGGTCATGGTGGCCATTCTTTCATGGGATGCATCCATACATCAACCAAACTTCTCTCCAGACTTGCAGCTTTCCCCAAACATCTCCCTATGAACCCAAAGTGAAGTGAGCTATTCTCAAAGTGTCCTGGGGGAGAGCTTGACCCAACCTGGAGTTAGATGGAAGGACACTGATGGAGGTAAGGGCTGCTCACTACAGGACTGCTGCTTTGTACTGTAGACGACCATTTTCACCTACCTATATGAGCCTGAGAATCATGCTCTATTCTTCTTATTCATCTTAGAATACAATGAGGACTCACTATGTGCCAGCCAGCACAAGGGGGGAGCCCCAACAAAGCCTAACAAGGCCCAGGCATCAAGGAGCACTTCCTGGGGGAATTAAACTGAGTATCTCAGCATGATTGAAACTCAGCTGGGAAGGCCATTCTAAGCAAAGCAAACAGTGTGAACAAAGGCACTGAGACCTGGTGCAGTAAGTTTTTATGTGGGACATAAGAGGTTCCTTCAGGAATGAGGCAGGGTATTACCATATAGGTATGTGTCGTGTGTGTGTGTGTGTGTGTGCATGTATGTGTGCATGTGCGCGCACACGTGTGCACATGTGTAGGGGTAGGAACAGGCTGATCAGTATTGGTGGGGTGGCTAGATGTGAGAAATGAGAGTGGAGATATTGGCAGGGGCTGGGCATGGCAGTGGGATCTTATATGAATCCCACCCTGAGGTGCTGGGGAGCCACTGATCAGAAAAGGGAGAGGGACAAACCCTCCTTCTGCTTCTCTCAGTGAGAGCCCTCGTCTGAGCACATGTGGGTGAGAGAGGAAACGATTTAGGGAGCACAGTCAGTATGGTATTTGTGGTATACAGCACATGTGTGAGGATCCTACTTCCCAGCAGAACTATTTCTCTTGTAAAAAAATAATCTTTTTCCTATTATGCTAATCACCTGTTTGTTTTGAAAATTGAGAAAATATGGACTAGAAAAATGAACCAACATTTAAACCTGAAATTCTGTCACCTAGTGATAACTCTGCTCGTATTTTATTGTATATCCTCCTGTCATTTGAAATTACAGAATCATGATTTTTATATAAATGAGATCATCCTCGGCACCCTGATTTATTAGTAAGTGTTTTCACTTAGCAATACAGCACTCACAGCTTCTGCATTCATTTCCTAGGGCTGCCCAGACAGAGCACCACCACCTGGGTGGCTGAAAACAACAAAAATGTATTGTCTCACAGTCTGGGTGCTAGACATCGAAGATCAAGGTGTTGGCAGGGCCTCCCAGGAAACCTGTAGGGAATCCTTCTGCTTCTCTCTGGCTTCTGGTGGTTGTTGGCTGCCCTTCATATTCCTTGGCTGGAAGTGGCATCAGTCCCATCTCCACCTCCACCATCACATGGTGTTCTCTGTGTGTGTGTCTGTCTTGTCTCTTTTTAGAAGGACACCAGTCATATGGGATTAGAGGCCTAACTTAGTCCAGTATGACCTTATTTTTACTAATAACATCTGTAACCACCTTATCCTATATAATAAAAGCCTAATATGCAAATTGTCCCCTCGGGTGGTCATTCGACTGGGAGTTCAACTGCTCGCTATGACCTATGCTGACCACCAAGGGGCGGCATGGAACATGGCAGGCGTTGGCGATGTGGCACTGGCAGTGGGCAGCAGTGGAGGCGCTGCCAGCTCCAAGGAGCCCGACAAGAGCAGGACCGTGGCAGGGTGATAGAGCAAGTGAGCGGGTGGAACCAGGACAAGGTGGGTATAAGCGGGGGCCAGATTGCCCTGCCCATCACCCCACATACAGTGACCAGTGGTGGCAGTGGTGGGTAGAGTCTGCTCAGCTTTCAGGTGCTGAGGGAGCTAGGCAGGGGGCCTAGCCCTGATCAATCGCCCTGCAGGCAGGATGGTAGAGCAGGTGAAGGGGTGGTGGCAGACCAAGGCAGGGTGCCAGGTGGGGCTGCAGGGCTGTGAGGCTGTGGCCTGATCTTTGCAGGCTACCCTGAGGGACCCCACCCTTGCACAAATTCGTACACTGGGCCTCTAGTTTTCCAATAAGGTCACATTCTGAGGTACTAGAATTTATGACTTCAACGTATCTTTTTATTTTTATTCGGGGAGCATAACCCATAAAAGCTTTCTAATATATATATATATATATATATATATATATATATATTGATTTAAGAGAGGGAGAGAAAGGGAGAGAGATAGAAACATCAATGCTGAGAGAGAATCATTGATTGGCTGCCTTCTGCACAGCCCACATGGTAGATGAAGCCCGCAATCCCTGGCATGTACCCTGACTGGGAATCGAACTGTGACCTCCGGGTTCATAGGTCGATGCTCAACTACTGAGCCACACCAGCCTGGCAATAACAGCTTCTCTTGGAGTTTAATATTGTTTTTCAAGATCAGTTTCCAGTGGCTAAATATATTCTATTTTACAGATGGACAAATGTCCAGGGTCAGTCCTCCTTCACATTGAACACCAGCCTGTGGCCTGTCCTTGTCCAGCCCTCTGCAGGGGGAGTGGCCCTGACAACAATGATGACAGCAACCTGAACTCACCAAAGCTCCCTCTTCCTCTTAGTTCCTACTGATGAAGGACAACAGTGGACTCCCGGTCTTCAAAAGTCTTTCTAAACACAAGGGGAAGGACAAAAAAGGAAATCTTGCCTAACCTGAAGAGCTAATTGATCAGAATTGCCCCCCCTCCACCACCCCCCACGCACCTCTAGCAGATCCAGATGTGGCCGGATGTTGGAACACATCCAGTGATAAGCAGTGACTCATCAGCTACTCGGCTGAATGTAACAATTGTTTAAGTCAACCTGCTTTATGAGTGTATGTGAAAATTTTCCAGCCCTTTTCTTGGGGTGCCAACAATTATCTCAAAAGATGTTGCAACAAGCTGAAAAGAAAGTTAGCTTGTTTGCTTTCCATCACAGAACCTCCCTGTGCTGAGCAGTGAGCTTCAGAAGCATGCCTTGACGAGCGCTCAGAGCTACGGCACTTTAAGTTATAAAGGGGTTCTCACATATGGTTCTCTCGTTTGATTCTCCAAATAACCCAGCCTGCCAGGGCAGGAGCGTTGTTACATGAAGCTCGGGAGTGCCTGGACTTGCCCAAACCTGTTCAGCATACAACCACCTCTGCAGACACAAATTTTCCTAATCTTCCCCCGTAACATAGCTCTTCACTAGCACCCAGCTAAGATGTCCTCACTGACTTCTGACTCTTTTTCCCACAAGCTCATGTGGTTCAACAAGGGCAGGTCATCTCCAGTTCAGAATGGCAGATAATACACACCCAGGACGCACTGTCCCTTGTCCTCCTCCTTAGGACAGGCAAGGACTTGAGTGGCAATGCATGCTGGGTGGCACCTAAGCTGGAGATTTGTTAGATACATGGGGTGAGCTTGATAGAAGGGACTCTTCCCTGAGGTCCCCAGGTGTCCACCATGTTCATGGATAGTCTTTAGGGGATACATGTGCAAACTACCCTGAAAGCAGGTGCATGTTCATGGGAGTTAGTCTACGTCACTCTTCATGAGAACCTGAAAGGTCCTTGTGACCCAGAAATAAACCCAAACCCAAAATAAAACATACATTGTTTCATATTCGCATGGCGAGCTCTCTGGAAACCACTGTGGTTTGCTATTGAGAAAAGTCTATTGCCTTTGAGTGTTGGTATCACAGTAGACAGAGCTCTTAAGAGTGCACATAGTAGGTGCTTAACAAACATAGGGTGGGGAAGAGGATGCTTTGCAGGGATGTGGCCAGCTGCCTTTGATGATCACATCCAACACCATCACCCAGCACCCACGGCCTCAACCTCCAGAATATGCCTGGGACCCTGCCCTTCTCCTCACCCCTGCCTAAGCACCTTGGTCCAAGCCTCAGCCAAGCGTGGTCCCTTCTCTCCCCTGATCTCAGAGGAATCCTGCCTGCCTCTGTCCTGAAGCCCCCCAGGAGTGTTCCGCTGCCCTCAGAATGCAGCTAAGCCGGCGATAGCTGCAAAGCTGACGTGACCTGCCCACTCTCCTACACTCTCCTCCCCCTTCAATTCACTCTGTGCACTCCCTTCTGCCCTCCAACACTGCAAGCTTGCTGCTTCCTCAGGCCTCTGCACTGGCTGGAATCTTCTGCACGGCAGGCCACATCAGGTCTGTGGGATTCGGTCTCTTCAGAGAAGGCCCTGTAAGGACTCCATCCTAAGGTATGTGGTGTTTGCTGTCCTTTCAGTCCTCATCAGCATTGAATACTGGTCTTCTTTAGTTGCCTATTTATCCTCTGGCTTATCCCCCAGGTACCAGCTCCATTAGCCAGTGTCTGAAACTCAGGTCCTCAGTAAATATCTGTTGAGAAGGAAAGGATGGGAAGTGGGCAGGGTTCTCTTTAAAGTGGAAGTTCACTAAATCCCAGCTTCCTTGAGGGAAACTGGAGGGACCAAGGGCCGGCATGTTCCTGGGCAATGCCAGCTTCCTCCGAAGCTGAGAGGCTGGCTGTCACCCCACTTAGTAGTGAATGATGTTACCTGTTCGTGAAGGCGACGCCACTGGGCCCACAATTAGTTCTCTGCTTATTCGCGATGGAAGCCATCATGGCTAACGGATGGCGGATGGCATTCACCACAAAAAGCTGTAGGGGAGCCAGGCCATTTGGCAGCCACCACGGTCTCAAGAAGGCAGATCAATTTCCGTTTGATTTGTTTAAAAATAACAAACAATGCAGGTCCACTTGCAAGGTTTGGGTTCCTCTTTTCTGAAATGTGGGGAAAGGAGGCGGCAGGGAATTGCCTGTCAGAAGTCAGGGGAGGCGTGCTCTCAGCACAAGGGGGGTGGGGGTAGCCGCAGAGAAGACTCCTATGAAATGCAGTGCCGAAGGCCACTTTCCCCACTTTGTTCTAATTTTGTTCTAATTTTATCCCAGAATGACCCGTGATCCCCTGGCACTTGTGGGGAGAGATACTGGACAGAGGCGATTTCTCAGGAAGCTCAGAAATGCCTGCCTCTCCCCAGACTACAGAGGGAACTAGATTTCCTCGAGGATCATGAATTTTAAAGGCTTCTCTACCTCGATGCCCTTTTAATCTGGGCTCTTGCTTGACCTGTGCCACTCCCCAGATGTCATAATATGTCCCTTTCCCAGCTGAATCCTTCAGTGACTTCCCACTGCCATTAGGATATGCCTAAACATCTCAGGCGGCTTGCATCCTGGCCACCTCTCCGTGCACCTCCCCGCCCCCAATTTCTCATGCCCCCAATAGAGTGAATTAGTGTCTGTGTGTAACAAAGTGGTCAAAGTTATGGATTCTGGGAGCCAGGATGCCTGGTTCTAACTCCAGCTCCACTACATATCAACTGTTTGGCCTTGGGCAAGTCATTTGACCTATAGATATGCTACAGGTGCCACATCTACAACACGGGGATAATAGAAGCATTCGTCTCCAAGGTCCCTGTAGTAAGAGCATGAATGATTGCACACTGCTTAGGACAAGTGTGGTGGATGCTGGGTGCCCCGAAGAGGCGAGGTGTGAACACATGCTGCTTCCTTTGTCTGGATCACTCCTGCCCCAACCCCCATTTTCTTGTTTGACTCATCTTGTTGGTTTTCAGCTTAGAAACTGAAATCATTCTTCCTGGAATCATTCTAGATTCCACATCTGTGTATGAGGTGCCTTTCTCAGGATCCAACCTCAGCTTTCTCTAACACAAAGGTCACCCTTCCCCCCTTATATCTTAATTTCCTCTTTATATCTCTGTCTTACCCACCATTCCAGGGTTACTCAACCTCAGCACTACTGACATTGTGGGCCAGATCATTCTGGGTTGCAGGAGCTGTCATGTGCATTGCAGAATGTTTAAGCAGCATCACTGGCCTCTGTCCCCAAATGCCAGTCACAGTTGTGATGATCAGAAATGTCTCGGACATTGTTCAGTGTCCCAGGTGGGAGCAAGTGTGAAATTCTCCCGGTTGTAACCACTTTACTTTGACTATAAACTCCAGGAGGAGAGGAACTGTGTCCATCTGTCTCGTCCTAAACCCCTAGCACCTAGGAAAGCACCAAGAATTTATATCTGGTCCTTAAAAATATCTGTTGCGAGGATGGATGAAGATTCTGGCTGAGCAGCAAAGCACACCCCAGGCTACAGGCAGAGGACCCAGGTCTTCATCCTGGGCGTGCTCCTAGGCAACCTCTCACTGTGGCTCTGAGTTTGGTTCTCTGAATGACATGGGTGATGAGCACAGGGGGTGGGTGAGGAGGGTGGCATCGCACCACCTGGTACAAGGTGGTCAGAGATGCAACTTCTCTTGCTCCTCTCCAGACCCCTCACACTGGGAAATCTGAGGGAGGAGCCCTCAGCCCTCTGATTTATCCTCAGAGAATCTTACCCCTGACTGATCTCAGAACTTATTGGGGATGCTTTCTAAGGATAGGATGCCTGATGCCAAATTCCCCCAGCGTAACGCCATGTGCAGCTCTGCTAGAGGGACTGGCTATTGGCACTCCAAAGCCAGGACTGAGACTCTCAATGCAGACGTGCCCTAAGGCTCTGTGCTTCCCAAGATAAACCTTTGGAAATTGCATTAACTCTTATAGTCCACCAGAGGGCCAGGCACAGCACTGAGAAGGGGCAAGGTTATCAGTTCTGGGCAAGGGGCACATGGAGTCAGGAACCACAAATGCACAGGTAGAAGGAAGTGTCTGGGACCTTCCTCCCAAGCTCTGCTGGGAAAAACATGCAGGTCAGAGTCAGAAGCATCAGAAGGAAGTCAGTCCGTAAGGATTTCCTCATGCTCCTTGCAGTGGCCCAGGGACGGCAAAGAGGGATGAGCAGACCCTAACCCGGCTTCTCCATGGGTTAGGAAAAAACCATCTCAAGCCCTGAACCATGTGGCTCAATTGGTTGGGCGTCGTCCTATGCACTGAAAGGTCACACATGCTCTAGTTGTGGGTTCGAAGCCACTAGGGTCATGCAGGAGGCAGCCGATTGTTGTCTCTTTCACATGGATGTTTCTCTCCCTTCCTCTTTCTCTAAAAAAAAAAAATCAATAAAAATATTAAACTAAAAAACCATGTCAAGAGTCTTTTAACAGAAAGTATTTCTGAAACCCTCCGTGTGTCTGGGTCCATCAGCGCCTGCAGGGTAGTGTGCAGAGGAGTGGAAGTGAAGCCAGCCACACCTGTGTTTCTGAGTAAATGCTGCTTCCCTCTTCTGAACCTCAAACGGGGTAATGAAACTCACTGGTGAATTGCAGGGTAGACCAGCCTAGGTGAACGGGGGGAACAACGGTTCAAGAACAGATGCTCAGGTTCTCAAATTGTGTATCCCAGGCCAGCAGCATCGCCTGGGCACTGGTTAGAGATGCAGATTCTCAGGTGGCACCCCAAACACACACAGTCCGAAACTCTGGAGTGGGACAAGTGACTTCTTTCTTAGTCTCACTTTTCTCAAAGCTAGCATAATTGCAGTACCTGCATATCAAAGACCCATAGCAAGGAGTAAATGATATGCACGTAAAATACTTAACACGATGCCTGGAATATAGTAAGAACTCCATCAATGGTAGCTATTGTTGCTATTACAATTATTATTCTCTTCAAAGCCCCATGCAAGCCTTAAGAAACATTTTTTGTTAAAACTCTGCTCAAAGTAACTTCTTGTTGGACTTTGCAAAATGTCGTATTTTGGCTCAGGAAGCTCCCGGTGGAATGCATCATACTGAGCAGGAGTTACGGTGTACAAACGTGCCATGCTAACGCCCCAGCCAGCTTTATAGCTCCTTCTGAGAGAGGCCATCACTCAGAGCAGTGTAGCTATTTTTTGTGAGATCCATTAGGGGCCGTGATCTATTTAAGTCTCTAGCTGTCAGAAAGGCTGGCTTTCCCACCACCAAAGAGAAATAAGTAGACGAGTTTGGGGAATAACAAACAAAGAGCAGAGGGGATTGAAAAATGTTTGGCTTGTGGCTACAGGAAACGTAAAAGATGCTGAGGGAAGAGACAGCTCTGAGCGGCCTTGCAGCTGCGGCAGAGAAAGCTGTATGTAAGGTGGATCAGCCGAGGCAGAGGATGGTCTGATGTCTGCGGGCATCCCAATAGGGAGCTCACAGAACGAGCTGAAGTTTGAAGCGGGTGGGAGGATGGAGGGGAAGGTGGATTGAAATTCCTTCATGTATTGCAAGTTTCTGTGACAAGGGTGAGAGGTGGAGAATCGCTCAGCTGGAGATGGTTGCCTTCAGCGGAACTGGGCTCTACTTCCTCTTTGTTGCTTGCAGGGAACTTTCTCTTGCTCACATTTCCTGAGCCTATTCCACTGGCCACCCACCCACCACAGGGCCACTCACACAGACACGCGCACTCACTCAGACCGGGACAATGTAGACACCCGATTCACCTCATGCGCACATCTTTGGGATGTGGGAGGGATCCTGAGAACCGGAGAAAATGAATGCATACATAGGGGAACCTGCAAACAGACAGGCATCTCATCCAGGCATCGATTTTTTTCTCACCGATGTTAGAACTTTACTACTAAACGATGCTGAACAAAATGTTATTTGAGGACCTGCTGTGTGTAATTCAGTTAAAAACGGGCAAAGGACCTGAATAGACATTTTCCCAAACAAGACATTCCAAAATTGCTCAACATCGCTAACCACCAGGGAAATGCAAATCCAATGAGATGTCACCTCACACCCATCAGAATAGCTAATGTAAAAAACACAGGAGATGGTGTTGGTGAGGATGTGGAGAAAAGGGAGCTCTCATGCACTGGTGGTGGGAATGTCAATCGGTGCAGCCACTATGAAAAACAATATGGAGACTCCTCAAAATTATGATCCAGCAACTGCCATATTGTCTGCTTCTGGGTATACATCCAAAGGAAGTGAAAGCACTAGCTAGAAGGGATCTGCACCCCAGATGTGCTGCAGCATTTTTCACAGTAACCACATCATGGAAACAACCTAAATGTCTGTGGATGAATGAATGAATGGATAAAGACATGTGACATATAGACAATGAAATATCACACAGCCATAAATAGAAAATTCTGCCATTCATGACCACACAGATGGACCTCCAGGGCATTATGCTCAGTGAAATAAGTCAGACAGAGCAAGACCAATATTGTATGATTTCACTTATATGTGGAATCCTATATAATAAAGGGTAATATGCAAATCAACCAAATGGCAGAATGACTGGTCATTATGATGCACACTGACCACCCGGGGGCAGATGCTTAATGCAGGAGCTACCCCCAGCCTGCCGGCCCTGATCATCCAATGACAAACAGAGAACAGGAGGTGGGTTAAGGTCTGGAGCAGGGCAGGCTGATTTTAGGCCAGGCCTAGGGACCATGCCCATGAATGATTTCATGTGCCGTGCCTCTAGTCTAAAATAACAGAACTCATTGAAACAGGAAACAGATTGGTAGGGGGCGTGGGAAATGGGTGAAGGTGGTCAAAAGGTACAATCTCCCAATGATACAATAAACAAGTGCTAGGGAAGCAGTGTGCAGCATGGTGACTATAATTAGCATAGTGTAGGGTATATTTGGAAATTGCTAATAGTTCTCACCATAGACATACACAGCTATACCTATGTGGGGTGATGGATGTGTTAACCAACTTTACTGTGATGATCATTTCATAATATATACATATGTCAAGTCATTACACCCTAACCTTGAACAATGCTATATATAAATGACATGCTATATGTAAATTAAAGCCGGGAGAAAGAAACAATTCTAATTCTAGGAGAATATATTATTCTTAGAGGGTGCATACGAAGGTATTAAGGGTGAAGTGTTATGACATATGCAATGCACTTACAAATAGTTCAGAAAAACCTCTCTCTCTCCCTCCCTCCCTCTCTCTCTCTCTCTCTCTCTCTCTCTCTCTCTCTCTCTCTCTGTGTGTGTGTGTGTGTGTGTGTAGAGAAAGAGAGAGCAGAAATTGCAAAGTGGCAACATTTTTTTCCTCTAAGTTGGAGGATATGCAGGTGATCACTGTATTATTCTTTCAGCCTTTTTCTGGAGCCAGACTTCTTGGGTTCAAGTCTCCATGCTCTTATATACTAGCTGTGCGATGACCCTAAGACAGTTACATAACCATTCTGTGCCTCAGTATCACCATCTTAAAGTGAGAATCATGTAGTATCTATCTCACAGGGTTTTTGTGAGGATGAAGTAAGTTCATGTTCTAGGAACCATTCCTTAAATAGAGTAAGTGATCAATAATGATTAGCCCAATAGTTAGCTATTGGTGATAAACAGATAATAGGCAATAGGATTCATAGGCAGATAAATATAGATAGAAAAGTAGGAAGAAGTTAGATGAATGGATGGATAGAGATATATAATAGATAATAATTTATAGACAGGTAGATGATAGATTTATAGATAGGTAATAGAAAATTAGGAAGTATGTAGATGGATAGGTAGGTAGGTAGATAGATAGATAGATAGATAGATAGATAGATAGATAGATGATCCTATATAATAAAAGCCTACTATGCTAAGTATCTGGTCATCCCCTTGATCATTTAACCAATTAAAGCATAATATGCTAATGATATGCTAAGGCCACTCCACTGCTCACTATGATGTGCCCTGACCACCAAGGAGCAGACTGGTAGTTAGCTTGCTGCTGGGGTCTGACCAAGCAGGACTGAGAGAGACAAGCTGGACATGCTTTGGAGCCCTCCTGCAGTCCCTTCCTGGCTGGCCAACGTCCCACATCCTCTGGCCCCGATCCCTGGTGGGGTACCTTGGCCTGGCCTACACTCTCTCCCAATCCAGGCTGAAGGACCCTCCTCCCCTGAGTGCATGAACTTTGCGCACTGGGCCTCTAGTAGGAAGATAAAAGCACATAGGTGGATAGACAGGAAGATGGATGAATGGACGAATACATATAAGCATATGGACAAAAGCTATGAAAGTAAATATGTAAATTCTATAATGCCAACACCTGGATTACAGCATGTGACACAGCTGGAAGACTGTTTCCCCTCAGAAGTGTGCCTCACCGCTTGTGGGCCTGGGCAAGGCGTGAAACAGGAGTCTTTGAGACATGGAGTGATCACTCACCACCCAGACAGCTGTAGGACATCTCAGTCTGAGTGGTGCCCTTGTGAGGCTACAGCCTGTGTGTGGGGGACGGAGCCTCCCACTGGTGCTGCATGTAGAGCAGGGCCTGGCACCTGGACGGCATTCTAAACACATTTCGTGCAATTAGCAGCTCTCATCACTCAGGGGGCTGATGGCTGCGTTGCAGGATCCTCGTGGCCCTGAGCCAAGCTCAGCCCGTCCATCCGGATGGGCATCCTGCCAAGAACCTCTAGCCGGGACCTGGCCACTCTCAGCTCACCACTCACCAGCGGGTGACCGGACGGGGAGAGGCCAGCCTGGTGTCCACACCAGCCCTCTGTGGATCCAGATCAGCCTGCCCAGCAGGAACGGCCCCCTCAGAGCCCATCCTGCTGCTGTGATGATAAGTGCTTCCTCTTTAACACGTCTTTCCGCCTTGCTCCAACACTGCGGCAACTCTGACCTGACCTTCCTGTTTCTCCAACACACCTGGAACTTCCCTGACCTACAGGCCTTACCCCTGCAAATCCCTCTGAAACTTTCTTCCCTCCACAGGTCCCTTCTCACCGAATGAGTCACCTCCTCAGAGAAGCCCTCTCGGATTACATGATATCAAAAGTTGCCTTTTGATTATCCTTTATCTTGAGACTGTTTTTCCCCTTTGCTGTGCCACACCTTTCTCATTCGTCAAAAAGCATAACAGTTGTGGTGAATATTCTCTATCTGCCCTTCCCCTCTCCACCCTCCTCTATGATCCCTTGAGCTGACCACTGGTTTTCCCATGTCCTCTGGGTGGATTCAGTCAAAGAGTCAAAGAGAGGCCAAGGGAGAGATCGAGCCATTTATTCACCCAGCTCCCTGTCTGCTGGTGGCTCTGCCTCCCCTCCCGCCCCCGACCCCAACCCCAACCAGGATCCTGACCCACAGCCTGTCCTCAGTTCTGAAACCACTCCCATTCATGCACCTTCAGCTCCAAGGGTGGTCCCAGCTCCCTGCTTGCTAGCCACCGCCCCCCTGTCCCCTCACCATGTTTCCAGCCCTGCCCACACCTTTGTAAATATCCCCTTCACTGCCCTCACCTCAGTTACCCTGGGAGTGAGCCACCACCCAACAACAGTATCAATCTCACAGGGTTACTGTGAGAATTAAATTAGTTTTAGTGTAGGGCAAATGGTAAGTGCCAAGGGTATTATTATTTGTTATTGTTATTATTGTTGTTAGCTATTTTTTCCTTCCTCTCACTTGGCACACTTTACACTTGCTTGTGCACTAATTGTTCCGCACCTCTCCCTGCAGGCGGTCTACATCTGCAAGGAGAGGGAGCCCGTGTCTGTTTGTTCCGCCTTTGATGCCCCGGTGCCTGGTGTGCAGGAGGCCTTCAAAGACCCCTGATGAATGGATGAATGAGGGCTGGCTTTCACTTTCAAAGCGTTTCTGTATGTTTTGTTGAGGTGTGTGATATTGCCGGTATTAGGACATTTTTATCTTATAATTTTAGCAATGTCCTAAGGTTTTTACCTATTACCTTGTCCCCTTTGATCCTGGGTAGTCAGCAAGATGGGGAATATAATCACCATTTTATAAATGATGAAACAAGAGAACAGAGGGTAACAGAGGGAGAAACCATTGCCTCTGAACTTGCTCTGTGCCTGACCCTGTGAGGCCTTCAATGGACACGATTTAATTTCATTTCATGATGATTCTCCTGATGATATCATTACCCCCCAGTTCACAGAGGCAGGGCAATGGGGAGAGAAGTTCCAGGGTTCGCCCAGGATCGTGCAGCTGGCGGGTGACAGGACCAGAATCCAGTCCTGGTGAGTCTGACTGAATTGTGTGCTTTGCTCAGATAGCCAGTCTCATGCTCTGCCCGAGAGAAACTTACACATGTGTACGGGGAAACGAATACAAAAGTGTCAGGTTGTAGTGGTGAAAACAAATGGTAGGAGGAAGGATAAACAAGCTGGGACATTTAAACACTGAAGCAGCTATGCTGAATGAACTGGAGGTACAGAATCCCCTATAAAGTGGAGGAGAAAACCAAGTGCGGGTGGCAGAATCAACTGCCAAAGAATACATTGATATAACATCACTGTATGGCAAGGTTTAAATATATACCAGACATCACCATGCATCGTTTAAGGACATGCACATGTAACAGAAATGCTCATATTCAAGGGATTATTGGCACCAAACGCCAGACTGTGGTCTGAGGGACGATAGGGTAGGGGTGTAAACAGAGGTCTCAGTGGTTCCTGTGATGTTTTCCTTAAGCTGGGTGAGTGTTGGTCACATTTGTTTATATCTTGTCTTGCTAGAAGAAATCCATCATTTATAAAAGATAAAAAAAAAAATAAAAAGTCCTGCCTTGCCTAAGTTCCCCCAACTGGTTAACGGTGGAGTGGGACAAATATATATGCCTCCTGACCCCTAGTCCAGTGCTCTTTCTGCTATATAGCAAGCTGTCCAAAAAAGGAGGTAATTATCCCCATTGTGCAACTTGGGGAGGAGGTGAAACCCAAAGTGATCCTCATCTCTATCCCTTTCCTTCCCCAGCTACCACCATACCCTCACGCTCCACACCTTCTTTCCAGCTGCCCAGGTAGCCCCAGACCCCCGAACATGGTTTGGCTGCTATATGGCTTCAGTGCCAGAAACAGAAATGTCCTCTCACAGACTGAATCAGAAAGTCTAAAAAAGCCAGGGAGAGCAAACTTAGTGTCAAGAGGCTACTTGGCAGGCACTGGTGTTTGCCTGCTGAGTGACCGCCTCTCATGATAGCAGAAACATGGTGGCTAACATCCCTATGGAATGGCCAGTGACCCAATCCCCATAAAGAGGAAATCTGCTGAGAGATTTCTGAGAAATATGCCCACTGCTGGTAAAAAAGGAGAGGAGAGAAGATATAAGGAGAAGACCTCCTTCTCTTCTCTGTCTGCTTTATGTATTGGCAGGTGAGGATGTGATGCCTGGAGCTGTGGCAGCCAACTTGTGACCATGAGGAAAGGGCCAAGGGAATCACAGAGAAGCTATTGTGGAGTGGCCAGAGCGGGCTCTGAATCACCTACCTCTGGGTCACTGCTAAAGTGCAAAAAATTAATCAGTATTGTTAATGTACTTTTAGTCAGAGTTCTATTACCAGCAAACAAAAGCACATTGTGACTCTTTTGAGGAAAGAGAGATAAGCAGGTCCTTCCTCCAGGGCTAAGTCACTGGGACTCATGTGCTGGGATGTAATCTGTTAAAAACAACAATAATAACATATGGTAAGTAGAAGCTTCCCACTCCTTTGCTTAGACTCTCAGTGGCTCCTCCTTGTTCTTTGAATAAGAATCAAAATCCTCAATAAGGTCTCCCAGGCCTGGGCTAAGCTGGGCCTGTCTGTGTCCTGGGCCAACCTGAGCCACTCTCTCCATACGACTCACAATGGTGTAGTCACATTAATTTTGTTGTTGCTTTGTTCTGTTTTGTTTACTTTCTCTAGCCTGTCAGGCCCTTCTCACGCGAGGGGATGTGCATGAGATTGTCCTTCATCCTAAAAGGCTGCTCTCCTCTCTCTGTGCCTGGCTGATTCTGAATCTTCACTGTTCACCTGAAGTCAGAATTCTTCAAGGAAACTTCCCATTGTTCTATCTCTGGTACTGTTTTTTTTCCTTCTTAGAACTGATTTGCTTGTTTTTCTGTACATGTACATTTCTTCAACCTCAGTTTCCACCAATAGACTTTAGCCTCCATTGGTGCAGACACTGTGTTGGACTTGTTCTCTCTATCTTACCCACATATGTGCCTCCATGACATATATATGTTGTGCCCTGTTTTCCAAAGTGAAGATCGCCACCCCCCCCCCAGCTTTGCAGTAAATGAGCAGGTCACCCCCATTCTCAAAACTATGAAAGATAATAAATGTTCACTAGGATTTTCAGGTGGCTTCTCACTGCCCATAGTCAAATTCCATGCTCTAATCCTGGCACTCAAGGTCGCCTTTGATCCATCCCTTTATGTATTCATTCAAAAAGACGTATGGAGCACCTACTGTTCCAGGCAGTGTTCTATCTTCTCTCCACTCCTCGCCAAGTCATCTGCAGCCCAAACATCCATTCTCCATTCTCACTACCCGAGTTCTTCTCTTTATCACAGTCTGAATGCTATTCTCCCCAGATGTTTCCCCAAACTCTTTTTTTTTTTGCCTAAAATACCTTCCTACTCTGTATCCACCCAATAATGTATTCCCCATGATTTAAATCTCCCCTTCTATTCAAAAACATGTATTAAGGCCCTTCTGTGGGTGCCCCTGCATCAGATTGCAGATCCAAAGGGACACAGGTGCTTCATCACACCCACAGACTGTCTCATGCAGAGTGGCTGCACATAATCTGCTGAATGGTGGAAGAAGACAAGAGCCTAACAATAGAGACCTACAGCCTCTTTAAAAAAAAAAAAAAAAGCTTACCCGAGCATATGTTTTTATTGATTTTTTTTTTTTGAGAGCGAGAGAGAAATATCGATCAGTTGCCTCCCATATATACTCTAGCCAGGGATCTAACTTGCATCCTAGGTATGTGCACTGACTGGGAATTGAACCCACAACCCTTCAGGATATGGGACAATGCTCTAACCAACTGAGCCACACCAGATAGGGTGAAACTTACAGCCTCTTTTGACTCCAAAGGCAACACCTGAGCCAACAGTCTCCAAATATTTTTTATCATAAAACAGCTCTTTCAAAAAAAAGTGAATGGGCACCCCATTATTAGAAAAATTCTATAAAAATTATAGAACTATATACTCTCCAAATGACGGTGCATAGAGAAGAAAGGGCTACTGAAAAGCATGAGATAAAAACGTAAAGATGAACAGAAATTTAAATGTTCCCATTCGGTATCCCAGTGGACCATGCAGCCTATTCCCGTGTTAGACTGTTTGGCCTAACTCAGATGACTGCCCTTTCTGGTTCTCATGGAGTAGCCTTGAGCATCTTTTGGGAAGAGGTAAGGCATTTGGCTGCAATGACAGCGGAGTATTTGACTGGAGGCTCCTTCTACCTCTGTTGCTGCCCATAACCCGCATCTCTGTCGTCTGGGTTCCTTGAACCTTGCTCCAGCTGGGGCAGAGGGCCTGACAGGTAAAGTATTTCCCCCTCTTCCTCGCCTCAGCCAGTCCCTGGGGTGCAGCAGCAGACTGTCACTGGGCTGGCTTTGGGCGCTGGCTATGAAGGCACCAGGACCACATCTTGCTGGGTTTTTGCTACAGAGGAGACAGAACCCCTTCCTTCTTAACATGGTGGCGGGGCAGGGGGTGGTGGGGGGAGTAAGGGAGGGGGTAACTTCTGTGAATACCTCATGCTTTGGATGAAGCAAGCCTGTCATAAGACACGTCTGGACATTGTTTCCACTGTTGTGTCACCATAATTTACAGAGTAGCCCCACTTCCTCCCCATCCCACTCACTCATGTGCCAAATGGCATCCAGCTGCTTCGCCAGGCGTCCCCAGCCCCCTCCTGCTCTGCTGTGAGCGGCCCCTTTGGAAATGCCCAGCCTGTGCCTCTGAGCCAACACCCTGAGCCTGGCTGTGCATGGCATCCGGACCCGAGGAATCAGTGAATCCTCTGCAGACACCCTCTTGGGGCAGCCAGGGGCTTGGGAGTTCACACACCAAATGCCCCTCGAAGGTGACTCACTTTCTTTCTCGCCTGGGCCATGCATGCAATTGGGGTGACCAACCATACCATTTTCCTGGGACTGTCCCGGGATTAGCATGGAATGTCTCATACCTGGGAAACCCCTCCGTCCAAGGAGGACCGACTGCGTAACTTGTGGGACCCAATGCAAAATGGAAGTGCAGGGCTCTTGTTCAAAAGTATGAAGAACTTCAAGACTGTAACAACAGAGCATCAAACCAAGTGTGATGTCCTTCTGAGCATGGGGCCCCGGGTGACCGTGCAAGCTGTGTGCTCATGGAGCCTGCTCAGGTCCCAGGCAAACGAGGACTGTGGGTTAGCCCGCTTCCCATACCGAGATCCGGGGAACAGAACGTGTTGTTATTTCCACAATGTGGTTCATTCCCCACAGCAACATGTGCTACTGAGGCAAGAGAACTTGCTTCCACCTTCCACCCACCTTCCCACCGCCCGAGCTTTCTCAACACAAAGCCATGCCACTCCCCACCTTACAGCCTATCGGTACCCTCCCCGCATCTGTAGTATTCTCACTGTGCGTGATAATGCTATTCCAGAAATCGCAAAACTCCCAGGAGTGACTTAAATTATTTTTACTACACCACCGCTTAAATATGTATCATCATAAACCTCGGCATAAACTTTGTGTGTTAATAGCTCTTACACAAATTTGTAATTTTTTTTTAAAAGTGAGACTTTAGAACCAATACAATTCAAATCAACAACATTAACTTAATGGACCGGAGGAGGTTGTTTTGCCAAAGCTGAAGTGCCCCTGGCAGTGAGGCTGGCTCGCGCTGGCTGCTGGCTGCAGATGCTATTTCATGATATCCTCCTCCGGGCTGGTCCCAGGATGGGGCATCGTTTTCCCGTCATTGAACACATCGGGATACCTTTGTTTAAACATCATGCCCTCACACTACTGGAGCCTCGCTGACTGCAAAGCCACCATTTACAGCTCAAGCTCCTCTCTGTTCTTTTCCAATTAGCCCCCGACAATGAAAGATGTGCTAATTGGTACCAGTCGGATGGTAAATAGGAATGCAAACATGGGCACTGTCATCCCATTGCAATGCCAGGCTATAAGTGGGAGTGAGCCACCCAAATGACCTGGAAATGCCTCATTTAAATAAGAACAAAAATTACGTTGAAATAACAAGAACAATAATTAGCATTTATTGGGCAACTGCTATGCGCTAAGTACTTGCCATGTAATAGCTTACACATCACAACTCGGTAAGACAGGCACTATGATTACTGCCGTATTGTAGATGAGAAAAATGAGGCTCAGGGAGGGGACATTACCTCCTCTGGAGTCATCTCACCAGAAGGTGTTTAAAAAATCCTCAAAGTAAACTCACAGACCCCTGATCAGGCGTAAGGGACCGTGAGGTATTCTTGGACTCCAGTCTGGGAGCAGTGGCCAGTGTAAAGTACAGACTCCCTAGTTTGCCGATAAAAGACCTCCCCCACTCAGCCTGATGGGCTCTGCATCCTCATCTCTTGCTGCTCCCACCTCATCACACATCTCTATCCCGGGGCTGGTGGGACCCCAAAAGGGCATTAAACACTCACACTGTCCTGCTTCTTTCACTTAGAAGGCTTTCCTCTGCCTTTCTCCCTGGAAACCTCCTCCAAGGTGCTCAGTGACTCCTCTCTGGGATGCTGCCCCCAAATAAGGAAAGACTGATGCCCCTCCTTTGGGTCCACACAGCACCAAGGTCACAGCTCTTCCCAGAGGCGCTGTTAACCTCCTGACAGCCCCTGCGTGATAGCCTGACCCTTCCCCTCTGGAGGGTTTTAGCTTAGAGGCCCAGAGCCAGGGGGAACTTGAGGTCAGAGCTGTGCTATAACAACAGCTGGCGCGGGCTTAGTTAGTGCTTACTTTGTACCAGGCCTTTGCATAGTTCACCTTATTTCAAGCCCATAGCCCTCCTACAAGGTGGGTACCATTGAGTTCCCATTATATGGACACTGGTGCACAGCGAAGATGATGCACCCCTTGCCCTTGTACCAATAGTGGCAGCACCAGCGCATGAATCCAGAGTCCCTGCTCTGAGCCATGAGGCCGCTGGGCTGGCATCCTGTAAAACTGCTGGCAAGCTGAAGGTCTATAAGGTCAGAATCTATCAGGGGTGAGTACAGTAGTCACCCTGTGAAGACAGCACAGATGGGACAAAAACATGCTCCAGGGAGACAGGGAGAGAAGAGTCCTTCGTCCTCAACTGCTGAAGCCCAGCCACTGGGTAATGACCTACTAGACATATTGTCTTAGAGTCCTAGGGTTTCCCATGTACCTTTTCCTTTGACTTTATAATTTTTTTCCTAATTTAGGTGGAGTGAGATTTTCTCCTGGACATACTATAAAAGTAAACAAACAAAAACTAGAAGTCCACAAGCTCTAGGAATCCGGGCCCTATTGGTATGCATTTTTTGTTGAATCTAAAAAAATTGTCTGTTGTCTCACTATAAACTATTTGGGTCATATTTGCAATATTTTAAACATAAGTATATCCCATGCAATTATATTTAAAACATACTTATACTGCATATTTATTTGGTGTTTAGCTGAAATTCAAGTTAACTGTTATTTTATCTGGCAACCCTAATCTGGGATCACATGAGAACTCCAGAATATCAGGCCACCCCAGACCTACTAAATCAGAATCTGAATTTTAACAGATGGTTTGTATACATACTAAAGTTTGGGAAGTCCATCTAAAAGGTGAATTAAGGCAGTCCAAAGATGGTATAGTAGCTCCTTCATCATCAGGGACCCACAATCTTCTTATTTTCATTCTCTAACATCTTTATATCATGATTTCCATCCTGAAGGTCACTTATTGGCCCAAGAGAGTTATCAACACAAGCCTGGCCTCTAGCTCGAAGCAATGGGAAAGGATCCAGAGCCATTTCCCCAAATCCCATCCAATGGCCTCCACTCACACCTCATTGGCTGCCCCTGCCTATAAGGGAAGCTGGAAAAGGTAGTTTGGGTCAAGAATGTCATTCCTTCACTTTGAGATTTGCAGCTAAGAATCTCTGTGACTAGGTTGACCAGGAGGCCCTGACCAAGGCAAAGGGACAAGGACAACCAATAAGACCCATTTAATAAGGTTTCTTTGAAGAAAGAGGAAGTCCTAGCTATGTTCTTGGCCAAGGATAATTATAGCACTGAGCTCAACAATAAAGTCTACAATTTCACAGAGAAGAGATATTTTGGGTGTAGCCTTGAGTGATGCAGGAAGCTCTGATGAACTCAGACATCCATGCTTGCAATACCATGCTTGTGATTCGAGATCAGTGGCTGATTGCAGGAGTGCTAAAGATGTGTAATCTTACAAAAATGAGCACAAAACACTGCTGGCTATGCTGAGCCCAAGGAAGTGGAATTGTTTCTTCCTCAAAGAACCACTGCAGCCCTCGCTGGTTTGATGTCTCTCTCACATCAATGTTTCTCTCTCTGTGTCTCTCCCCTTCCCTTTCACTTTCTCTAAAATATCAATGGACACACACACACACACACACACACACACACACACACACACACACACACGAACCACTGCACCTTCTGTAGGGAATTAGGTTACCAAGTGGAGCATTGCTGAACCAATCTCAACATAACCAATCTTCAACATAACCAATCTTCAACAGCGCCATCATGTGGCCCCACGCAGCAACAGCAGCGATGGACAGATCAGACTCTTCACTCATTGTTGAAGATGCCTGATTCTGGTTAGCACAGATTAGCCCTCTAAGTTTTAGCACCATTGAGAACAGTACTAAATGGAGTACTTGATGCCTCACTGGTAAAGATGTTGAAGTGTTTAACTGGAAACAAAAGTAAGATGTGAGCATACAGGCACTCTGACATTGAGGAAGAGAGAGAATCTGTGGTATGGGGATGGTACTAGATTTATTTTTGGTAGAGACAGCTTTTCATTTCCCAGCAAGTCTCACCAAACCCTAGGACTAGGTGGACTAAGCCAAACCCATAGCTAGCCAGGATTCATTTCAAGCCAGATTTTCTCAAGTAAGAACAAAGTGGACTGAACTGGGGTTTCTAGATGTTTGCTACGCACCGTGCCAGAACATACTTTCAAAGCAAGATGCATTCTCCGCAGATAGCTGTTGAGCATGGAAGGCAAGTCCTGACTGGAATGAGCCTGTTATATACCGGGGAGCCTTAAAACAAACTGCTTCTCTTTCAGTAACGTTCTTTTTGAGGCAATTTGCAGAAGAGGCTGAAAATCCCCTCTGACAAATTACAACTCCTCCCAGAGGAAGACACAAGGACCCCACTCATACTCTTTGCTGTGGGTCCTCCAGCAGATGTGAGCCTAGAAGGACAAAAGGTGAAGTGAAACTTCTTCCCTCAGGAAGAGAGGGGACGGATTGAGCGAGAAGCCCAATGGCCTGAGTTGGGAGGATACGCCAAAGGGTGTCAATGAGAAGAGGGAGGTAGAGTACCAGTCTTTGCCGGAAAAGTGCCTGGTTGGCAAAAAAAATGAAATAAACAATACAAAACAAAAACAACAACAATACTTTTTATTATCTCTGCCTAGAAAAAGAATAGTTATTAGGGGGAGAAGAAGAAGGAGCAACAAAAGGAAAGGAAGGGAAAGAGGAAGGGATATTAGAACTAAAGGATTAAAATGTCCAGTGGATTGTGCAAATCCATCTGATGGGTTCAATGTCTGTGATTCATCTGTTATACGTGGCTTTAATTTCCTTTGAAAACCAGATGTGTATGACAAGAAGACAAAACAGGGGTAGGATGCAGGGGAGTCTGGGCCTCAGAATTTCCCTCAAAATGGAGATATGGATATTTTTGGTCACTCTCTCTGGGTTTTCAGTGCCTGCTGGATTCAGTTGATGGTGGATGGCAAGTCCATTCTCTGGAGGGAAAGTCCTCGCAGATACTAGCACATGGACATCAGTGTCTAATGTGAGTAGAGGTTGCCACCAACTCGCCTATGCCTTTTAAGAGGTTCCTAACTCCAAACTGTCTGGAAATTGAATAGGGAATCCAGTTCACTGCTACAACATGTCAATATTATTACAATCCATGGTTGGCAGAGCATCATTTCTGAAACATGCCAACAACAATAGCTTCATTTTGTCAATGCAGGCCCAGATACTGGTTTGAAGAATGTTAGCTTTGTTTCTAATCTTCCATACCTCACTTTTTCCAGATTTCAGATTGAGTCAACACCTAGAGTACGATCTCTGTCACCTCTCTGACCTCACTTCCTTTATGTTCACTCTGCTTCAACATAAAGGTCCTTCTAGGCTCACATCTGCTGGAGGACCCACAGCAAAGAGTATGGGTGGGGTCCTTGTGTCTTCCTTGTGTAATCCCAGGAGGATGGCAGACAAGATCCCATGTCAGGATCTCTGCTTAAAATCCTACTTCTCCAAAGATCTGACTTTGGGTGGTGGGCACACAGTGCGATATACAGATCTTATAACCTGAAACCTGTATAATCATGTCAACCAATGTCACCCCAATACACTTAATTTAAAAAACAGAAAAAAATTCTCCTTCTCCAGACACAGACTTGCTCCTTACATCCTCCGATCTCACCCTGAACATTGCCTTCCCTGATAGCCCATCTAATCTGCCCATCTCTTCCTGACTCCCTTGTCCACTTTATCATTTTTCCTCCTAAACACTTAATCCTATCTAATGTAGTATATAATTTAATTGTTAAATGTATGCCTATGAGAACAGGCATTTGGTTGATTATGTTCACTGCACAATCTCTGACCAGTGCCAAGAACAGAGCCTGAAACATGGTAGGCCCTTGATAAACATTTGCTGGATGACCTAATAAAGTAATAAATAGGAATGGGCTACTGGAAAAGCTAAGAGTGCTGCAGAGTCTGGGGTTTGGCAGTCAATAGAAAGCTGGGGCTCAAGTTAACTCAGTTTCATTTCCATAAGAAACCATCCAGTGTGCCTGTTAGAATATGTCCACATTGGTCTGCAAGGAAGACCCAGGGACTATGGCCAATGGCAGGAGCCCCCTGAGGATGGCATGTCTGCTTCCCATTGTGCCATGCCTCTGCCAGATCCACTCACCTTGACTTGCATTCAGGGCATTCCCCAGCCTGGCATCAGTCAGCCGTTACATCCATATCTCTAATACCCTTCTATTTTATATTCATTCAACAATGTGTCTCAAGCTTTATCTTTAAAATCTATCCTAAGTTTTTATTCAACTCCATTATGTAGTCTTGCTTGGTAAAATATTAAAATAATTTTTTTTTTGCCAGCACCTTAACTTTTCACTCAACATTCCCACCTTTGCTCATCTAAATGGAATATCAGGAGACACTATAGATTCAGGGATTCTGCTTTCCTTGTTTCTAATATTTAGGGTTTTTGAATCTGAGAATAACTGAATTCTCTTTGGTGGCATTTGTTCAACAAAATACAAAGCATAATCCTGGAGCCCAGCTGAAGGTTGTATCTACCAAGTCATTTAACCTGCAATGTATATTGGCATACCACCATAAAAACACATCAACATATACACACACATAAACACACGGGCATGAAGAATTAAACATATACAATTCAAGGCACAGACATGTAGACACACATAAAGCAAACCATCATATACACGTTGAATTCTGTAGTCTAAGTTTAACTAAGCTTTCAATGCTTTGTTTAGAGTGCCCTGGAAAATAACATTGAAAGAGATCAAGACCCTGCTGCTTAAGAGTCATGGATTCTTCACCCCAATGGGTAGTTATTTCCCTTTTCTTTCCCTAGAATTGAATTTCTTGACTAAATCAATCTTTTGGCTTGGTTTTGTTTTGAAATAACCATAGTTCAACCATATTCGAGGTTGTCCTGATATGCCCTTAATTGGCTAAGGAAATTTATTAGCATTGGAGGTGTGCTACAGATCCAGTAGGAAATGACTGTTCTTGGAGCTCTGCTTTGAGAAGCAATAGGTAACCACAAGTAGGGACAATCAAGAGGAATATTCTATAAACTTTTTTTTTATTCTTTTGATCTTTGAAACGGGAATAAATGTTCTAAAAGTTGTTTATCTGATAAATGACCTGACGAAGGAAAATAAATAAGGAAACGTAACCAAAAACACAGGTTTAGCTGCCTACCTCAGTGAAAGCCAAACTCCTGAGACAGGTGCTGGTGTAAAAGGAAAGAGGTTTATTCAGATGCTGCCACCTAGCACAATGGTGGACCCCAGTCTCAAAGACCATCCCCTCTTCTTACTCAAGCCCACCATTCTTATAGGGATAAAGATGGGAGGAATTTTTTCTATACAATTATCTTGCTAGCTTTTGGCACTCTCAGACCCTATCTCTTCATCTTTTTAGTTTTTGGTGGGCTCTGCATAATAACTTCCCCCTGTGCCATCTTGGCCAATAGGGGAGACTCCCCAATGCTGTGAATGAGTGTCTAAGGTAACAGAAACAGTTTTGTTTCAGGGGATCCAGGAGTAAGGAATCTCTGTCCTCTTCTTAACTTCTTGTATCTTCCATCTTTTCTAAGTGTTTCTTTATAGAAACAATCTCAAGTCTTTCGATATTAGAAATGGAATTATTTACTTTCATTTCTTAACTCTGGGATAAAACTCACACATATGTATGCACTTACACACATGTGTACACTCATATCTGCAGTCAGACACAAATATTGATGGAACTGAAAGCTTTTAGAAAATGCTTACAAAATAAAAAGCACGTGGCACCACTTCCAATTGCTAATAAGAAACACATCAATTTAGTTGTGAATTGAGAACTTTATAAGGAATGAAGGAATTATTTTCATTAAGCCCTAAAACAGTATTGACCATCCAAACCAATTTTCTCTATGCAGAACTGTGGTGTTAAAAAAATTAGCTGTTGATACCATTCAATAGCAATCAGATGGATTTTCCCCTTAATATAAGGTGCAGCTGTAGTTTTTCTCAGTCTCATAATTAAAAAACGGTGATAAGCTATGTGTTCTGAATCAATTCACTTAGATTTCGAGGAGCATAATAGAATTCTGTTGTTCCGGAAATAAACAAAAATCTCATCTTCTTAGTCAGTCTGGATAAAGTAAATGGTAGGAATGACTTGTACTTGTCCTATCCAGGTTCTTCACCTGGGGCCCAGTGACCCCAATCACCCATAAATAGAACTCAGGAGTCTGAGACTTGAATGGGAAAAATTTTCATAACAGTTTTCATGAACTTCCACTTAAAATTTAGCATTTCAGTCAATTATGAATATAAAATTGTATTAGTGGTGCAGGGTGAGACAAAAGGAGGTTTATAGTTGTGAGTATGTGAAATAGTTTCTTCTTGTATTATTATTTATTAATGATTGTATTATTTTTCACTAGAACAATTCTAAGTCTACTTTTGCCCACCTTGTATTTTATGACTTTTCATGTACAGAAATCATAGACAGTGTCTATCAAATTACAGATCTCTTTTGTAACCTAATGTAGCCCACTCTCTACATTTAAAAACATCATTGTAAGAAGGAGTCCATGGGCTTTTTCAGATTGCCAAGGTGTTCGTGGCACATGGAGGGCTAATACTCCTGTTCCAGGAGACCTGGGGTGAGTGCCCTCAGAATCTGACACAGCTGGTGGGGATACCTGAAATCCCATTAGTAAGTCTTTCCTTGGGCCTTGAAGGCTTCTCCACCACCCAGTAAAATGCTTATTCTAATGCCCCAGGGTGAAATTTGTTGTGACCGACTTTAAGGTTCTCTGGAGTAGCACCAAAAGTGGAGGAGAAGAACAAACAGAAGATTTGGACTGTTCTCCCAGCCCTCTGCACATTTTCAACATGGGATTATATTCTATATCAGTATTTTGTAAACTTTCCCCCCTTAACATTCTGATAGTGACCCTTGATTTGAGTGCTTACTCTGGCCAAGCACTTGACCTATGTCAACTCATTTAATTCTCACAACTGCTCTTTGGGGAGATCTGTTATGAACGCTCATAAATGTTGGCCAAATGAATAACAGGTCTTATTTATTGAATACTTACCATGTGCCGGGTGCCATTCTCAGAGCTTTGCACATGTCTCCTGTACTCCTTCCCAAAGCGCAGAGCTAGCTTTTACAATTACACCATTTTACAGATGAGAGAAGTAAGGCACAGAGAGATTAAGTGCCTTGCCCAAGATCGCATAGCTAGAAGGTCACGGGTGAAACATTCTGGGCCTTGGGGGGGGGGGGGGGGGGGGAGGGGGAGGCAGTCTGACTCCTAAGACCTGGTTCTTTGCCAGCATGCTCTCCTGCCTTCCTATGGACTTTTGTCACAGTGAATCTGAGTGTGCTTTAGTTTTAAGGTTGCTGCATGATTCCTGGAATCGGATGTAACTTTTCTTTCACATGTGGTTTGTGATGAAAGGTGAATCCATCCTCAACATTGAGAAACAACCATTTCTTGAGAAACAACAGAGAAATGAAGCGGCAGCATTAGCATTTCTCTATTATTGGGCTGTAATAAGGCCACAATTTTAGGCTGAAGCTCCAATACCTGAAATTTGTTGTTGTTCCACCTGGAGTTCAGGGCGCCCATTCAGCCAAGCTTCCTGTTTGAGAACAGATGCCCGCCACCTAGTGACCAAGTGAGGAATTGCACTTTTCCCTTGGTCCAGGAGGGAGATGGGGGAAGGGCCATGCTAGATGAGAAAGGACAAGAATGAAGGACATCACCAAGGCCAAGGCAAGGAGGCACTGTGCCCAGCATCTGGGTGCGATGTCCATACACTTCATTGTGAACACTTCTGGAGCCAGATGCTATTGTTTTCACAGTACATCTGGCTGGGTAGATGTTACCACAGCCACCATCACGGGCTTATGTCAACTGAACATCTTTTTCCTGACAAATCTTATTTCCTGAGGGAGGAAACTGCACAAACAAAACATACTAGAAAATTGTTACATATAAATAACCCCAATGAACAAATCGGTCTTCTTATTGAGACTTTCTGTTTTATGCTAGGCACTGTGCTGAGTGTTGTTGTACACAGCGTCTCACCTGTTCTTTTCTTTTTAAAATACTCACTCGATATTTTTTATTTGCTTTTTAGAGAAAGAGGAGAGGGGAAGTGTGTGTGTGGGGGGGGGGAGACAGAGAAACACTGATGTGAAAGAGAAACATTGATTAATTGTCTCCCATACGTGCCCTGACCAGATTGAACCAGCAAGCACCTTAGGTATGTGCCCTGACTGGAAATCAAACCTGCAACCTTTTGGTGTACTGGACAATACTCCAACCAACTGAGCCACCCAGCCAGGGCTCACCTGCTCTTTTTTCATAGCTCTAAGAGCTAGAGATGAAATTATTCCTCTGGTGAAACTGAACCTCAGTGAAGGCCAAGACACTGTCCAGGTTCTAAAAGCTGATGTGTGACTGAGCTGGGAGCTGAGTGCAGACTGTTCTGCCTCTCAAACCCTGAGTAGACTACTGTGCTATAATGCCTCAACTACACACACACACACACACACACACACACACACACACGTTTAAGGATGTGAAAGGTTAGCTATTTAACTAAGCTATTCTCAAGACAGCAAACATCTAAGTAAAAATCTAGCACACTTACTAGAAAACGAGTTCATTATATCTAGGCAGAAGAGACAGGACTAGTGCTCATTGCAACATGGCTACAATGACATTTTTGAGGATTTGGCTTTTATCCAAAATATTATTTTAAAGTGACACATACTAGCAAATAGAATCCAACAGCCTATTGAAAGGATTATACATCAGAGCCAAGTAGGATTTTACCCCCAGGAATGCAAGAGTAGTTCAATGTAAGAAAATCAATCAGGGTAATACATCATATTACTAAAATGAAGAAAACACATATAATCATCTCCGAATGCATTTGATAAAATCCAACATCTTCTTGTGATTAAAATAAAAAACAACTCAGAAACCAAGGAACAGAGCAAACTTCCTCACTATAACAAAGGACATTTATGAAAAACCCACAGCTAACATCACACCGTGGTGAGAGTCTGTAAGCTTTCCTCCTAAGACTGGGAACAAAAGAAGGTTGCCTGCTTTCCCCGCTGTACCAGACATTGTACTAGAAGTTTTAGTCAGAACAGTAACACAATAAAAAATGAAAATGTCATCCAAACTTGGAAAGAAGAAAGAAAATGATCTCTGTTCACAAATGATATAGTCTTATGTATAGAAACTCCCAAAGAATCTACAAGAAAGGCACTAGAGTTAATAAACAAACTCAGCCAAGTTGCAGAGGACAAGATGAACACCCAAAAAGAAAATTAAGAAAGGAATCCCATTTACAGATCCAAAGGAAATAAATTTAACCAAGGAAGTTAAAATGGAATATAACTGAAATCTATAAAATATTACTGGAAAAAATTAAAGAAGACCTTAAAAATGAAAACAAAACAAAATAAAACATTCTGTGTGCATAGAAGACCTTCTATTGTTCAGATACAGAAAGTGATATATGGGTTCAATGGCCTATCAAAATTTCAGGGATTTTGTGGGGTTTTTTTTGCAGAAATGAAAAAGCTATTCCTCAAATTCATATGGAATGGCAAAATTAATATATATAAGTAGCCAAACAATATTGAAGAACTCATATTTCCCCATTTCAAAACTTACTAAAAAGCTATAGCAATTAAAACAATGTGGTACTTACTGCCATAAGGATAGACATATACACTAATGGCATAGAATCCCATAAATAAGCCCATATATCTATGGCCAATTGATTTTTGACAAGAGTACCAAGCCCACTCACTGAAGAAAGAATAGTCACTTCAATTAGTGATGGGAAAACTGGATTTACACATGCAGAAGAATGAACTTGGACCACTACCTTACACTTTAGATAAAAATTAACCTAAAACAGACCAATGACCTCAATATGGAAGTTAACACTATAACACTGAGAAGAAAACATAGGGATAAATCTTCATGATCTTGTATTTAGCAACAGATTCTTAGACATGATACTAAACAAAGAAAGAAATTGTATGTGAGTGTGTGTGTGCGCATGCACACACGCATATCCCTAGAATTAGAAGACAAATAATAAGAATAATATTTTAGAGCACCTTCACCCCAGAGTTGAATCACAGTTCAACAGACACCACCAGGAAAATCTATAGATCACTTCCAGTTTATCGGCATTTTAACAATATTAGGTCTTCCAATCCATGAACACAGGATGTTTCAATTTATTAAGATACTGAAACACCGAGAAAGAGTGCTTTATTCAGTATCATATCACTAACATATGGGAAAATGTTAGAACTCAACCTAGCGCGTTCTCTCTCCCAGAGAGAGCCAGGACAATTATTCCTTCGTAGAATGATAATTCAGGCAAGGGCTGCTCTCTCATTTCCCATCTCGTGGGGACGCTTCCTCATAAGCAGAGTGAACAGTGTGGGGGAAAGACTGCAAAGATGATGCTTGAACTACTGACAATCAAATTGCTTTTAAGCACACTTCAGCATTTTAGAAGAATCCATTTATATATTAAGAACGAGTATGCTAATTGCAAGCCATTCTTGTGTATCCTTTAAGGGATCTCCACGGAGCAAACCTCATTTGAATTACTCTCTTCCTTCAACAAACACCCAGTACTTGAGATTTACTGATTTTGGCACTGAGTCTGAATTACCAAGACTCTTTTGTGGAGATGAAATGATTAAGATAGAATGAGAATGGGACTAACTAGCATTTACTGTATGTGCTAGGCAAGGGAGCCCCTGTTCTCAGGTCATGCCTAAACCAAGAAGGGCAGATTAGCTCCTCCTGAAAGCAAATAGATCAAACTCCTCAATGCAGTAATGAGAAGGGGATAGTTTACTGGAGTCCCTGGATAAAGGGAGAGGTTTTACATCAGACACCACATACAACATGAAAATCTCCCAACACCTGTTCTCCCCCGCCCCTAAATTTTCTGTTTGTCATTTGTCTCATCTTTCTTGTCCTCCCCATAAAGAAGAAATGTTTTCTATTGTCCTGAACAATTCAGCTGTGCCTCTAGGTTGTAGACATCACTCAAGATGTCCATTGAGCAGTGACATTCAAAACTGTTTTTGCTGGGTGTGTGCCTGCATGCATACCTGTGTGTGAGTGTGCATGCACACGTGCTCCTGTGCTGGGTGATTCTCATTTCGCCTGAAATCACTTATGTTATCCCCTTTGCCCCTTAAAACACCCCTGAGACATTATTTCATTCCATTTTATAGGAAGAAAGACTGACAACAGCTCAGTAACTTGTCCAAGGCTGTATAACTTGTCAGTGGGAGAAGCCACAATGGAACACAGGCCTAATTCCAAAATTCATAACTTGAAAAGCTGGTCCAGAAATGGAAAGCTTTCTTGATTTTCACAGTAGTGGGTGAATTCTTTTTTTTAAAATCCTCATTTGAGGTTATGTTTATTGCGTTTTTTGAGAGAGAGGAAAGGGGAAGAGAGAGAGAGAGAGAGAGAGAGAGAGAGAGAGAGAGAGAGAGAGAGAGAGGTGAGAAACATAGATCATTGGTTGCCTCCTGTACACGCTCGGACTGGGGATCAAATGTGCAACCTAGATATGTGCCCTGACTGGAATCAAACCCACTATCTTTTTGGCGTATGGGAGGATGCTCCAACCATCTGAGTCACTGGATCGGGGCAGCAGTGGGGTAAATTCTTGTCTCCCCCACATTGAACCTTTCCCAGTGGACCCTTCGTGTGTGGTGACAAGCCATGTAGTAGTTTTACTCAAGAAGCTTAGAGTCTAAATCAAGGCCAGTGTGCCAGACTCAGCCTGCTGCAGGTAAATAAAAGTTTACCGGCACCCGCTACACCTGTCCCTTTGCATAATGTCTATCACTGTGTTTGTACAGCAGTGGCCGAGTTGAGCAGTTGTGACAGAGATCGAGTGGTCTGCAAATGTTTACTATCCGGCCCTTGGAAGAAAAAGGTATGTTGACTCCTGGTCTAGAGAGTCGACTGACACATAAATTGGAACTTGAGCACCAGAGCATGAAGGGAGGTGGCAGCGAGCTGTGGGACTCCCCAGGAAGAGAACTGTGCTGTAAAACCACTCAGCAGGCATCAGCAGCCCTCCACCTCTCCATTCCCCACACGAATAGGACCCTGACAACACCAACAATGCATAAAGTCAACACAGTAAGTGCTTGCTATCTGCCAAGCTCTCTCCTGGAGAGAGCTGTGAGCAAAACAGACCACAGCATGACTGTGGAATGAGAAAGAGATAAAGGCCAACGCTATAGGCGCCAAGTGAGAGCTGGAGCAACTTCCTCGATGAGGCTGGGAGGGAGCAGAGCCAGGGCATTTTATTCCAAGGGCACTGAGAACTTTGAAGTCGAGTGGGAGGTGGAGGGATCGGCTTTAAATTGAACACTCGGGCCACACTGTAGAGAAGGGATTAGTGAAAGGTGTGGGTGGGGGAACCAGGAGGATGCTGTTTGCAGTTACTCAGGCATAAAGTGGGAGGAGCTTGAACAGGCAGGTAACAAAGGAGATGGAGAGAAGGGTTTGGCTGGGGCAGATATTAGGAGTAAGACTGAGAGGACTCACAGATGGCTAGGATGTAGAGTGGATTCAAATAAAGAAGCCGGAGGCTTGCCAGAGGCTCCCGAAAGCACCGAGGACAGCATGCCAGGCTGCCATGGGGTTTATTATGACTTCCGCCTCCTGCCACGTGGGCAGGGCAGGACGAAGCAGCAGTCGGTACCCTGGGCGCCCTGCGAGGAGGCAGCCGCTGACTTCCGGCGGGCTGCACCGCAGCTGGAACAGGCAGATGCGCCCTCAGAATAAATGAATCGCCTGGTGCCAGGCAGCTGGCCTCCCCGCAAAAAGGATGGATGGGGCTGGTTAGAGGGAGCTCGAAACTTGTGTTGCGGATCCATTAATGTCAGCCACAGGTTAATTCTGAGCAATTTCCAGGTGATCCAAAAATTCATTAAACTGACGAAAACAAATCTTTGGAAAATCGAGCAGGTGACAGATAGAAAGCCAATGATTTATTGCCTGGACGAGAAGAAGTGTCTCCAGTCCCAGGCCTCGGTCTGTTGAGTGAATCGGCGTGTGCAGGAAGAACAAGGGAGGCGCGAGCCCCGCGTGGCGGGCACGGCTCGGGCCCAGCTTGGCGTGCCCTTCCCATTGCTTGTTTCATCAGGTACTGAGGCGGAGGGGGGCGCGAGGGAGCAGGGGGCAGGAACACATGGAGACAGAAGTCAGGCAAAACTGAGTTTGAATTCCTGCTTTCCAGTTATTAGCTTCTGTGACCTTGGGCAAGTCACTTGGCATTTCTGAGTTTCCACCGGCTCATCTCTTCCACCGGGGTGATCGTATGTTTTCTTCTGGACTCAGGAGTGCATAGAATACACGAAAATGATAGAGCCCCAGGCCTGGAACATCACTGGGGACTCAATAAAGAGCCAACACGATGTGGTGATACCAAATGCAGTCACACTGCTGCTGCAGAATGCCATGGAATGCTTACTTACACTGCCAAGGACAGAACAGTGTCCCAAGGTCAAAAGTTGTGGGGAAAAGTGGGAAATCAGAAGACAAGGAAGGTGGGTGAGAAAATGTGGAGGTGGGTGCTGTTGATTAGAAGAAAAGGGTGGTAGTGTGAGGAGGAGAGGGAGTGAAGGCTGCCATGGGGATTTCCTGGAGTGGCTGTGGTGAAGTGAGTGATGTGAAACCACACTTGGAAACTGGTGCTTAATTGGTTTGAAATTTGGATGAAGATGGTTTCTAAATTTATACCCGTAACATCCTAGGTGTGGAAGAAACCTAAGAAACCAAGGGAAGTGCTGATTTCCCTTAAACACTTGCAGGGCAGGCTGCCCACCATCTGGTGACGGCACTGTGACATTCCTTAGGGGCCCCTCACAAGGTGCACACACATCCCACTTCTCATACACGCCCTTCCATCTCTCATCCGTGGAAGGTCTGTCACAGTCACTGCAATTTTAGGAAGGAATTGTGACACTCCTCAGCTGAAAATACCCAAAAGCCACAGAGATGCCTCAAAGGAATATTTTGCTATGGATTGTTGTTCTTGTGAATGGATCTCTGCTCTAATGAAGTGTATTTAAGTATTTATGAGTATCTATTGGGAATACATTAGACAAACCTTAGTTGGAGTCCACAGACCCTAAGAAACCAAGAGGAACTCTGAACTTTGGCATTCCCACAGTGTGTCCAAGCTGTCTTTGTCTTGGTCTGCCTTCAAAATATTGAAAATTAGTTTGAAGTTAGGGAATGCCTGAGAATGCACGGAGCACAATCCACCCCCCAATGGGGGCATGCTCCTGAGTATTCACCAGTTCTTCCTGAAAGAGGACTGTCCTCTTTAACCTCCTGGTGTTAGATTCATCCAGGTGACTTGCTCTGGCCAGTGGCACATGATTAGATGCAATGCAAACCACATTTAAGCAGAAGTTTCAGGATTATGTGTTTCTATCAGTTCCCTTTCTCTTTCCCTTTGGTCTATGAATGTCATGGGGCATTTACAGGGGATGTTCCTTCAACTTGGATCTTGGAATGAGAAGACACGTGGAATAGAGCTGTACCTAACCTGTAGCTATCAACATATAAGGAGGTGGCAAAATAAAACTAAGCAGTTGTAAGCCACTGAGATTTGGGGTTGCTTCTTACACAGCATAACCTAGGAATAGCAAACTGACACAGGAGAGAGCTGTGAGCAAAACAGACCACAGCATGAGTGTGGAATGGGAAAGAGATAAAGGTCAACACCACTGAGGTGGTGGTTCAACATTGACGAGAGGCTGGAGGTTTTTTTCCCTAATGCAAAACTCCTCAAACTTAACCCAATGAAATATTGCTCCTGCTGTTTTTGATTATTCAGGGGTTTGGTGGCTCAGTGGGTCTGATTTATCAGCTTCACTGTGTGTGCACGTAAAGTGTGTGTGTATGTGTGTGAGTGTGTGTGTGTGTGTGTGTGTGTGTGTGATGAAGCTTTCCATACTGAGCTCATGTCAGAAGGACACATGTTCCTGCTGAAAGCCAGCATGGACTTGGCCTTCAGAGCTGTGCTTCTCAGAGCCATTATACACAGTCAGCTGCTCATTACTCAGGGGCAGATGATCCTACCTCTTTCCTCCTTTGAATATGGACTTTGACCATCTTGCTCATATACATAAGCACTGCTCTTCAACAGTGACAGCAGGAAGCTAAGGGAGAAGCCCAAAGCCACTTGCCTGCCTATTGAGTAATCACTTTGGCAGCAATGAGCAACTAATGCCTGCCAGGCACTGTCCAAGTGCTGAAGAGATATGACCTAGTTTCATCATGATGGCCACCCAGAGATCAGTGTTACTATCTCTATTTTATAGATAAGGATACTGAGGCTAAGACAGTAAGGCACAGTCCCAGGTAGAGTTGCAATACAAAATATTTCTCTACCTTTTTTCATGACTTCAATCAGTACCTCCAAAAACTGATTTACTTGGAGAATAATGTCCAATAATGTGAAAACACCATCCATGTACCATGTAGAAGCGTGGGGCTAGAGAGCTCCTCTGCAATAACGAGCTGGGGAAACTGGAAGCTCAGAGGCAGACCCGCAGTCCTGACCACACAGACAGGGGACAAGATCTCACTAGTACTGGGGCCCTGTCCTTTGGTGCACTGCGTCTATATTGACTCCTTGGGCCGATATGATCCCATGGGAAGTGGCAGGAATGGCAAGTGAGAAGACTCTGTTTCTATTTTGGAAGGCTCCTCCTTTCCTTCAAAGTGAAAAGCCACAGCTTTCGTTTAAACCCTTAAGCAAACTGTTTACTCCCGTACCTCATGCGGTGTGAGCCTGAGAAGCGGGTGGCGCTGCACTTTGCATAGCAAACTTGTCCTCCGCTGGTGCTATTAGCGATTCAACGGAGCTATTTAATTAATTACCACTGACATATGTTCGTGCTAATTTATAAGACTGGTTAGCTTGCACATTGCATCTGAACTCTCGCCTGCCCAGAGAGCTTCCTGAATGTAAAGCAACTGCCTAACTTGGAGCTAAAGAAAGAATGAAAGAAATCCCAGAATATTTTTAAAGTTTGGCAAGTCCTGACGGGTTAGGTTACTTCTTGGTGGTTCTCTGTCAGGAGAGATGTTGTCCCCACAAAGGAAATTTGGTCATGTCTGGAGACATTTATGGCTGTGACACTGGGAGGGAGGAAACTGTGGGCATAGTGGGCAGAGGCCAGGGTCTGCGAAACATCCTACAGTGCATCCCTACCACCCACAATGATCCAGCCCCAACTGTCAGTGTATGAAATCTCAACCTTGTTCAGTGCTCCTGCTTTGGCCAATGTCCAGAGAGGGAAAGTATCTTACTTAAGGTCACACAGCAAGGTAATGACAACACTGAGCAGCAGGATGATTTACAATCATTAAAGCACAGGCTCTGACGTCTGAATACTTGGCTCCCCAGCTTGAACTTGACTCTCTCTAACTAGGGAAACTTGAGCAAGTTACTTTGGTTCTCTGTCTCAGGTACCTCGTCCCTAAAATAAGAATAATAATCATGTCCACTGGTAGCTTTTGAGGATAATCCAATGACATAGACCATGTTTCGATTTGGCTCAGTGTGCCCTACTTACTGTCAGAATTCTGTACCTTCTCAGCAGCAGGATTCAGGGTTAGCTAAGACAGTAGTTACTATAATAATTACTAATACAAGACAAAAAACTGGGATTTAAACATTGTTAGTCCCTTCTATGTCCACATATACACATACATTATATATATAGGTATACATGTATAAAGTATGCCTGTGTATAACATATTTTTTTCATTTGATTGTCATTAATAACAGATTCTGTATTTGTGAATTCGCCTCCTTGCTAGACTGTATTTATAATCCCAATTCCATGTCTGTGCTGCTCTGGCAATCATTCACAGCCACATGCAGAGTGCACTCAAAACCATCTGAATTTTTAAAAAAAATTATTTAATAAGAGAGCGAGACATTGATTTGTTACTCTACTTATTTATTCATTCATTGATTCTTGTATGTGCCCTGACCAGGGATCAAACCCATAACCTTGGAGTATCAGAAGGATGTTCTAACCAACTGAGCTACTCGGCCAAAACTCCCCAAAGCACCTGAATTTTTAATTAAATTAGCTGGCTCTTGTTTCTGCCCTCCTCATCTCGGAAAGAGGCAGGTTGTAGGGTTATCAGCTAGAACAAAAGACATCTCCAAGGGATGTTCTTTAAAACTCACTTTAGTGCACTCCCAGGCAAGACAGAGTCCATTCCAGCACCTCAGGGAAAGCAAGTCAAAGTTAACACACAGCTTTTCAATTTAGAAGAGAAGAGGATTCTGAAGTCAGTACACCACCATGTTTTTGCCTTCCTATTGATTTCTTTGTCTCAGTCTGTATTTGTGTGCTGTTGTTGTTTTAGGTTAAGTTAGGCACTTACAAGTTTTTAGGTTGAGATTTCTATGCTTTTGTTCATTTATTATGAGAGTCTGATGACTACTTTCACTGTCTTTTACACAGAATCTGCCTCAAACAATCATAAGAATGTTCCAGAATATAGCTCCTACTGTGATCCACGAATTTCCATATGAAATGCTGCAAACAAGAAGGTCGCGTGACCCACAAGTTGCTGAGTACATCCTGCCCTGTTTTCTGACAATGGACGCAAGCACCCTACTCCACACTCCACTGGAAAATTTAACATCAGCTCCAGGATCTCTGCAGGCTCCAGGGTCTTCAGTTCTAGGCACCCCTGCTTTTCATTTCCTGCAGCTCTGACCAGTCTCTCTTTTGGGGAGGCCAATGCAGATGTGGACGCCAGAAACTTCTTGATATTCTGAGCCCAAGATCCACAAAAGACATTTATTTGGGTGTGTCACAGTCTCAAAGGAAAGTTTGAGGCAAGGGATGACGTCTACCCAGCACACAACCTGAAAACTCAGTTTTAGGTGCACGTGACCTAAAAATTCCTCCAAAAGCCGCCCATTCCTGGCCCTTTTGCTGGGAGATTTTTCTGCGACTTTCCCTCTCTTTCTTACTCCTCCCAACACCAAATTCATGGGGTATGAGCCTAGTTATCTCTTTGTATTACTGCCCTTCCACATTTAAAGGTTATTATCAAGCTGTTTTTCTAAAAAAAGACAGAATCCCCTAAATGGTATTTTCCTGCCAGCTATAAAAATAACATTTTTAGTCCTTTTTTTATGGAATGGGAGCTCCATAGAAGGCAAGAATTGGATGAATTCACTGGGGATTTAAAGAATCAGGACTCTGAAGGTGAGTCCAAAAATACTATGATATGAGAACAATTGGATTTTGCATCTTTGTCTGCTTGACACTCGGCCCACTTGAGTTCCCGCTTTTTTAAGAATGCAGGTCCAATTCTCAGCTTCTGATGCTGTCACTTTCAAAGATGGCCAAGTTCACTTCAAAAAGATGAGATTGCACAGAAAATTTGAGAAGATGGGCCTGCACTGATTAGCTCACCTTTGTCACGTGTTTTATCACCATTTCTCAGCTATGTGGGCTGTTCTAGCAGAGAACACCTGTTCCTTCATTACAAGTAACAATGTTAACTCAAATAATCACTAATTCTCAGGGGGTGCTCACTGCATAAGTGTCTCTCATTATTTAATTACATTTTTTAACTCATTTAATCTTCACCATGAACCAATGAGGCAGGTGCCATTTTCCTCCCCATTTTATAGGTGAGAAGTCTCTCAAGGTGGTTACAAACCAAGGCAACTCGGCTGCAGAGTTCATGTTCTTAATTGCCATGCTATTCAAGCTCTCTGATTTCAGCAATAACGATGCTTGGGGACTGCTGAATCAAGTGGTGCAACACACAGTGATTGGGGTCTCAAGGTCACGTGTTAAATACTGCCAAACCCTTCAAGTGTTAACCTAAATGCCACTCCCAAGCAGCAGACTTTCCCGGCTCCCATACCAGGAGAGCTTCTGCCATCACACCCTCACTTCACAGTGTGCCATTTGGTGGTCTGTGGTGTAATGGTTAAGTCATTATTTGTGCAATTTCTTTATCTCCTCAGCTAAAATGCAGTCTCCATAAGAATGGGGATCATGTCTCCCCCTTGGTCACCACTGCATTGCCAGTACCTAACAGAGTGTTTGACACATAGTGTGGCTTCAGCAGATACTTGCTTCAAGCATGTGTGCATGAATCCTAGATGTGCATATGCTGATTCCTCCAGAACAGGGCCTTTCAAGTTGCACACAATTGACATTTCTGGCCGGATAGTTCTTTGTTGTGGAGTCTGTTGTTCACACAGTAGGATGTTTAGCAGTATCTCTGGCCTCTACTCACTAGATGATGCTGGCATCCCCACTCGCAGCTGTGACAACCCAAACCGTCCCCAAACATTCATGATTGACTGAAAGACAAGGCACACAGAGATACATAATGCCACCTCTTATTCTAGGGAAACAGAGAAAAGACTATTTTCTAATGGTTGAACTTTACTAATAACACCAGCTTATTATGAAAGTGTGCTTTCACCGGTCAGGTTCTTTGGGAGCAAATACCATCTCTTATTCTAGGGAAATAGAGAAAAGGCCATTTCCTAATGGTTGAACTTTACTAATAACACCAGCTTATTATGAAAGTGTACTTTCACAGGTCAGCTTCTTTGGGAACAAAGATAGCAAGGGGAGTTTACATGAATAAAACAACACCCATCATTGAGAAGTACATATAATGAACATGCACCTTGCTTGAAGGCACCTTCTTATAATGAATATTTGACACCATTATCTCATCTGGTTCATACAACCACCCTGAGGGTGACAGAGGCCCAAACATTGTAGTAACTTGACCAAGGTGACATGACTGATAAGTGGAAGACTTGGGATTTGAACTCTGGAAGGTCTAGCTGATGGCAAAGCCTTCACTCTCAGTCACCAAATTATCAGAATCCTTTTGTGTTCCTGATGCCTTTTGTTTGCGAACATTTTCCCAAACGCTCCAACACCCGTCTATATCAAAGGGAAGGCACTTAGAAGACAAACACCCATATCCCTGTGTCTGGAACAGTAGCCTGGCACTTAAAAGGAGTTATTGAATGGATGAATGATCTCCAGGTTATTAAAATAAAGTTCCCACTACTTATTAAGGGGTGTATATCTTTTTTATGGAATTCTTGTCCATGTCTAGACCAAGCAGTTTAACCAAATTTTCAGGCGCCTCAGCTTCTGCAGGCTCACACTTCCCACAAGGCCCCTTTAAGTCTAATCTTTCATGAAGATATTTTTCCTATAGGGGAGATAAATTGGTGATGTAAAAATTATTAAATTAATTTCTTAAAATCTATTTTTTCCTAAAAAGAGACGGCCCCTCTTTACTAAGGGGGATTCATAATAAGACTGCACCCCTCATATCTGCATGCATTAATTTAAGGCATCATTTCTCCCATTTGGTCAAATGGGGGTAAAATAGAGCTGTCTAGAATGTCCTTTAAAGCCCATCATAGGTATGTGTTTCTCAGTAAACCCTTGTCCACATTTCTTTTACAAACTATGGACATGGGACACGAAGACTTCCCCAGCAACTCAGGCAGGGCGATGTTTCTGCCTCCCTTGGTTTCCTTTTGGGTTACAGCGGATGCTCTGAAAAATTCTACCCACTGACTGCTGCTCAAGACAGTGGGTGTGAGCCAAGAACATCTATTCAGCCATTGTGACATCCCAAGGGCGCCAGCAAGATAGAAGGCCTCAGGCTACAGGCTACAGGCTCCCCAATGCCGATCTGGAGCTTCTATTTTCAGTGGTGCAGTGGGTAAATGGCACCCACGAGGTTTGGGATAAAAAAACCTGCAAAGGAACAATCAAAATAGCTCTCCATGTTGGTCCTCTTCCCCTTCCCCTCCCCCATTCTGGGCCGCAAAGGGACTTAAGTGGGCAAGGAGACAACAGAGCATCACCAGAAAGAAAGGAACTTGTCATCCGTGAGTGGCCTCATGAGCCACGGTGCGTTCTTTGAGGGATGCATTTCTCTTGTGATGGCATCAATGCCGACGGAACATGCTCTCTAAAGAGCCCAATATGTCTCAGAGAAAGAAAGCCACAAAAGAATACAATGACAGTGTCGATTCTCAGCTCCCCGGCAGTGAAAAACTGCACTTGAAGGCTATACAGGGATCGTCTTGGGAACTTTATAGAGTGGCTGAATATCCTTTGTCAGTTGTAAGAACGTCTGATGGCTAAATGTCTGTGTGGTCACTTGTCCCCACACAGGGTCTGAACAGCAGAGTCTTGGGGGAGAGGCTCTGGCCTTCTGATTTTAGAATCCCAGTAGCCCTGAAAAGAGGGCCAGGCCAGGAGGATGCAGTCACTGGGGAGATGGGGTGCAGGCAGGGAGAGGCACTAGGTTTGAAGAATCAGACTGTTGATCTTGCAACCTTTCAGCCTTAACCTTTTAAACTCTTAACCTTTTCTTGTGACACGGGTCCCTTTGGCAGGCAGGTAAAGATCATGAGATACATTCTCAGAATAATGCTTTTTAAATTATTATTTTTTAATCCTTATTAGAGGATAGTTTATATTGATTTTTTTAGAGCAAGAGAAACACCAATCAGTTGCTTCCTGTATGCATCTCAAATGGGGATTGAACTCCCAATCTTTTGGTGTATGGGACAAAACTCCAACCGAGTCACATGGCTAATAATGCTTTTAAAACAATATAAAATATTTTGTGTCAAAGAAACCGACATTAAAAACATATATCAGCCCTAACCGGTTTGGCTCAGTGGATAGAGCATTGGCCTGGGGACTGAAAGGTCCCAGGTTCGATTCTGGGCAAGGGCATGTACCTTGGTTGGGGGCTCATCCCCAGTAAGAGGTGTGCAAGAGGCAGCTGATTGATGTTTCTCTCTCAAAGATGTTTCTAACTATCCCTCTCTCTTCTTCTCTGGAAAAAATCAATAAAATATATTAAAAAAAACATGTCAATATACTTAATAAAATGTATGAATGATAATATATGAGCTTCTTTATTAACATATTAAAAAGAAGGTTCAGTAGTGAGTCTTAAGATTTCATAATTTTGAAACTAATAAGTGTAAATGATATTTTGAAATATCTGCAACACTTGTAACATGATAATTAGCTGTGATTTCTATTGGTGGCATGGTCACAGTTACACTAATACCACTGTGTTTTATTTGCTCATCCATAATTGAGGGACATGTCAAATTTCAGTTAGGAGTTAGTGAAAATGAAGACGCATTTTATTCCTCCCCTGAATTCATGGCCTTCCTGAACTCTATTAGCACACCAGGCTGGAAACCTTTGCTTTCAAAATGACAGTGATACAGAGCACAATTCTTCAACCCCTGCCTCCCTTCTCTCTTTGGTATTTTTTAAAAATCTATTTTTATTGATCATAGAGATAGAGGAAGGGAGAGAGCTAGAAATTTCAATGAAAGAGAAATAGCAATCAGCTGCCGCCTGTCCTCCCACTGCTGGGGGTCAAGCCTGCAACTTGCACATTTACCCGGACTGGGAATTGGACTGGAGAACTCTTGGTAGATGGGACAATGCTCAACTGCTGAGCCACACCAGGTGGACAGGTCTTTTCTCTTCTTTGTCTACAGCCATTCCCTCTGGTCTTGTAGGCTTAAATGAGTTTGTTTATATGCTGATGATTCTCAAATTTCTACCTCCAAACCTGGATCTCTCTGCAGACTCCCTCTTCAGTAGTTCTGCTTGGGCAACTTGTTGGCTATTCATACTAAATGTGTCCGCCTGGGCTGGGGCCCCATTTTTCTGATAGTTCCAACCAAGACATTGGGGTATCCTTGACTCCTCTCTTTCTCTCTCTCACCCAGATCCAACTTATCAACAAGTCTGATCAGCTCTTCTTTCACATGTATACCTCAACTTGCTTCTTGCAACCTCTGGGGTACCATCTGGGCTCAGAACACTCATCCTTCACTGAGGTTATTGCAATATCAGTGGTCGGCAAATTGTGGCTTGTGAGCCACATGCAGCTCTTTGGCCCCTTGAGTGTGGTTCTTCCACAAAATACCATGGCTTGGGTGAGTCTATTTTGAAGAAGTGGCGTTAGAAGAAGTTTTAAGTTTAAAAAATTTGGCTCACAAAAGAAATTTCTATCATCCTGTTGCTATTTGGCTCTGTTGAGTTTGCTGACCACTGCTAACCAATTCTCCTTCTCCCTTGCCTCCCTAAAGCCAACTCTCAGCATGGCAGCCAGAGGAATCTTTTAAAAACAACAGAGATACAAACTGTATCACTCCTCTGTTCAAAACTCTCCAAACACCTCCAATACACTAAGAACAAAATTCACGTGAATACAACACTTGCTTTCTGCTCCCTATTTCCCATTACCTCTCTGACAGTATTCCTCAATCAACTTGTGTTACTTTGACTCCATCTTCAAATTCACCAAGCCAATTCCAATCCCAAGGCCTTTGCTCTTGCTGCTACTCTGCCAGAATGTTCTTCCAAATATCCATGTGACTCCTCACTTCCTTCAAGTTCTGGTCCAATATAACCATTCTAGAGAGCCGGTGCACAAATTTGTGCATGGGTTGGGTCCCTTGGCCTGGCCAGCAATCAGGGCTGATTGGGAACCTTGGAACCAGATGGCCAGAGAGGAACTGCTGGAGGGTTCCAGGGTGTGTCCAGCCCTCTCGACCAGTCCGGATCGGCCATACCCCAGCAGCAAGCTAACTTACCAGTTGGAGCATCTGCCCCATGGTGGTCTGTGCATGTCATAGTGACTGATCAGTTGGACACTTAGCATATTATGCTTTTATTATATAGGATTGATAAGCCTTTCCCTAACAAACTGTTCATATGTTGAAGTCCTAATCCAAGAGTACCTCAGAATGTGGTTGTATTTGGGGAGGGGGTCTTTAAAGAGGTAATGACATTAAAATGAGGCTCTTAAGGTGGGCACTAATTAAATCTTATAAGAAGAGATTAGGACACACAAAGAGACACCTGAGGTGTGCATGCACAGAAGGATGACCATGTGAAGGGGCAGAAAGAAGGCATCTATCTGCAATCCAAGGAGAAAAGTCTCAGGAGAACTGCACCCTGCTGACAACTCGATCTTGAACTTCCAGCCTCCAGACTATCCTTGCCACCTTATCCTGCTTTATTTTCCTCTAGGAGCACTTGTCACATGTCATAGATTATGGGCTAATGTATCATCAGCATCTATAGTCCTGCACTCAATAAAAATTTGTTGAATAAATGAATGAATAAATGGAATGGAAAATTTCTAATGAAATTATTTTCCTACTTCATAAAAGTCACAAGAGTCACTGTTACTAACATGAGGCCATCACATGGGAATTAGATGGACCATCCCACATTAACCCATAAAGCAATACTCCATCCACTGAACCATGAAGGAGATGACCATGGCAATAAGGAGGGCCTAAGCCAGCCCTATTCCCTTCACATCATAGGCATGTTCTTTCTCATTTGGGCATGTAGGTAAGGAGTTGTTTCTAATCTATACTAATAAGAGCCTATGTGGTATCATGTCCTTATGTCATCACAAGATGGCCATCATAAGATGTCCATGTGCACAGTGGAGGCAGGGCCTGGCAGCCACTCCACATGGTAAAGCCTGGGGGTCCCGACTCTGTGGAACACAGAGGAGGCCAATCTGGTGTTTCTGCTGCCTTGTGCAAAGGAGGCAGGTCCCAGCAGAGGAGAGAGGTTGTGGCAGGGGAGGGCAGTTGTGGGCCACCAGGCCAGCACGGGAGCAGTTAGGCATCAATCAGACAAGCAGGGGAGTGGTTAGGGGCAATCAGGCAGGCAGTCAGACATTCCCTGAAAGGTCCCAGATTGGAGATGGTGCAGGTTGGGCTGAGGGACAAATCCCCCCCCAGTGCACAAATTTTGTGCACCAGGCCTCTAGTCCTATATAATAAAAGTCTAATATTGTAAGTATCCAGTCATCTGGTTATCCATTCAACCAATCAAAACATAATATGCTAATGATATGCTAAGGCCACTCAACTGCTCGCTATGATGTGTACTGACCATTACGGGGCAGACACTCTGACCAGTGGGTTAGCTTGCTGTTGTGGTCTGGCTGATCAGTACTGAAAGAGACAGGCCAGACATGCCCTAAAGCCCTCCTGTGGTTCCTCCCTGGCTGCCAACCTCCCGTGTCCCTCCCTGGTCTCCATCATGCATTAATGGGGTCCCTCAGCCTGACCTGCAATTCGGGCTGAGGGACCCCTTCCCTCCGAGTGCACAAATTTCATGCACTGGGTCTCTAGTTGTTAATAATACTACTTCCCATCCTTTTGTGTATTCAAGCTGGTGTAGTTCTTTCCTATACACTAGATTTAACCTTCTTCTCTCTTATACCCTCAGAAAAAAATTGCTTAATTCAATATTTGCATACAGTTTTCTTTATACTGTGAACATAGCACTTTGAAATAGTTTTGTGCTTATCTAACTTTTCTGCTGGTCTGTGAATTTCTAGAAGGAAAGAATGCTTGTATTTTAGGGCCAAGCAGAGTACCTGGCAGATAGTAGATGCTGACTGAATGTTTGTTGATGGTATTATCATCTAATATTTATTGAGTTTTTCTAACTTCCTTATATTACAATAGGATGTTATCAGCAACAGCTCTCAAGGTTGCTGTGTTAACATCACTAAACCACTGAGAAGTGTCCAGCACAGAGTCAGGACTCAATCGTGTTTGCCATTGTTGTCCCTATTGTTAATGATGCTGTCTCTCATTTAGTACCAAAGTGCTTTCCTCACAACAAGTATGTGAGAGGCAAACCGGTTGTAATCATAACAGTTAACAACTATTGATTACTAATACATACCAAGTTTGGGACTATTTAAAAAATTCATTATCTTATTTAATTTTTACAACAATCCTATGAGATAGATGCTCTTCTGATTCTCAATTGAGAGAAGTGGGGACAGACTCAAAGAGGCTGAGTGGCTTGCCCAAGGTCACACAGCAAATAAGTGGCAGAGCTGGGATTTGAACCTGGGTCACTCTGACTCCAGGGCCTTACCCAGTATGTTGTGGTAGGGTGGCATTGTCCTCATTCTGGGAAAGAAGAAACAGAAGTGGAGAAGTCAGCTAATGATTAAAGCACGTAGCATGTGAGCATCAGAGCTGAGATTTGAGATAGGAGCATTTCCTTTGAGCCAGTAGGGAGGGGTGCTAGCTGAGATTCGGGATGCCTTTCAAAAGCTGGCTGAACAAAAACCAGGCACATCTCCCATCCTATTGGGACACTAAACAACCTCGTACACGATGACTTATTAAGTGCAGACTGATAAGTGCTATAAGGAGTAAGGATCTGAGAGTGCGCAGCAGGCAGTCCTGACCCAGGCCGGGTCAAGGACACCGCAGTCAGAGATGCATGGCTTGCGCAGCAGGCTACGCAGTCTGCACAGCCTCCCTCCTGCATCTTCTAGGGAGACCAGTCTTTGGAGCATTACATGATCTTGCAGTTCCTCTCAACCATATGATTTAATTATTGGAAGTACCACATGCCCTTTTCCAGAAGGACAGATATGTGGAAAGGAAGAGAGGCAGGGTTAATATTTTTTCTTCTGGTTTATGAGTTTCATTGATTTTTCTAGAAGGAAAAGGCTTCTCTTTGACCTTGTTCCAACTAAGCAGGTTTGCCTGGGACAGGGGGTCTGGAAGCTGCTCAGAGAAGGATGACCCTGGCCCCATGCCCCAAGAGAAGTCATAAAAGGCAGCCAGGCAGGAGCATAGAGGTAGAGATAGCCCCAAGTGTCTGAAATGATGTCTCACTCAACTCCCCACAACCAACCCCTCCCCACTGAATCCTGTTAATTTAATTTCCAAACCTTTCCAATCTGCCCATTCCTCTCAGACCATTTGCTGTAGCTCCAGCCTTAGATGCTATCTTTGCCTGAAGTAGAGTAACTTGATCCTCAGCCTCCACTCTTATTTTCTCTCAACATCTTCTCATCTGAGCAACAGAGTGACCATCTTAAAATATAAATTAGATTGCTGTCACCTCCAACTTCTTAAAACGCTGCAGTCACTTCCCATGGCATTTGGGATAAACATCAAGAACCCTTCACATGTGGAAGGATGTTCAACAGCAGGTGAATGTATAAAGAAAATGTGGGAGGGACATGCAGCAGAACACAATTTGACCTTAACAAAAAAGGAAATTCTGCAACATGCAATAACATGGATGAACATGATGCCATTATGGAGGACATGATGCCAAGGGAGATCAGTCAGTCACAGAAAGGTACACACTGCTTATATGAGGACTATATTGTAGAACCAAGGGATGAAATACTGGTTGCCCGGGTTTGGGGAAGGGGAAATGGGGAGTTATCAATCAATGGGCTCAAGATGAATACGTTCTGGAGATCCAATATACGCACTGTACCTACAGTCAACAATCTGTATTGTGCACTTAAAAGTGTTAAAGAGGGTAGATATGTTAAGTGTACTTACCACAATAAAATAAAACTTCTAAAAAAGAATTAAGCCAAGTATTACCACTAATCATTATTTTAAAATTGACATTTACTGATTGATCAAATCCTTGTCTGCCTCAACTCACCTGGGGAATAGACACCAATTTATTCCAACAACAATATATGTTACATGTACATTATTAATAAATACTGGAAAGAGTGTTAATGATTTGATAAATTGATAATCAATATTTTCTGTATATTGAGAATATTTTCCTAAACATACAAAATGTGTGGTACAATTAGATAGTTTTAAAAATATATTCTTATTGATTTCAGAGAGGAAGAGAGAGGGAGAGATAGAAACATCAGTGATGAGAGAGAATCGTTGCTTGGCTGCCTCTTGCACGCCCCCTACTGGGGAGCAAGCTGGAAACACAGGCATGTGTCATGGCTGAGAACTGAACCATGATTTCCTGGTTCATAGGTCAATGTTCAAATACTGAGCCATGCTGGCTGGGCCAATTTTAACATGAAAAAGGTAACATTTTTATGTTATAAAAATCCCTTCATGTGGTCTCCCAAGCCCTTCAGGACTCCTGCTCACCTCACTTGCATCATCTCCCAAGTCTCCTTCCCTTCCTCACCAAGCTGCAGCCACAATGACTCTTTCCAACTCTTTGGAAAATTCAGTTTCTTCCTATTTTGTGGTCTTGAGGGTTTCAACATACATGAGTGGCTCCCCCTTTGTAGCATTCCCACAGGTTCCAAACTTGTATGTATCTGCAGTGGTTTGTTTCCTGAGCCTCTCCAGGTGAAGCTGACTGGCCTTGAGGGGAGAGAACACGCTGCCTTGTTCACTACTTCAACTCCTGTGCCGAGAAGCTAGCTTTATTCCATGCATATGTGTGGAGTTCCTAGGAGGCACCAGATTTCATGGTAGGTGTTAGGGATACGAGATGAATAGGCTGTAGTCTCTGACTAAAGGAGAGCTGGATAAACAGGTCTCTGTTGAAACATACTCAGTCCTAAATGGGAAGACATGGACCTCATATGCTTTCTTGTGCATAAAACATTTGAGGAAAGAAGGAAAGAAGAAAGGAAGGAAGGAAGGAAGGAAGGAAGGAAGGAAGGAAGGAAGGAAGGAAGGAAGGGAGGAAAGAAGGAGTGATGGGAGGAAGAAGTGAGGGAGAGAGGGAAGAATTCTGAAATACATATGGAAACAATTCTACACATGGGAAAGGAGAAGGGAACAACGAGTTTTGCCTGGGAAAACTGGGATGGCTTTTCAAAGGAGGTGGCGACTGATCTGACCCATCCTTCAAGGGTCCTGAAGGATGACTAAGCATTTTTCAGATGCTCAATTGAGGAGGAACACTGTATCAACAGGCTGGTGTGAGTGTGGGGGTGGTCTGTGTGAGACCGGAGGCAAGGATACTGGTTAAAAGGCTGTAGCCAGAGTTCAGATGAAAGATGAGCGGGCCTGACCTGGGCAGCAGGTGTGCTTGGTGAGGAGATGGCTTTCAGAGGCATTGCAAATCAACCGGATTCAGGGAGGCTATTAATTAGGACATGTTTGGCCCTGAGTAATAGAATTCTAATCAATGGTAGCCCAAACAATACAGACATCTCTCATCTCACTAACACAAACACTGAAGACAGACACCTCAAGGTTGGCTCAGCAGCTCAGTTATGCCATTAAAGATCCAGGCCCATCCCAGGATGGATCCAGCCTTTACTATGTTGGCTTCGTATTCTCCTGCCAGTCGTCTCTTGGTTGCAAGCTGGCTGCCATTGCTCAGGCATCCTGGCTGCGTTCAAGGACAGGAAGAAGAGGGTGTGTCAGGGCGAACCAGAGCATCAAGAGAGGATCGCTTTGATTCTTTCTCCTTTTATTAGGGAGGAAATATTTCCCAACGTTTCTTAGTTGATAGATGCCGATGTCTTATTGGCCAGGAGAGTGCCAATGACCACTCTCGGCTGCAAGGTGAGCTGGGCCATGAGATGTTCAGCAAAGGGGAACAGGGGTGCCTGGGTGGCTCAGACCAGTCATGATTCATACCCTGGAACTTGGATACTGTCTGGCTCCCCAGCAAAATCAAGATTCTGCTAGCAGGTGGACCAGCATCTAACAGTGCCTGCCACGGGGTGGGAGGTGGGCTCTAGATTTAATCCAAGCCGTCTGCCCCTGGATGTGAAAAATGGCAGCCACCTCTTGGCTCCAGTGCTGGGAAACTGCCGCCACTTCCAGCTGGGCCTGCTGTTCTTTGCTCATACATTCCCAAGAAGATGATTATGCAGAACAGCAAGAGCTTTCTTGTTTGCTGGAATAGTCTCGAGAAATAAGACTGCATTAATAATTTGTTTTCTTGGTATGGGCCATTCGGTTGCAAAACGATATTCCAGTCATAGCACAATACTTCCTTTCCTCATTTACATTCACCGTTGGTTTAATTATACTTTTCAGTCAGAATACTTATTAATTTTATAGACCTGCCTGAAAATTAAATTGGATAAATTCCTTTTGCTCGGTACCTTGGAAAATGCGTCTTTCTGACCTGCTGCTGGAGCCCACTACAGCCTGTGCTGTTCGGTTCCTCTTTAAGTTCATTTGCAAGTAACTTTAAAGAGTATATCCATCATTTCTGAGCAGGAGAAAGCCCACAAAATGCAGCCCAAATTTAAAACAAAGTAGGACAATAGAGAAAATGGTCAAATATTTTATTTTCGAACGGGGGGAGGGTGAGGGAAGCCATTGAGTGGGCATAACATTTCCCTTCCAAGTCCAAGAATCTGCCACTGAGTGCAGGAAGGACAGGGAGCAATGGCCTTCTGCTGACCAGCTAAGGGGGAAATCATGAGGGCAGCAGCTGATGCCTTTGTCCATTAAACATTTACCAACCTTTACCATGTCTTAGGCACTGTGGAGCTAGGAATACAGTAAAAGTGTTAGCGGCTCTAAAGCAACTCCCATCTTCATGGGATGGACAGTGATAATTAAGCATGCTTGGTGTTATGATAATGGACAGAACACTGAAAGAGGCCAAAGCTGGGCAGCAGACCCCTGGACAGAAGCAAACATAGCTACATGATATGAGCTGGAACCCCACTGCCCAGCCCAGTGCCTGGCCTAGAGAGGCTCAATAATTAGTTGTTGGGTGAACTGCATTGAACTTAATCAGACTTGGTACCATGTATTAAGATAATATTAGCTGCTATAACAAGTAGACCCTCAAATCTCAATAGCTGTCACATAGAAGTTTGTGTCTCTCTGTGTAGATGTGTATACTACCTCCAGCTTATTGAACTGCAGACCTTGGGACTTCTCAGCCTCCATAATTACATGAGTTAGTTCCTTATAAGTTTATTTACATATATTTTGACATTTTTTGCCCCCTTTCTCTGGAAAACCCTAACATAATAAGCAACATAGATGAAATGTATGAAAGAATTGATTTCGGGTAGTGTCTAATTATAAAATGTCAAAGTTATACTGATCACACATACACCCAAAAATGCTGTATGTGGGAGAGGAAGATAGGAGCAAGTCATGGACACTTTCCTGTATGACCAACACAGACAGAGGTTACTGGCCCAGACCCTGAGTCTTGCCCAAGTCCTGGAAGCCCCTGAGAAGGGTCCTACTTACAAAGTGGGAATTACACAGGATGAGTAAGTTCTGGGAGTGAAAGTACAGCAGGCTGGCGGCAGCTACATTGCATACTGATATCTGCTAAAGGAATAGATCTGAGTTGTTTTCACTTTAAAAAATGTAGTCATGCGAGGGGATGGATATGTTAATTAGCTTGATTGTAATAACCATTTCACAATGTATGTGTATATGAAGTCATCACCTTCTACACCTTAAATATATACAATTTTACTTGTCAATTAGACCTCAACAAAGCTGAAAAAATGAATATTTGTTAAAGAACAAACAAACAGAGGCATCGGTAGCCCAAGATTTGAATTCTACCTGTGCTTTCAGTCATAGAGTGACCCTGTTGGTGTCCACAGTGAGGCCAGACCAGTGAGCAATTAGGGGTCGAAATACTCGATCGGTCCTGATGCCTCTAAGAATCTACAACTTAAGGCATGTATGAATTATCACAGCGTCTACTGAAGAAGTATGGCAGGGCCTGGCTATAGGAAATGGAAATCAAGTGAATTCCTCTCTGTTGTGGAACTTGAGAGATGGTGAATTCTGCCTGAGTCCCAGCCAGCTCCACCACCAGGCAATTTGTAGAGCCTCCTTGGCCCCAATTCCCTCAGCTATAACATAATAGTGGCAGTCGTAAGATTATCATAGCACCTGCCTCAGAGTATGAGTTAAAAAATTAGATGAGATTAAGGATATACAACAGGCTTGGCACATAGCGAGGGCCCAATGAATGTAAGCTATTATTATCATTATTATTAGAGGTTGTCTTGTTATTAATGGTTGTCTCTTTGCTTTTTAGTATGGTTTTTTTTCTGTTTTCCCCAACTATTTTATACATTTCCTAAATGGGGGCCGGGTGTCATGCATGCTGGTGATGGGGAAAAATACATATAAAATAGGTTTCTAGATACTTTGGAAATAGTAGGCATAGAATTAAAAATACAAGGGCACTATTTTGTAACATTCTCAAAGTGTCAAAATTATACTGACGGAGAGCAAACCTGTCATTGCAGGAGGTTGGGGTTTTGGGAGGAGGAGACTGTAAGTGGCATCAGGGAATTTCTCTGTGGTGGTGGCACAGGTCTGTGCCCTGGTTGTGGTGGTAACGAATCTATTCATTTGATGACATTTCATAGATCTACACATACGTGTGTGTGCGCACATACACATGAGCACATGCACAAAACCCAAATAGGTCTACAGTTCAACTAACAATAAATATTGTATTAGAGTCACTTTCCTGGCTCTGATGGAGTACTACTGTCATGTATGATGTCATCCTGAGGGAAGCAGGGGGGAGGGGGGAGGGAGGGAGTGGTACCCAGGAACTCTCCTTACTACATTCACAACTTCTTGTGAGTCAAAAATTATTTCAAAATTAAAAGGTTTTAAAAAATTACAACAGCAGTAAGAAAATAAAAAAATATCCATTTAATAGTAACCAGTGGCTACAAAATATAACAGAAAATAAATTCTTGATTTCTCCGGCAGATTTGGCCACAGAATCAGATTAGGTTGGGCCACAATGGAAGGAAAACCAAGTACTTAGGTTATCATCAAAGAGCGACTGACTTTGCAGGCAACAATTGTGCCCGGCATTGCCGTGACAGGGCAGCAGTCCAGGGCTGAGTGCAAGCAGCTCCGTGGGGACCCAGGGCAGAGCATTTGGTCTTGCAGGAGGTAGGGGGACATATCTGGGCTGCCAGGAGAGGAAGCAGAGTGGAGAGGAGGCTGGCGTGTTGTCTGTAAGCTTGCAGCACGGGTGCTGAAAATCTGGGGTACAACAGGACTCTCCCACTAACCCATCACCAGGTGTGAGTGCCATCTGTGCTGCTGACTCCCCACTCTACATACCTGTGTCTTTAAGGACAGGTTTCAGGCTGGGATGCAAAGGGGTGGACGTGCTCACCCTTCTTTATGTTGTCCTTGACTGTGGAGATCAGGAGAATGAGAAGGATGACAGCAGAAATCACAGAAATGTGCATGTATTGCAGGAGTTGTTCTAAACATATTACACATTCTTACTCATTCAGTCCTCACCACCAACCCTGGGAGGGTGGAACTATTATTCCTATTTTAAAGGTGAGGCAACTGAGGCACAGAGAGGTGGCGTAAATCACCAAAGATCACAGCTTATAGTTGAGACTGTTGAGTTTGCTCTCATTGTGATCAAACCTTTCTTTCCTCAATGTTTATAAGTGCTGGTGCTGAGGAGGAACAAAAGCAGGGCACGATTAGAAACTTTGTTTAGAAACCTTGATGATTGCCTCTTTACTTTTTAGCCTTTCATTTTTGTCTTGCTTCCCCCAACTATTTTGTACATTCCTTAAAGGGTGTCATGGTATGTGATGGAAAGGAAAATAAAGAAAAAGATAATGTAATCATGATTATACAATCCTATCTAATAAAAGAGTAATATGCAAGTTGGCCATACCTCTACTACACTCACCATCCACGCTCACCATCCATGCCCACCAGCCATCAGGAGTGATATGCAAATTAACCTCCAACCAAGATGGCTGCTGGCCATAGAGAGCAGGAGGGAGGCTTGGGTTTCCCAGGCGGTAGAGGAAGCCAAGCTTTCCTCCTGCCCTTGTGGGCCTAGGCCTCCACTCAATGCTACAAAGTTTCAATTATAGAAGATATATCCCAACAGAAATGGTGGCAGCCATGGAGCTGGAGAGAGTAGAGGGTAGGGTTGTCCCAGCGATGGAGGAAGCCAAACTTCTGCAGCCCTGGCAGGCCTAGGCCTCCATTTAAGGCTACAAAGTTTCAATTATAGAAGGTAAATATCCCAAGAGAAATGGCTGCAGCTGCTGAGCCAGCAGGAGGCTTGGCTCTGCTCCAAGCTACAAAGTTTCAATTGTAGAAGATAAATAAATTCCAGATAGGAGGGCCTCCACTTGGGACACTGGGGGGCATGGCCAGCCTGCAAACCACCACAGGCCCCTCACCCAGGTGGCCCCACACCCCAAGAAAACCCCCACCCTGATCCGGAACACTCTTCAGGGCAAACCAGCTGGCCCTCACCCATGCACCAGGCCTCTATCCTATCTAATAAAAGAGTAATATACAGATTGACCACCACTTCAACACACAAGATGGCTGCCCCCATGTAGTCAAAAATCCTGCCCCCATGTCATCAAAGTTGGCCACCACAAGATGGCCAGCAGGGGAGGGCAGTTGGGAGGGACAAGGCCTGCAAGGGAGGTAGTTGGGGGCAATCAAGCCTGCAGGGGAGGGCAGTTAGAGATGACCAGGTCAGCAGAGGAGGGAAGTTGGGGGCAACTAGACCTGTAGGGAAGGGCATTTCGAGGGGGACACAAGCCTGCAGGGGAGAGCAGTTGGGGGGACAAGGCCTGCAGGGGAGGGAAGTTAGGGGCAAACAGGCTGGCAGGTGAGTAATTAGGCATTAATCAGGTTACATGGAAGTTGTTAGGGGGAGATCAGGCTGGCAGGCAGAAGCAGTTAGGGACAATCAGGAAGGCAGGCAGGTAAGCAGTTGGGAGCCAGCAGTCCTGGATTGTGAGAGGGCCTAAATGGGCAGTCAGACATCCCTCAAGGGGTCCCAAATTGGAGAGGGTGCAGGCTGCGTAGAGAGATACCACCTGCCCTCCCCGTGCATGAATTTCGTGCACCGGGGTTCTAGTATAATATATAACAGGATATGATATAACCACATTATATTATATTTACATACTCTAATCCTATCTAATAAAGATGGAATATTCTAATTAACCCTCACAAATATGGTGGCGCCCATAGCCAATAAGGAGGGAATATGCTAATTGAATGCCCGCCCTCTAATATGGCAGTGCCCATAGCCAGCCAATAAGGAAGGAATATGTTAATTGAATGCCCTGCCCTCTAATATAGCAGTGCCTATAGCCAATAAGGAGGGAATATGCTAATTGCTGCCACGGCCTCAAAGATGGCAGTGCCCACAGAGAATAAGGAGGGAATATGCTAATTGACTGCCATGGCCTCAAAGACAGCGGCCCCCACAGCCACAAGATGGTGGTGCCTACCTCCATAGTCCCCCAGTCCCTTCAGCCCCCCAGCCACCAGGGCTGCCCAAGGCTCAGGTAACCAGGGCTGGCTGAGGCTTGTGCTGTTGGCAGTGCAAGCAGCAGAGGTGTGATAGGGCATCGCCTCCCCCTGATCACCGGGTCACCTCCTGCCCCTGAGGGCTCCTGGAGTGTGAGAGGGGGAAAGCTGGGCTAAGGGACCCCCCCGCCTGCTCTAGTGCATGAATTTTCATGCACTGGGCCTCTAGTTACATTATAATACAAAAGAAGTTTAGGTATACTTTGGAAATAAAGACATAACTGGGAAAGCAGACACAATAAAACTAGAATCAAAAGTCCAAGGGCATGACCCTGTCCAGTGTGTTCAGTGGATAGAGCACCAGCCCTGCCTCCCTCCTTCCCTCCCTTAAACTCTATCTAAAATCAATGAAAAAATATTCTCAAGTAAGGATGAACCAAAACAAAAGTACAAGGGCACCATTTATATAATATTCTCAAAATGTCTAAATTAAAGTGAGAGAGAACAAATCATTGGTTGCCATGGGTTAGGGCTGGGGGAAGGCATGTTAGTTAATAGTATTGCACCATCTCCTGGGTAAAGAAGGGGCACTTACTGTTTCCTCTTTGTCACCTAGGGCACCTAAACAATGTTGGGTGCCTAGGCTACATCCTATAAAAACTGGTTTGAAAAACAAACAATGGAAAACAAAAGCAAATTTAAATCCACCAGCAAAAAATGTTATGAAAACACCAGTGCTGACTTTCCAAAAAGAGCAACCCCACCTCTACGCAGAAGTTCATAAAAATTCCACTGTGTACCAGGACTGCACGGATTTTCAATTATAAATGAGACGTTAAAAGGTAGCCGGAGCCCCTGAAGCTTGCAGGCTCCGCGCAGCACTGTGGCGGCAGAGGGAGAGCTGTCTCCCTGTATTGACGGCCTATTTATAATTGAAGAGTTTGAGGATGCAAATGAAAATGAGTCAACGCCAACAGGAATGCCCGAAAGACATAAGTGAGAATTTCGGCAATTAAGAATGTTGTCTCAAAGGAAATTAGTCTGGTCCATTAATTACAATGCCTTAAAGGGGAAGAGATTCCAACCAAATGCTATAAATTAAAGTATCAAAAAGAAAATTAATGGAAAGAGAAGATAGAAAGGCCAATGAGAAGCTCATCTCAGAGGTGGTGATGGAGTTAAGAGAAGGGAGAAAAAATACTGAGTGTGAATACCATGTCTCAGTCCTCTGTCCCCTCCCTCCCTCCCTTCCTCCCTCCTTCCTTCCTTCCTTCCTTCCTTCCTTCCTTCCTTCCTTCCTTCCTTCCTTCCTCTTTCCTTTTTTTCCTTCCTTCTTCCTTCCTTCCTTCCTCTTTCCTTTTTTCCTTCCTTCTTCCTTCCTTCCTTCCTTCCTCTTTCCTTTTTTCCTTCTTTCTTCCTTCCTTCCTCTTTCCTTTTTCCCTCCTTCCCTCCCTCCCTCCCTCCCTCCTCCTCCTCCTCCTCCTCCTCCTTCCTTCCTTCCTTCCTTCCCCCTCTCTTCCTCTCTGCCTTCCTCCCTGCCTTCTTCGCTCTTTCCCTCCTTTCCTTCCTCCCTCCCTTCTCCCCTCCCTTCCTACCTCCCTTCCACACCATCTCCTTCCCTTCCCTTTCTACTACCTGGCTTCCCTTTCTCCCTTCCTATTGTCCTTCATTCCTTCTGACTCTCCTTCCATATCTCTTTGATTTCTCTTTCCTGCCTCCCTCCTTCCTCCCCATGTACCCCCAGTGGGCTAATTCCTAAGGGCAGTGACACACTAGGACCATCATTCCTCCCTCTGCCTTGGGCCACATTCACAAGCCAGCTGCTACCTGGCCCCAACTCCCCTACTCTGCCCTTTAAATAAGCTGCCAGGCCCATCAAGGTGAGTGAGCAAGGCACTGGGCTGACCTAGGTGATGATGTTGCTGACCCAATGACACTCCAATGTCCCTTGCTTTAAGTTCTCAAAAATTGTTTGTATTTCCTTGCCACCCCAACTTGATACGGGAGAACTTGAGCTTTGGTTTCTGATACCGAGTGACACTGATGTTGTTGAGACTGCTCCAGCCCCTGGGTGTGGTGTCCGCTCCACTCTGTATTCCCACTCGAACTCCACAGCACACCCATTGCTTTGACTCACCTCTCCACTCTCCAGGGCAGGAGTTAGGAGTCAAAGTCACCGTCTTTATCCCAGTCTAGGACCCCATAAAACATCCTCAACTCTCTCTGTAATAGGAACAGTTGTTTTCTATAATGAACTACCCCAACTTCAACTGTTCATGCTTTTTTTCTATAAATGCATCAGCTGCATGGCGATTTACTGAATATGGCTCTAAAAAATACATCGTTTCTAATTTAAATACTTTGGCCTCATCTGGAACAAAAATATCTGAAACTAGGGCTTTGCTATGCTGATTGTATTTTTTTAAATAAATAGGAATATAAATGCATGATGACACAATGTTAAATGTGCATCCAGGTGCCACCTGCCAGTCTTTGGTGCCAGCCTTCCTGCCGGGGAGAGAAAGCATGGGTTTTGGACTAATGACAATCTGACTTGGCTTTGCCACCTGTTGTGGAACTTTGGGCAATGTTTGCATTATCCCCACAGCCTCAGTTTTTCCATCTGCACATTGGCTGTAATTATATCTGTCTTTCTAGGGGTTGCCTTGAGGACCTAAGACATGCATTAGGATACATGTTTATTTCCTGGATTGAGGCTTCTATGCCCTACCCAATGGATTCAGTTACTTGAAATGCTTGGGTAAATTTTAACACAATGTTTGTTATACATATTGATCAGATGTCTATCCCCATACAACAGGCTTCCCGAATGAAGTGAGGGTATGAGACCGGTGAAGGCATCTGATCTTACATAGAACATAAGCTCATTGATGAATGGGCAATATTTCATCATTCTTCACGTCACAGGGATGCTTGCCTGGTGCCAAGCATATGGCAGTGTTCCATCAATTCCTGCTGACCTGTTGATGTATTTCTCATCCAAACATTGCCAAGGTGGGCTCTGCTGGAGGTGTGGGAGGCAGCTCACGGGACCCACAAAGCAGCCCTGGCCTTATGACAGCGCCATAAGCAGATCCCTAGGTCTCTCTGGAGCTTGCCAACTCTGGTATCATTTCCCATCTGCTTCCATTTTTCCTGCGAGAGTGGCTTTACTGATCTCATTAATTTTCTTTTCCATTTTTGGCATGGGGAGGTGATATTACCCATGCTTTAATGCCTTCTGTGTTTCAAAAATTAAAGTATTATTATGAATGAAATGGCAAGAAATACACTTTTCACCAAATCATGGCTAAACCCACCAACTGTCTTCCATTCGAATGGCAGGACATACTCTGAGCAGGGGTTCTGCTCACCCAGGCCTGAGGGCTACAAACACAGATGTAGAATTTCCTCTCGGCTGAGATACTTCCATGTGAAGCCAAGCCACTATTCTTTCTCTTGAACATTTTCACTTTTGAATTTCTAAAGACAGTTGTAGATTCTCCAATAAGGGGATATTTTTCTTTTACAGCAATTACATGTGATGATTTTCTCTTCTTTTGATTAAAAATTAGTCTGAGGAGGTCTTAAAAGGGACCCTGGAGCTTAAGATTTCAAGTTCAATATGTACTTTACTAAAAAAGAGCTCTAATGTAAAGGCAAACAAAGTCTCTCTTATGAAAGCTCTTTTACTTCAATAACTAACTAAAGTCACAACCATCACCAACACAAAACTTTCCCCTGACCTTATTTGCTACTTAGAACTCTTTGCAACAGGAGAAAGAAAGAGAAAATAAGTGGTTTCTCTGTATTTGGTGAGTCCCCCAGAGCAGGGGCTCCATCATCTATATGGGTCTCCCCAAAGCTTACTAGGGTGTCTAGAACAAAGTAGGCAATACTAAATAATTAACAAATGTTTACTATAGAACAAATGAATGAATTTGTTTTCTTTAAAAATTTTATGGAAGAACTAGAAGCCCCGTGCACGAATTCATGCACCAGTGTTGTCCCTTGGCCCGGCCTGTGGGATGGAGCTAAAACTGGCTCTCTGACATGCCTGAAGGGGTCCCAGATTGAGAATGTGAAGGCCTGGCCCATGGACCACACTGGTGCTCGATCAGGGCCAGGGAGGGACACAGGAGGTTGGTCAGCCAGGGAGGGACCATGGGAGGACTCCAGGACATGTCTGGCCCATCTCTCTCTGTCTTGATTGGCCAGACCCCAATGGCCAGCTAAGCTACCAGTCAGAGTGTCTGCCCCCTGGTGGTCAGTGCACGTCATAGTGTGCGGTTGAGCTGCCTTGGCATACCGTTAGCATATTGCACTTTGATTGGTTGAACAGCTGACTGGTCGACCAGAGACTTAGCATATTAGGCTTTTATTATATAGGATAATAACATATACACTCAAAAGGGCACACATCCTAAATGTACAATTTGATTTATTTTTAAAAAACTTGAATTCACCCACATAACCAGGGCCTAGATAAAAAAGAAAAAAAGAAAAATACTGTGATCCCAGAAGTATATCCCTCTCATTTCACTCTTGGGTTGCTAGTCCTCCTTCCCAAATATAACCAGCTTCCTGATGTCCAACAGCAACAACATTGCTAACTATGAACTTCATATAAATTGGACCACACAGTGTGTCTTCTTTTGTGACTACCTTTTTGCACTCCAGATTATGGTTCTGAAGTTCATTCATACTGAAACATGTAGTTGCGATTTGTACATTCTGACTATATGCAGTTTGCTGTCATGGGCACCTATAATTACTAATTATTCAACCAATAATTACTAAGTAATCATTAATAATTACTAAGTACCAACTGCATGGCAAGCACAGTACTACATCCTGGGCATAAAATAGACATAATAGAGCTCTCTTTTGTAGGGATTTTTCTAGAGTCTATGTAGGAAGATAGACATAAATTTAATGAGACCATACAGCCTTACAGAGGCCACTTCAGTTATATACACATTTCAGTTAGAAATAAAGAAAGAAATCGCTGACTTCATGAGGATGGGGATGGAAGACGAGTGCTGGAGATTCTTTGTAGGGACATGACACTAAGTCAAGTCTAGGAGGATACATGGTGTGCCTGATGGCTATGATTGAAAGAGGAAGCAGGAATAAAAGGCTTTCGGAGCAGAAAGAACAGCTGGGGTATGAAATGCAGGTGAGTAGTCCAGACACAGTGTGGAATTCAGCACATCATGGCTATTTAAGTGGAAAGTGGCAGGCTGCTGAGGAGATGGAGAGTCGGGGAACATCACTATCTTTCAGGAACAAACATTTTATCACAGAAACAGTCACAAGCTTCTGCCCAGACACCATCAGCAGAATCCTACTACAATTTAGGCAAAAATAAAAAGAATCCTAAGTCTAATTTGCAGAGAGGGTCCCTTTGTTAACTTTTGGTCGAGAATGTGTTTGTGTGTTTTCAGAGAACAACTCCAAGTCCACGTGGGTTCCTGCGACTGTGAGGAACTGACGGGTCTGTTCAGTCACGAGGACGGTCCAGAGATGGGGGACACTGACGACACCTTGCCATGCTAGCAGTAGCAGTCGGCAGCTGTGCAGGGCTGCAAGCGGCCCAGGACCAAACCAGAGAGGATGGAATTTGCATTGCCACGATGTGTCCACCATCTGGATACCATTGCTGACATGTACACATAAAGAACTATTTGACATTGAAACTGGGACTCAGAACAGTTGGACATTGAAACTGAGACTCAAATATTTTTTGTTCTTATACATTTATTTCTAATATGCAGAGGCAAGATATTTTTGAAGAAAAGAAACAGGGGAGAGTGATTGATATAGAGGTAGGCAGGCATTGAACAGGCTGTCAAGCTACAGAGGGAAGGCTGGAGATGGTAGGGAGTGGATGCTGGGGGAGATCAACCGAAGGACTTGTATGGATGCATATAAGCATAACCAATGGATGAAAGACACTGGGGTGGGGAGGGGGGAAGGTGGGGACATGTGCTGGGGGGTAAGGGAGGCTGGGGGGAGGATAATGGGGGCAAAGGAAAACATATGTATTACTATTAAATCTAAGTTATACTTCAAAAAAAAGAATTAAAGGGAGGTAATCTATCAACTGTACAGAAATAAAATGGATAATGGAATGCTATAAACAATTGTACACTAACAAATTAGAAAACCTAAATAAAATGGACAAATTCCTAAAAAAAATATCATGCATCTGCATACTAGATATAAATATATAAGAACAAAAAGTGTTTTGAGTCTCAGTTTCAATGTCCAACAGTTCTGAGTCCCAGTTTCAATGTCAAATAGTTCCTTATGTGTACATGTCAGCAATGGTATCTGGATGATGGAAAAATGGTGGCAATGCAGGTTCCACCCTCTCTGGTTTGGTCCTAGGCCACCTGCAGTGATGCACAGCTGCTGACTGCTAGCATGGCAAGGTGTCATCAGCGTCTTCCATCTCTGGCCTGTCTTTGTGGTTGGAACAGACATGTCAGTTCCTCTTTGTTGCAGGAATCCATATGGTCTTGGAGTTGTTTTCTGAAAATATACAAACATATTCTCCACCAAAAGTTAAAAAAGAATCTTTTCTGTAAATTAGACTTGGGACTATTTTTATTTTTGCCCCAATGATTTTCCTTTGGCTTATTTTGACACCTTGTGTGTTTTTCATGGGTGTCCTGCTGTTAGCATTACAAATGGAAATTAATTTTCTGAAGTAAGAATTTTCTAAGTGTAATTGACTTACAGGATATTTTTCATTATATGATATTACTCCACTATTCCCTCCCCTTTGTTTTGATTAATGGGGGCTTTTGGAAATTTTATATTGCATTTTGGTAACTTTAAATTTTAATTTTTGCACAAAAATATGACTGCTTTAGGTTCTTTGCATGTTAGGCAATTTTATGAAGAGATGAACTACTAATAGAAATTTTAGGAACAGCTTTTTGTCTGTTATACTTAATTTTTCTTGAGTATTCACTTATTTCAATTAGTCAATTTAAATTAATCTGAAAACTTAATTACTATTTTGCTGTCAAATTTAAAACTCAAACAATAATCTTAGTTTACCCTGTAAATATCAGTGGAAAGGATTATTTGCATTCTTGAGTAGGCCCTGAGCATTCCTGGTGCTAGATTGAATTTAGAGATACGGCTGCTGTTGCTGGCCCAGTCTCTGTGACGTGGGTCCCTGCCGTGCATGGAAGACAAAGCAGCCGTGGGGGCAGAAGACCTCCGTCAGAAGGGGTGAGAGTTCAGGCCCCTGCAAAGTTAGGGGAGTGAGGGTCTGTGCCCCACCTCTGTTGACCTTTATGTTCTCTCCTGATGGCCCCTCTGTGACTGTGCCTGTCTTAGGTTGTTCCTTCCCTGAGGAATCTTACCCATCTCTGGCTAACCAGCCATCCTCCGGGGCCAAACAGGGTGATGTGAGATTCAGTTCTATCTCCTTGGTAGTGTATGCCCCTGTGGCCTCCATGCTCAGCACCTGCCTTGGGATCCCCTCACCTGCTGGCAGAGTCCCATTACTGATCACATATCTCAGAGGACTCAGGTGTTTGTTTTTTCCAGGGAGTGCCCAGCTCACTCCATTGGGTGAGAGACAGATCCATGGTACCAGCCACCCAGAAGCTTCAACCTCAGCTTGAAATGAAAGCTCAGGCAACAGCTTTATGCACCTGGATTGTGAGAAGAGAGTCCCTCTTGGCAAAAAGGGCAAGAGGGGCCAACTTTGGTGTTTTTTAATTAGTCTCTGGAGTGCATGCTCTAGTGGTTGGCAGACTTGTAAAGAGGAAGGACATGGCCTTCCTCCTGATACCTGAGAGACCTCTAGGGCACTTGGCTCAGCCTGGGTGTGAGCAACTGACCTGGCAGGAGGTGCTGAAGTCCCCAGAGATCCACATGTCAGGTTTCTACTGCTTTGCAAGGCAAGCTCAGTCCTTACTTAACGAGGCTACTAGGGTAAAGTGCGCGTTCCCACTCATTTGTTACACATCTAAATCAACACACTATAACCAAGCATTATGCTATCATGGCAGTTGTCCACCCAGAAGTGTTTCCTAATTTAAACATCAAAAGAGAATTCCACTATTTGGTATCAAACAGTGAAGCAAAACCACATCCAAGGGGAATTTTCTCCAGCTATGGCACTCTCCTCCATTTCTGGTTATTGACACACTGATCCCCCATCTTTCTCCCTTTCCTATTTGTCCTCATCCAGTTACTTCCTGACCTCCTTAGATGCCAGCCCCAAGTGTCAATGCACAGGGATATCTACCTTGATCCCCCCAGGTTACTTCAAAATGCCTTGTTTGTATAGTACCTTATGTTTTCCCCTCTGAGTTCTTATCACAATTTATAGTCATATATTTATGTGATTCAGTACTTAGTAAACATCTCCTCTACTAAAATTTGAGAGGAGTGTAACTGAGACTATTTTTTGCTTAACATTTTATGTCCATGGTCCAGAACCTGGCACATAATAAGTACTCAATAAATGCTGACTGAGTGGATGAATGAGCCCATGAATGAATAAAAAACGAGTGAATGAATGAATGACCAAAGCTTTATCAAAAAGGACTTGGTGTCCTGTAATTCCCTGCAATACTTTTGCCACTGTTGGTTTTACATACAGGCTTCCTGGACACTCAAGGCACAGTCTTTTGGATGAGCTCAGAGGTTCCCATGTTTCTGTGAGCCCAGCTAAGCTCAGCCCAGTTTGCTTGGCGAGTTTGTAGTTCAGTTCCTCCGTTTGATTTCCATCATCACCCACAGCCAAGTGGGAGTTGTTGATTTTCTTTAATTAAGGCTGGAAGGATGGCTTCCTGAGTGGGTAATATATTCCCAGAGTTCAGCATTTCATCTGCACAGCCCACATTTCACTCAGAAATGGGGCAGAGTCATTAAAAGAATGGCCAGACGGCTTCCTCTTTGGTTGGTTGTTTGCCTACGCTTAATGAATGAATAAATAACATGTCTATTCATTACCAACTTTTGAGTGGAAATAATTGCTGGGTTTGCCTTGTTTGCCTGGAGTAATGTTCTTTGCATTTGTTCTGCCTTCTGCCTGGGTCACTGCAGTATTTCCCAATCAATGGGCCCGAGGCGTCCCCTAGGGGCTGACAGTCACCTCCGGCTCACCTTTGAGAGAAGCAATCATTCTTCCAGTCCTCCAGGGTCTCGTTTAGTGCACTGGGAATGCTCATTTGTGGAAGGAGACCCTGGGACCCTAAGAAGTAAATGAGACTGGTAGGCCCATTAATTCTTTGAGTGTACCCTGGGGGCACCTGAGGCATTATAATGTAATTACTTCTGAGAAAGTCTAACTTCCTCTGTACTTTGGCAAAAAGCAGTTTACAGACAAGAAAGGACTCCACTGCGCCCTGTCTACGAACACATGCCTACCTTCAGTCACAGAAGCCTAGTGGGTGGGCATGGTGACTCTTGGTTGATAACAGGGGCACTGACCCTTGTGACTTCCTCATTCATCTCTCAATCATTAACCATCATTTTCCAAGTGCCTATGCTGGCCATTAATTCAAGATGCCTGGATCCCTCCCTCCCTCCCTCCCTCCCTCCCTCCCTCCCTCCCTCCCTCCCTTCTTTCTTTTCTTTCTTTTTGGATCCCTTGTTTCTATCCTGGGTCTGTGCAATTGCTTCCCACACGAACTCTCCCAGCCTCCTGCACCACTGCTGCAAGTTTTTTCTCTCTCTGTGGCTGCACAGTGGTCTTTCAAAAACACAAATATCCTCAGGAACACTCTGCCGAGATCCAGAGGCTCTTTGTTCAGCTCAGGATTCAGGAAAGTCCTTTGCATGACCTACAGGCCCTCTATACAATTTGTCCCTTGACACCTTCTCCAGCTTCATTTCTGTCTGCCCTCTGTTCCACTTACTGGTCTGCCTGCCACATGAAACTACCTGCAGCTCCCTGAACATATGCTGTGTACTCTACCTCTAAGCCCTGCCTACACATTTCTCTCCACCTCCTCACTGTGACCATCATGCATTCTTTGAGGTGCTAGATCAGGGAACACCAATGGAAATCCCATGAGAGGACAGGCAGGTTACCTAGCTTTGTGAATAATGTGATAGGGAGTGGTGGGGTGTGTGGCAAACTGGAGAATGCATGCCCTTCCTCAAAGGAGCAGCTACCACTTGGCAACACCTAATTGTTGCCCTGAGGGGATGCAGGGCCAGTGTGTCAGATCCACTAATTTTCAAGAGAAGTTGGAAGTCTGCATTTTTATTTGAGATCTTCCCATTTTTAAATGTGGTAAATATTTCTCTTTTAAATTCAATTTTTAAAAGATGGGTACCAACTGAATTGGTACTCTAGTGCAGTTCATAGCTGCTAACTCTTGACTCCTACCCCAAACTGAGCCCTCCTTGTCTTGGAAAGGTTAGTAACTCAGCATCTCCTCAGTGAAATCGTAACTCCTTTGAGTCTACATTATAGTTTACAACTCAACCAACAGCTCTGGGGATCAATTTTTGTGTCTCTGGAAGTTAGCATAGTACCTGGCATATAGTGAACACCCAGTAAATGCAGGATAGGTAAACAAGCAATTGAATGAACAAAGGATTAAAGACGAATTTTTTTCCATCTATAAGTTTATAAATCACACTCACTTCAGAAAGACTGAGGGGAGTTGTCATACATGTTTTTAACAGTGGGGAAAAGAACAGTTTTATAGAACCAGCCTTCAATCCTCACCATAAAAGAAGTTGGTATCCACCTGTGAAAAGCAATTTGAGGGAGAACATTCAGTCCCATGGCCTGAAAATAACCACCACCCATTGGATCTGAAATCCCCACCATTAGCACCTTTAATGGTTTGCATCATAGCCTATTACCTTGGGAGGCATCCTTGGGGAACTAGCCTTTCCCTGCCATGTTACATGAGAAGTATTGTCTGCTTCTGGAAGTTAATATAAAAATGTCCTGGGTTCCTTTCCCACTTCTGTGATCAATTTGCTGCGTGACTTCAGACAACCATCTCCCTTTCTTAAGACCCCAGTTTTCCCAACCATAAAGAGAGACTTTATGTCTAAAGTCTCAATCAAAGTTGACATTTGATATGAAATAAAATTAGATCAGGGCAGAATCTCAAACACTTGTGGCTTGGGTGTGGAATTTGAGGAACTGCAAAGCCCATGCTCATCTGAAGAGGACAGCAACTGTGCACCTGCAGCCAACACCTGCCAGGTGGAACCACCTACACGGAGCTACCTGATCATCAGATTTTTCTAAGGAGAGCCAAAAACTTATGATTTTATACAAAATACACTGTTTGGAGGAGAACCAAGATGGCGGCATAGGTAAAACACCTATCTTGCTGTCATACTCAGCAATTTTAATATTACAGCTTAACGAAAGAACAAACACCTTCCATCACCAGAAAGCTGGCCGAGTGAAAATTCCACAAATAAAAGTGAAAATAAGACACTGTGACTCGGAGTAGCGGCGGTGGACAGCGTTGAAAGATTCGCGTGGAGAGAGGTTTGGAGCGAGCGCCAGTGGAGAGGGCGGGCGGCTGAAAACCGGCCAGTTTTCTCGCACGGGGAGACAAAGACGTCCCACTGGACTGATTCTCCAGCTCTGGGTGAAGTTCAGGGAACCAACCCACTATCATACGGGGTGAAAACTGGACAGTGGGAGGGCACGCCGAAGCTCGGGTGCTGCCGAGTCTGCCGGCTTGTGGAGAAGGCAGCTTGCGTGAACAGCTCAGCTGCGTGACCGCGCAGAGAGTGCTCTGCGACTTGCCCTCTCATTCGGGAAACCGTCAGACTGCTTTGTTTTATGACCCTGGGTGAGACGTTGGGTATGCAGACTCATTTGGGGAGAGTCTGAATTCCCCGGCAGCCGGTGGAGCTTGGCAGTGGCTCTCTCTCAGAGGTGCTGGGGGGTCATTGCCCCTGGAACAGAGTCCCTGGGGCTTCATAGGGTGGAGCTAACGCTGTCTGCTTGGCCCAGAGACTCCGCCCATCCAACCTGAGCACAGCTGAGCTTCACAGACAATTGGCCTGGAGGTCAACCCCTCCAAGTGCTAACAACGATTAACCTGAGCTTAACTTCAGCAAGACTGTGCAACCCATATCCACCTTAGGTAACTGGGGAGGCTGAGCCACTGTCCCTAGTAGGAAGTCTACCACACAAAGCTAATTGACCAACTCAGGGAAGCAGCCACGATGCAGAGACATGGAAAGAAATCAGATGTGAAAGAAATGGAGGAAAAAAAACGACTGGACATGGAATTCAAAACCACGGTTATAGGGCTTTTCAAGAGGCTCCAACAAAATGTCGAGGCCTATAAGGAAATAAGCAAGACCACAAAGGAAATGAATGAGTCCTACAAGGAAATGATCAAGACCAACATGGAAATGATCAAGACCAACGTGGAAATGAATGAGTCCTACAAGGAAATGAAGGAGACCCTCAAGGATATAAAGGAGACTCTCAAAGATATGAAAAAGGACCAACCAGAAATTAAGCATACACTGATTGAAATAAAAAATATTATACAAAGACCTAAAAGTGCTCTGGAGCACCCCAAGAACCAAGTTAAAGATTTGAAATACAAAGAGGTAAAATCCACTCAGCTGAAAAAGCAAGAAACCAAAAGAATCCAAAAAATTGAAGATAGTGTAAGGGGCCTCTGGGACAACCTCAAGCATACCAACATCTGAATTATAGGGGTGCCAGAAAAAGCGAGAGGCCAAGACAATGAAAACCTATTTGAAGAAATAGTGACCAAAAACTTCCCACACCTGGTGAAAGAAATTGACTTAGGAGTCCAACAAGCGCACCAAACCCCAATATTTAGGAACCCTAAGAGGACCACACCAAGGCACATCATAATTAAAATGCCAAGAGCAAAAGACAAAGAGAGAATATTAAAAGCAGCAAGAGAAAAACAGATGGTTACCTATAAGGGAGCACCCCTACGATTGTCAGTGGACTTCTCAACAGAAACGATGCAGGCCAGATGGGAGTGGCAAGAAATATTCAAAGTGATGAACAGCAAGAATCTACAACCAAGATTACTCTATCCAGCAAAGCTATCATGCAGAATTGAAGGTCAGATAAAGTGCTTCGCAGATAAGAAAAAGCTAAAGGAGTTCATCACCACCAAACCAGTATTATATGAAATGCTGAAAGATATTCTTTAAGAAGAGGAAGAAGAAAAAGATAAAAGTATAAATTAGGAACAACAAATACACATCTATCAACAAATGAATCTAAAAATCAAGTGAATTAATAAGCTGATGAACAGGATAAACTGGTGAATGTAACAGAATCACGGACATAGAGAGGGAATGGACTGACAATTCTTGGGGAGAAAGGGGGTGAGGGAAGTGCTGCAAGAGACTGGACAAAAATCATGCAACTATGGGAGAGGACAGTGGAGGGGGGTGAGGGCAGAGTGTGGGTTGGGTACCAGGTGGAGGGGAACTATAGGGTGAAAGAAAAGGGAACAATGTAATTAATAAACTGAACAATAAAGATTTAAAAAATAATAAAATAGTAAAACAAAAAAACAAAAAAAACCCCAAAATACACTGTTTGAATGTTGGCAACTAAATCACTTAAACCAACCAACAGACCAAAACAGTGTTGGCCAGACAAAACTTTTGTGTTGACTCTACTAGTATTTGACCCATTTCTGAACCAGTTGCAGGGAGTAGGGGCATGAAAGCTGAGTGGCTAAGCCTGCACTGCATGCTACCTCTCTTCAGGTGGTTACTGTCATAGTTAGCTAGTTAATATCAGTAACAGGAAAAGAGCAAAAGGGAGGCCAGACATTATCAGCGTGGTTACCGGGCAGCTCCCCCAGGAAGCCACAGCTTCACACTCCCCTGAAACCACCGGTCATGACCGTTCCCTACAGATCACTGGGGAAAAGGGTGGGACAAAGAGGGAGAGAGATGGGTGCATGTGCAGTGAAGTGGGAGTGACGGGGTGATGTAGGGAAGGTGCTTGCCTGTCAGTCTCTCCCAGGGAACAAAGGATTGGCCAGGAGGGTGGACCCACAGCAATCACACAAACTCTTGGAAGAGCAACATTCCCAGACAGAGTTCCCTCTCTTGCGCTCCTGGTTCCTGTCCATCTCCTGCTTTTGGTTTCTGCTTACTCTCTCGTGCTCCGTGACCTGTACTCGCCCACCATGTGGCTTTAAGCCTGGGCCATTCAGACCCCCCACACAATGGACTGTAGCTGGGAACACAAGCTAAGCTGGCCAGATGCTGGACTAGACTGGACTTTAATGTAGGGCAGAAACTCTGGTCAGTGGCCCTAATTCTGGCCCTGCTGATGACAAGATAGGACTTTTTCCATGGCGGATGGAGAAGGGACCTGAGAGGGGAACTCCCTTTACGTCATCAATAAAGCTTTTCACAAAACCTCATCCCCTTCTCCCCCGGAGGCCTTAGGGAACTCTTTTCCCCGAGGCACCTCAAGAAGCACTTCCACTGATAACAAGACTTAAGTCAAAATCAGGAAAAGTTAGACAAACGCTACAGTTACCTGCCACAAGGCATCACCCAGGCTCCCCACTGCTTTTCTTCCCAGAGCCAAGCGTTATCCAGCTTGAAATCATTTGATTTGGAAAAACCCGGAGACTGCTCTTATAACCAGATCTGTCCTTACCCACACGGGATTTTGCAGCCCGTTCTCAAGAAGGAGGCAGCCATCAGGGCCCACGTTCAGGCATGCCTGCTTTTACTGTATTTCCTTTACTGCGCTTCACAGGTGTTACCTATCTGTTTCACACATGAAGGGGAGACCCTCCACCAGCAAAATATTTCAACCCACTTGATTTCGCTGTTTGCTTCATTGTGGTGGTTTTTGAAGAGACCCTCAGTCTTCCGAGGTCTTCCTGTTGCCACCTCCAGGTCTTGCCAGCGCAGAGCAATTCTGCTCAGGGAGGCCCTGGCTCGCTTCTCGGGGACTGGCACTATCTATTTTATTTTCCCGGAAGCACACACATCTCATTCCAGGGGCTTCTCCACATCAGCCAGAGTTGTGGGGCCAGCTTCGGATTCCCCTCTTGCAGGTTTTATTCCCATCAAGGGCATGTACCTTGGTTACAGGCACATACCCAGTAGGAGGTGTGCAGGAGGCAGCTGATCTATGTTTCTCTCTCATCAGTGTTTCTAACTCTCTATCCCTCTCCCTTCTTCTCTGCAAAAAATATCAATAAAATATATTTTTTAAAAAAGAGTGAGATGAGGGTCTTATAAAAAAAAGTATATGTGATTTCAACTAGTTGTACAAGCATTTGCCATTTCTCTCTCTCCCCCTCTTCTTCTCTTCTCTCCCATTGATGAACTCTTTTGATAGAATTTATTTTGGTTGCTGTTTGCCCTTTGGGAGATCAATACAAATTTAAATGAGAAGTGAGAATATTTGTTGATCAAACACAGAGTGGGCTGCTGAGGTCCTGTCCTGGAGATGACCCCTTTGTGGGATAGTCTGGACCTCATCTTCCCCAAAATGAGGGGAGATGGAGAGGGAGGAAGAAAGGGAGGATAGAAAGAGAAGGAGAAGGGAAGAGAGAGAGGGAGGGAGGGAGGGAAGAAGAGAAGAAGGGGGCGAAGAAGGAGAAAAGGAAAGTGAAGGAAAGGAGGGAAAAGGTGTGTGTGTCGGGAAAGGGGAGGTACAGAGAAAGAATGAAAGAAAAATAAGAAGTGACCAGATCAGCTTTTCAGATTTCCATTTTGGTTGGCAAATGCCAAGCACTTCTGGTCTTTGGCTAAACTTTGATACAGATATCTGCACGATGAGACCGGACTGACTGACAGTCCCCCAGGATTTGCTTATATTGGTTCTCAGGCAGGAAGCCACTGCCAGCTCACCCGTGCTCAGAGGTTTAGCTGTCAGTGCATATTTCAAGCAGCAGGCAGGAGCTGACTGCATAATCCAGACCTTTCAGGCTGCTGGTGTCCTTGCTGCCAGGGTGGTGCATAATAATCCAGAATGTGATTTGGTTTCTCTGATGCTCTTCATAGTGACCGGGCTTGGGGCCCAGCCTTCCTGGGGAGCGAGGGTATGGACTCCTTTTGTCTAGACCTGGCAGTCTCCTTTCTCTTAGTGCACCTAGACACCATCTACATCTTCAAGAGGAGCAGATGGTTACAGAAGATACTTTTTCAAGGCACCTCCAGGCCAGATGTCGGCCCCCAGGTGGCCCTTGGGAGGAAGGAGGGGATAGAAGTCTGTCTCCCCGAGGTCCCACCTGGGCCCGATGCTGGACACAGCACTCACTGTGGCATTCTCAACACGTGGGGCGGCCTGCGGTTAATTCAATCAGAGGAGCGGTGTGTATCTGACTCTCTGTCTGGAGGAAAACAGATTCACACATCAAATCAGAAACAGAAATCAATTCTAACTAAATTGAATATGTAAATGTATGAAAGAAATAGGAAAGAAAATAAGACAATGTGCAGAAACTCTGGGTGGAGGAGACCTTTCAATGCTAGACAGAAAGTCCAGAATCTGTAAAGTAAATGATTGGCAAACTGAACACACAAACAATTAAAAAACAAACAAAACCCACACATAAACAAAACCTGTTCAACTAAAGACCATATGAAAACAAAGGCAATGCTAGACTGGATAAAACCTTTGCAATACATGTAACTGACAAAGGATGAATACTCCCAACAGTTAACATTTCTTAAGGTCTCCTATAAACTGATACAAAGATAAACAACCCAGTTTAAAATTAGGCAAAATACACCAACAGGAACAGACAATCCCTGAGCAGGAGGACATTAAACATACGAACATTCTCAACCACAGTGATAATCAGAAAAATGTAAATTAAGGCAACCACGTGGCACCATTCCTCTTCCAACTGGGGCAAAACATTACAAAGACTGATAATCTCCGGTGCTGGAAAGGGTGTGGAGAAATGGCAACTGCATGTACAACTAGTTGAAATCACATGTACTTTTGTGCAAGGTCCTAGCAGTATTTCTTAAAATTCAAAATATTTCTACCATTAGGGCCAACAATTCCCTTTCTTTTGAAGCACATATTCCAGAAATAAAAGCTGTAGAGAGGCTAACTTGTACAAGGACACAGGCATACTCACTCTGTGGCATTGTTTGTAGTCCCCCTTCAAGAAAAAGAAAAATGTGAAAGAGAAGTAGAAGTAAGGAGAGACGGGGAGAGACTAAAATATTCTGAATGTTTACCAAAAGGAAGGGGGTTAATGCAATATAGTAAACCCTACAAGATAAGAAGGTGCAGCCATTTAAAGGAGTGAATCAGGCCTTGGCTAGTGTGGCTCAGCTGGTAGGAACATCAACCTACACCAAAAGGTCAAGGGTTTGATTCCTAGTCAGGGTGTGGAGAGCGCCCTTGGGGAACAAAGTTCCCAGAGAGGGCGGGCCTTGCAAGGCCCATCTGCTCTAAAGGTTAGTTATGGTTTCTGCCCCCGCCCCCGAGAATGGTTACCTTCAATTGTAGTTTAGCAAACAATACTGCATTCCAGCACATAACATTGTAAATAGCCAAACTGGTCTATGGGAAATTGGGAAAAGATTTAGGTGCCGTCTTGGATGGACATAAAGCCTAGAGAAATTAGTGAAGATAAGAGGTTTAATGGGAAAACATGTTTATAGTAGAATGTAGCTTTGTTGTTTGGGGAACAAGGAATTGTGTAATATGTAACCAGAAATGTTTAAAAGAGTGGAGAGAAATAAACTCGGGGTCGCAGTCCTAAAGAGGGCTTTGCGGACCTCCTGATCCCATATCTTTTGTTTCTTCTTTCTTTCTATCTCTATCTTTCCGTAAGCCTCGCCCCCCTTTCAGGGACTGCTCGACTGGCCCCGGCATCAGGGCACATGACTAGGTTGCAGTTTGATCCCTGGCAGTGGTCGGGGCATGTGCAGGAGGCAACAAATTGATGTCTCTCTCTCTCTCTCTCTCTCTCTCTCTCTCTCTCTCTCTCTCTCTCTCTCTCTCTCCTTCCCTCCCTCCCTCTTTCCCTGTCTCAAACAAAAGCAATGAAATGTCCTCAGGTGAAGATTAAAAATACAACATAAAATAAAGGAATGAGTCAGATCTATAACAAAAGTGCTAAGTAACAGATTTATTTAGCTTAATTCATCACACTGAGAGTGGCGTTTGGAGCCAGGCTACCTTAATCTGATTCTCTCCTTCAGCAAGCTAATTAACCTCACCGTGCCTCAGTTTCCTCACCTGTCAGCTGAGAGAAATACTGGGGAGATTAGAATTTAATCACATTGATTGCTTAGAACTGTGCCTAGTACCTAGTGAGCTTGAACAATTGTAAGGAATGGTTAGTCATAATGTATGAGTCCACTTTTTGTGATGCTGTTAAAAAATAAAAAGGGAGTGATTAATCACTTCATCATTATATTGTTCCTATTGAAATGATACAGCTAATATGGCTGGTATTCAGCAGGTAGGCAGCCTTTGGGCTTCAGCAGTTGTTAAAATACTGAAATATCTTTGTACCAGTAGGTAAAGAATGTCCCCCACTATCCGGACCATCTTGGGCCATTTCCTAGGGTCTCCTCTTCCCTCCAGCCTTCCAGTGATCCAGCAGTCGAGGGGTTCATGCGTTGGCTGCTGAGGTCTCTAGGTCCCTGCTCCAGAATGAAGCTTAGGTACCTTGTTCATCACAGTTGTGTATTCTGAATATCACCTCTAAAGACAGCAATGCATTGCCTGTGCAATTTATTAAAATATATTTTATTGCTTTCCAGAGACTGATGAAAGGGGAGAGAGTGAAAGGAAGAGAGAGAGAGAGAGAGAGAGAGAGAGAGAGAGAGAGAGAGAGTAACATTGATATGAGAGAGAAAGCATTGACTGGCTGCCTCCTATACATGCATTGACCGGGAATCCAACCAGCAACCTTTTGGTGCACTGGATGATGCTCAGCCAACTGAGCCGCACCAGCCATGGCTTCCTGTGTAATTTAAAAAAATCAGTAAACTGTAACACAAAGAATAATACAATCCTCCTTCATTTCTGCACCTGAGAGGTACTGTATTCAGCAAAGCAAAAGCTGACTCGTGTGATTTTCAAACTGCTGCCTTCTCTTCCGCCTGTCCCTCACCGGCAGTGATATTCAAATTACTCCACTTGAAGCCAGCACATTAAATAACTGAACGTCTAAAAGAATATTAAAGAACTTTAAAAAACCCACCTTAAACATTCCCCATACAGGCTTTTACTGCAACCTGCAGGGGCATCTTCCTGAAAGTCACTGCTCAGAATTTCTTGAGCCCCAGAAATCTTTTAGAAGAATGCCAGGAAATGAATACCTACCTGGAAATGCGTTCTAATTTCTAGGTCTGGCTGTGAATGGACGCCAAGCTCAGGCTTGTTGTACAAGTCGGAAAAGAATAAAATGTCCCCAGCTCCAAATAAATAATAGTGCCAATGACAGATTTTAATGTGCTACATCCCAGAACCCTGGGAGGAGAAAAGTGAGCAGAAAGATTAGATAATAGGCTTGGAAGGGCAAAGCAAGTTCCTCTAAACTGGTTATGTTATGGGGGGTTGGGAGGCAGTGGGACAGAATTGAGAAGCCTCTATTTATAAGCAGCAACAATATAAATGGCAGACACTGTTTTAGCACTGAAAATGTGTCCCAGGACTTTCAGAGGCTGCTCTGATGGGACCCATTTCACAGATGAGAAAACTGAGGCACAGAGGAGTTAACGCTTTTGCCCACTGGTCTCAAAGGGAAAGAAACTTTGGCGCATGGATGTGTCACTGAAGTCCGCTAAACAAGAATTGCTATCTCCAGGGACAGTGGGAGAAGCAGGAATCAGGCTCGTGATCAGCCTATTTCTAGGGGAAGTGATTTCTAGTTGATGCAAGTCTCAGTTCATTCAAGGCTGATTGATTTGTTGGTTGACTTGGCAGGTCTTTGCCTTCCCCAGCAGCATGCACATACCCTGCCTCATTCTGGCCACATTTTCCTGCTCTTTGCCATTGCCTGTGCAGCGAGTGACCTTAGAGATGGAGATGCTATAAGGACAAGAGGCGTTCATTCCCACAGTGGCTCTGATGTTGGATTGAAATGAGGGGAGGGAGGGAAGCTCTAGTGGGCACCTGATACTCATGAGATGACACCCACTATGATTACATTTACATAGGGCAGTGATTCTTTGCCTCCTAAAATGGAATGCAATAGTTGGGCAAATTTTATTTATTAGGCTTCAATTTTCTGGGAGAGGATTGTTCTGGGGATATATTCTCTCACATTGTCACAGGGATCTGTAGCCCCAAAGAGTAGTCATGGGTTCGTATCAAATGTTAGGATATGCATTTTCATTCCTAAATCCTTCTTCCATTTAATGCACATTTATTGGGATCCTACAGTGGGTGAGTTGTAACCCGGTGAAAGGACCAGGATGGGGAATTGGGCGGATGGTCTTCATTTGTGGAGCTTGTATTTGAGTCAGGGAGACAGACATTGAAGGGTTCATCTGGTTGCTCATGAATACAATGGTGTTAATTGCCTCAAAAAAAAAAAAAAAAAAAACAAGGGACAGTGCAGTGAGGTTACATTTCCTGGTCTAGTCTGGTGATTACGAAGGGGGTTCTGGAGGCGGCAATATTTCAGCTGGGCTCTAAGGCATGGGTATTTGGGAGATGAGAGTAGATCTAAGTAAAGAGTGTTCTAAATTCCTGCTATTCCAAGTGAGATACTAGGACCGGCAGCATCAGCACCTGGGAACCTGTGAGCAATGCAGATTCTCCAGTCTGCTCTCCAACATAGTGACCAAGAGCCCAAACTTTGTAACAAGGTCCCCGTGTGGTTAATATGCATTGAAGGTTGAGGAGTACTGTTCTGAATAGATGGAACAGCATCTGAAGAATCACAAGAGGATTAGGTGTTCCTGGGACATAGAGAGAAAGAGGTGGTGGTGATGGTAGATAGGTGGTAGTGACCTCAGGGAGCTCATAAGCTAGGACTTGTAGCCATGGTAAGCAAAACAAATATTTGAGGGGGAATAAATGGTTATGTTTTTGCAAGAACTTTTAGAACTCTAATTTGGCAATTGAGAATATATATATATATATATATATATATATATATATATATATATATATAGAGAGAGAGAGAGAGAGAGAGAGAGAGAGAGAGGCCCAGTGCACAACATTCTTGCACTGGGGGTTGGGAGGTAGGGTGGGTTCCTCACCCCTGGCTTCACCCTCTCATAGTCCAGGACCCCTTGGGAGATGACCCCCTGCCGGCTTAGGCTTGCTCCCCGTGGACCTAAGTCAGTAGTTGGACATCCCCTGAGGGGTCCTTAGTCCTGCAATGGAGGCAGGAGAGGCTCCTGCCACTGTGGCTGTGCTCGCCAGCCATGGGCCTGGCTTTTAGCTGAGCAATGCTTCCCTGTGGGAGCACACTGACCACCAGGGGACAGCTCCTTCATTGAGCATCTGCCCCCGGTGATCATTGTGCACATGACAGCAACTGGTTGTTCTGCTGTTCAGTTGATTTGTATATTAGCCTTTTATTATATAGAATAGAAATACACACACACACACACACACACACACACACACACACACACACACACACATATCCTATATAATAAAGATGTAATATGCAAATAGTCATCACACCACTAAGTCTAACAACCAACCACATAATGACTGGATCACGGATCAGCAGGAGGATGGGGCAGTGAGCTACAAGCAGGAGGCAGAGATCTACAGGAGCGGGCAGGGCAGCAAGCTAAAAGGGGGTGGGGGGTGGAGAGCTAGTGGAGGGTAGCAGCAAGCTATTGGTGCCCAGGGCTACTTGTATATATACACACACACACACACACACACACACACACACACATATACTGGTATACACAAAAAGTATTAAAGTTGCAAATGCTTGTGGTTATCTATCTTTTCTGCAACACATATGCACATCATCTGTTCCCTCATCTGTAAACTAGGACTCACTCATCCTCCATTGCAGGGGGTTATTGGGATGGTTTAAGGCAGTGGTCAGCAAACTGCAGTTTGCAAGCCACATGTGGCTCTTTGGCCCCTTGAGTGTGGCTTTTCCACAAAATACCACGTGCAGCACATACATAAGGTGCTATTGAAACTTCGTGGCCCAGGCACAGAAGTCAGTTTTCGGCTCTCAAAAGAAATTTCAATCGTTGTACTGTTGATATTTGGTTCTGTTGACAAATGAGTTTGCTGACCACTGGTTTAAGGGATCATTGCCTATAATGCTCAGATATCAGGGTTCAATGCATAAGGGATTGATCATTTCATAAATGAGTTAAATACTTCACATTGATTCAACAAGTATTTGTCCTGGTCCTTCATTCTAAACCCTGACATAGGAGCTGAAGATGTCACTGTGAATAAGGAGTGACCTCAGGGATCTCATAAGCTAGGAGTCAAATAGATGAAAATGACACATTGCTAAGTGTGTCAAAATCCGGGGGACTGCAGGAATGTACACGAGATGGGTGACAGAATCCAGGGAGCCTGTGGGATGTCCCATGGAGAAAGTGATGTCTAACTGGCATGGAGAATGAGTTGCTGTTAGTTAGCTGAAGAGGAAGGAGATGAGTCTGATAGTCCCTGAGAGGCATTCACAACACCTGGAATCAAAAGGGTTAGATAGCTACAATATACAACAAACTCCTATAAATTATCAAGAAAAGGCAGAAAACTCAGTGAAATGATGAAAAAACAAAACAAAAACAACAACCAACATTTCTCATAAATACATAATTCAGATACGGAGAAACAATACCATAGTTCTATGATATAGGAAGAGATGCACAAACTCTTTAATAATTAGAGAAATGCAAGTTAAAACAATAAGATGCTATCAATCCATCAGAATGGCAGACATTAGACAGGTAGCCAATGGTTTCCTGTGGAAGCATAAACTGGCAATACCATACTGAAAAGCTATCTGGCGGGACTCAGGGTTGAACTTGGGTATTTGTTAGTCCTATTAACCTCTCTCCTAGGTGTATGCCCCAAGGAAGTTCTCATATAGCTTTATAAGATGATGAGTTCATCACATGAGGTTTGTTTATAATATCAAGCAAGAAATTGGAGGCAACCCAGGTGTCCATTATTAGGGATTGAATAAATAAAATGAGATAAATGCACATTATAATAAGTCATACAGCAGAAGGAAGATACAATAAATAGGTAGGAATCAATATGGGTAGACTTGAAAATAACATATAGTGGAGAAAGCCTCAGGCTGAGCTGTGGAAAACAATGCTATTTATGTTAATTAAAAACACATTTGCACTCAAAATAACTCTGCATGTTTTATGATGTTTATAAACATATATCAAACACATGAGAGAGGAAAATAATATTGGGGACTAAGTGTACACAGGAAGAAATAAATGAATAATGAAATAATACAAGGACTACCTATTGGCCAAGTAAAATGATCTGCCATGGTCTAGGAAATATGATTAGTTCAGTTCAATGCTCTTGAGATCCAATAAACATTCAATCAATAGATTAAAAAAAAGAAATGTAAAAAAAGTGTCTCAGGCAAAGGAATAATAAGTACAATTTCCAGAGAGAAAGAGAATATAATACATTCTGGGTTCAGAGAAGCCATCAGTAGGGCTGGAGCAAAGAATTTAAGGTAGGGAGTGGTAAGTTCTGGGATAAGCAGTGGATGGAGGGTCCCAAAAGCCATACTAAATAATCAAGATATATCCCAAGAGTAAAAGGGAGTCATTGAAAGATTTCAAGTCACATGATTTCTTTTTAAATCTCATTCTAAACTCCTATCAATGCAAGAACAAGGCAGTCCGCTTGAATCAGAAGCTGAGGGCATCACTGGCATTCGTGTGGTGTGTTTATCAAATGTTCATGAAAAAGGCTTTGGGAATATTAGTACCCAAATCATGGACTTAATTTTTTCCACTTTTAAACCAATTATGAGGCAGTCATTGACCTTTCCACCAGTAGTGACACATAAGAGGCAATGTGCAGGCAGAGGCACAGTGTGTGATCTTGGGCAAGGTCACCTGAACTCTGAACAAAGAGTTGCTTTCCTTTCCTTACCAGAAACAACAACAAACCCACACAAACACGTTCTATATCCAGTTTCTGCTGGAATTAAGTAGGAATTAATTCTAACTCTTCACCATAACCTGATGAGGTAGATATTATTCCCAGTTTATATGAAGAAGAAACCAAAATGGAGAGGGAGATGTTAAGTGTCTTGCCCAAGGTCATTAACTGTTAGTCGATGCACAAACTTCAGGTGAAACAGATTATTCTGTTCTTAGGCTGTTTAAGCATCTGTGCTGTGAACCACACCTCGCTGTACTGACCTTCACTGCTTCCTGCAACGTCTATGTATTGGATGAGTTACTGCATATAGCATGTATGGCACATTGGAACCCAGAAATCAAAAACAAAATAGCCTATGGGCTATATGTTGAAATGTGTGCATGTTTTGTTTGACCTGAGTCATTAAAAATTATTTTTGTTGTTTCTGTTGTTTCACATATAAGTGAAATCATAAAAAAATAAAAATAAAGGAACAAACAAAACAGAAACAAACTCACAGATACAGAGAACAAACTGATGGCTGCCAGATGGGAGGGGGGTTGGGTGGAAAAAGTGGAGGCTATTAAGAAGTACAAGCTGGCAATTATAAAAATAGTCACAGAGATGTAAAGCATAGCATACAGAATATAGTCAGTAATATTGTAATAACCATGTATGGTGCCAGGTGGGTGCTAGGCTTATCAGGGGGGTCACATCAGAAGACATAAGTCCAACCACTATGCTGTGCACCTCAAACTAATATAATATTGATTGTCAACTGTAATTGAGAGATTTTTAAAAGTTAAAAACATTTTTGATATTAACAGCCTATATTTTGAAATCTGAAGATTTTAAATAAAAATCCAGAATTTGGGTGAGTTGGAAAATTTGGCAAGACTGTCTCCCATACTCTTTTAGAAAATTCAGTGGGAGCTGAGTAACAACTATGCATTTAGACAGGGCATATGTTTTCCAATTTTCCAAAGTCCCCACCACTCCCTAATGCACCAGTAGAATTTATCTCATTCTAATTAACTGCTGAGCTCTGAAAGACTTTGATGGCCCTAGTTCTTGGCAATAGATGGCCTAATCACTGAGAGGATGGAGCAAAGGTTATCAAAACAAGAAAGATGACCTATCTCAGGATGTGAAACAAAATGAAAATCTGCCTGGAGGTTACCTCCTCCTTGGTCTCAATTCTCATTGATCATTCCCCTTTGGCCTTAATTTCCTCTCTTATAGAATAGCTAAGTGATGCAACAGTAAATATAATCAAAATCTGAGTGCTGGAATTGTTCCTTCAGAATATGAACATTAGGCTTAGCTTTTCCAATAACTCCCTCTTCATTCAAATCTAATTACAAAATGATTTTTAATCATTGTAAAATAAATTCACTCTTCATGTCTGAAAATGTGAAAGCTCTAATTTAACAGCAGCAACCAAGAAAAAAAAAACCTTCTAATGGATTTGCACTAAGAAACAGAACATGGCCTGTGTTGTCAGATGCTCAATAATTTAACTGCAAATGAAGTGTGCAAAATACAATATTTGTGTCATAAACCACCCAGCTTGTCACATAATAGATTTTCAAAGAGCCACGTTTCACGACACTGAGCAATGTTATGTTGGAACAATGAAGTAGCCAATTGAGGTTTATAGGTTTTATTTGCTTATGTAGGAAAATATTGGGTATCACTTCACCCAGTGGCAAGGAGTTCAGAAATGCACTCTGTCTTTGGACCCTACCATTGGAAAGCAATGGCTGGAATTCATCCATCCAACTGAATAGTATAACTCATATTCAACCGTCACTACCTTGGGAGATGTGGCTTGGACTACATTTCCAAGTCTAGAGGGATTTTGTGGTTCCTTTGGTATCACTAATACCATGATAGGTGGAATAGCAGTTCCTCTAAAGATGCCCATGTTTTAATCCCTGGGACCTGTGATTACGTCAGGTAACATGGCAAAGGGGAATCCAGGTTGCAGGTGGAGTTACATTGCAAACCAGCTGACCTTAAGTCATAGAGATTAGCCTGGATTCTCCACATGGACCCAATATAATCACAAGGGTCCTTAAAAGAGGAAGAGTCAGAAGAGAAGAGGCAGAGGGAGATGTGATCATAGAAGAAGCTTAAAGTGATGTGATGTTAGAACAATGTGAGCTGACATGGCTGGATTTGAAGATGAAGGAAGGGACCATGAGCCATGGAATGCTGGCAGCCTCAAGCTGGAATAGGCCAGAAAACACACTCTCCCTCAAAGTCACAGAAGGGACACCTACTTGTTAGCCTAGTAAGATTTCTCTCAGACTTCGAACCCATAGAACTGTAAGATAATAAATGTGATGTTCAAGTCATGTGGCAAGAGGTAATTTGTTATGGCAGCAATAGGAAACTAACACATGGACACTAAAAACATGTCCACAGGAAGAATAATAGAGGAACTGGTACACAAATCTTTTACTCAAAATTAGTAGGCTAGGATGCAAACAAACAAACAAAAAAAGACATTACTCTATTTCCTCAATTTTGTAATGCAGATGTGTTTTGTTTTTCAAATTTTAACATTTCTCAAATCAGGATGTATCTCACAATTGAAAAATACAGTTAATAGAGTTTTTCTCCAAAAACACTTCTAACAAAATTGAAAGCTGTTATTAAATAGATTGGGCATTTTACAGTCTCTAGCACCCTAAAATCATACCAAGAGTTGTAGTTGCAAGCAGCAAGTGGGTAGAATTCAATTGCACAAATATTGATTGGGTATCTTGTTAGTGCAAAGCAGGCTGCCAGGCAGTGAGGTGGGCTGGACATAAAAAGAAAACTATTCCCCTTTCCAAGATTTTTACAGACAAATGAAACAATAACCTATGCATAATAAATTACACTCAAACTCAGACTGATGTTATGATTAAGGTCCCAAACACAAAATGCTATGAGGTCCGGGACCATGTCTGGTGAGTACACCTCCTACTTCCCTGTATCTAGCACAGAGAAGGTACTCCTTTGACTGACTGTAAATATTTTACATATGTTCTATCTCATTTTCCTACCAGATGAATTATATTGTGGAAAAATTTATTCCATTTCACTGCTAAGAAAACTGAGGCTTAGAAGTTATTTACTTGCTCAAAGTCACACAGTTACTAACAGCTTAGACCATGATAGCTCAGCCTCAGCACTAGAGTTTAGTGCTTTGGGATCAATAATTCTTTGTTGGGGGTGGGGGCTGCCCTCCATGCCATGCAGTAGGTTTAAGAACATCCATGGCCTCCAGCCAATGGATGCCAGCCACTGGCACACTCCCCTCTACTTATTACAGTTAAAAATCTCTGCAGACATTGACAAATGCTCTCTCATAGTAGGGGGGCACAATTACTCCCATGTGAGAACCACTGGCTTAAAGAAAAGGACATCAACATTAAAGTATATGTTAACACTAGAGGCCCGTTGCATGAAATTTGTGCACGGGGGCAGGGGGGTGGGGGCAGGGGATGTTCCTTAGGACAGCCTGCACCTGCTCCAATCTGGGACCCCCTCAAGGGATGTCCGACTGCCTGTTTAGGCTCAATCCCAGTAGGATCGGGTCTAAACGGGCAGTCGGACATCCTTCTCACAATCCAGGACTGCGGGCTCCAAACTGCTCACATGCCTGCCTCCCTGATCGTCCCTAACTGCTTCTGCCTGCCAGCCCAGTCACCCCCTAATCACTACCCTGCCAACCTAATTGATGTCTAACTGCTCCCCTGCCAGCCTGTTTGCCCCCAACTTCCCTCCTCTGCTGGCCTGGTCACCCATAACTGCCTTTCCCTGCAGGCTTGATCATTCCCAACTGCCCTCCCTTGAAGGCCTGCTCCCTCCCAACTGCCCTCCTCTGCTGGCCTGATTGCCCACAACTGCCCTCCCTTGTAGGGCCTGGAACCTCCCAACGGCCCACCACTGCTGGCCATCTTGTGGTGGCCATCTTGTGTCCACATGGGGGAAGGATCTTTGACCACATGGGAGCAGCCCTCTTGTGTGTTGGAGTGATGGTCAATCTGCAAATTACTTTTATTAGATAGGATAGAGGCCTGGTGCATGGGTGGAGCCCAGCTGGTTTTCCCTGAAGAGTCTCCCAGATCAGGGTGGGGATTTCCTTCAGGCGAGGGGTGTACTGGGTGAGGGGCCTGTGGAGGTTTGCAGGCTGGCCATGCCCCCCCAATGACCCAAGGGGAGCCCTGGGATCTGGGATTAATTTATGTCTACAATTGAAACTTTGTAGCCTGGAGCAGAGCCAAGCCTTCTGCTTGTTCTGGGGCAGCAGCCATTTCTGTTTGAAACTTTGTAGCCTACAGTGGAGGCCTAGCCCGGCAACAACAGGCAGAAAGCTTGGCTTCCTCCATTGCCAGGGAAACCCAAGCCTCTTTTATCTCCAGCTCAGTGGCTGCTGCTATTTCTGTATCTTTTATTGTAATTGAAACTTTGTAGCATTGAGTGGAGGCCTAGGCTGGCAATGGCAGGCTGAAAGCTTGGCTTCTTCTGTTGCTAGGGAGACCCAAGCCTCCTTCCTGCTCTCAGTGGCAGCAGCCATCTTGGTTGGGGTTTATTTGCATAATCTGCTCCTGATTAGCTGGTGGGCATGGCTGTGGGCATGGCTTGTGGGTGTAGCGAAGGTATGGTAGAATTTGCATATTACTCTTTTATTAGATAGGATATGCCATCTGCAGAATCTTTGATATTCTTCCTTTAAATAATTGGAGCCTTGTTCCTATCCTCTTGAGTATGGGGAGAACACAGTGATGGGCTTCTGATAAGTGGAAGGTGGTGGACTTCATTGGGACATTTGAGATTAGGTCATAGAAATCATCTTTGTTCTCTCTATTGAATTACTTGCTCTCAGGAAAGTCAACTTCCATGTTATGAGAACACATAATCAGCCCCATGGAGAAATCTCCACAGTGAGGACTGAGTCTCCTGTCTACAGCCAGTGGGGAGCTGGGGCAACTGGTCAAATGCTATGGAGTGAGCGGCCTTGGAATTAGATAGAAGGCCAACCCCAGTCAAGGCTTCAGATGACTGAAGCCTCAGTGTCAACCAACCCACCCAGTAAGCCACTCCTGGATTCTTGACCCTTAGACACTCACTGAGATAATACATGCTTATATTTTAAGGTGTTAAGCTTTGGATTATTTGATCTGTTGCATTAGATAACCATACAAAATAAATGATATGTTGAGGAAAGGAGTAAGTGTCTAGAATGGCTGGTTTTGGGGGTGCATGACAGATGGGAGGCAAAGGAGAGAGATGGGAAGGGCAGACAAAGACCAAGTTGCAGAGGACCTTGAAATGCATGCTCAGGAATTTGACCTTCATTTGGATGGGATCTAGAGCCATAATGGGCTCACAAGACTTGTGCCTTTTTCATCTCTATCTGGGCCCTCTTCTGGTTGACCTCTCACTGTATTAAACATAAAGGAAAAACACTAAGTAAAGCTAAATAAAGCAGAGGAGGTCTTTCATGTTCTTTCTCCTGCCTAACTGGTCAGCCTGATCTTCAGACACCCTGTTTCAGTACTATCTTCATCCCAACACACACACACACACACACACACACACACACACACACACACACACACACTCCTTCTATACTTTGCTTCTCTTACAAACAGGGTGCTCTTGTGCATGCATGCATTCATTCATTCATATTAATCCTTATTTGATGATATTTTTTCATTTATTTTAGAGAGGTAGAAAAGACTGAGAGAAATATTGAGAGAAACACATTGATTGATTACCTCTCGAAGGCACCCTGACCAGTGCCCAGGCCAGGGAGGAGCCTGCAACTGGGGTAGGTGCCCTTGACCAGAATCAAACCCGGGACTCCTTGGTCTGTAAGCCAACACTCTATGTACTAAGCCAAACTAGCTAGGGCTCTTGTGCTTTTATATGCTTGCCCTTGTCCTGTCTGCCTCTCCCATTTCTGCCTTTTGACTACCTAGACCAGTGGTTGGCAAACTGCAGCTCGCGAGCCACATGAGGCTCTTTGGCCCCTTGAGTGTGGCTCTTCCACAAAACACCACATGCGGGCACGCACGTACAGTGCGATTGAAACTTTGTGGCCCATGTGCAGAAGTCGGTTTTTGGCTCTCAAAAGAAATTTCCATCATTGTCCTGTTGATATTTGGCTCTGTTGACAAATGAGTTTGCCAACCACTGACCTAAACCAAGTGTTAAGTGTCTCTTTGTTCTATCCCTCCCAGTCTGGGGAACTGTCCTGCCATAGATGCCCATACCTTGCAAGCATGCAATTATTCTGGGCTAAATGGAATAGTATTTGTCCATTTCCGTAATTTTCTTCCCTACGTAAACCTGAGCTCTACAAGTTCACCAGTTGCATTTTTAAAAATCTCTGGAGATGGTAGGAGTCTAATACATGCTTCTAAAACAAATGAATAGATCCATGAACACTAGGTTTTACTAACTGCTCTGTCTGGAGAAATCCAGGCTTCTCTGTAGTTTGGTAGCCGGGTGATTTGTCTTTAAAGGTTTCTAAAGAAAAATAAGTCCAATATTAAGGAGTCTTATCTTGCCCCATGGATGTATGTACCTTGTATTCGAGCTGGACATAAACATGGATATAGCAATAGCGAGTCTCATTCTCCTCCACAAATCACTGGACCAGTTCCCTCTGAGCAGACCAAGAGGCATTACCCTCACTTTGAAACATGACCTAATTTACCGACTCATGGGCAGAAACCCTGAGATGTTGGTCCCTTTCCACCAATGTCCCCAATCTTTCTTTATATGACAGGGCAAAAAAAGTATCCACAATCCTGATTACTTTCCAACATGTTTGTTCCTGTTTGGAGCCCGTTAACTGTTTGTTGTGGAGTTTATTTTGGGGGATTGGGCTTGGCTTTAGGATATAGCTGGTGCAGAGCTGAGCATCTGATGAGCCTCAGACCTATGAGGGCAAGATGGTGAGCCAGAAAAGTGAGAATTAGGTAGGAGGGAGGTCTGCGGACTACAGTCCACAGGGCAAAGCCAGCCCTGTTTTTCATGGCCCTTGTGCTACAACTGATTTTTGCATTTTTTCTACCTCTATTATGTTTAAAATTTTGCCTTTTTACCTGCAAATCCTAAAATATTTACTATATATGGCCATTTGCAAAAAAAAGTTTGCTGGCCCTGGCCGATGTGGCTCAGTTGATTGAACAGCACCCCATGTACTGAAAGGTTGCTTGTTTGATTCCCGGTCAGGGCACATAACCAGGGTGCAGGTTCAATCCCCAGTTGGCGGTGGTTTGAAAGCAAGCGATCAACGTTTCTCACATTGATATTTCTTTCTCTCTCCCTCTCCCATTCTCTCTCTCTCTCAAATCAATTTAAAAACACATACAAAAAGAAAAGAAAAAGTTTGTGGATCCCTGATGTAGAAGGAGAGAGAAAGAATCCTCAGAGATTAAATTTGGAGAATAGACATGTCATCCATGGATTTTTAAGGTGCTCCCAATAAGGTGTTCCATACATGGCTCTCCTCCATGTCCCCTAGGGAAGCTATGACGCATCTGTATTGACAATTAAGACTTGTGAGTTGTGGGTTCTTTGCTAGGGAACATGGGTGGTGTATGTACTCAACCTATACATTGGAAAAGAGGACATGCAGAAGCAGAAGCTAGTGTACCAGAGAACAGTCATCACCTGGTCATTTCCAGCCTCCCTGTTCCTCCCTGTTTATTGTCTGTAGGTCTCAGGTCGAGCCCAGGAGGAATGACACAAACTCATCACCCCCTTCTCTTCCTACTGCCTAAATGAGCTCTAGCTCATGGGGTCATACTGGCACTGTCCTCTGAGAGGACGTGTCCCGCCTTCCCTTAATCACGGGCCGCTTCCTCTGCCCACAGCCCATCAGTGGAGTGCATGACACATCTTACGGAGAGAGCCCTCTTACCCACCAGGGGACCGTAATGCCCAGCAATCATGTTGGCTTTTCCAGACTTAATGTTCTCTCCTCAGTTGTTCCTGCCCCAATGGGAAGTGCACAGATGCTATTTTAAGACATCCTTTAGTACCAAAATACCACTTTGAGACACTCGTGGCCTTCCTTCCAATAATCTCTTTTGTTTAAAGCATAAAGACCGCCTTAGGTAGGAGAGTCTTGGCTTCCTCTGGGAAGCAACCCAAAGGGCAGTATGGAGATGCTCGCAGGATTCCGGCCGAAGCATGGCCTCGGTGCTGTCCAAGGTGTACAACCCAGGGTGGGGTTGGGGGGGGGGAGAGTCTTTCCTTATTTGGTTTCTCATTCTCATCTTTATAGTCAGGGGACTCAGGGGAAGGGTCACAAGGAACAGAGGCATCATGTGACAGAGCACCAGGTTGAGAGTTCAGGCTGATAATGGCCAAGCGGACACTTGGCCTGCCCCTAGGGAATGAGCCGGACAACATGAAAAGCAAACGAGAGGAAAGGGCCGTGGAAATAGTTTTTCCTGCAATGGCAAAGAAAATCGGGACTATAGTTGAAGCAGAGTGTGGGGTGGGTGTCTAGTGACACCATACAAACTCATGGATATTTGAAAGAATGAATTATGAGCACAGCCCTCTCCCCGCCATCCACTAAAGTTTTAGGTCTCATTTCTGTAAGGTTCTATGCCGCCGTGAGAGAAACTGCAAGCAGGGAGTCTGAATAAATGAACAGGCTTTATTGGGGGTCTCTGGGTGGGTTCACAGGCTCGGGGGAAATGGAGCCGGGGAAGCCACGCCCTGTGACTGGGGCCAGGGGAAGGGGAAAAGAGGGGACCCAGCCAGACCGCCTTCCGAACTGCCTGGGAGAACAGTCCGGGAGAAAAGGTGCCATGTGGCACACCGAGACACATTTTAAGCCGGAACAGGCAGGGGTTGGCCCAGGGCAGAATCGGAAGGGGTGGGACACAGGGCACTCTGGTATGTGATTGATTGGTGGCTCAATGTCTCTGTCAATTACATCATAACCCCGCCCACCAGTTGGGGGGGGGGTACCTATCAATTTTCATCACTGTATCTGCCCTTTAGCTAATGTACATTGTATGCTAACTACTAATATGTGCCATGTACAATGCTAACCCATTTACAAGATGCAGTTCATTTACTGCAGAGAACAATCCTGCAGTGTAGGGACTATTGTGTTCCTGTGTTTATTGAAGAGAAAACCGAAGTTCTGAGAGGTTTAGCTGCTTGTTCACTGGTACATGGCTTAGGAGTGGCGGGGCTGGGACTCACATCCAGGCCTGACCCCGAACCTGAGCTCATGTCCTCTCCTGTGATCAGCTCTCCCAAGGAGCTGGCCACCAGGATCCTGTCCCTGTGCCAGCGGGGAACCAGCAGATGCTTTGGAGAATCCAACTCCCATAGACAGCTGTCTAGATGGTGTTGATATTATAAATGGTATTCTGAAAAACTAAGGATACGGCTTATAAATCAGGCAACAGGAAGTTATGATTCTTCTGGACACTCTAATCTATCTCCTTATAATTGCCTGTATATGAAATGCCCACATGAGGTTATCGGAGAATTTTCTGGATCGTCTGCAAAGGTAAGATTGCAATTTTAGCAACCCTTGTTACACAAAACAAAGTAATCTGTTCTACTTTGACACTGACACCCCTGGCTTGCCAAAGTGACGGAGGGGGTACAGGGAGGAATCTGTCCGCACTACAGTTAGAAAAGGAAGCAAGAAGCATTTCCAAGTCCCCAGGGCTCTGGCTTCTAAGCATACTAAGGAAGCAATCTCCAGGATACTTAAGGGGAAAACCACAGCTCCATTTCTTTAAGCCATCTTTAACCTTCAGTTCTGGAAACCCTAATTAAAAATCAATTCTGTTTTGTTGTTGTTTTTTTTGAAGTAAATCTGACAGTAATTCAATCTCTAATGGCAGTGGCAAGATAAATAGTATGTCAGGTAAACTCAGCAGGGAAAAATGACATTTTCATTGGCAATTTACTAGGTGTGAAATTTCTACAATGATGAAACATTCCTCAACAATACAGGGTAACCATCCCCATAGGGCATGCCGGTCTACTAAGGAACGGAGACACTGGGGGGATTGCATGTCTGCCACCCAAACTATTTTAGTGTTCACAGCTGAGCTATTCTGCATGCATCTGACACTGAGAAAATAAGTCAGGACCCAAAACAACAAACAAGCTGACATAACAAGACGACTGTAGCCTATTGCAGTCCAGAAAAATCTAATCTGGTCTCTTAACAGCATCACAATCTTTATTGCAACTGTATGGGCCCCAATTCATCAGCCCGTTTCAGCGAGCCATCTCTGCCAGTGCTCATTCCCTTTCAGAGGGGCCTCTGAGCAGGCATCACCGAATTGAGAGTCTGGCAATTTCATCTTATTCTGCACCCTCCATCAGGGCTCTCTGGCAGTCTCTGGTGCCGTTTGAGAGAGAAAAATTTGGCCTCTACATGCCTGACCTCCGGGAGATTCTAGAAGAAGGAAAAGTAAGGAGGACACGCAAAGCTCTCCAGCTCAGTGCAAAGAGAGAATAAAACACTGGCATCGCCTCTCTTCCCTGCTGATATCCCAACAGCGTTCCTGGTGAGCTATCAGGTCAGGCAGACAGCGAAGCCATGGGACTGAAAGGCAAGGAGAGGAAAGGTGCTGATGTTTTCTAATTGCATGCCCACGCCTTCCAACTAGTTTCTCATTTAAATCTTCCATCAGGCCCACAATACTGGTGCAGCTATTCATCCCTTTTCCAGAGGAGGAAACTGAGGCTAAGAGAGGTTAAGTAATTGAGGCAGGGCAAGGACTTCTAAACAAGATTATTGAATTAGCAGTTTTCAAGCCTTATTTTTTTTTCCTATCGAGGTAAAATCTGTATAACAGAAAATTAACCATTAACCAACTAAAGGGTATAATTCAATGGCATTTAGTACATTCACAGAGTTTAGCAACCATAGCTACTCTCTAGTTTAAAACACTTTCATCACACTCAATGCAATTTGTGCCTGCAGAGCCATCCCTCCCGTTCACCTGCTCCCTGGCTCCTGGGCCCACTAGTCCGCTTTGTGTCACTAAAGATTTCTTTAAAGGCACTGGAACCCTAATTGACAAAATAAAAGAAAGTAGAGATGCTAATTGAAGTTGTGGCAGCATCATGGAGCTCCAAACTTCCTAGACTCCAGTGGGGACAGAGGGCCCCTGCACCGGAGCCTTTGGGCTCCAGAGGATTATTTGGGGTAGGTAGGAGTTCTTGGGGAAATATGCTCTAAGGGGCTCTGTCTCTGCAGCATGATTTTTTTTTTCCTTTTCACAGGAACAGATGAGATCATCAGACTCTGGGAATGCTTTAAGAAGAGGTGTAACAAGGTCTCCGCCACCTGCTGAATGGGGGCCTGCACGTATGATACGTGATACATGTGTTACTCTGATGAGACCGCTGGGCTGAGGAATCCTGCCTGGCTGCCTTGCTTGTTATGCACATCTCCAGAGCCAGGTGGGGAAGGAACTTTGCACGTTGGATTTCAGATAAGACAAAAGAAAGAGGTAATTGGAGTTTACCATGAACTCATCATGTCAACCACAGAAAATAATACAAGTGTCAGGATACAGCCCTCCCTTTGGCTGGACTATTTCCTGATATTTCAACAAGTAGGTTCTGGAGTGGAAGCTGGGGCGACTCCATATGCACTCCATCGGTGCTCATTAATAGTGAATTGGAGCTGTCACAGAGCTGGCGTGTTAATCACTGCATTCTGCACCCACCCCATCTCTCGGGAGGCTTCCCCAGAGCCTGCTGAGTGGATAATGAGTCTTTCGTTCTGCCTCTAGATTGCATGCATCGAAGCCCAATAAGACACAAACAGGAGCTTGCAGTAAAGGAAGTAAGGGCTTATTAGTTGAGGAAGTGGCCCAGGCCCTGAGGCACAGGTGAGCAACGCTCAAAAGAGCTGGCTTCCTGATGGTTTCCAGGCGATGGGTTATTAGGGGAAAATCACTAATCATGGTGACTAAGGCGGGAGTTAGGGTCATGGTCAGAATCCTGGTGTCTTGAATTGATTATTTGCATCTGGTCCTAATGTCAGCCATGGCATCTTTTCATCTGGTTTCACCGTTTTTTTATGGGCCTAGAGTTGCAACACAACTGGAGTCTACATGTTATCTCTAGTTTGACAGGAACTCTGACTCTGTGGGCAATAAACCCAAGCCTTTGTTCCTAAGATTGTTTGACGCCAACCAGCACTTCGTTGTCCTGAGGGCTTAATACTTAAGGGAGTGGTCATGCTAGGGGAAATGAGGAGGCTGAGTAAGGGTGCTGGGTGAGGCCAGTTTGAATCAAAATGAGAGAAAAGAGAAAAGGTCACAGTAAAGAAATGAAGTTTCTGCAGTTACAGATGGTCCATGGATGGACATGAAATCTAAGCCTGTCGTGGGATAATGACAGCCATCACTCAGGGACGCAGAAGGCAGTTCAAGAGCTCTGTGTGGTTGCCAGTGGGCACTTGTGTGAAGAGCCACACAATTCTGAAGATGACCTGACTAAGAAAGACACCACTGCAGATAAGCCTTCAGAAGACACTGAAGAGAGACTGGTGTGTTCCATTCAGCCATGCCCCTTATGGTGAAGGTAGGTACCTGGTCTCCTGGATTTCCAGAGCCAGTCACAGCTCCTTTAGATAACAAGTGCCAGAAGCACCACTCTGCCTTGCTCGAGCACCAGAAGACTATGCTGCCCCCCTGAGCTGCCATGTCCAAGCACATTGGCTGCAAGTGTTCTGACCACATCATCAGCGTCCCCTCTCCCCACCTCTTATCTGCTTTCCTCTGGGCTGGCTTCATTCTCAGGTGGGCTCACCAAAAAGCTCCCAGAAATTCTGGGTAATAGCAATGGAGAAAGTACCCTCACATCTTCAGTAAATGAGAAACATTGGGGGGCTAAATGATCATTGGCTGGTTTAGGTACATAACCACCAGGGAACCAATACCCTGCTGGCACATGCTCACTGGTAACGCCGTCCTTAGAACTCACAATGGAGTGGAACCAGCCTATCCAAACTATGAGGACTAAGAAGAAGAAAGCAAGGGAACTTTTGGGTGCTCTTCCCAGAACATGGGTGCCGGGCAGTCAATACCAGGGAACATTTGCTATCGCCCAGCCTCCCTTCAAACAAAATCTGTTTTAAATTAGTCTGAGTGTGTTTCTGTTCCTTGTCACCAGTCCTGGACTAAATATCAAGAAAAATGTATGGGGAACAAAGATGAGTAAGACAGATTTCAGCTGTCAAGCACCTTACATTTCGAAATGGAAGATAAACAAAATGTATGGTAATTGGACATCACAAGTAAAAGCTTGTTCCAAGAGTCCAGAGAACCCCAAGATTTCAAAGATAGTGGGACTACCTTTGAAATAGCTCTTGCATCTCTTTCTCCCCAGCTCTCCCATCCTACCTGGCCAGATTCCTGAAGCACATATTTTGCTTCCATTCCAAGCCAGTTTCTGCTGGCCAGGTTGTTGGAAGCACCCATTGTCCTCACTAGCAGAGAGGTGTGGACAAGGAACCCGGAAGGCTAAGGCTGGTCAACCTTTAAGTTCTGAAAGATCAGAGCCGAGCACCCACTGTTTAGTTGAGACAGTGGTAGCTAAAGCAACTTCCACCTTTTAGTTTTATGTAAATTCTTACTGATTGGCTATTATTGGAATTGCCCGCCTAAGGACTATGGGTTTATTCCATAGTCTTAATAAAAGGGATAGCAAAGCCAGAGTGGGGTGAAGTCCTTCCCTTTTAATTGGGCTCCCACCTGGCTCCCAATATTTCCAAGTTAGTATTTTCTACTCTCTTTCATTTGTATGCGGCCTCCTCCAGAGCCTGAACCCTGAACCCGAACCCTGAACCACTGGGGATGTAAGGGGGAGCACTCGCAACTGGCAGCCCAATGTAGGGTAATCACAACAGGCGACTAACCTGGGGCACTTGCAACTTGAGCCCAAACGTGGGGCCATCATACTCACACCAGGTAGAGCATTTTTTTTTCCAAATGCAAATTTGATCATAATGGCACCATCCTAGCCTCTCAATAAGTTTCCCATTGCTCTGATGATCTAGATTAAAATGCTTCTCCAGTCTTTTCTATGCACTCCAGTCCACCTATGTCCTCTGAGCTTCGGATATGTTTGGGAGGCCACCTGAAATGCTGTTCACACCTCCAGCCCCTTCACAGTGATGAATTTATACCTTTCCTTCAGATCTCTATCCAAGGAAAACCACTCTAGCCAGGCTCCTTCAGATCTCCCTGTAATGCACAGCCAGTGTCACCCATATTTATCTTCATTGCCCTTATTTCAGTGAGCAAGTAAAACTTTGTGTGATTATTCCATCAATGAGTCTTTCTTTAACACCAAGATTTCTTAGCCTTGGATCTATTGACATTTTGGACCAGATAATCCTTTGATGTGTGTGTGGAGGAAGCTACTGCCCTGAGCATAGTAGAGATGTAGCAGCAACACTGGTCTAAGCATTGAACACTAGACACCGAGAGCCCCTCACTCTTCAGTGTTCTGTATCCAGGAGGAAAGAGGTCCACCCAATGCCTGGCGAATGTAGATGTGTGTTTCTCAATTCCAACTGCCCTTTAGAATCACTTAGGGAGCTTTTAAAAATTATGATGCTAGATAGAGAGTCCTATTTACTTAGGACTCTCTGAGGAGGTGGGGTCCAGGATAGAGTTCTGGGCATCCAAAAAATAGTTAGATCCTCTGTACAGCTGGGGTTGATAATCACAGAATAGGTGTCCATTGTTGCAATCTTTGCTGGATGAATGCAATGAAGGGATGGAGATAGCGATGGAGTGAGAGAGAGAAGAAAGGAGGAGGGAGGCAAGGAGGGAGAGATGGAGGAAATACAAGGAAGGGAAAAGGATGAGATAGAACCAAAACCTCTGACTAGACTGAGATTGCAAAGAGAAATCTGGCTATTATAGCTGAAAACCTCAGTTGGAATCATATTTGAAGAGCTATGAATATTATTTTGTTGATCTTTGGGTAGGCAAGGGGAGGCCAGTGAACACTCCACAGCAAGGATGCTTCAGGTTCAAAGTGGTATTCTAAGAAGTTGAGTGCATCATCCAGCACAGAGGGATTAGAATAAGGAGACCCAGGAACCAATTGAATTCTATTTAAAAAATTGGAAATGATGAGGAATGGAAAGGAAAAATAAATCCCACCAACCCTCTGCAGGAGGAGTAGCTAGGTGATGGTAGGCAATATAGGCAGCTGCCTTTGGGGATGGGGCAACCATGTGTTCGTCATCCCAGAGTTCAGTCAGGACGACCGACGGGGAAGGTAGTTACTAATGTGGCATTACAAAATGAAGCACAGAGAGCCTAGGAGCATAGAGCAGGTACCTCACCTGAACTTGGAGCTGAAAAGCATTTCTCCCAGGAAAACACCTTTCTCTGAGGACCTCCAGGCTTCAGGTGGGGTGGAAGAGGGAGAGGAAGAGAACTAGAAAAACACAACTGTATTAGGGTAAAGCAAGAGTGAAGCTGAGAAGTGACAGATGAGGCAATAGAAGACTTGGGTGACTATGGAGGTCCTTGCAAGCCCTGCTCAGAATTTTCAACTTTATCCTAGGCGCAGGGTAAGCCACGGAGAGAAGGGATAAAAGCAAAGGGATAGCAGCACCATACAGATTTGCCTTTTTGTTTTTTTCTCCAGATCTCACTTCTGCTCTGAAGTGCAAAACAGAAATGTGAATAAAGAAAGGAGTTAGCCAACGTTTTAAAGGCGTTGAACCCACCTGAGTGGGAAGGAGAATGGCCATTTTAGCAGGAATGAGGAAAAGAAGTCTGCAACTGAAATTACAGGACACAGGGCATTGGAACATTTTGTTCCTTTATTTTATAAAATCTTTGACTCCTGGTACAGAGTCCCTATGTTGGGAAGAGTTGAGGAGAGCCTCCTGCAATTCATTACAAGCCCTGCAGACCATGCCTGGACCCCTCTTTGCCTACAGGCGCCCATATTTCAGTAGAAAGAGCCTGGATCGAACAAACCAGGGCTCCCTTCAACTCTGGCCAGTCAAGCAATTCTCCCAGTCAGGCTGTCTGTGTCCCTGAAGAATCTCAACTGGAAAAGAACATAGAATGTGGAGCCACACCAATCCAACCCAACCCCCTGGCCCATAGCCATTTTGCTACACAGTTTCCTCAACTGAGTGTCAGTTTCCTCATCTATAAAATGGGAAGACCAATACTTCCCAGTTTGGTTGTGAGAATCCAATGACACCATAACATTTGGACAAATGCCTAAGAGGCTGGTTGGCCGGGGATGAAGGCTGATTTCCCCTCCTCTCTGAATGGTGGCATCCAACTATGTGGATTAATCACCAGCTACCGGTATTCACAGCCACAGACAGTTCCACCATGAGCAGCCATTTCCATGATGTGACATGGATTCAAAATAGTACAGGTGAGGAAGGCTAACTTGCAAAACTCTCCCATTTGCTTGGGCAATGAATGTTGATAGAATGAAGAAAAAATCAGCACTCCAGGCAATAGGGATATTTGAATAATGGCAGAGCCAGAACATCTGTAGCAGGTCAATAGACCACTCTTCTCTCCCTAGTAAATTCTCCATCTTGAGCTTCTGTAATATTGGCATCTTTGTTATGAAGTAACTGCTGATCTATTACTCTTACAGAGGCGTATTGAATGCATTTTAAGAAGAATGATGCTTTATTACAGATCAAAGGCCTTGTGTTTATGATTTACAGTTTAATGGTGTCTGCCTGCCTGACATCATTCACAGAAGTGAGAAATCATGCAAAGGAAATGAACTTACTTTGATACCTGGCCTGTGTATTTAGCCAGGGCATGTCAGGTTGCAGGTGAAGGACGGACACACAACTCGAGATAGCTTAAGGAAACCTGGAATTGTAAGGACGCTGAGGACTCTTGTGAAAGACTGAGACCATCAAGCCAAGGAAAAGGCAGAAATGCAGGTGGACCTCAGGAATTGTAAAACCAAGGACTCAGAAATACTGTGATTCTTTTTCCGTTTCCTTCTGCATTTGTCTGCTTGTTTCCATATTCTTCTTTCTCCCTAGAAATGGGCTTTGGCTACACAGCAAACAACAAAAACAGGGGCCCCTGATAACTCTGAGTTTTTTGTTGTTTTTTTTTCTTAAGATATCAGTCTTCTCAGTGTCAAGCCAAATGTCCTAATGAATGGACCCACTAGCTTAGCTTGGGTTAGGTGACCACTCCTGGGCCAATCAGCTGGCTTCAGTGCAGAATACTATACTGTGATTGGCCCATTCTGGGTAATATATCTACACCTGGACCAATTAACAGTGACTGAATATAAAGGGTCATTTGAGAACATGATTCCTCAAAAGGAAACCAGACAGATGCTCTAGGCAGAGGGACAGTCTCCACAAAAGTGCCAGGCGGGACAGACTAAACCATGGGTGAACTATACCCTTCTCTCCTGGGAGTGAACATGGGGAGGACACCATTGCCTCGGTTTTCTCATTCATTTAGTCATCTCATCATTTATGCATTCATTTCCTTCAAACACCAAACACTGATTAAAGTGCTATCTGTCAGGTAGTGGTGATTTCTGGGTTTAGTGTGGAGCAAATTGCCCCCTTCTGCTGCCAATACATTTCTAACACCCAATGTATTTCTAACTGCCAATACATTTCTAACTCACTCACACCCTTCAGTGCCTCTGCTAGAGAAGCACTCAGCCCATCTGACAGGGAGGGAGCTTGTCCCCACTTCACGCCAACAACGCTCTTGTTGAGAAACCTACTCTCTCTGAAACATCCAGCATCACATGGACAAATATCATAGTCTTCCCAATCTCTCAATACCTCAACACACACACACACACACACACACACACACACACACACACACACCCCATAGACACCGAGAAATCACTTGAGTTTTCTCTAGGGAATGAAACAGTTTGCAGGCCATGTTCACACTACTGTATTGACTTGTCTGCTATGGGAAGACCTGTACCATAAAAAAAAAAAATCAGAACGCGACTCTGGTGCAGACTCAGTGTTTCTATGAACAAGAGTTACTCATCTTTGTCCTTTAGTGTTCTCATCGGGAAAGTGAAGAGCTTCACTATGAGATAAATCTTAACAATCAGTTTTTGGAGAGAAGAAACAAGTCCTACATTTTCAAAATAGGCCCTATAAAGAAATCTTTCCCTGATATCCAGCTTATGTTGGGGACCTTTTTTCTTCTTCTTTTTTGTTGCAGTTCTGTGGTATAATCACATTTTACCTCTTTATGTTCCCTGCTGCACTGCAATTTCCAGAAGTCAGAGACCAGCCCTCATTCATTATATTCCCAATGGTCAACAGAGAACCTGGTATAAAAGACACTCAGTGTTTATTAAAGAATAGGGTGGGTGGATATACGACTCATTGCACTGGACAACCTCACTTGTCCACAAACATGTCCTATCCTGCTCTAAGCAAAACGGTGACGACATGATTTTTGAATCATAAGTTTGCGGAGCAGATAACTTAGGCTATCAGATCACAAAAGCCACCAGAAGTCATATATCCTTAGAGGCTCTCTTGCATTGCATTCAGAGACAATCCGAGTCTATGAATACAGCAGAGATCAAGCACAAAGTGCTCCATCCAGTATCAACAGGAGTAGTGGAAGCTGCTCAGACACTTAAAAAAAAAAAAAACTTCATTTTTGTGGTTCACATTATTACAGATGCCCCCATTCCCCCCACCTTTGCCCACCTCGCTCCCTTCTCTCTGGCCATCACCACACTGTTGTCTGTGTCTATGGGCGAGGCCTATATGTGCTTTGGCTGATCCCTTCACCTTCTTTCCAGCCCCCTACACTCCTCCCCTCTCACTCATGGAAAAGGTGTAAGTCTTTTCCATGTACCCATGCCTCTGTTTCTATTTCGTTCATCAGTTTATTTTGTTCATTAGATTCCAAATCTTGATAGCACTTACCAATTACTGAGCCCTTACTGTGTGTCAGGCACCATCAAAGAGCGTTGAAAACACTGTCTACACAAATGGTTCTCAATTTGGGTGATTTGAGAAGGTTTGGACATGATTTTGACTTACTCTCTGGAAAGGGTTTGCTGCTGAAATCTAATGCGTAAAGGCCAGGGTTTCTGATAAACATCCTACGTTACACAGGACAGACCCTCACAGCAAAGAATGGTCCAGCCCCAAATGTCAACAGTGCTAAGGTTAAGATATTCTGATCTAAATTAATAACCCTATTATCTAAAAACTATTATTGTTATTACTATTATTACTTTCCTGATTTTCTAGGCAAGGAAACCAAAACCAATGAATATGTACATTGTTCAAGTAACAATCTGCCAGTTGAACCTATGTTCTCACCACCTTTCCTATAACTCCTGGCAGGTCTTACCTACAAGGTCAAACTAAATAGGGAACTTTACAGGTACAACCCTAAACCTACTTAATATGCTGAGACTTGAAAATATCCCACTGTTTCGACATCAGATCTTTGCCTGGCTTCATATGAGACACTAAAGACGTTACTTTGGCCAGACCTGGGAGTATCTTTAAATTGAATCCAGTTCCCCCTGTTGAAACATAATAACTTTTAAAGTAATCTAGTGTCTTCATTACCAGTGCTACATCCAGTTGTCGAAATCTCTTTTGAGTTGGTAGTTAAAAGGCCCAGGCACACATTCGTAACGTTGTTGTGGCTGGCTGAAATGCTTAGCAACAACACAAACATCACTCAGAATCAAATTATCAGATGTACCGACAAGATGCTCCTCGATTTAATAGTGTGGTAAATGATGGCTGGGAGATGTTCTCTGAAGCTGTGGAGGCAAATGTGAAAGCTAATTCAATTCTCAAATGAATAAAAGTGAGAAACTGTTCTTATAAACCTGATATTAACAGAGATGGGGCCAGAGTGTGCTGCCGACTTGGATGGGGGAGGAGAGAAGAGCAGGATTCATTTTATTATTTCTGATCGTAAAGAGCTGGGCTCTGTGGCCACACAGGTTTGACCTTGGGTCCTGAGGGGAGAACTTTAGAGGGAGTGAGGGCTCATTTCTGACTCAGACCAGAGGTAGGCTTACTTTCCCCTCAGTTCTCCTTGGAACTGCTTGAAGAGATGAAGGGGCCCTCTGAAGGAACCCCAGGGCCTGGGGGAAATCAGATCTCTGCTCATTAATGTGAGAGTGCAAAAGAGCATTTCCTGAGAGAAAGGGGAATCTCGGAATACCCAGGCCAGTGGCTTTCTGATTGCTCCATAGGGCCCTAGATTCTCACAAATGCATCTCAGGAGTAAGGGTAGGAAGATTTAGAAAAGATGCATGGCCTGATAATATACTTCAATTCATATATAGATGGCTTAGGGATAAGATATTATTTAGGGATAAAAAAAACTTTTGCTGCTAAAAGTCATGAGCCCCAATAGTCTACTTACTTAGACCAGGCAAGCAAGACCTCAAGTCCATAGGACGAGTCAAGGGCTGCACTCCTATATACCAATTCTCCTCTGTCAGCTGGGTGTCCAGAAGTTCAATTCAGTTCTGGCACTACCTACCTGGGATTAGCATAAAGTCCATAGGTTGGGGGCTCAGTCCCATGATATCTCCTTTACTTCAGCTGCCAGCTGCAAGGCCCAGGAGCCACCCACACTTGTGCCTGACCAGCATGATTTTATGTTCAGTAGTTCCCATGATTCCCTTTGACAATGAGCCAGAAGGAGTCACAGAATTCAGAAAACACTCTACTTGAAATAGTAATTTATCATAAAGGAGGCAAATGTGCAGCCAGATGACAAGATTTGAAAGGGTCCAGGGTGCAGGAGCATCTGTTCCCGGACAGTGGGTGCACCACCCTCATCACACACCATCAATGTTCACCAACCTGGAAGCTGTCTGATTCGCCGGGTCCAGAGTGTTTGCCAAGGTTTCACTGCGTCGGTGAGATTGGTAAAATCATTGACCATGTGCTGGAGCTCAATCTCCAGCTGTTCTCCTGGCCCAGGAGTTCGGGCAGGCCTGAGACTGAAAGTTCCAGCCCTTCCTTCACTGGCTAGGTCTTTCTGGCCTGGCCAGACCCATCCTGGAGACTGCCTAAGGCTCCACCAGGAGCCACCTCATTAGCATAAATTAAGGCATGGGCAAAAGGGGCTCCTATGAATAACAAAGACACCCATCATTCAAGAAATTCCAAGGATCTTTTAAGCTCTGTGCCAGGAACCAGGGACAAAGACCAGATTTTCCTTTGTGTTAATCATACCTCCAGGGCTAATGTGGACACCACAGCCCCAGGGTTCTCTGTCACCCCAGCAGGAGAGCTGGCCGGCTGTTTTCCCAGTGGTAAATGGAGACTCATGGATGCCAAGATGCCAGCCACTTGATGGTAAAGCTGGACTGAAAGCTGGGTCTCTTGCTTGTGCTCCCTCAGGATCATGGGAGGGTGCCTGCTGCGTTTGTTTCTGTTGGTGCTGTAACCAATTACCACAACCTGGGTGACTTAACAGGGGCAGGTTTATCACCGATCTGGAGGTCAGACTCCGAAATGAATCTGCATGACTGTGTGCCATCTGTAGGGATAATTTGTTTCCTTGCCCTGTCCAGCTTCCAGAGGTCACCTATATCTTTTCATTCATGACACTCTTTTTCTATCCCTCCATCTGAAACAGATGGAATAAAATATTCCCCAAAATTGCTCCACCAAGCCAAGCCCTGCCACAACTATGACTGTTATCAATAAAACAATCCTTCAGGAACTAACCTGGCTTATTTAAGTCTGTTTTTCAAATCTAAAACCAAGCCATCAACCACAAAGACAAACTCAATGCCTGGATGGGAACATTCCTTCCAGCATTCCATAATAAGTCTTGCACAATCCCAGAATGCCTCGCTCTACTGAAGCATATACAGACCTCAATGGGACCCCAGCATTCCTAAAGAGGAAAAAGCCAGCCAACCTACACCTTGATTGGTTACCACTGGCAACCTCCATGTCCTTGAGGAATAAACATCCCTAACCCCCATGTTCAGTGTGCAGAACCTGGGACCCTATCTCCGTGTTCATGCCCTCTGCAGAGCCTCAGTACATCTGCCTTTGCATTTACCAGAGTCCCTGGTCTACATTCTTTTCTACCAGGAGACAAGAACTCAAGCTCATCGGTAACATATCTTCAAAGCCAACAGAGCAGCATCTTCAAATCCCCCTCCCACTCTTTTTCCCTCTCCCTCCATCAATACATGGCCTTTTGTTTATGCTGACACTCCTGGTCCCTTATAAAGACCCTGTGATCACATCAAGATGACCCAGGATCATCTCCCCATCTCAACATCCTGGCTTGACCACATCTGCAAAACTTTGGTATTCGTGGGCCTTGGGGTTAGGATGCGGACATCTTTGGGAGGGCCCTTATTCAGTTGCCACAGTTCTAGCCCATCCCCATTGCTGGCATGGCTCTGTTGGTCTCAACTAATGTTTGCTCCATTGCAGATCTATGATGACTTCTGCAGTGGGGGAGGAGGCTATGTCTCCTTCTCTGAGTTTGTTTTTCTGGCTGGCCCCTTCCTAGTTTTGCTAACAGATGAGGAATGTCCTTTGATGACTAAGGGCCACACTTACTGAAGGTGAGAGGATGTCAGGCAGGCTGCTGTACACCTGTGTGTACTCCCTCTTGTTCGCACCTGCTGCGTCTGCAGAGTCTGAGTTGTACTCCCGGTCATTACACTGGGGGTGGGCTAGGGTACTAGGAAATATTGTTCAGTGTTCCTGAGACCCCCAACCATGGCCTTACCCGAGAGCCCCCCAAAGCAAAGTCTTAGTATTTTTTCAGTCTAAACAAATTGGTGCTTTATTTTCTACTCGGGCCAACTTTGGCCATTCAGAAGATGAGGTGGGCCATCCAAGCAGCATTTGCAAACCCATTTCTCCTCTCTCATGGCCCACAATATGCTGTGTGAACTTGGGGAATTTGTTTCCTTCTCTTATTTTTCTAAGCAAAGCTATGAGAGCTCTAATTAGAAATGTCTTTATTCCCAAGTTTTTGCATAAGTCAGTGGTTTTCAACTCTCTGGGGGCGGGGGGACCCGGGGGTTGGCCCTCGGGTACATTAGCAATGTTTGCAGGCATTTTGATCATAACAATTTAGGAAGGGGGCTGGTGCTGGCAGCTCGTGGGGAGAGGCCAGGGAGAGAGCTAAGCATCCTACAGTGCACAGAACAAAGGATTGTCTGGTCCAAATGTCAATAATGCTGCAGGTAAGAAACCCTGTTTTAGCCCCAAAGAGAAAAACAAAGCCTTAATAATTTTAGTCCTCTCTCTCTTCTCCATTTACTTCATCTTTTTTTATGGGACAGGGAGTAAGTCATCCCATTTGTCAGAATATCAGACAATTATTGAGCCACAGTGATAAGCAGGCAGAGTCTTTGTGCTTCCAAAGCTTCAAAAATGAGAACCAGGCTGTCTATTTCCTCTGGTCCCGTCTATCCTCAGACACAGCAAGTCTTCTTATCCTGTCACGTTGCTGGCCCACACAGGAAAAATCATAAGCAGAACATCCCTGCCAAGTATAGAAGGAAGGAAGAGACTTGGTCACTGACGTATAAAGCCGGTCCTCACGGGGTCTGCCAGCCTGGACTCGAAGCCTGTTCTTAACGTTCGCCATGTTTTCTCAGGTGAGAGCCATGTTCTTTTCTAGGTTTAGATTTGGGATGGAGGCCTGTGAGCTCTGATCTAAGCCCTCTCTACAACACAGTTTACCAGATGACGCGAATGTGTTGGGGATTTGCACCCAAATCATGGGAAAGTACCAACCTGGCATAAAGCTCACGGAAATCACAAATAAACTCTGGCCCCACTGTGTGTACATCTCCATTAGGCAGGAAAGGAAAGGAACGCATGTGAAATTTGACTCCTTTGACAAAGCTTTGGTGTTCTGGTGACTTGGATGTCAGATAAACAGGCACAGATAGACAGGACAGGGACTCAGGGCTATGTCTCCATTTTTTATTTCCCAGGCCCTGGAGAGGCTGGGCTCTGAGCAGAGTCAGGGAAAGCTCTCTTCCAAACAGCTTTTCTCAAGTAGGGCTGTCAACCACAGGGGCTTGGGTAAACCAGCAGATTCCAGCATGTGAGGCTTTTTTGGACTCTGCCTCAGCTTGAACTGAGTAGCTGAGTGACTGCTATGGTAGGTCGGGCCCTCAGCCAGCAGGGACATAGACAGGCAAAAGGAATTTTTACTTTAGGTTGGCTTTAGATTACTTTACTTCTTCCCATGACAGAAAAAAAAAAAAGAAATGAGAAAAATAGGCCACTGCTTCCTGTGTGTGTAGTTAAATAACTTATGTAGTTATAGAGCATTTTAATTCTCCCTTTAAATGCAAAGAAAACCAATAATTTTGAAATGACTTCATTGATCAAAATATAACTACTGTTGAAAACATTTATGCACACCACAAAAGGCATAAGTCTTCTTTATCTTAATAAGAATATCATCTTGTTACAGTTAATAGTTATTGAACTACCTATTATGCCCCAGGCAGAGTTTAAGGACTCAGCAATGGTATTAACTAGTTTCATCTTCATCTTAACCCCATGGTCGGCAAACTGCGGCTTGCGAGCCACATGCGGCTCTTTGGCCCTTTGAGTGTGGCTCTTCCACAAAATACCATGGCCTGGGTGAGTCTATTTTGAAGAAGTGGCATTAGAAGAAGTTTAAAAAGTTTGGCTCTCAAAAGAAATTTCAATCTTACTGTTGATATTTGGCTCTGTTGACTAATGAGTTTGCCAACCACTGTCCTAACCCAATGGCATCTGAATTAGTTGCTGTTACTACCTTGATTTTGTAAGGTAAGAAACTGAGGCTCAGAGAGGTGAAGTAACTCGTGCCAGATCACACAGCTGCTAAAGTGTCAGAGAGGGAATGGTGAACATGGATTTGGCTGCCTGCATGGTCTTTTCATCCGGACAGTCCCTCTATATTCTCACAGACAGTCTCTGTCTTGGGAGTGATCAGAACCTCACTCTGTAGTTTGCTTAACTTGTAATGTCTTTGATGAGTTTGAGTGTCAGAGTGATGCTGGACTCACACAATGAATTAGGAAGTATTCCTTTCTTGTCAATTTTTTTGGGGGGAAAGTTTCTGTAGAGCTGGTATTATTTCCTTTCTAAAACATGTGGAGGAATTCACCAGTGAAGCCACCTGAGCCTCAAGTTTTTTATTTTGTTTTGTTTTATGTGGACAGATGTTGAGCGACAGTTTCATGTTCTTTAGTAGAGAGAGCCCTATTCAGGTTACCTATTTCCTCTTGAATGAGCTTTCACAGTTTGTGCCTTTCAGGGAATTTGTTCATTTCACCCAAGTTGTTGAATTTATGTACATAAAGCTGTTCATAATATTAGTCACCCTTTTATCCTTTCACTGTCTGTAGAATCTGTAATGAGATCACTGTTCTCGGTCCTGACATTGGTATTTATGGCCTCTTCTCTTTCTTGATCAGTCTGGCTAGATGTTTGTCAATTGTATTGATGTTCTTAAAGCATCAACTTTTACTTTGATTGTTTTCCTCTGCTTCTCTGTTTCCTATTTCATTTGTTTCTGCTCCAGTATTTATATGCTTCTCTCTGCTTTGAATCTAACGTGCTTTTCATTTTCTATTGTAAGGTGGAAACTGAGGTCATTGAATCAAGACCTTCGTAATTTTCTCACAAAGCTATTTAATACTACAAATGTGTTCCTAAATACTGCTCTCACAACACTCCACACCTTTTCACATGTTGTGTTTTAATTTTCAAAATACGTTCCACTTTCCCTTTTGATTGATTCTTGGCCCACGGATTACTTAGAAATATGCTGTAAGGCATCCAAATATTGGCGTTTGCCGGAGAAGTTATTAATTTCTAATTTAATTCCGTTATAGTCTGAAAACACATTTTGAATGACTTGAATCCCTTTGTGCTGGGACTTTCTATTTTGGTCCAGGATATAGTCTATGTGGTTAAATGTTCAGAATAGACATCAAAACACATTGAAAAGAATGTGTATTTTGCTGCTGTTGGTGATACAGTCATTCCGGGGGCCTGGGGACCTGAGGGTCCACAGTGACCCACTGAGGGCTCTTGGATTTACAAGGGAAGAATTCAAATATGAGCCAGCATAGAGTTGAAAGTGAAAGTGGGTTTATTAGTGAAGTAGTGACACAGAGAGTGGCTACTTCACAGCCAGAGCAGCCTCATTTATTGAGGTTCATTTAATTAGAGGGTAGGGCATTTAATAAGGGGAGGAATATTCAGAATCTTTATGGAGAAAAGGGTGGAGATTTCTCTGCAGAGCTCCTATATGGGCTTTCGGTTTCTGATCATGGCGTGAAGGATTACTAATTATAGCATGCTCATGTATTACAGTGAGTGGATGAGGCTAGGGGATCCTGACAAGTATGGAAGGACAATGGGGTGTCAGCAGGACAATTTAGAAATGATCAAAATGTTCTGGAATTAGATAGTAGTGATAGTTGAGTAAGTCTGAATTTATTCAAATCCACTGAGTGTTAGACTTTAAAAAGTTGAGTTTTGTGGTAAATAAATTAAATCTCAATGAAGCTATTACTTTTAATGAAATTATAAGAGACCTTATTAACCCAACAAAAGGAAGAAACAGAAAGAAAACAAAGAAACAAATGGATCTAATAAAAAACAGTGACCCCTGGCTGGTTTACTCAATGGTTAGAGCATCAGCCAGGGTACTAAAGGGTCGTGGGTTTGATTCCCGGTTAAGAGAAAGTACCTCAGTTGCAGGTTCCTTCCTGTCCCAGGTCAGGGCATGTGCAGCACGCAACCAATGTGTGTCTCTCTCTCCTTGATATTTCTCCCTCTCTCTCCACCCCTCTTCCCTCCCTTCCACTCTGTCTGAAAATCAACGGGAAAAATATCCTCAGGGGAGGTTTAAAAACAACAACAGTGAGATGATAGGCATGAATCTAACTCTACTAATAGTCATATTAAATTTTAATGTTTTAAACCTCCTTATTAAGAAAAACCCTAGCTGGTTTGTTCAGGGTATAGAGCATTGGCCTGCAGACTGAGAGGTCGTGGGTTTGATTCTGGTCAAGGACACATGCCCAGGTTGCTGGCTTGATCCCCAATAAGAGGCAGCCAATCAATGATTCTCTGTCATCATTGATGTTTCTATCTCTCTTTCCTTCTCTCTTCCTCTCTGAAATCAATAAAAAATACATTTTAAAAAAGTCAAGAAGGCCCTGGACAGTGTGCTTGGTGGTTGGAGTGTTGGTCTTTACACAGATGGGAAAATCATGGATTGAGCTGGTCTCTGCCAGTTTTAAGCCATAAATCCAGTGGGAGGTGGTCTAACTTCCTTGCTGATGGTTCCTGTAGCTTTTATTGATTGTGGCTGTTTCACTACATACCCTATCTTATTCTTTGGAGTGTTCAACTAAGAGAGGCAATATGGATGTCCTTCCTGGATAGCTTATAAAAATAGAAGCAAGATTAATTATCTGTGGGACTATTGATAGGCCCATTGCCAACAGGAGGATGGATCATAATAGCTTTTCTTATTTTTTCACCTTTATTGAAATAAAATTGCTAAATAAAAATTGTAAATATTTAAGATGTACGATGTGATGTTTTCATATACATTTAAATTATAAAATAATTACTTCAATTAAGCTGATTAACACATCCACATATCCATTACCTGATATAACATAGTTACCATTTTCTTTTCCTGTTTTTTTTTTTTTTTTTTTTTTGCTGCTGTTGTTGTTTTGATGGTGAAAACACTTAAGATCTACTCTCTTGGCAAATTGCAAGCATAGAATACAGTATTATTAATTACTAGAGGCCAGCCTGCACTCTCTCCAATCTGGGATCCTTTGAGGGATGTCTGACCACCCATTTAGACTCAATCCCAATGTCTAACCACCAGTTTAGGCCTGATCCCACTAAAGGGCGGTCAGACATCCCTCTCACAATCCAGGATTGCTGGCTTCCAACTGCTTGTCTGCCTCTGCCTGATTGTCCCTAACCGCTTCTGCCTGGCAGCCTGAATCACCCTCTAGCCACTCTCCTGCCAGCCTGATTGACACCTAATTGCTCTCCAGCTGGCTTGATTGCCCCTAACTGCCCTCCCTACAGGCCTGAGTCTCCCCCCACTACTGTCCTCCCCTGCATGCCTGGTCCCCCCCAACTTCCCTCCCTTGCTGCCCTGGTTCTCCCAACTGTCCTCCCCTGTAGGTCTGGGTCTCCCCCCACAACTGTCCTCCCTTGCAGGCCTGGTCCTTGCCCAACTGTCCTCCCCTGCAGGCCTGGTATCCACCCCCCAACTACCCTTCTCTGCTGGCCTGATCACCCCTAAGTGCCTCCCTGCTGGCCTGATTGCTCACAACTGCCCTCCATTGCAGACCTGGTCTCTCCCAACTGTTCTTCTCTGCCAGCCAGTTCACCCCTAACTGCCCTAATTGCTGGCCTGATCACCCACAACTGCCCTTCCCTAAAGACCTGGTGCCCCCCAATTGCCCTCCCCTGCAGGCCATCTTGTGGTGGCCATCTTGTGTCCACATAGAGGCAGCCATCTTTGACCACCTGGGGGTGGCCATCTTATGTCTTGGAGTGCTATTCAATTAGCATATTATTCTTTTATTAGATAGGAAGATAGGATAGTCACATAGTGATACATTAGAGCTCCAGAACTTATTCAACCTGCAAAACTGGAACTCTTTACTCCTTGAACATTTCCCACCTGCTCCTCTGGCAACATGATCCAATAAACATGAGCCCTAAGGATGGGAGTTTCTAGGGAACTGCCAGACAGAGCATACAGTGACGCTGCTCCAGGGATGGGTTCTTCCCCTTCAGTGGATACTAGTTTCTGGGTTTCACAGCGACTATAATTGCAGTGTTGTGTTTGAAAGTAACCACTGAGCTGGGAGAATAGCACAAGTAGAGTCACCTCAAAGCTCACTTTCTTACTGAGGTTTCGCCCTTTTCTTGACTAAAGAAATACTCTTGCAAGCCCTTTGTTAATTTCTAGAGTTTTGAAAAGAATTTTGACAAATTTTGCTAGGGTTCTTTATTGGTTTGATAGAGGAATGGGTTTTTAGAGGTCCTTACCCCATCATTGGAGAAAAAATTGTTTTAGTTTATTTCTTTTCAAGAATTTCTAGATATAACTCTTTTCTTATTTTAGTGATGGCTTTAGAGATTAGAGGACACATATTTTCCTTATCACAATCTACCTTTCAGTGCTATTATAGCCTTATTGTTTGACAACTTTACAATAGTGTACTTTATATAGTATATTTCCATTTTTCCCTTTTCAACATTAGGACTATTGCCATACATTCTACTTTTATGTATATTATATATCTCACACTGCATTGTTATTATCTTTAATGTAAACAGTCAATTATCCTTTCTTTAAAGAGATTTAAATAATAAGAAATAGTCTTGTGTATTTACCTGTATTTGGTATCCTTTGTCTATTTCACATTTTTATCTGGTATCATTTTCCTTTGCTTTCCTTTAACATTTCTTATAGTGGTGTGAGTCTTCTGGTAATTACATTTTTACCTTTTGTATGTTTAAGATGTCTTTATTTAATCTTCATTTATGAAGAATATTTTTATAGGTATAAAATTCTAGTTGGGTCACTTTCCTTTCCTTTCAGGTCTTTAAAGACATCCCTCAACTTATTTTTCTGTTAGATTTATTTTTCTCTTCACAACTGCTTTTGAGCTCTTTGATTATGAAAACTCTTGGTGAGTTTTCTTCATCTTCTTGTAGGTGGGTATATCTTCTAACTTGGAATCATTTCAGGCATTATTTTTAGAAAATGTTTTTCCAACTCTCTCTCCAGGGACTCCAATTATATGTATGTTAGGCTTCTGTCTATAGTTCACTGATGCTGCTTACATTTTTGGCTCCTCTTGTGTTTCATTTGAGATTCTTTATATCTTGATATTTACTTATCATTTATTCTGCAATGTCTAATCTGCCATTAATTATGCCTGGTGCATTGGGGTTTTCATCTTTAGACATTTAACTTGGATTTTTTATATCTTTTATATTTCCACTTAACTTTTGAACATATGGGATACGGTTATAATAACTGCTTTAATGTCCTCGTTTGCCAATCCTAACACCTGTGCCTGTTCTGGTTGAGTTCAATTTTTCTCTTTTTTATATGTTATATTTTCTGGTTCTCTGCATGCCTGGATTTTTTGGGGGGTGTCAGACATTGTGAATTTACCTTGCTGTGTAATTGATATTTTCATATTCTATAAATATTCTTGAGTTAGGTATATTCTGGGACAATTATAGAAACAGTTTGACCCTCTTGAGTCTTGCATTTAAGATTTGTTATGTATGACCAAAGCAATATTTTATCTAGTGCTAATTTTGGTAACCACTGAGGTAAGACTTTATAATTACTCTACCAAATGTTAAGTAATTTATGAGTTTTTCCAAGCCAGATGATGGGGGAAAGTACTATCCAAAGTGCTAATGACTGCTATTGCTAATCCTTCCAGGTGATCTTCTCCTGGCCTCAAGCAGTATCTTCACACACATGCACAGAGCAGTGCCTTGCTAATAAATGAGGGAGGCCCTCTGCAAATACTGAGTTTTCTCTCTGCAAAACAGTCTCTTCTTGGTACTCTATCTTGAGACTCTTTGTTGTTCATGAACTCTCAGGAGTTTAAATGGTTAGGAGTCTCTTCATCTCTGAGAGTCTGTAGGCTCTGCCTAGGCTCTTCCTACTTGTGCTCACTGGAGAGGCAGTAAACTAAGGACAATGGTAGGGTTCCATCATTTGTTTCTCATTTCTCTGGGATCACTACTTCTGTTGCCTGATGTCAAATGTCTTGTGTCTTATATTGACTGTTGTTAGTTTTGGCTGTGTTAGGTGACAGATTAAGTCTGATCTTTGTAATTCCATTCTGTACAGAACCAGAATTGATGGTTGATATTCAATATACATTTTGGAGAGAGTTCTCGGGACACAGCTGGATTTGGGCTGTTTGTTTAACCTCTTTAATGTATTTATTTCAAATTAGTTATTAAGGCTGACCTTGAGGCTTCCAGATCTCAGTTCTTCCTTCAATTCAGCAGCAATTTACTGGTTACCAGAGAGTATCACAGTGTGGAAGTTGGCAGTATCCAGAAGCATAGTAGGGTTGGGGTCACAAACTATAAAAGCCAAGAAGTCAACCTAGGATCTCTAAATTTTCTCCTTCTTCTTTTCTGAGTCCCCCCTCCTTTGATGGGATGATTGACCTCAGACAGAGTTAAGCCAAGGGAGGGGTGATAAAGATACATGTCAATGCAGACCCTGCCAATCTGGGCTATTTTACAAGGAGACAGTGAACAGTGGAATTACAGCCTCAGCTTCTTCCTCAGGGATTCCAAGATGACCCACTGTTATTGGGAGAAAGGCCTTGTTCCAGTAGGCAAGTAGAGAGCCTGGGAAGGTCCCAGGAGAGATCTGAGGGATAAGGTGCACAGGGTCTCAAATGTAGTTGATAGGGCAGATAGAAGAGGAAAGGCAATCATCTCAGCTTCCTAAACTCTTTTCTCATTGCAGATTCAGTACTTTTTTCTCTCTCATTTCCCATCCACTCATTTGTTTGCTCATTTCAACAAAACTGTGTTCAAAATAGGGGATATGGAAGAGAGCAGAAATAAACAACAACTACAAGAAACCAATTTCTACTTATTGGAGCTTACAGACATTAATCAATTAATGTATTTTAAGAATGCTGCAGGGGAGATGAGGGCTTATAATGGTTGCCTTGGTTTTAATATGTTGGGGGGCTAGGACTGGCATCCGAATTAGTTGCCCAGAGAGCAGGGGTTCTGAAAGACAGAGGAGAGGTTCACTCAATGAAAGTGAGGTGAACACTTAGGTAGAGAAAACCAACATACCCAGGCCAGGAAGCAGGAAACAGACTTCGCTCTGGCTCCAGGTTTTCACTCCTCAGAGCATGCTGGGGGTTGGAGGAAGAGCCCTTCCCTTGGCCTTGTTTCCCGCCATCACCTTGGAGGCCCTGGCATGATGCTGGAGTTACTGGGGGCTGGCTTGCTTGCTTTTGGAAAACAAGCGTCTTTCTCCCTATCCTCTTGTCACTCCCACCCATGACCTAGATCACTTTGTGCTATTGGGCAGGTCCTACCAGTCCCTGGCTTCTAACATGCAGTTCCCTGAGTCCCGGGTGTATGTGTGTATCTACACCCCAGATATGAGCTGATCCCAGAGTATGAACTGTCTGAGGCTCTTGAGCATGTTATTTCTCCTCTTATTAGCTAGCACACCTGTACTGTGGTGGCTTCTCCTGATCCTATGAAGCCACCAGAGATTGAATTAAAAGGCTTGGTATAGTAAGTCATTCTTTGCGAGCTCAAGGCAATTAATCCTAACACTAGGGACTGCTCAAGACTAATTCCACTAATCTGTATTATAAACCCAGGGGTGTACACACACACACACACACACACACACACACACACACACACACACGTCTGATGCTTTATGTTACATTACCTCATTACTCCTCATGACCAGCCTATTGATTAGGGACTACTGCCATTCCCATTTTACAGATTATAAGACACTTCAGCCCAGAGAGGTCTGTAAAGTCACACAGCTTCAGGGCTGGGGCTGGGATTTCATCCCCTGGTAAGTGCTACTGAGACCATGTTCTTTCTGGTAGCCTCCATGAACTATGCTTTTGGTACTTTGAACTCCATGTTATATCCAGATCCCTTGTTACCAGAGAACTGATGTGGCAGACTTTAAAGCTGTTCTGTCTTTTAATTGCATGATTTCTGTCTAAATAAAATCCTTTGGCTCTATGCATGTCTAGGCACCTCTGATTCTCTGGTCCAGGGGAGACACTGGGAGTCACTGTCCAAAGCCACCTGCCTCTGGGATGAGCTAAGTAGGAAAAAAGGTAACAGAAAGTAACTGTGGATCCTAATTGCTTTGCCTGCTGTTCATGTCTCAGATCAAATACCATTTTTGTCCTCTTTTTCCCCTTTAGGGGGGAATTAATTAAGTTCTAATTACACCGACAGAAAAAATAGAAGCTACAATAAAATTATTTTTTTTTACAAAAAGCTATTAACAAGGTCTGAGCACAGAGCTTGTTATAACCTGGGGAATGTTCCTCATTTGAATTTTATGGCCTTTCCATTTACATTTTTCTATTAAACCTTTTCTTACAACCCTCAATATGTCTTCTTTCCACGGCATAATGATCTTTGGGAAGTTTCCGGTGTTAAATTAGATACTTGGGGCCCCCTTACTCTTCCTGCAGTCAGTTGGAGCATTGTGTCTCCCATGAGGCAGATTCATAATAATGTTTTTAAACTGATTTAAAAGTTCATGCCAAGTTTTCTCCACTTGGAAGGAAGTCTGACTCACAGAGCTCCTCTGGTCCCGGCCAAGGAGGCGGGAGCCAGCCCTTGCCTTGTTGGAGAGACACTTTCCAAGTTTACTGCCATCAGGACATCTCGCTGCAAAATGGGACCTCGACTGTTTCTCCTTGTCCTACCGAGGCCGGCGATGCTGGCAGGGCTGGGCTGATGTTAAGGTGGGAAGGACCTTGCTTCCTACAAGGAGGGACGGGAGAGGCCTCCTGGCCCAGCAACAGCACATAACACTGCCCAGAATGTCAGAGTTTGGAAGACAGTGTCCCAGGAGGAGATGTGATCTGCCAAGTCACAAAACAAGGCTCAAACCTAGACCCAGCCCATCCTCAGTTTCTCTGCCACATGTGGCTGAGTCACCCAGGTAGGTTCTTCGGAATTCAGATTCTCAATCCCGAGCCTTAGCCTACCGATCAGAACCTCTAGCACTGGGATCCTGGAGCCTGTAGTTCTCAGATGCCTCCAGAGAGATTTAGGTGACAAGCCAGATTTGGGAGACATCTGATGATGATGTCAAGAACAGATGAAAAACAAAAACAAAAACACAGGCTTTCAGGGAAGAGAAATACACTAGGTGTCCCACATAGCAGAGAAGAATGACACATACCTGTTAGAAATTGCAGCTCCAGTCTAGGTAGTTCCCATAGGGAAATTTCTGTAAAATCTTTGCATTTATCCAAAAATTATATAATTTTGAATTCCACTTTAATAATTTTTGTATAAATATATGTATATTTATATAGGTATGCATGTGAATATGTGGGTATACATACCCTAGATATGAGCTGATCCCTGGAGATCTGTTACATTTCTCAGAACAGCCCATGTTCTAGCCCATGCTCTAGCCTTCCCCAAGATTTAGAAAAATTCCTGGTTGGGTAGGTTGGGTTTATCTCAGAACTCTCAATCCCTGCGTCCATTCATTTGCTTCTGGATTCTCTCACCATTCCATGAGAATCATCTCTACTTTTTGATGTATTTCACAGTATTCAAGTGGCCCATACTCAATTTCCAGTAAAATTCATTCTCACAAGGAATTACCTAAACAGTACACTCAAAGAATGATTATTTGAGGGAGAAGTGCATGGAGGAGGGGCAAAGATCTGCTGCACCTGGTTCATCTAAGCCCATGGTTGGCAAACTGTGGCTCGAGAGCCACATGCAGCTCTTTGGCCACTTGGGTGTGGCTCTTCCACAAAATACCATGGCCTGGGCGAGTCTATTTTGAAGAAGTGGTGTTAGAAGAAATGTAAGTTTAAAAAAATTGGCTCTCAAAAGAAATTTCAATCGTACTGTTGATATTTGGCTCTGTTGACTAATGAGCTTGCTGACCACTGGTGTAGGCTCACAAGGGCCAGCTATTTCATTTTCAGGGATTCTGCAATCTGTTTGTTAACATGGTCATTATTAAAATTAAATTATGTGAGCTTACAATTAAATAAACTACATTATTAAAAGTAATACATATTAAAAACTCATTACTTACTACTTGTTTTACTACATTTTATTATTTATGCTGTTGAGGTTGTCTACTATATCTGTGAGGTAGAAACAGCATGGGGGAGGTAACTGTATCCTTCTGAGTTCTGTGTTTAGTGATTTCACATAGGTAGAAGGAAACTGGCCATGGTGGGAGTATATATGCCACATTAACTGGAAATACTACAAATCAAGGCTTGGTTTATTGTTTTGTTGATTGTCGAGATTTAAAAATTAATGAATAACATGTTAATATAAATTAAACTTAAGTATATCGTATCTGTAACTACCATAAATATTGAAGAAATTATTTTTCAGTATTTTAAAACCATTACCCAATTCAGTAAAGTAGGCACTCTCATCATTGACAAATGAGTGAAGTTTTGACATGTCTGTCTTTTGTGTTTCACCTTCCATCTTATTCATCAACATAAATGAAAATATCAACCAACATTCATTTCAGAACTATGCTTGGAATCAAGTGTTTATTTGTATCCTCTTTTCTCAAATCATGGTTGAATTGCAACTTTAGCTCAACTATAGATGGAAAAATTCCACAAAAATCACAAAAGCACTCTGCAAGAGCCAGCTGGCTATATGGTGAAGAATAGTGTATATTTTGTTATCATTTATAGTTGTGTGCTGCACAGTCTTTGCATTGGATTAGTCAAGTTCATAATACATGGATGTATTTTTGTCAGAGAGCTAGATGTTAAACATTTACCAGCCCACCAGTAGGAGTTTATATCCCAACAATATAAATAGATTGAACAGTAAACATCCTTTGAAATAGGTATACTTTCTTGTCTCAAACTATTAATATCCTCCCCTTCTCTATCAGATGCAAAAAAGAATTCCTTTCTTTATTTTCTACAAAGCTATTTAATCACCTCTTGTATTGATGTTATTGGACATTTGTGGGTTACCATCCTAACACATCTGCCTTCTCCCATCAATAGCATCTTGCTCTTGTAATGTAATCCTCCCCCATTCTCAGTTTCATTGGGTAAAATGAATCGGGTCCCCCAGCTACAAGAATTGGCTCTGATAAACTTAACCTATTAGCATGTCTCGGCTTCCTGATTGGTTCAGAGTTAATCACATGATCCAGTTTTGACCAATGAAAGATAGACTCCCAGAAGAGATGGGCTCGTTTTCTTTAGACAATATATAAGCTGGGAACTACTTCAGCCATTTTATTATCACCAGGAAAGTGCTCAAAACTGAGGTGAGAAAAACTCCCAGAACCTGAGGATGAAGCCGAACACCACAGAAAGCGAAGAGGTCATACACTACACCAAACCTGGGTCCTTGTTAAAATTATTTGAGCTACTAGAGGAAGCCTTTTCTCAAACCAGATCTTCCTGGTTTTTAGGTACAAGAATTAATAAGTCCCCTTGTTTTGTTTGTTTGTTTTTAAGTCTCCTTTGTTTTTAAGGCCAATTTGAGTTGTTTTCTGTCACTTGAAACCCAAAATATTCTTAATTTTTATATTTGGTTTGGCTCCTTACCTCTGGGGCTTCATTTTCTACCACAAGGCTAATCAAGCCTCTGGTTAAACACAGGTAATTTCTTCCCTAAGAGAAATTCTCCTCAAGCTAATAATATTTTTTAAATTGACTAAAAGCAGTGTTTCTAATAATTTATTGTAAAGCAAAATTAACATTCTAGAAGGTTACACTGTATTTATTCAATGGAGTTGGAGAACTTGCTAGCACAGAATCATGTAGGATATGGGGTTGCACACCTTTAGCTGGCACTAAAGCATGAGGCCACCACTTGCATCTCACATAGTCAAGTTGGCTAGCTATTCATGTGTTTTACACCAGTCATGGGGTAGAATGTTGAGAGTGTTGGATGAAGAAAGCAATAATTTGAGGGAGGTGAAGGATTACACTAACAATAATAATGATAGGAAAAACACATATACTGCTTTCTAAGTGCCAGGCTCTGCATTAAGTGCTTTCCATGAATTAATCTTCATGGCCATTTGCGGGTAGGCATTTCCCTCCCCTATTAATAGGTGACGACATGGAAATGCTTGCCCGAGGTCACACACCTTGGCTCCTGAGTCTGTGCTCTAACCACTGGGATGCACTGCTTTTCAGTGTGTGCTCTGGTGAAAACTGGGAAAAGTGGAGAGGTAGCTGCATCCAACTCACATGAATAGTTGAGCCCCAGTGGGGACCTACCTCTGCGGCTCCAAGAGTGGCTGCATAGCTCCAGCATCCATAGAAGTGCTTCACCAATGAAAACAAAGCTTAAATGCAAGTTAAGCCTGAAGGAGCAGGAGAGACAGCCAAGAGCACACTTTCCAAGGAGCAAGGTAAATCCATCAACAATCAAGGAACATAGGTGATAAACATGCAAAACATGTTAGCAGGTGAGTGAGCAGGTTGAGGACATGAGTTCAGAATGGAAACTATAAATAACTAGAGGCCCAGTGCACAAAATTCATGCATAATGGTGGAGGGGGGGTGTCCCTTCAGCCCAGCCTGCACCTTCTCCAGTCTGGGACCCCTCAGGGGATGTCTGACTGCCGGTTTGGGCCTGATTCTGGGGATTAGGCCTAAACCAGCAGTCGGACATCCCTCTCACAATCCCGGACCATTGGCTCCTTATCGCTCACCTGCCTGCCTCCCTGGTGGCCCCTAATTGCCCACCCCCTGCTGGCCTGATCACCTCCCCCTCACTGCCTCTGCTTTCTGGTCTGGTCACCCCTAACTGCCCCCTCCCTGCTGTCCTGGTCACTACTAACTTCCCCCCTGTCAGCCTGGTTACCCTTTACTGCACCCCCTTTCAGCCTGCTTGCCCCAAAGTGCCCCCCTCTGCCAGTCTGGTCATCCCTAACACCCCCCCCCCCCACCAGCCTGGTCATCACCAACTGATCCTCCCCCCCACTGGCCTAGTCGCTCCTCACTGCTCCCCCTGCCAGCCTTATCACCCCAACTGCCCCGTGCCAGCCTAATCACCCCTTATGCCTCCCTACCACCACTGGCCTGGTTGCCCCACACAGCCTACTGCTCAGTCTTTTGGTCATCCCTCAGTAACCCTCTTGCTGTCCTGGTCATAGACAGCCATCTTGTGAGGGTGTGATGGTCAATTTGCATATTTCCTTTTTATTATATAGGAAGGAGGATGAGAGGGCAGCACAGGATGATTTTTATGTATCAAAGTAGAAAAGATCCAATATTTAAAGGCCATTCAGTTAGGGGAGTCTAGTACTAGTCATTGCTACTATAATGCCATGTCACAAACCATGCCAAAACTCAGTCCTATACAACAGTAAGCGTGTGTATCTGCTGGGGTCCAGTTGGTCATGCTCTGCTCCAAGCTGCAAGCCAGGTGAAGGTCAGCTCCACAGGCCTGTCACCCTCTTTGCACCAACAGGTGAGCCAGAGCAGGTTTACGTCATGGCAATGACAACATGCACAAGACAGCAAGTCCAATCACACAAACACACTTCAAGTCTCTGCTTGTGTTTTGTCTGCCAGCATCCCATTGTCTAAGGCAACTCACATGACCAAACCCAAAGGCAAAAGGTGGGGAAACACTGCCCACCCAGAGCCCCTGGCAAGAGGGTGGGTGTCCAATAACATTCCAAGGGAGGAAATAATTTGGGCCAATAATGAAGTCTATAAGCCCAAAGATAAACCGTGCTTTACAGTGATATAAGGATCTTCCCCGGAGAAGGAAGCAAGGGGTGATACTGTGTCCTTAGCTTTGGTGAAGGAAACGGGGGTGGGTGGGGGGGGGGTTGGAGGAGGGGAGAGCTCATAGAAGTGACCCAGTATATGAGAAGCTAGTGGGGATGAATGAGGAATAAGAGGGTGCTTTTCCCAGACCTTGATGAAGGGGCAGATGGAACGTGGCTATTTCTAAGATAAAATGCAAAGTCTCACCCAAGGTTCACCTATTGAAACTGTGCTCAGGCCAGTTATAAACTAGTAAAGGTGCTATGTTAGTGGTTACAGATAAAAGTTAGGTAACTTCCATTTCTGAGGAGTCTCAGGTCACCTTACTGTGGGCTAAGCCAGCATTGGCTAAGTTAGGCCCATTTTTTACAGGAAGCGTGCAGTGATTCGGAGTGATTGCGTGTTCCTACCAATTTCACCTCTTCCTCTGGAACAAGCCCCTTCAGTCTTCTCCGTATGCCAGAGAAGGCAGCCATGGCCAAAGGCAGGCTCCCACAGCCCAGTGAATTTGCCATTGTAACTTCTTGAGTGAAATCATATTTACTATTTTGATTTGACTTTGAATCTGAGACCACACCGTGCATTTCTTGGAGGTCAGGGTACGATAGTTGGCTTTTATTGTCTAGAGAGTCAGACAGGATAAGGTATCTACATAAATGTCAAGAAATGATCTTTATTTTGCACTGGAACTTTCAAAAAGTTACAAAAGAAACAAGTTCAGCTCAGTCCTTCTCAATCCTAACCGCATGTGAAAATCATCTTGGGGGCTGTCATATCACAGATGCCTGGTCCCTTCCCAGACCAATTAAATCAGGATCTCAGGGTGGGGCCAGTGTCTGGGCATTGTGGTTTTCGCTTGTTTGTTTTTTAAGCTCCCAGGTGTTTCTAAAGTGTAGCCAGGTGTGGAAGTCACAATGGTGGAGTCTGCAGTTGAATCAGCACGGTGCTGTGTTGGTCTGCTGATTCCACTGATAGATGCATCGTGGAAATATAAAACAAGTTCATGTTCATTCTGTGTTCAGTTTTGAAAAATGTAACTTTTTCAAGATCGAGACTTCACTTTTCTTTGTTCTAAAAGTTTTGCCCCAGACTGAGGCCAACAGCAAGGTGGAGGCATGACTTCTCAATCAGAAAGTTAAGGAATAGTGGCCACAATGACGATGATGATGGTGATGAGGATGAGTTGTCAGAGCATCTGGGCCAACTATGCTCAGACACAGAATTGTGTACATTTTTCTCTTCTCTCAGGAATTCTGTGTATCTATTGATATGCATGGGAACTTTTGTTTTATAATGCATGACATTGGCCTCTCCCAGGCCCCTGGCCCACCTGCCCCATGTCCTGGCAGCTTACACATTGCCTTGTCCTTAGGGCTGTTGTGGGCTCTGGGTGTTTTCAGAATTATTTCAGGGGCAAATGACAATGTATAAGCAAGACTGGGGAGAAGACCATTCCCTCTTCCTCTGACCTGAGCACTCAAAAGCATCATTGGTCAGAAATGGCCAGCCCCGCCCTAGCTGGCTTGGCTCAGTGGATAAAGGGTCACCCTGTGGACTGAAGGGTCCTAGGTTCGATTCCGGCCAAGGGCACATGCTTGGATGGCGGGCTTGATCCTCAGTAGGGGGTGTGCAGGTGATTCTTTCTCATCATTGCTCTCTCTCTCCCCTTCTCCTTTCCTCTCTGAAGTCAATAAAGAAATATATATATATATATATATATATATATATATATATATATATATATATATAAATGTCCAGTCCCGTTTCATAGCAAAGACAACTGAGGCTCAGATAAAGTAAGGGCTTTGCCTAGCATCACTCAGAAGAGATGAGCTGCAATTGAAACTGAGACCTCCAAACCCAAAATTCTTTGCTTATTTTAAGATGGAAAATCATGGTATTTGAGAGGGAATGTTCCTATACCTATATGTATATTTCCGCATATAGAATCTTTAGTTAATAGCTACCCAACATCAGTTTTTCTGGACACTTTAGGGATGACTCCTGGTTGAGAAACCTCATGTTATTTCTACATCAGCAAACCCTATGACTTCATCCTTCACAACCCACTGTGTGAAAAGAACATGAAAACACTGGGCTCGTTTTTTCAACAAGGAATGGAAAACCTTCCTTGCCAAAGTGGTTTATGCCCATCGCTTCTCCATGGAGGGGAGGTGATGGACACACAGGAATCAGAGACCCCGGTCATCAGTGACCTCCCCACCTCTACGGTTAAGAATGGACATCACATTCGGTTTTGTGCCAGGAAGCTCCAAGGTGGTTAGGGGTTTGCACTGAATGGCCAGATTGGAGAATTTCTCTTTAAAGCTCACTTCAACTTGGAAATCCCATCGCTGAGGGCAGGAAACCGCCTGGTTGGCTATTTGCATTCTGCTCTGATTTCTTTCTCATGCTCTGAGCTGGCTTGGTTACAGTTTTACCTTTTATTTTTTCTCTACATCTCCCAAATGCAGCCTTGGCGCGCTGGCCTCTATTATAAACCTCATTCTGCCATAATCAGGGGTTAATTAGTTAGACATCCGTAGAGTCCGCTGCAACACCCTGGTCAGCGAACCTGACCAAGTGCCAAGGAAGCGGGTGGGCGAGCCGGGCGGTGCGGATGGCGGCTCTGCGACAAACACATTTACAGTGTATTACCCTACATTTCTTATTACTTTCCCGAAGCACCGAGAGCAGCATGGGAAATGATACAGACGTTCCAGAAAGGAAAGGTGGGGGTAGGCGGATGCCAGCTTTTCTGTGATGAAGCCAATTGTTTCCACATTGCTGATTCACCTGGAGATTATTCTGCATTATCTATTATTGGAATGGAGTGTCAAAATATTTCTTCTACTCAAACATGTTGGAGGTTGTGAAACTCATTTCCATAGAAAATACCTGGCCGTGATTTCTCAGCTAAGGAAATAACCATCGCTAAAGTTATCTGTGGAAGTCAGGGAGCCTATAATGTTTGGCTACTGTGACGTTTATTTGGCTTAATGGGTTCCTTCCTGAGAACTTAATGTCTTTTCCACATGCCGCGGCCGCAATGGAATCGCAACTGACATACTTCTACCCGCGGGTCCTTTCTTCTCTTTAGATTATGTGAAAAATGAGTCCAATTGCAATTCTCTTGTTATGTTCACTCACCTAACATTGAACAAATGTCTCTTTGAGGACCCGTTGTCTGCTGAGCACCTCATTTTCTCTTTCGGCAACATCCCTGCTCTCTTGTTCTCCCAAGTGCCTCAAAGTTTGGAGCCCTAATTCCATCCCAGGATTCTCAGGTCCACCCGAGGTACAGTCTCTAGAAATCAGCTCTGGGTCTTCCTCCCACTTCTGTACAGGCCCCCTCTTACAACACATGCAAATGAATAAAAATCATATAATTGTGATTAAAAAGACAACTAAATTCAATAAGCATTTGACTGTGTCAAGGGCTTATTTGCAAAATAGGATGTCTGAGTCAGTCATCTTTCCTGTCTTTCAGGGCCAGTGAACTAAAGAGGGGGATGGACTCATGTGCAGGGGATATTACAAATCTGATAACAGGTTTGAATATGCGGTGGCTTCAGCACTGGAGAAGACCCGGAGGCCCCGATGAGCCCTGCTAGCTGGATGGTGAGGAGTCCTGGGATGTGCAGGCCATGAAGGGGGCACCAAGATTGTGGACAGCAGGTGTCTATCACTGGCATGGAGTATTCTGACATTATAACCAACTTAGATAACCATGCCAGGACACACCAGCTGAATAACAGCCCTGCTTGGGCACTAGTACTGGGTACAAGCCTGTCTGCACATCAGAGATCACCTGGGGAACTTGTGAAAAAAGTCAGAATCTGGACCCTTCATTCAGGTTTTGATTCAGTGATTCTAGGGTCTGGGAAGTATTTTTTTAAAGCCTCACCCCAGGATATTTTACCACTGATTTTAGAGAGAGGGAAAGACAGAAACATCAATGGAAGAGAAACACTTCAATTGGTTGCCTCCTGCACACACCCCGACCAGGGCCCAGGCCGGGGAGGAGCGTGCCACTGAGGGGAGTGCCCTTGACCAGAATCAAATCCAGGACCCTGTGATCTGCACAGGCCGGAGCTTTATCCACGGAGCCAAACTGGCTAGGGCTGGGAACATGATTTTTAACAAAAGGCCTTAGTGACTATGATGGGACCAGCTGGTAAACCTGGATCTGGGAATGTCTGTTAACATGTGGGTCAAGAGGGCAGGCCTTGGGTCTGGCAGGGCTGGGGCAGAGCTCTGGCTCTGCCATTGGCTTGAACTCTCTGGGTTTCTGTTTAATTATCTGCAAAATGGGGCTAATGGTTGTGAGGATAATTAAAGAAGTGCCATGTCCATTCCTCTGCCTCCCTCACCCACGCCCCTCTCATCCACAGCAATGGAGAAGAATGACTTCCAGCTGAACCTCCTAATGTGCTTGGTAAGGAGACTCCTAGGATTGCCCCAGCTCGAATACGTCAAGATTTCTTAGCGTGAGAACCCACGTTTTCAACAAGTATCAAGCATCCGCACATCTTTCTTACAGTCACTAAGTGTAACAAACAAACCAACACTGCTTTAGTTGGAGAAAGAATAAACAGCAGTTTCAAATCTCAAGAGTGGGTTGCTGCTTGTTCTGCCTTCAGATGAAGAAAATCCTGAGCAGGAATGATTCAGGTCCTGAGGACTGGGATTCCCACATCCAATCTGCATCCACTCCCCTTCGGGATGTTTAATCCCATTCAAATACTAATATAACACCCCTCCCAACACACCTTGAAGACAAAGCGAGCCAATGGGTATGTAGTAAGGTGCCTACGAAAGCATTTTAATCAATACACAAATCGATTATACCATTGATTGGGCCGGGGGCATTTATTTTCTCCTTTAAATTTAACGACATTTTATTTTATCACTCCTTTTCCAGTTATAAAAATACTCGAACTAGTGAGGAAAAATTGGAAACTAGAGAAAAGCATTAAGTTTTTTAAAAAAATCTATTTAGCTGGCCATAATGACTGCATCACCAAAAAGGATTACCTGTGAAATCAAAGGAGTTGGATATGTCCTTCTATTGTGCCTCAGGGAGAGGAACAGTAGAGCATGGGGCCAAGGACCTGAGCCCTGCCTTGAGTTCCAATGGCTGTGGTGTGACTTTGGCCAGCTCAACTTTTCTTGACCTCAGTTTCCTCATCTGTAACATGGGCTAATGCTATTCCCTACAATATGAGGTTGTGACTACATGTTTATTAAACAAAATAAAACATGTTAAGATCTTAGCTTACTCTGAAAACACTGGGCTATTGTGTGAATTACAGAGTTTGATTGAGTAAGAAACACCAAGTCAGATAATGGCTGTGCTGATTGCCTATAGGTGTCGTCCATTCTGATCAGTCCATTTATAGGTATTTCAGCTGTCACCCAGAAATAATGACAGCTGTAGCAAATGTTACTAAGCACATACCTTGGCCAGTCACTAGTCTAAATGTATTAACACAGCTGACCCTCAAAATAGTTCTCTAGGATTGGGGTTTATAGAATGATTTTTATTTTATTTTACTTTTTTTTTAAATTTAATTTTTCCCTTTCTTACCTGAAAAGTTCACCTATCTCAGAAAGTGATCCCAGCTCAAGTCACATCACCCCAATCCAGATGTGAACACCTAGAGGCACATTTAATTCCCTGCTGTTGCTTTGAAGGAGTGACATCTGTGATGCCAGCTTCTAATTGTTTGCTGCATGGCTAATTTTAAATATTTGTTTAATATGCAAATGATACCTCCCAGTGACAGCTGGGAGAGAACCACAGACATCTTTCCTCAAAGCGACACAGTCTTGCTGTGGTTCCCATTCAGTTGCCGACACTGTGTTACTTCAGTCCAGGATTCTGCTGCTGCTCATACACACACACCTTTATAAGTACAGGAAAACGATGCCACCTGGAAAGGTAAATTAGAAGGAAGCACCACCACTCCCAGTGCCAGCAGAGAAGGATGGAAAGCTATTCCCACATTAGTGCTTGACCTAGGAAAACACCTGTCACTAGACTGGTTCTGAGCTGGTGGTCCGCGACTAGCATAGGAAAGAATTCAAGAATGAGTTCGAGTGCGAGCAAAAGCAAGTTTTATTTAGGTAGAGAAAGAAAGAGGCCAGCTCAGGGTTCCTGGAGACAGGATCCCGAACTAAGATGGCCTCCACTAGCTGTTCCCCTGGTGGCAGGTTTCAAGCGGCCGCTGGAAAAAAGGGAAAGTGGCAGTCTGGTCCGAGTGGATGAGAGCAAACTCAGGAGTGCGTTGTGTGCTGGGTCAGTCAGTTCTTGGGACTTTATGTGTCTCCAAGGGCGGGTTGTTTCTGAACTTTGTGATCAAACTCTGTTTCCACCTGATGGTTGGGAAGAGGTCTTCTCCTAATAAGTGCCCTGGTGTTGGTCCCCCTTTTACTTTTGGTGTCATTTTTCGTTATAATGATGGTATAATAAGCTTTGGGGGTCATTTTTTTGGTCAATTTTTTTCTTCATCTTGGATTGGTCTGGTTTTAGCCAGTTCTTGTTATGGACCTCTCTAACCACCCCAGAGGTTTCCTGCCATAAACTGTTTCCTTTTGCTCATGCGTGAAGGTGGGGGCTCTGGTGAGGGGACTAGTGGCATATTGGTCTGTGATGCTCCCTGTCCACTTCTACTTCCTCATTCCACTTGTCGGGAGCTTTCCCTATCCCACCTCACACTCATCATCAAAGGGCACCGAGCTTGGAGAGTGAAGAAATAGCTATGTTTTGGCCTTCTTGGCTACACGTTTTTGTGCAGTGTGCAACCTGCCAAACCTCATACGGCAGCCCTGACCCAGAGTTTTAAGACACTTGCACTTCCAAGTTGCCCCATGTTGCGGAATAAAAAAAATGTTATTTCAACAGCTGGCTTCAGAGACCCTCTTAGGGTGAGACCCATGACTGATTAGGAAAGTGCCTTGATGGGCTACTTTTGTGTGGAAGGAGGAAGCTCCGTTGACAGAGGTGCTCTCTGTTTGGTTAGCAGGAATTTGGTGGGTGGTAGGAATGAGGGGGAGGAATGGATAAGGGAACTGTAAGGACAGTAAGATGGAACCTGCAGAGAAATAGTATCAGCAACAAATTCCAAATGAGTGGTCAGAGGGTATGTTTTAGCAGCAGGATGTGTAGTATTCCAGCATAGATTTGGGGGATCGCCAAATAAACCTCTATTGCCTTTAAGCTTTACCAATAATCTGGTGAATATAACTTTATCTCAGGAGAATTGGTGTGGACATTTCCTTTGTGGATATTGCATGCAAGAAACTGATCTAATTCCATGAAAGGAGAAACACAAAGGCAGTCACCAGAGAAGTATAGGCACTAATGTGCCTCAGGCCTCTGAGGGTTCCAGAGAAATAGCAAGGACACTAGCTTTCCCACCATGTAGGACTGAGGAAATGTCCATTTCATTTGAATTCCACAGAACAGAGTAACCCCAGTGGACATTAGGTTAAACATGTCGGCAGTGATCATACAGTTTTGGGGTTCTGTCATCTCTCTGAGTTATGACGAATAATTTTAGTTCCTAGCTACTGAGTGTCTAATAGCTACCAGAAACTGAATAAATATGATCTCAAACTTCAAAACAAACTTAGCTAACTATTTATGCCCACATTTTAGAGATAATGACTTGAAGTTCTGAGAGGTAAGTGAGTAACATGTTCACAGAGGTGTTATGTGACAGAGCTAAAAACGGAACCCAGATCTCTCCAGTCTGAGACAAACTCCTTTCAGGATCTCACGGTGGTGAATCTACACCTGTTTAAACCCTCTTCAACCACTTCAGAAGAGCTAGTTCCTGGAGTTCAGAGTGGGAAACACTGGTTAGAAACCTACACACAGGCAACTCTCCCATCACCAGAATACAACCCTGCTACAGGTGGAGATATGCCAGGCTCAACTGAGCAAGAGTCTCAACGATCACTGTCATCCGGCCCTTAAGGAAAGTATAAGCACATGAGGTTAGAGCTGCTGACAGGTGAGTACCCTTTGGTTCTGGTCCTGGTATGACTTGTCACACCCAAGTGGGACCAAGAAGGGAAAGGCCTTCCTTCAGCAAGAAGAGAACCTTTGCTGAGTCAGCCTCTTCCCAGCTGGCATTCTCTTAACTCTAGACATAAATAGTCTGGCATCTTGAAGAGAGGAATTGCTTTCATTTACGTGAAGAGCATGTAAGTTGGCGACAATGATGCGTATCATGAAATAGGTGTCCGATTTCCCAGGTTAGGAGTTTCACTTAATGTCAACACTATGTTCAACCCCTGTGTACTGAGTCTTCATGGCTTCGTAATCACCATGCAATGTGGTTACAAGATAAAAGCCAGAGGAGAGAAAACATGCTATGCATGAATGCCAAGGAAAGGGAGGAGGAAAGCACTGTGTTCTGTGTGCCAAGCAAACAACCAAAAATATCAGCCCTCCTTCAGGACCACCAGCCCAAATACAAACATGACTGAGGCTTGAACACCTTCAGAGAGAGGGCCAAAGGGATTCTGGGAACATGGGTCATAAGAGCATTCTAGGGAGGGAGGACGTAGATGGAGGCTCTCAGAGTGTGACATTCCCAAGGAGGAAAAACTGTGTTGGATTCCGGGAGCACAACAACCCGAATGAGAAATCTTTCTCCACCACACACAGGTCTATGTTATTTGTACCATCTATGTGCTGAGGGAAGCAAATGAGCCGTGGGCTCTGCTTAAATGCTTCTACAAAGAATTGAGCAAAATATGTTTCTAAAGGCTGGGGGATCCTGCAATGTCTAGAGATTTGTGACCTTCTGGGAAGGACACCATTGGTCTGTGCTGTCATGCTATCCCCTCTGGAGGCCAGGAAGGAGCTGAACAGAAGGGAGGAGCTCTCCTGATGCCAGGATGTGAGAGAGGCTTCTTCTAGGTACTTGCATGGAGGCTAACCACTTTCTCCTCTCCATCCCACACAGGTGGAGACTATTTCACTTCCTATCATCTATGGCAGTGGTCAGCAAACTCTTTAGTCAACAGAGCCAAATATCAACAGTACAACGAGTGAAATTGCTTTTGAGAGCCGAAAACCGACTTCTGCGCATGGGCCACGAAGTTTCAATTGCACTGAAAGTGTGCACTTGCACGCGGTATTTTGTGGAAAAGCCACACTCAAAGAGCCAAAGAACCGCATGTGGCTCGTGAGCCGTGGTTTGCCAACCACTGATCTATGGGATTACAATCCAACACAGATGGCAAGTTAATATACGATCACTATTAACCACAGCAAATGCTCACTACATAGCTCTGGCCTTGCACTAGTCACTGTTCTGCTGGGGCCAGCCGGCATCAGTCGAGCAGTCCCTGCAAGGGGGGCGAGGCTTACGGAAAGATAGAGATAGAAAGATGGATAGAAATGAAGAAGAAACAAAAGATATGGGATCAGGAGGTCTGCAAAGCCCTCTTTAGGACTGCGGCCCTGAGTTTATTTCACTCCACTCTTTTAAACAGTTCTGGTTACATATTACACAATTCCTTGTTCCCCAAACAACAAAGCTACATTCTATTGTAAACATGTTTCTCCATTAAACCCCTTATCTTAACTAATTTCCCTAGGCTATATGTCCATCCAAGGCGCCACCTAAATCTTTTCCCATTATCCTATAGACCAGTTTGGCTATTTACAATGTTATGTGCTGGAAGGCAGCATTGTTTGCTAAACTACAACTGAAGGTAACCATTCTCCTAGGGGGCAGAGAGCAGACTGGCCTTGAAGGCCCGCCCCCTCAGGGAACTTTGTTCCCCAAGGGCACTCTCGACACTGTTCTGAGTCCTTGAAGTACATTAGTGTTTTAAAAAATGAAAGTTTATTTTTAGATAATTGTAGATTCACAGGCAGTTATAAGTAATAAGGCAGAAATTCCATGTGCCATTTACCCAATTTCCCCCAGTGGGAATGCTTTGCAAAACTATAGGAGAATATAACAAGGAAATTAACATCATTACAGTCAGGGTACCTGGCATTTCTATCACCGAAGGAATCCATCAAGTAGTTATGCCGCATCCCTCCTGCCCCCTTCACTGCCCCCCCCCCCCTGCATCGTCCCTGCTACCACTCATCTGTTCTCCATTTTTATAAGTCTGCCATTTTAAGAATGTTATGTAAATGTATTCCACAGTATGTAACCTTTTGAGATTTGTGTTTTTCACTCAGCACAATTTTCTGGAGATTCACGGGTTGTGGCATCAGTCAATTTTGTGTTCTTTTTATTGCTGAGTAGTATTCCATGGTACAGATGCACCACAGTTTAACCACCTGTCCATGGGAGGAGTTCTGGCTTATTTGCAGTTTGGGGTTATTATGAATAAAATTGCTATAAACATTTGTGTGCTTAGGTGTCAAGGTAAGTTTTCATTTCCGTGTGGTCAATGCCCAGGAGTGCAATTGCTGGGTCACATGATCAGTTTTTTAGGAAACTGCCAGACTGTCTTCCAGAGTGGCTGCCTCATTTTATATCCCCAGCAGCCAGGTATGTATGGGTGATCCTGTTTCTTGACACTCTCCCAGCACTGGACTGCAGTTGTCCTGTAAGACAGAATCAATACACCATCCTTGGGCCAAGGCAACCAGCTTTCCAGAAAACCCTCATTAGAATATTCCCAGAATGGGGAAGAAATGAACCCATCAGCACACCACGATTCAGGATGGGTTTGTTTGTCAAATGAGCAGGGCAGAGAAAACTCACCAACATTTGATTGTGGAAGAGATGAGTTTTGGTGGGGATGTAAGAGAAGAAGTTCAGAAAAGCTTGTGGTCATCTGGGACACTCAAAGCAGGGCTACCAAAAGGGCCCTGGGTGTCTTTATGGTAAGAGCTAAGGTGTCGCCAAAACCGGTTTGGCTCAGTGGTAGAGCGTTGGCCTTTGGACTGAAAGGTCCTGGGTTCGATTCCAGTCAAGGGCATGTACCTTGGCTGTGGGCACATCTCCAGTAGGGGGCGTGCAAGGGCAGCTGATCGATGTTTCTCTCTCATCGATGTTTCTGACTTTCTATCCCTCTCTCTTCCTCTCTGTAAAAAATCAATAAAATGTATTTTTTTTTTTTAAAAAAAGAGCTAAGGTGTCAAGTTAAAAAGAACAGAAATTAGCCAGAAGCAAATGCTGCCACTCTGCAAACCCAGATGAAACCCAGAGGGCAGTTCCCTTCCTCCACTCAACCCTGCTGTTTGCAGAATTCTTGCAATCAATAGTGCAGTAAACATGAGGCTCCATTACCCAAATACTTCACTGTCACTGACCCCATCTCTGAAGGCACAGGACTCTGCCACTTCTGTCTTGCTCCCCCACCCCTCACTTTGGCTGTATCATTTTCCTCCCTCTTGAGCACCATCATTGCTCTAGATCCGGTAGGACCTGGGCTCTGTAGTGCGGCTTCGTTTGCTCCACCAGACCTTATCCATTCACTCAGAAAGTCTCCCGCCCTTGTTTTCCCATTTCAGCCCCTAAAACTTTGCTTTGGCATTTTTGGTCTGGCAAAGAGTAACTGTGATGAGCAAAGAGATCTCACTCTGCATGAAGTGTAAGGGGATAGATGAAAAAAGGATCTCCCCAAAGTGGAAAGTGAAAAGAAATAAAATGAAGAAAAAAATGCCAGAAAACTACACTTTGGAAATATTAAAAGTACAGATAATGTTTGCTGAGAGCTTTGAATTGTGCCAGGGACCATGTTAAACACTTGATAACATGCAGTTCTCAGAACATCCCAATAAAGCATGTACTTTTTCATTCCCTTTGAAAATGAGAAAGTGGATTCGAGAGATTAAATTTCATGTTCAAGGTCGTGACACTGTCCTTATGGAACCAGGCTGTCTGATTCGAGGACACATGTCCTGTCCTTGATGATAACTAAGAACAACACATCTGTGCCAGCTCAGAAGTAAAGGTGGGTCTTCTGTAGCCAGGGCCTTTACTGCAGGGGGAAAAGGCAGGGAAGGATGGACCCAACATGCCTTGCCTTTGTGTAGATGTGACCTAGGTTCTAGGATTGAATCTGGCCTTCTTGAGTCTTGTTAGAGGCTCTTGGACACCCATACTTGGACACCCCGACTTCACCTAGCATAGTTCCAGATAGCTAGCTGAAACAAAAAGAGAGTGATTTCTATGCACAGAGGGATGATATTTCTACAAAACCCTACATAGAAGAAGATCATTTTAAACTGTTGTTTCTGATTGAATGAAGTCCAAGCATCTCACTGAAAACAACAACAAAGGCTGATGGTGACAAATTGCCTGGCCAAAATCTAAGGGAAGGCGGAAATCCAGGATGGTAAGCACAATGTTGAACCATTTTGTGTGTGTGTGTGTGTGTGTGTGTGTGTGTGTGTGTGTGTGTGTGTGTGTGTGTTGAAAGCATTTCCCAAACCTAATGAACTTAGGCTTCAGGTTTTACAACCTCATGTGTCACATGGGACTAAATGTTTAGGACCTTCACAAAGTGGAAAGTGAAAAGTAAGACTCTACAAAAACACAGGACCCCAAATGCTACAATATCAGTGTAAGGATGAACTAGAGGAAAACCACTGCACCTAGACAGGGCTGAATACCGAGTCTGAAAGAAAATTTATTCCGTGCTGAGCAGCACAGGGAGAAAAACGCCTTCTCTAAAAAGCCATGATCACAGAAGCTCAGCCTAAACTGAACCACCCATAGTGTCCAAAGATCTCCAAGCCATGGACACACTCATAGACTGAGCCCCAGGGTCCGGCAGAGGCAAATGAAGAGGCTCTCTGGAGGAAAAAAGCTTTCCCCTAATCCTTAGAGGATTGCCACAAATAAATTTCCAAGACAAATGAGCAGCACCCAGTAATGAATGTCTAAGCATGCAGGAAATAAAACAGGAAGTAAGAAGAGAAACAAGGTGGGAAGGTCCTTAGAAGATGGTAGCAGTGGCAACGGTTCTCCACAGAAACAGAGCAACTAGATAGAAAAAGTGGAAACTCCTGGACAACATTTAAAAATAAATCTAAGGAGCAAGAAACCCCCACAAACTCCAAAATGCAAGATGGTGGTAACAAACCACTAAGTGACGGAGACCTGCATGGACCAGATGTCTGTGCGGGAGGACTAGGAAGGAGGTGTAGGAGGCAGAAACTGAGGATTTGAGGAAAAGGGGAAATCCCACTATGGGCAACTAGAAAACACAACAGAAACAATGCCTTAAAGTAACAGAAGGGCCCCACCTGGCCCACTGGGTTATAGGAGCCACAATGATGACAGAGCACATGCCTATTAGTTCACTACAGGAGGAAGTAGGTGCCATTTATGATCTCCACTTAACAGTAGAAAAACACATGTAGAGGCGAGAAGTGTCCAAGAACACAGGAGTGAGGTGGGAACCATCAGTCACTTGGCCTCAGCTTGCACATCTAGAAAATTGGGTAATAGTAACTCTCACAGTTATTTTGAAGATTAAATACAGTAACTCAGGGTTGGGGGTGGAGGGAGGGAAGAAACTAGGAGGTGGAAAGTCAGGAAAAGTGAAAAGTCAATAAGAAATGAAGAACATGATGTTTGCATACCCATGTTCACATTAGCTCAAAGTGGAAATAATTCAAAAGTCCAATGATGAATGAATGGATAAACAAAATGTGGTAGAACCATACAACTGAATATTAGCCATAAAAAGGATGTAAATTCTGACACATGCTCTGACACAAATGAAACTTGAAAACATTATGTTAAGTGACATAACGCAGTAAAAAAATAACAAATATTGTGATCCTACTCATATGGAGTACTTAGAGTAGTCAAAATTATAGAGACAGAAAGCAGAATGGCAGCTGCCAGGGTAGGAGCAAATGGGAAGTTACTCTTTAATGGGTAGAGTTTCTGTTTAGCAAGATGAAAAATAGTTCTAGAGATTGATGGTGGTGATGGTTGTACAATAACATGAATATACTTAACTACACTAAACTGTATACTAAATAATGCTTAAAATGTTAAAATTTATATTATGGATATTTTACCACAATTTAAAAAATAAATAAAAAAATCAAAACAAGGAATGACAGAAAAAGTGATCAAGAGAGCAACAAGCACTAAAAGTAATCAAAGATGACTGAACACATGGATAGTAGGAATCTCTGAAGATTAAAACCAAAGCAATGGAACAGGAGAAATACTAAAAACTATATTTGAAAAATGTCCCTGAAATTAAAAAATAACAATTGGAAATTACATTTTGAAAGAGCATAATGCATACATGAAAATACTGAACCAAAATCCTCAACATCAAGACATATTTCAGCTTGATCTGAGATGTAAAAAAACAAAAACAAAACAAAAAAAACCCCTGCAAACCCTTCTGCATCCAGCAAATTAGAGTATATGACTTTTAAGGGAAAGTTAGATTATTGTTATTAAGGCATTGAAGACCAGGCTTTAGGTCAGAAGAAAATTAATATATTTGAGATATTCAAGGAAAAAAGCACCACGGATCTTATATATGTAGCAAAATTGATTCTTAAGTAGAAAGGACACAGACAACCCTATGAAATTTTGTTCCTACAGCCCTTTCTGAATACTCTAGTGTGGAATGAGTTTTAGACAGCCAGCATCACTAAAGGGTCAGTGACACAATGACTGCTGATAAGCGCTAAATTAATAGCTACCATTATACATAGAACTAAGGTAAAATGTAAAAACACAGGGAGGAGTAGATCATGAAATAGTTACATGTGTTCTGGCAATGTAGATTCAGCACAATTATTAAGGATGGTGGGGGGGTGGGGAATGGGTCCTGCCCTGGCAGTGTGACTCAGTGATTAGAGCACCACAGCAAAGGGTTGTGGGTTCAATTTCCGGTTAAGGGCACATATTGGGTTACAGGTTTAATCCCTGGCCCTGGGTGCATGCGGGAGGCAACAGATCCATGTCTCTCTCTCTCTCTCTCTCTCTCTCTCTCTCTCTCTCTCTCTCCCCCCTCCCTCTCTCCCCCTCTTCCTCCCTCCCTTTCTTTCTCTCTTCCCTTCCTCCCTTCCACTCTCTCTAAAAAGAAAAGAAAAACAATGGAAAAATATCCCCAGGTGAGGATTAACAACAACAACAAAAGAATTATCTAAAAGTTTGTCAAAATTTATAGACCTGTGTACCTGAAACAGGTGACCTTTGCTGTATGTAGGTTTTATGTATTAAGCTTAGGGGAAAAAGGGAGGGGAATGAGAAGAGCATATATATATAAATTTTTTTTAATGTTTTCAAGAACCACAGTGGAGGTGGTGTTAATATTATTATTCTGAGGCTGTTTTGTGTTTAAAATTGGATCAAACAGATGAGAAATTATTCTAATTTTATCACTTCCTGTGCCATCCAACACCAGGACTCTTGGAATGGAAGAGTGGACATATTGATGTATGGGGAAGAGGCTGAATAAGAGAAGCCATGACTTAAAACTCTAAGTATCAACATGAATCCACAATGTATTTTATTATGATTTATTTCCTGAAAACTTCTAGAAACAACAAGCTCAATAGCCATGAGTGCCAAATCCTTAGCACCAACTTACCCTGCTGCATGTATTCAAGCAGAAAGCCAATAACCTATTGGAGCATGTTCTATGGATTACAAAAGTGCACCGAACACTTTTAAGTCATAATAATGCAATGCAACTTGAACACCTAGCATTGTCTGCAATAAGGAAAACACACAAGCATATACACATGCAAGATCCCACTCAATACAGGCTTGGGACCAGTTCCACTAGGGTAGCCTCTTGGCCTTCCAGCACCAGAAGTGAGAAATGCAGAGAACAGGATGTGGGAAGATGGCCCTTCTCACAGGTGGAAAACTGAGATGCTTTGACCCTTAGCAACAGTTAGCACCTAGCTGCTAAATGACACAAGCTAAATACCATATCACAGATCAGAAGCCTCCCTCAGATATATTTATCTTGGATCCCCAGGAATACTTTTGCTCTTTTTTCCTGAGTCTGTGTGGGAAAGAGATCATTGGTCTGATATCTTTCTAAGCTCATGATTACTTTCATCAGTGGCTCCATTGCTCTTCTGTTTCACTGACCCTTGGTCGGGTCCACTCCAGTCTTCTCCAGCACAGCTGCCTAAGTAAAATAATCAGGGCAGATATTGTAGGAATGTTAGTGTCTTTCCTTCCCGAAAACTCCCGGCCTTTATATGCAAAGTGGCCTTCTTGTAGCAACCAAAGAGGAATGCACAGGTAGCTTCTCTAAGTCAGACCAAAGGCCTCATCATTAGTTCTCAGATCTCAGTCTGTTTGCATATATATGCATATTTTAAAAAGGGAGCACACACATCTGCACTAAAATGACCTTCTGTCCTCACCAGAACGAAGAGCAGCTGGCAGGTTCTTTGGTTAAAAAAGGAGAAAGTCTGGTTTGGCCATTCTACTCCACAAGCACTTAGCATAAACCTAGGGTCACAATCAGCAGGAGACTCCAAATACGGAGACTTATGGATGAAAAACTGAAAATGTGTATGCAAATGTCTTAATAGAAGTGTTTACAGGCCTTTTTTTATTTTCTCATGCTCTCTCTCCCTCTCTGCACACAGCTTTTCTAAACCCTGCTCCCCATCATTACCAAAGGCTATGGGCTCAGATATTCACAACCTCAAATAGAAGGACAAAAGATAACTTTTTCTATCAGCTTAGTATACAAAACAAAAAAAATCTAAGGTAGATTTCTGATTAGTTCAACCTTGGACCCCATCACTGTAACCAGGAGGCATAGAAATATTGATTGTCCTGTCCTGGGTCATGTACGTCCTGCAGGCAAGATGCTCTGCTTTTTCCATGCAAAATGCAGGGTTATAATCAGGGAGAAATAAAATGTCTAAGGAATGTGATGGGGAAGGATGTTTTCTGCACAAGGAGACTATTGGTTTTGAGCAGTCACAAGTTACAGAGGCCCTCCAACACTATCGCAAGCCCAAGAGCAGCTGGGATGCCTGACACACCCTTCCTATCCATCTTCCTGAAGTGCACACCCAAGACAGAAAGGAGTCCATAAGCAGCACCTACAGGACTGGAGACTGTCTGAATTTGATACTCTGGCTAGCCAGTTTTGAAAGTATATCGAGTTGAGAAGATTATTAGCTCAGGTTCCATATTCTCCATTGACTTTTCACAATCAATAATTGGAACAAGGTCAGTGCTTAGCAACCAGGAAGCCTTCAATTTATCACAGGATTTGTCACTCCAGACAGCTCATGCTTTTTGCCGATTTGGAATTTGCAATAGATGCCAAAACAATGAACAATGGTGCTGCTATTGTCATCCTTCATTATTGCCCCTCAGCCAGCACTCCAGAAAAAGAAAAAATGAGCCCAGTTTCTCCTGCCTGGTTGTTCCTGCCGCTGGAACAGGATGACTAGTAACAGTTGTTTCCTTGAGTGAAGGGATGAACAAATTTTGATGACTGTGTAGCGTGAACGTACTGGGCCAGGAGGAAGGAGACTTGGCCATGCAGTCCTCATGCATTCTTTTTCTAGAGTGCCCCGCATTTCCTCCAGGGAACGCTCCTCTCCACTTCTCAGCTCGTGTGCTTTGGGTGGAGTTGAATGCATTTCCTGTTCTAGGGATGGTCACATGGCTCAGACCAGATCCATCAGAACAGGCATTGCTGTGGTTATGCTGATTGGTTCAGGGATGATCACATGATCCTGGTTGATCCAGTGACACACAAAGATCCTCTGATGGTAAAAAATTAGGGGTCAGGGCTCTTTACAGCCAGATGTGAATTTGGATTCTAACTTGGTGATGCTAGTAGTCATGTTGCCACCACATGAAGCCTGAGAATGAAGCCAGCATGGAAGAAAGCCACCTGACCAGGAAACGTCATTCCGATGTCATACATTCAACAGTGGGGTTAGGTCTCACCTGAGTCCATTTCTGGTCCTCAGCTTCTCATTTATGGGAATCAAAGCCAGTTTGGGCTGGGTTTTCAATCACATGAAACAAACCAAAAGAAGAGTTCTGCATGAGTCCCTCATGCCAGCTCTGCCACACACTGGCAGTGGGGCCTTGGGCAGGCCTCTCTCCTCTCTGGATCTAGGTTTCCTCATCCAGGAGGCCACTGGATGAAGCAGGTATTTTAGCTTTGGCCTTTTAGGGTATTTTACTGAATTAATGTTTTAAACATGGATCTTTGTAAGAGACAGGCAGAACATCCTGAACCTGGGTCCTTAGGACAAGTAGATGGGTTAGAACAGATGCATTAAGAAAGCTTTGAGAAATGGAAATGAGCATCTAAGGTGTTCAAAGGAAGAACTGGCTCTCCACACCACTGCAGTAATTGAAGAGCTAATTGGTGTGTGTGTGTGTGTGTGTGTGTGTGTGTGTGTGTGTTAGGAATTATGTGTTTGACATACATTTGAATTTTTTCCAACTACCAAGTTTGACATTTTGTAATATAAAAAAAAACACACATAAAAAATGATACAAAGAGAAATTAGGTAACGTAATTGTGGCCCTGGAACATAATCTGGAATTAGTAGGTTTTACTATTTTTTTAAGTCTTGGCAGAAGTTTAATTTCTAATTTGAACTCAAATATCCCTGAGGCCAGACTTTGAGACTTTTTTTACAAGAGTTAAAATTTTCCAAATAATTCAGCAAATGACCTAAGGTTAACAATTCATAAAATAAGAGCATATTAATAGAGCAAAATAAAAAACATTGGGACATACAATCTTTAAATATAAAAAATATTTCCTTAGGAAAAATAATTGACAACTTAACTCAATATTTATAGTTTTCCCTAACCTTTATTTCTAACCTTTTTCATTATTTTCCTTCAGATTTCCTCAGCAACATATGGTTAAATTCCCCTGAAAAATTCTAATGGTGTTTGTCTTTTAATAGGAGAAATTAAATTATTAATATTTACTATAATCACTGTGTTTGGTTTTATTTCTGTTATCTTAATTTATGGTGTTTACATTTCCTCTTTCCCTAAATGTTCTCCTTTCCAGACTCTAGCTAATTGAGCAAACATTATTTCTTGCTTTTATTTCTCCAGTGAAATAGAAGTCTGCTTTCCTTTTTTTATACTTGTATTTTAACTTATAAGCATTTTCACACACACATATATATTTCAAATCCTATTTCCTTAGCAATGTCAAAAAGTAATCAGTAGTCTAAAATCTTCTCTCTGAAAGGACAATCCTTGTTGCATACCTCATTTCTCCCCTCTACTATCTACTTCCCAGGCCTTATGATGTAGAGATTTGGTGTAGATATGCATAGATTTTATATATTTAATTCTATGGCATGTCTCTTCTATGTTATTAATGACTATTTTATAATCATATTGAAATTTTATCTCTGAATTATCAGCAATTATTTGAATTTTTCCCACTATTATTTCTTTAGCTTCTTTCTTCCTTCCATCATGACTGCTCCCTCTTTTTTTATTTTATTTTATATTAAAGGCCTGGTGCATGAAATTCATGCACTGGGGGTAGGGGGATGTTCCTCAGCCCAGCCTGAACCCTCTCCAATTTGGGTCCCCTTGGATATCCCTCTCACAAGGACTGCTGGCTCCTAACTGCTCACCTGCCTGACTGCCTGATTGCCCTTAACCACTTCTGCCTGCCAGCCTGATCACCCTCCATCTGCTCCCCTGTTGGCCTGATTAATACCTAACTGCTCCCCTGTCTGCCCAATTGCCCCCAACTGCCCTCCCCTGCAAGACTGGTTGCCCCCAACTGCCCTCTTCTGCCAGCCAATTTGGTTCTGATTGGCCAGTTTCTATGCCAGTCAATGTCAAAAGCTTTGCCTCCTAAGCAGCCATTGGCTCCTCACAGTTCACCCAGATTTGGTTCTGATTGGTCTGTTTCTATGCCAGTCAGAGTCTCTGGGCCTATCAATGGGGCCTGATCAGAAAGGTGGGGCTGATCAGCAGCCCTGTGAAGGCCTGGAGAGAAATGGAAGTGTAGCTACTGGCCAGGCCCAGAGAGAAACAGAGTGGCAAGTGCTGATCAAGAGCTGCCACAGAGGCTACAGATCAGACCTGCTTCTCGCTTCAGCCCTCTCTCCAAGGCTGATTCACAGCCCCCTCAGCAGTTAGTGCTGAGTCACCACGCCTGCAGTGGTAGCAGTCAGCACTGGATCACCACAGCAACCCAGTGCTGACTGCAGGACTGACTTCCAGTTGGTCAAACCTTCAGTCATTGTGGATGTGATGGATCCAGAGTTTTTATATTTTAGGATTATTTTATTTTTCCATCACCATTTATCCCTTCTATGCTCTCTTTCACCTTCCCTCCCCCACAACCACCAAACTATTGTCCATGTCCATGATAAGTTCTCTCTTTTTTGCTCAATTCCTCCACCTCCCCAACCCTCGATGCCCCCTCTCCTCACCACACACACACACCACCACCAACACCACCACTAGAGCTATCTGCCTGCTTTCCATCTATGAGTCTGTCTGTCCCTATTTTGCTTGGTAATTCAGTTTCTTCATTAAATTCCACATATGAGTGAAATCATATGGTACTTGTCTTTCTTGGCTGAATATTTGGTCTCTTGGATCCAGTTTTCACATGTTAACTTTTCTGTTGTAATTTTTATGTCATTGCTCTGTGGGTTGGGAGAGTACTTTTGCTAGATGTTCCAGATTACTAAGTCAATCCTTTTATCTAATTTTCAATTCTGCCATTCAGCCCTTTTGCTTAGTTTTTAGTATTCTTAGTCATAGTTTAACTTTCAAGCCTTCTTTTACATTATTAAACCCCCAGTTTTTGTATAGATGGTACGTCTTCCCAGATCTAAGGGTCATAATTAGCATTCTTTGAAGTCATCTTCTGTTGCCTGTATTAACTTTGGTTGAGATTCAGGATCTCAGTATGCTCAGCTTTATGTTTGTTTCTCTTTTATGCCATTTAGTTCTCTCAAGTATTTGGCTGTTTATATAGATAAAGGACTATGTGCTGTCCAGCATGGCAGCTATTTTTTTTTTAAATCCTTACCTGAGGATATGTTTTTATTGATTTTCAGAGAGAGAAACATTGATGTGAGAGAGAAATATTGACTGGTTGCTTCCTGTATGCATCCCATAATCAAACTTGCAACCTAGGTATGTACCCTGAGAATTGAACCCACAACCTTTTGGTGTATGGAATGACCAACTGACTCACCTGGCCAGGGCTAATATGGAAGCTGGTTAAATAGCCATATGTGGAAGCCACTAGTCACCTGTGGCTATTTAAATGGATTAAAATGAAATTGGAATTCAGGTCCTCCATTGCACGAGTCACATTTCAAGTACTCAGGAGCCATGTGTGGTCACGGGCTATGGGACTGGGCAGCACAAGTTCTTAGAGCATTTTCATGACCATGGACTGTCCTACTGTGCAGTGCTGTGCCAGATGGACAGTTCTGGCAGTTAATATGGCTTTCCTCCGGACAGGTGAGTCACTGTGCCCCAGGCAGAGAAAGTGGCTGCTAGGAGGGAGAAGGTGCGTCCATGGGGAGAAGCTTGACCTCTGGCTGCGGGTGCTCCAGCTCCGTTGCTCGGCTCAGGTTTCTCAGGGCAGTAGCCCATTTCTCTCCCCGGACTCTCAAACTCCCATCCCAGCTTCAGACAGAGCGCTGACCTCACAGAAAGCCTGTTGTGAGCGCTGCAGCCAGCCTGTGTTTTGAATGAGGAATTGGTGTAATCGTTCTGTTGTTCTGTAATTTATTACCCGTAGACCACTGCTTCTCCCAGACGGCTGTCTCGGATTTTGATTTTTCTCCAGAGTTCTGTTGGAAAGACTGGGTTTTACAATTGTCTCCTCTTTTATCTACTTGGGGTTATAGTTTCCTGAAGGCTGTTAAGGACTCACCATTAATCTGATGCCATACATTTTATCTCTTCCACACATTTCTCAACATTTCTGGCCTGCCGATGGCAACACTCCCCAGCTTCCAGCACGGCTGTAGATTTATTCTCCCGCTTTTATGCCTTCTGCTGGGATCTGCTTGATGAGCCATCTTGAACTGAGAGTAGTAGCCTGGTTTCTTACGCCTTTTGTGTTGACAGAATACGCTTTATAAGGAATCATAGACTGTCAGGCCTAGAAAGGAAATCTCAGACCCAGGACAATCCAATCTTTTTATAGATGATGGGTAAGGCTCCTATAAGGGAACAGCATAGAGGTGATAGAGGAGGGACATAGAAGAAAGCCATCCACCCCTTACACTGGCCCCTGGCCCCTGTCTTCTGCTCCAAGAACCCCGAGAGATTACAAGAAGGGTCTCAGCCCACCTGGTCCCTGGGCTCAGTGTGGTTGTTGTCTTGTTAATCAGCTCTTTCCTAACTAAGCTCTAATGCAAAATAATTTCTTTTTCTAAAAGAAATTTCCAACAGAACCAAATTAATTTTTAAATTTATCTTTATTGTTGAAAGTATTATAGATGTCCTCTTTGTTTTTTCACTTTTGTTTTGTTGTTGTTTCTTTTTTCCTATTGACCCCTTCCCCCCATCCCACCCTCCCAAGCCCTCACCACACTATTGACTGTGTCCATGGGCTTTGCACATGTGCATAAAATTCCCTGATTAATCTCTGGCCCGCACCCTCCCACCCTCCCATCCCTCCCATCCCTTCCTTCCATCTGAAGTCTGTCAGCCTGTTCCCTGGTTCTCTGTGTCTGGATTTATTTTGTTCATCACAGAACCAAATGAATTTAAGAGGATCTTCCTTTAACCTGCAAATTCATTTACTCAGAACTGTCCTTCCCCCAAGTACAGTGAAAAATCAAGGTTATACTTCAAAACTGTAAGGAGAAAGGGCTTGGGAAATACAAGAAGATCCTTAGAAATAAATGGTGGTGACATTGCCAGGGTCGGCGTGGGGGCCTGTATCAGAAATCTAGGTAAGCGTCTCTCTCCCCAAAGTTCTGGGGCGGGAGGGTATTGTCCATCTTAGTGAAATGTTTCACCTACAGCATCTGCCTAATTGCACTGATCTACAATCTGTTTCCACTGAAGCAAAGTAATTAAGTGTTTTAAAATGCTTTGTGAGACTTTGGAAAACTGACCTAAGGTTAATGGTTCATAAACCTCATTTGTGCTTCTATTAGAGAATTTCAAACGTGAGCTGGTCAGCGTCTGGACTAGAAGCAGGAGGGGGCCTCAGAGGCCTGATGTGAGATTGGAGCAGAATGTGCCACTGTGGAGTTGTCCCTCCTGTGATCCATTTAAGGAAGAGGGAGAGTAATACAGATTCCCTGACACTGTCCCTTGGGAGTTTGATTCAATGATGACATCGTGTTAAATTTGGAGAGATGATGTAGTGCATCTTCTCCGTTCTAGAAGCTTTCTCTCTTCTCCTCAGGCTCCCTAGAACAGGTTTTGAGCTGGAGTTTCCAGTCCTTGCTGGTTTCCTGTTCCTGGGTACTTCCAGACAAAATACCTTACTCCCGGAACTTAGCTTCATAGGCTAGGATTATTCTAGGGTCACCAAGAATGCCTATCAATGTCTCTTCTACTGTGAGCAATGCATTCCTGTGGGTTGCAAAGGCTCACCTTGGGGATTATAAACTCAAGTGCATCCAGACAGGTAACATGAGTAAGTCAGGAACAGGGTAGAGACTGGGAGAACCAAGGAGGCACCAGGGGCTGAGCCTTGTAGAAATATGTGCTCAGTTATTCCAGAGGAGTCAGAAATCTAGGTAATAAATGAAGCCTGACTTTTACTTGGTGCTGGTGACTAACTGGAAAACAGGGACACTTCCAGCCGGCCAGCGTGACTCAGCTGGGCATTGTCAGGTGCTCCTAGAGATCACTGGTTTGATTGCCAGGCAGGGCACATGTCTCGGTTGTGGGCTTGATCCCCAGTGGAGGGCCTGTAAGAGGCAGCTTATTGGTGTTTCTCTCTCATTAACATTGCTCTCTCTCTCCCTCTCCCCTCCTCTCTCTAAAAAGTCAGTTTAAAAACAAACATATCTGAAAAGCAGGGTCACTTCCAGGTGCAAACCACACACATCTGTGGGCGATTTTCTCCAGGGTGCCCTGGTTTGATTCTCTGGAAAATCACTCTCCAAATGTAAAGATGAAAGGACCTAACAACTACCCACCTCTAGCTACCGAATGGTCAGGCTGCAACATCAAAACTGATGTCGCCAGTCTGAGTGCCAGCCCTCCAGGCCACCCCCATCGTGGCTCCCAGGCCACCCCCATCTTTGAAGAGGCAGACTCCTGTTTATATGAATTTTGGGTCAGGAAGGAACAGCAGTCCCTTCAAGAAAGGAGAGTCCACAATAAGGTGGCTATTCCTAGGGTACAGGTCCTACGGGAGAAAAAAAGACTGAACTTCAAGAAATATGCACCCTCTAATCAATTGTAATGCAATCATAGCAATTATAATAAGTAACTTTGATCCACAGAGTACCTACTATTTGTCAAGATAAGTGATTTATAGACATCATCTTCTTCCATTTATACAACAAGCCTAACAGGTACTACAATTATCTCCTTTCTATGGATGAGAAAGCAGGCTTGGAGAGGTTAAGTATTTTCACTGGATCTCACAGGTGGTAACATCTAAATTTTGTTAGAAAATGAACTACCAAAGTCTTTCTGCTATTCTTTATCTCCCCTGAGGATACTGAGGGGAAAATTCAACATCATGTTGAAGTGATTTTCCCTCCCCATTTCCAATGCTTCCCAGAGTAGGCTTAAAAGCAGGAGACAGATGGCTGTTGGGTGGTGGTGGTACATAAATTTCCTTCAAGCCTTCAACTATATATCCGAAATATACAAAAACAAATTAGGGTGATCAGAAAAATCAGCATGCTGTGCAAAAGGAAAGAAATGACTCTTTTGTTTCCAAGATATGTATCATTATGCATCCTCTGAGACCATATGGATAATATCAATTTGGTAAGATTGGGAGGATAAGGAAAGCAAGACCACAAAAGGCACTGAGGAAGCAATAGGTGGGCATCAAAAGCAAGAGCTGTCAATGACTGCTGAAATTTTTAAAAGTAACCTTATGGAGATAAAATTCACATACCATACAATTCACACATTTAAAGTGTCCAGCTCAGTGGTTTTTAGGATATTCATAAGTTAGGCAACCATCATCACAGTCAATTTTGGAACATTTTCATCACCTCAAAAAGAAGCCCTATAGTCTCCCTGGCTTCCCCCCTCCTATTCCCTACTGTCCTCCAGCCCTGAGCAATCACTAAGCTACTTTCTGTCTACATAAATTTCCCTAGTCCAGACTTCCTTATGAATGGAAGCATATATTATGTGGTCTCTTGTGAGTGGCTTCTTTCACTTAGCATTGTGTTTTCAAGGTTCATGGGTCACTGAGATTTGAATGGTTTCTAAAACTATCTTCCCTCCTTCAATGGGTTACAGATTTCTTCTTCAAGTCAAGACTTGGAGCTTTTTTCTGGCATTGTAAACCACACCAGCTGCATTCCTGTCTGCAGTCCTTACCAGAAAGAGTTGAATGCTATGTATGTTCCCTTCCCTGGGATCTCCAGGGAAAGAGCTGGACTCAGATACACTTGGGATTTTCAGGAGCATGAGCCTAAGTCCCCTGCTGGTTCATTTTCTAGAACCAACATCACTAGTCAAATACTAAGGTCTCTGCCCTTTCCTTTCATGCCTACCTTCTCAAGAATATACCATTTCAGGACCTGATTAGTCTTGGGAGAAAGGTTATATTTACAAACAATTACACTTCAGACATTACCTGAGAGGTCTCTATGGTTATAGTTAGGTCTAAATGCAGAAACCAGTACCCTGTATTTTTTTATTTCCCAAAAAGCATCGAATATACTACTGCTTGATGCTTCTTCAGAACCTTTGTCCCACTCTCTGTATTATCAACTGAAGAAAATAACCCAAAGTAAAAATACAGGAAATGAAATTTTTGTTCAAAGTAATGGTGGGAATGGGCCATTCTCAAGGGATGTCTATGTATGGACCTAGAAGTGAATTGGAATTAGTAGGCATTGTCAGGTGTGCAGAGATTTCTAGTGGAGAAATGACAGACTGTGGATTGTAAGTGAAAGGACCATGCTATGTCAACAGAACCTGCCCTTTAGAATCAAACCAATGTGTGTTAAATTTTAATCACCCACTTACACACAGTGTGACACAAGATATGTAAGCTTCTCTGGATCTCAGTCTTCCTATCCACAAAATAAAAATAATGTTGCCTATTCTGTGGGATACTTTGAGATTAAAGAGTGTTGAGATTAACAACAACCCCATCAACTGCTACCAATACCACCACCAATGCCACAAGTATTGAGTATTTATATCTCAAGACAATGTCAGGCGCTTAAGTTGTTAGTCACTAAACTTACAGTTACCTCTCTAACCCTCCAACAACCTGACAAGGAATGCAAGATATAAACTTTCTTCCATAGATGAGAAATAAACAGGGGAAATGATTTTCCCCAAATCCCACAGTGGGTAGGATTGAATGTCAAAATCAGAAATGTTGGTCACCAATATGGCATCAGACCCTTCACTGTAGCTACTGTCGCTAGTAGAACAGTGACAGTGAGACTCAAGAACATGAAAAGAGACATTTTTCATCCAGAAGCCAGAAACCAACCTTTTTAAAAGTCATGCAAACACAGTAAAATTTAAAACAGGCAGTTTCACATGTTGATGACTATGTTTAAAATTAGGAAATATCAAGTACATGGTTTAAATGCCAGTGAAAGGATGAGAGACTGTGTCTAGACATCTGGTCTACCAGCCTCAGTACATCTGCCTGTTGTTCATTCCTCCAGCCCACAGGACAAGCTGAACTTTTAGAAAGAGATGCTGCTCAATTCCTCTTAAAAGGGGCTCCCAGAGCACAAGCTCCAATTCCTGGGACAATCTTGTGACACCTAAGGCAGAGACACTCTGTCTTCTGCTCAGGAACAATTGCTAGGATTTGCCCAATCCCTTGTCCTTGAGATCTTGCAAAGTCACTGTAATTTGATTTTTTGAATAAATCTTATTTCAAATATAATAAAAGAACTTACACTTTAAAAAGAACTCTGTCTTGAATCCTCAAAAAATGGAAGACTGCCTTTGGAACTGCGTATCTAATTCTAAAATTATCCATTTTGTAAATTCAGAATTTGGTTCACAGCTTTCTGAAAACAACCTTTAAACTTGGAAACCAATTTGAAATTCAAGTTTGCAGCTGGGTCTTGTGGGCACTCCTCATCACCTTTGCTGATAAGCATTTAAATGTATTCATTAACAAAAATAATCGTTGTCACAGTAAACTACATTAACACCTTTTAATTGGGTTAGAAATTAGATGGGGGTCATGAATATTTCACCAGGGCTCACTGCTTGCCTTCCCAATTTCCATCTGAAAAAAACAACAATCCTCACACAGTCATAAGCAGGTGGATTCGCAATGTTCAGGTTCCTGGCCTTCCTCATAGTTTTGCCACAAGTCATCCCATTTGACAAAATGAATTTTAACTTTCCTGCTGCTCCTCTATGCTCCCAGGCATGATGAGTGAAGCTGCTGTCCTTAGAAAATTTCAAATAAACATTTACTTAACCCAGAACCATTAATTCCACTGCATGCTGAGAGCAGAGCAGGTAGAGTCCAAGGTTCCCAACCTTGGCACAGCTAAAGGGGGTGTGGACAGGGGATTTTGTATCATGGGCAGCTGTCCTGTCATTGTAGGCCTTTTTTGTTTAGCAGTATCCCTGGTCTCTACCCAGTGGAGGCCAGTAGCACACATATCACTACCCCATTCCAGATGTGACAATTAAAACAGTCCCCAGACAATCTCTGGATATTCACATGATATCCCTCTCCAGGAGGGACAGATTCCCCCAGTTGGGAACCACTGACAGAATAACATGGCTTCAATGACTAGTCCGTCCTCATATGTTTGGCCCTTCTCTAGGCCTCAGTTTGTTCATGTGAAATAGAGGCTCTCATACCCATTTCACTGGGCTGCTAGGGGGGAAAGCCACAATATAAAGTGAACAGAAGGCAGAGCTGGATGCGTGTTCATTAATTATTAGCTGAAGGAGTGGTCGTAATCACAGAAGTTAGTGGCAGTGGCAGAATTTGCATCAAGAGCTGTTCCAGGGGGACGCGCAGCTGCTGCCCCTCCACTATTCCCACCCAGAGAAGTGCCTTGTTCTGGGCTGATCTGGCTCTTCCCTTGCCTGAGGACCCAGGAGGCACCTTCAAGGCAGCAGCAGCCCCTCTTCCTGAATCTTGGAGCTAGTCAGACCTAACCTGCATACCACATGTCCAGCAGGGGTCAAGGCAAGCCCCAGATCTTTCCACAACAGAGGTTTGAGATAGCATCGCATGGTTTAAAAAACAAAACAAAACTGGGGGTGAAGTCCTGCAGACCTGAATTCCAAACTCGACTTTCAATTCCAAGAGGCCTCAGACAAGTCCTCAGTCACTCTGAGACTCAGATTCCTTAGCTTTAAAATGCAGTCACTGAGAATTACCTCATAGACTGTCTGTGATCATTAAATGAGTATGCGTGTAGAGTACCCTAGTACCCAGTCTGGCACACAGTAGGTTCTCAGAAATGGGTTGTGATTATAATTTTCATGATGGAGGATATATAATACTCTACAGCAGGGCTGCTCAACATTGGCACTATTGACACTTTGGGCTGGATAACTTCTTGTTTCTGGGACTGCCCTGTGCATTGTAAGATGTGAGCAGCCTCTCTTGCTAATTTGATGCTAGAAGCCCCCATCACCAGTGAAACTGGTTCACAACCAAAAATGTCTCCAGACCTTGGCACATGTTCCCTGGGGGCAAAGTTGCCCCCAGCTGAGAACCACTGATCTACAGGAAATGGATTCCCCTCCTAGTCTGCTTGCTCACTCTATCCTAGGTTAATGTCACCTCTTCTCAGTGACATTCCCTGCCTTCCCAAGTCCAATCAGCCACTCCCTTCATTGTTTCATATTACTTGTTTGCTCATCTGTCTGGTCTGCTAGACCGAGAGCCCCTCGGGGCGGGCTTTGTTTATATCTGTATCTATAGTTGGCACAGAAGGGAGGGCGACAGACACAGGATAGGGAAGAAAGTAAACTGCTATTTGTTGTGTTTTTTTGAAAATATATTTTATTGATTTTTTTACAGAGAGGAAGGAAGAGGTATAGAAAGTCAGAAACATCGATGAGAGAGAAACATCGATCAGCTGCCTCTTGCGCACCTCCCACTGGGGATGTGCCCGCAACCAAGGTACATGCCCTTGACCGGAATCGAACCTGGGACCTTCCAGTCCGCAGGCCGATGCTCTATCCACTGAGCCAAACCGGTTTCAGCGTAAACTGCTATTTGAAAGTGGGATTTGGGGCGGGGAGGAGGAGACTTGAATTGAGCAACTACTATATTCCAAGTCCTACTAGATAACAAGCACAAAGCTAAACTTTTTGCACCTGTGACTGTCCTTGATTTTTTAATAAGTTTGTAAAGAATGTATCACTGTGTCCATTTTGCCAATAAAGGAACTGAGGCTTGTAGAGAAGGAACTCAGAGATACACAGAAAATATGTGAATAGGTCTGTGGTTTAAACTTAGGTCTAAGTGGCCCCCAAACCTCTCCTCTCCACCAGGCACCCCCTGAGCACAGGCAATGAGGTACCTTCTCCCCATCCACGCTGCGTCCTAGAGCCTCCCTCATCTCGTGAGATCAGAAAATTGGGGTGGTGTGCCCAAGGCCAAAAATCGAGTAGAAATGGCTGTCCTGCTTAAGAAACAATCCATTATGGACCCAAAGATGAGGCACCAAGCATTTTTCACTCTCACCGAAAAGGTCAAGTTGGAGGCAGCAAGACCCAGAGTGAGACCTTTTGGCAATTTCAGAAAGTTCAGCCTGTAGCTTGCAGGCAGCATCGAGGCTGACTCCGACACCATGCAAGCCCCACTCTTCACCTCCAGCTCTGAACACCAGCTGGCACCAGGCGTATCTAGTCAAGCACTAACCTGCCCAGGGGCACAGGTCCTGGGCTCAGGAAGGAGGCATTCTCCTGGCTCAGACCTCTCCACTCCCCATAGGGCTGCTTCTTTGAGTCAGAGCTCCACATTACTTGCAAGATGTGGAGAAACGCTGTAAATATGCTAAGAGTGACATGCAGAGTGGGCAGCAGGCTCCAAAAGGTTAACATCTTTTTCAGATGGTAACCATCGTTGCTATGGATATCTCTCCTCCAGGAGGCTTTGCGAGTTCCACATGAAGGGGCTGAAATTAATAAACTCCTTTGAACTCGGAGAAAACACATCAGGTTGGGCTGCAAACGCTGCAAACTGTTTATTTCCAGGTTGGACAGGGGGTCTGGGCGTGCAGATGCATGTGTGTGGGCACTTGGAGTTTGTCACACATGTGCAGCACTGTGTGTGTGTGTGTGTGTGCATGCACATGCGTGCGCAAGCGCCTCTGGTCTGTGTACAGGCATGAGGAAAGGGCCAGATGGTCTGCACAGCCCAGAGGGCAAAGGTTTATTTCCCTGTTTCCCCAACCAGCCAGCAAGATATTGAGGTCGACGGCTATTTTCATTCATCTCTGCAACCCCATTAGCACTGATCCCAGTGCCTGTTAGATGTTCAGCGACTGTGTATTGAACAGTTTTGCCTGTTCATTTAACATATACTTTGAGTGCCTGCCATGGGCCAGGCTCTGTGTTACGTGCAGAGGTTATTACCACAGCCAACAAGATGAAGAATCTCTCGCTTCATGGAGAGCTAGGGTCATGGGGGAAATGGATGATTGATGGATGAAGAAATTCCCAATTGGGAAGTCATATAAGGACCCTTTCCTTTGGTTTATGCATGTGTGTGTGTGTGTGTGTGTGTGTGTGTGTGTGTGTGTGTGTATGTGTGTGTATGTGCATATGTGTTTAGAAATAAAGAATGCATTGAAAGAGTCAAGAGGGAAAGGGCTAGAAGGTAAAGAATGGGAGCTCTGGAGTCAGACTCCAGGCACTTGAGTCCTGCTTCTACATTAGCTGCGTATCCGTCAGTCACCAGAGCCTCAGTTTCCCCAGACTATTCATTCATGGAATAACTATTTTTGCACACCTCCCAAGTGCACTGCCTTGGCTCTGGGACACAGCCGGGAGCGGAGCAGACATGAGCCCTATGCTCCTGGAATAGCTTTCCTGTGTAGAGCACAGTGAGTCACCACAGGGAAGACAAGGGAACAACAGAGCAGGGGCCAAAGGCCCCAAGGGACCCAGGGAACCAGGGGAGGTGTCTGAAGGAAGTGACTTTTAAACCCAGACATGAAGAGTGCATGCGATTCAGCCAGATGACAAGTGAAGGGAAAAGGGCCCCAGGCAGAGGAAATAGTGCAGAGTTCTCAGGGCAAGAGTGAATACGGCACGTTTAAAGGTGTAACGGAAGCAGAATATGGCAGCAGCACTGAGTGTGACTATATGTATGAGTGTGTAGGCGTGTCCTTGTATGTGTGTGTAGAAGCTTTATAAGTATGTTTATATGTGCATGTGTGTCCAGGCATGTGTGTGTTTGTGTGTCCCCAGACATGAGTGTGAAAGTGTGTGTGTGTCCAGGCATATTCATGTGAATGTGTATGTTTGAATGAGTGTGTATATATGTCCAGACATGTGTGTGAATATGTGTGTAAATGAATGTGTGGGTGTGTCCAGGCATATGCATGTGAATGTGTGTGTCTGATGAGTGTGTGTATGTCCAGGTGTACGGGTGTGGTGAGTACACAATCCACACAAAGCTGCTTTCGATAGCATGTCCAGAAGGCTGTAGATCATGGATAAGACCTCCTATGGGAGCTCTGTAACCACACAGCAAAATCAATATTCTAACCGAATTGCTTTTATAGACAATGTATCATGTAAGAAAGGTTTTAATTAAAGTGCTGCCTTGAAAAAGGTGTCTGTACAATGCACTGATCTCCCTGCTCTGCTGCGGCAGAGCTCAGGGTGGGCGGGGAACACAGTGGGGCCACTGGACAGAGCAGTCCTCCGTCCCTGTCCTCCCTGCCTGGGGCCCTTCTTGCCTGCCTTTTTGAAACTCATAAAAGAACAGGACATTCAGAAAATGCTATGAATCAATACAGTGCATGTTCTAAAAAAAGTCTAAACATATTGGTACAGATGGAAACAAAATACTTTTTTTTTACCTAAAAGACTAAAAGTATATCTTTAAACCATAATAGGTATGGTAAGGGCACAGCATGCCAGGCACCATGGTGGTGGGAGTGTAATTGGTCCATATTTTCTGGAGGACAATTGAACCACATGCATCGGAAACTTAAACCAGACATACCTTTGGAGCATTTCCATTTCCAGGAACCTAGCCAAAGGAAATAATCACTCAAACGGGCAGGTTAAATATAAAACAATCACTCTTTGAAGGATCGTTTATAAAATGCGATGCTTGTTGTGATGGTGGAATCTTTCCTGAGTTCCCATCATTGGCCTTTAAAGGCTGAGAACAAAGGGAACGAGTGTCCCACACCCCAGCACAGTGACCACACTGTAGGCAGGCTCAAGCAGGGATGTGATGGTAAATATTTAACAACCGGCTTTGCAGGGAGGGATAGGTAGTTTGTTAGATAACATCAGTTTCCATGGCATAAATATTGCCACCAGGGCTGATTTCCAGCCACCAGTGTGCCCTCACAGACATGGTGTTTGGAAGAGAGACTGAGAGTTGGCACTCACAAGCAGAGAGGAGGAGCTCCATACCCCAAGGCCCACAGAAAATACAGAGGGAGGGGGAGCTTTGCCACTGTTTGGAGAGGGGCCATGTTGGTGAAGAGAGCTTCTGCTTACCTCTTCTCATGTCCCCAGAGGTTCTGCGCCCTGCTCCCAAATAAGGCAGGCATGGACGAAGAGTGCATTAAGTTGTGGCATTTATAAGAAGCCTCTCCTTGCTGGCTGACGGGTTCCAGTGCTTCCTGGGCAAAGGCTCTGGGATGCAACAATGATTGCATGCACAAACATGCACATGCACACACATGCAGCAAAGACAAAGCATCCTGATTTAAGTTCCAGCTTCCCCAAATGGAAGGGGTAGGGCAGCGGCTTTAAGTAGCATATGAGATTACAACTGTGACATGATACAAATTGGGACTTAAAAGCAAGGCGAGACTTTGCATACCAGAAGGGGTCTGGCTAATGGAGGTCATGCATCTTCGGGAACAAGCCCACTATGGGGTGACAGGAAAGGGGAGATTTGAACGGGCAGGGTTAGTAGCAGTTACTGGAAAAATGAAATTCTTTCATGGTTTTTCATCCATGACTTGATACTTGTCAATCAAATGGGTCATACTTAGGAAATAATTCATCAAACAGGAATTAAACACAATACAGTACATCTATTTGATGGGACAGCATCCAGTTAGTGAAAGGTCTTTATAACCGCTCCCCACTCCCTCTTGCTCTCCCCATATGTGTGTGTGTGTGTGTGTGTGTGTGTGTGTGCGCGCGCGCACATGCGAGCACATGGTATGGGTAACATAATTCAAATATCAAACAAATCACTAGTACATGCTTATTAAGTTTTTAAAACTTAAATTTGATATCCTATTTTAACTAGATAATTAATAACTCTGAGTTTAAGGAAATCTCTTTCCCATTAGTCTACTGTAAGGTGGCCAACACTGGAGAATTAGAAGCCACACACAGTACAGATGGTCCCCCACTTAACGGTGGTTCAACAGTAATTTTTTTACTTTATGATGGTGTGAAAGTGATATACATATTAAATTATCAGATATTCAAAACTATGTTATAAAATAGGATTTGTGTTAAATGACTTCGCTCAACTGCAGGCTCATGTAAGTGTTGTGAGCATGTTTAAGGTAGGTGGGCTAAGCACCATGGTGTTTGGCAGGTTAGGTATATTAAATGCATTTTCAACTTACAGTGTTTTCAAATTCCGATGTTTTCATTTGGGATGTTACCTCATCATAAGTTGAGGAGCACCTGTATGATCTTCATACCATAGTTACCAGCATGTAACTATAACTACAATACATTGGTAAGTGGAAATAAGAAAACCATGATGTATAATGCAATCATACTTTTGTAAAAGGATGTTTATAACTGGATGTATAGAAATGCAGACATTTGAACATTGAGAGTGGCCCTATCTGAGTAGTGTACACAGCCTCCGTTTAACCACCCTCAGCCTGACCAATATTTACTAATGTTTATGAGGTTCACACCAGGAATTAGAGATGCTCTGCTAGGCACTCATTCTTCTTGGTTTTATCTAGTAATCTGTATATTTTCTCACAATCAGTACATATAATTTTATAATATTTAATTGATTTTTATTGAGAGAGGAAACAAGAGGGAAAGAGAGAGAGAAACATTGATGTGAAAGCATAATATAAGCTGGCTGCCTCCCACACATACCCTATCGGTATCAAGTCCGCAACCTGGGAATCAAACCAGCAACCTTTTCGTGCACAGGACAACACCCAACCAACTGAGCCACACTGAAGAGGACAGTAAATATTTTTAATCAGAGCAGAGAAACAGGGCTTTTTTGTTGTTGTTGAAAATGAAGTACTTAGCACATAGTACTAAGAACCCAGTGGGTACTTAGTAATGGTGGCCATTATTTTATCATTCTGTAAATCTTGGGATTCATCTGCCATAACTTTTGAGCAGTTGTCACAGTAACAACAGTAATGATAGCAAGTATTCACATAGTGTTGATTTGTGTGCCAGCACTGTTCTGAGATTTATCTTATTTGTCCTCACAATAACTATGAGGTGGTTATTATTCCCATTTTACATATCAGTCAACTGAGCCATTAATATAGCTTCTGCAGCATTATATCTTCTCCCTTCACATCCCCAACCCATCCTAGATCTCACCTCCCTGTCCCAGGACCTATCCTGATGGGAAAGTGCAAATACACACACACATGTACAGATACACATGCACACACTTACATACACATGCATGCACATGCACAGGCCCAGAAAGGACTGGGATGGGGCAGGCCTGGGTTACTACAGGCGACTCAGATGGTCAGAGAAAAAGGCAGGGTAATGCAGACAAATGCAAGATAATAAGTCTGGAGCCGGTGAACCGAGAGAGACGGAGAGCACACATTAAATACAGAAGTCATGAGTCCCTCCCGCCTGGAAAGGGATTTAGAGGTTACTGAAAAAAAAAAAAAAAAAAAGGCAGCTGTCAGCACCTTGTCCTGCTGGAATAATCAGGGGTGGGAATCAGGGGTTCCTGTGTCCAGCCTGTGGTCTGGTCCCCAGGATGGAAGGCCCTTGGAGGTAGGAGCATGTGTTCTGAGCTGGGTGTGAGTGCTGATGCTGCGTCCAAAGCACCATGCTGCCGCTGAAGGCTGGGAGTGTGTAATGGGAATAGTCAAGCAAGGGGTGGGGTGCGGTGAGGTGGGGTGGGGTGGAGAAGAAGATCCCAGAGTAAGGAGTCTCATGGAGGCTGGAGAACGGGAAGGAAGGTGAAACAGGTGTGAACTGCAGATGGTCAAGACAAGCTGAATGCGTCCACAAACAGGACAGATGGCAGCCAGAGGGAGTCGTGCGTGTCCCCATGTTCCAGCTCACGTGCTTTCAGTCGCCATGCTGAGATAACCTGACATCTGGGGGGAAAGACGGAGAGGACAGGAGTGATGAAGAAAGGCCTCCCAGGAGACAGGGCAAGAGTCAGCCGCCCAAACAACCCAGGGACAGAGCCGGCTGTGGTTGTGGGGAGCATAGATTCTACGTGTGGTGTGATGGTTGTGGAAGATACCACACCAGGAGGCACTTCTGAGCCCAAAGAACAGACAGATATAAACAACAATAACAGCTAATTCAGTCTTCACACTTAGGCGTCAGCATTATCATTCCCATATTACAGATGAGAAAACAGGCACCGGGAGACTGACTAACTTACATCAGGCCACCCAACCAGTACACAAGTGACAGAGCTGGGATCCAAACTGAGGTCGCCTGGCTCCATGGTGCATGCTCTCAACCACGACACTGTTAGCTGGAAAGGAAACCCTGTAAGAGAGGCTCTGGGAAACACTATGCCTTGGAGCCAAATAGCACTGCCTTGGGTCACTGAGTATCTAAATAAAGCAGACAGGAGAGGGAACAAGTCTCGCCTAACCCACAAGTTGGCTTAAGATGGCAACCCTCTGAGCTAGGTGCCCAAAACGGAGGCAGAGCCCCAGGGGAGGAGACCCCTATGTTGAGAACAACCAGTGCCCCGCAGAGCAGCGCAGGGGTTGGTGAACGCTGTAGGAGAGATACATTCTCCCATCCTGAGAGGCCTGGGGGCCAGAGATGCTGGTAGAAATGTGCATGAAGCCAAGATTCTTAACCTAAATAGGAGGGCTGGAGGGTGCTGGGCATTTGGATTGCCCAGACTGGTAAACTTTACAAGAAACTATAAACATTTCCCTCTTCTTAGTGACTTGTTACAGAGAGGCAAGGTACTATTTTCCCAGAGAGGAGAAATGGCTGAGCAAGTCCATTTACTCAGATTTCAAGAATGTTTCTATTAAGGAAAGCAAGATTCAGGATGCTCCGAGCAGGGAAGAGATTTCAAGGTGACCTTGCGGAAGGCACCGGTATTATGAAATGTTTTTGATCGAATGGAACAAGATAAGCTGCTCACATTGTGAGAGGGTTCAAAGCCCTGGACACCAGCTGAAATAAGAAAATTCAATTTCTGGCCTAAGATTGTACTTGCCTTGGAGAAGAACTCGCACCCCCACCGCCCCTAGTGAAAGCAGTGTGCCTGTGTGGCGATACTGATAGAATCAGGGCTGGAGGCAGGTTTGCCACTGCCCCAGTGACGCCGCCCGCGGGTGTTGGGGGGCAGGATGCTATTTCAGTCCAGGTTCTCCCTGCCGCCGCTCGCGCAGCGAGGACTGGGACAGACCGGGGACAGGCCCCAGGTTATTGCAATCTTCTGTTTTCCTTTGTTCTTCCACAAAAGCAATACGAGAACTCCTCCATGTGTACCTGAAACAATGCTGAGCATAGAACTGGAAGCGATCTATGTATCACTATCCAACGTGGCAGCCACCAGCCACACGTGGCCACCATGCCCTGGAAATGCAGCGAGTGCAATTGCAATGGAGAAACCCAACTTAAAATGTTATTTACCTAAATAGCCACATCTGGCTAATGGTTGCCTCCTGGAGCAGCTCAGCGCTGTAAGATTCCGCGGAAGGAGGACGACTCTCAGGCTCACCCGGAACGGGCTTCAGTTCCGCCTCTGTCATTTAAACTGGCTGTGTGAATGGGGCAGGTGTCTTCACCTCTCTGGTCCCCAGTCTCCTCACCTGAACAGTGGGGAGGGTGGTATTGACTTGCGGGATTGTGGAAATGTGTTATATACACAGACCGCCTGGCAGGCCATGTGCTTTTAGTAAATCCTGGCAGCAGGTGAGGTAACAAACATGGCCGGCAGCTTTGTCACTTGCTTGGAGCTTCCAGGTTGTAAACATGGGCTCTCGCTAACACTGATGGGGTGAAGCATGAGGGGTTTCTTCTGTATTTTTCTGAGGAAAAAGCATTAGAGTGGAGAGTGGGAAGTGATGAGGACCCTGCAAGGGGCCAATCAGCAGGACAAGTTCAGGTTCAGGAACACCCCCAAATGAGGCAGCAAGTGGGCCAGGTGCTGGTGTGCAGGCAGGACGCGGGAGGGGGACTGCCTTCCCCACCCCAGCTCTGCCCACCACTGATTAGTCCGAGGTGAGGAGAGGCCCCTCTGCTAGCCACTGTCAGCATCCTAGAAAGGAGGTGATGAGAGGCAGGCTGGGGAGAAGAGAGAGGGGCTTGAGATAAACACACACAGGGAAGATGCAGAGAGGGGACGCAGACAGGGAGCAAGATGCAAACAGATAGAAGTGCAATATCTGAGAGGCAGAGACAGAAAGGAAGACCTAAAGACAGATCTGAGACAGCCAGAGGGGAGCAGGGGTAGAGAAAGATGCAGACACAGGGCTTGTCAAGGGAAGACAGAGACAGAGAGATAGAAGCAAAAAAATAATAATAATAAGGCTCTGAGTGAGACAGACACAGAGCAAGATGAGAAAAACAACACACACACACACACACACACATATACACACACATTGGGAAGGAGACAGAGGCTGAGAGAGGTGCAAACATAGAAAGAGAGAAATGAGAGTGGAGAAGAGGAAGTGGGAGAGGAAATGCTATGAAGGCACAGATGGAGAGGCCTGGAAAATGCCCAGAGACCACAGCTGGGGGCAGAGCGGACAGCAGGATGGAAATCAGAAAGCTCAAGAAAAGGAGGGGCACAGAGGACGCTGGTGGCCATGGGGGGGGATTGCCAGGGGTGGGGTCAGAGGGCAGGGAAGGCCCCGGTGGCTCTCGTGCAGAAGGGTGGGCTGAAATGACGGAGCTGGCCCTGCCCCGTCCAGCAGCTTCCTTTGTCCGGCCTCCTCACGGCAACGAGGGGACAGCTTGGGGGCAGCAGAGGGTGCCGGAGCCGCTGCTCCCGCCCGCCCTCTGTCTTCCTCCCTAGTCGTTAATCTTGGAGGACAGGCTGGTCTTTTATTAGCTATCTCCAAGGGTCAGCTTAGAAGTATCTGTGGAGACACCAGTTCAGAAGGTCATTTGTCACGGGGGCCTGACGGGTGGGCAGCCGCATTGATCCAGCCCATCCTGGCCGCCTGCTAACTTGGGAGGCGAAGGCTGCTCTTAACCTTTTCCCTTAATGGAGCTTTAATTCCCTCGCTTTCACATCAGGGCCAGGCAGCAGGGAGGACAGGGGGCGGTGGCAAGGGGTGGTGGTGCGGAGACTAAAGCATCCCTCCCCTGAAAAGGTGGGGGCGTGTCCCTGCTCCCTGAAATGCCTGTCTCAACCTGGACTGCATGTTGGACTCTCCTGAGGTCTTAGACATGGGGGGAAGAAGGGGGCTGGGTCTACTCCAAGGCTCTGGTTGAGCTGCTCTGGGCGAGGGCCGGACACTTCACGTCTGAGCCTGTCCTTAGGACTCCAATGAGCAGCCAGGACCCAGGTCCTGTGTCGGATCCTCCCTGCTGCCTGCCTTCGAGGGCTCTTCCTGGGAACCCTCCCTCCACCAACTCTGTTGCAAAGCCCCATCCACTTCTGCGCAGCATTAGCAGTTTAGACAGTAACTGAGCCCTGGCCGCCGGTTTGGCTCAGTGGATAGAGAATCGGCCTGCAGACTGAAGAGTCCTGGGTTCAATTCCGGTCAAGGACCTATACCTCCAGCCAGGCTACGTGTGGGAGGCAACCAATCAATGTCTCTGTCTCTCCCCATTCTGTCCATTGTCTCTAAAAATTAAAAAAATAATAATAATTAAAAAAAATCAACTGAGAACCTGGACCCTCAAACCAAAGTAGCAGGGGTTGCATCCCTGGGCCACGGCTCAATAGCTGGTCATTTGTGCTCCGTGCCTCCACTTCCTCTTCTGTAAAATGGAATTTTCCTTGCCACCACCCCCATTTTCCAGATGAGGAAACCGAGGCATAGGGAGAGTAAGGGGTTTGTACAGGGGTCTAGGTTTAACATGGACAGTTTCACCTCTGGGGCTAATGGAGGTGGGCAGTCTGAGCAGGAAGCTAGTTGCGGGCCAGGCCTGCTCAAGTCTGGGCTATGGAGCGCAAGCAGAGCTCAGCCACGGAGAAGGTGCTCTGGTCCCGGGGAGCAGCGTGTGCAGGGCAGGAAGGAGGGTGGGGCGTCTGGGAAAGGGACAAGGTTCAGGGTGGTGAGGGTGTCCCGTGGGGAGTGGGAGCGTGAGGGGGGAATAGAATCCACAGGCTCTGAATGAGTGTAAAGGAGTGAGGTTTTATTCTGTCCACATGGGGTGGAGAGCACTAGGGCACAGTCCCTGACTCGCAGCCCTGGGTCCTGCCCGCAGACCGCAATCCCACTCTTGGAAACCACCGGAACTGTGACGTGTGTCCTGAGCAGTCAGGTGAGAAGGCTCTGAGTTCTAACCATCTACTCTGGTTATAAGCCCAACTCCCCCACTCTCCAGCAATGGCTCAGCAGTGATGCCTAAGTGTGCCCTGGTTTTTTCCATTGTAAAATGGAGGGAACCCCGTCCCTCAGAGGCTGGTGAGGACCGACCCAGGTAAGGCATCGCGCACACGGCCGGCCTCGTGAAGCAAATACTGTCACCACCTCAGTTCCTGGGATATGTTCCTGCACAGGAGAAGTAGAACAGATGGGAGCTATTCTTATGGTAAGGAAGGAGGGAGAGATGGACAAGGGGGGGCGGGGGGGGGGAGAAGAGAAAGAGGAAGGAAGAGAGGGAAGACCAAACATCCTGGTTGCCTGGGACTGAGGGGTTTCCTCGTATAAGTGACTTTCTGCCGTAAAGGAAAATTCCAGGCAAAGCAAGTTTAGTCACCCTAAAGGAAGGTCTGGAGGAAGAAGAAGAAGAAGAAGAAGAAGAAGAAGAAGAAGAAGGAGAAGGAGAAGGAGAAGGAGAAGGAGAAGGAGAAGGAGAAGGAGAAGGAGAAGAAGGAGAAGGAGAAGGAGAAGGAGAAGGAGAAGGAGAAGGAGAAGGAGAAGGAGAAGAGGAAGAAGAGGAAGAAGAGGAAGAAGAGGAAGAAGAGGAAGAAGAAGAGGAACAGGAGGAGGAGGAGGAGGAGGAGGAGGAAGAGGAAGAGGAAGAAGAAGAAGAAGAAGAAGAAGAAGAAGAAGAAGAAGAAGAAGAAGAAGAAGAAGAAGAAAAATGGTAAAAAATGAAAAAGAAATCGGTTTAAGCTACAGCACACCACATGGAGGTTAGATCACACACAGGACTTCCTGTGAACATAAGGCAAGGGCGGGCATGCTCTTTAGCAACCCAGAGGGAAGCTCAGGGCCGAGGATGGAGCCTGACATGGTGATGCAGGCCTCCTTGGATGGAACGTCTGTGTGGACGGCTGGCTGCTCGCTATGATGGATTCAGCTCAGGCTCTGCTTGCCTGTGACCGTCATCCTCGACAGCCCACTGCACATTTCCAAATTCCAGACATCAGAGGCGTACAGAGCATGCTCAGCCTATTCCAAGCGAGCAGTGGAGGGAAAGGCATATGCTTGGCGACCTGCGGCCTAATCTCTGAGAGTGCGTTCTGATGGGAAGATTCGTGATTGCCATCTGGGCTGCAGACACCGGGCATGAACTTCCGATTCCCGGAGCCCCGTGGCACATACCTCTCACCAGCCCAATTGCTCTGCATCTGCTCTTGGACCGGGAAGATGTACAGCTATTATCTGCAGGGAGTGTTACAGGCCTGTGCTTCATGGCGGAGGAGAGCAGTGAGAAAAGGAGGCCTCGGGCTTCCTGTGGTCCTGACCCCCCTTGCAACCTGCTGAGAGATACGGGGCAGGCCAGGGGCAAGAATGACCCTGCAACCACTGTCTACAGACAGCACCAAAACCTTCATGGTGGGTAAGAACAAGGGAGGGTGCTCCAGTAAAACCCGGGAGCATTCTGGGCTCCCTGCTTACGCGGGAACAGAACTGGAAGTGGCCACTGCTCTGGGAAGGGACAATAGCTCAGCCTGATGTGCAGCCTGGGGGCCCTGCAGGGGAGAGACTCGCAGGGGTCCCTGCCTCCCGTCCAACTTCAGGCTATAGGGCAGGGTCACTAAGTGCACAAACTCTGTTTGCCCTTCCTTGACTTGATACTATGACAAATTTCAAGTATTCAGCAAAGCTATAAAACTAATGCAGTAAAGATGGCCTCCATTCGAAAGCCAGTAATTTATTATTATTTTATTACCCATGTAGTATATCTGCTTGTAGGTACCAGATGTGTATTTTTTTTCTGATTTAAAGTCACAGACATCCTGATCCTCCAATTTTTCGTAGTTCAGTCTCCTAAGAGCAAGGCTTTCTCTCACACAACCACATCGTTATTCCACCAAAGACAACAGACAGACGCCATAGCATCTACCATCCCAATTCAAATTCCCTCATTTATCCCAAGAACGCATTTTTAAAATTTTTAAACCACTACCCAATCAAGGTCCATGCCAAATGTGTTTATTGTCTTTGTTGTGTCTTTTAACTTAGAGCACTCCCATCCTGACGCATACATGTTTTTATGACACTGACTTCCTGTACGGTCTGGATGCATTATCTTCTAGAACATTCCATATTCTGGATTTGTCTGATTGTTGTCACTTGACTTGCACCCCTGTCCCTCTATTTTCTGCCAACTGGTAATTAGATTCAGATTTAATGAGATTCTCATTCATTTGGATTAGATTCATGTTTTGGCTTTTCAGCAAATACCTGTTATAGGCGATGCTCTGTAGATCATTGGGCACCACAGGGAGAGGTGTCTAACTTCAGGGCACCCACAATCAATGAAGAGACCTTGTCACTTGGTCAAGGTGGTGACCCCAGGTTGTCCATTATGAAGGCACATTCCCCTCCACACACACACACACACACACACACCTTCACTTTAGAAAGGCATCCATGGGTGAGGCATGAGCACTGGGCAAAATTTCTGTTCCCTGACAACCTTTCTCTTGGAAAGTGATAATGTCTGTTGTAAATTCTTCCCTGAAAATTGAAAAAATGATTGTTTTTTCTAAGTCTTTCCTTCTATTATTTCTTCTATGTTAACTGGTACTCTTCTTAAAGTGGCTCTTTCTGTTTCTCTCTCTCCCTTTCCCTCTCTCTTCCTGCCTCCCTCTCTCCCAATGTTTCAAGAGTCTCTACTCAGGGGATTATGGTCTTTCAACATATACCAATCAACTTCCATCATTTCTCCTGCTAAAACTGTCCCTGGGAGCATTCTGGGCTCCCTGCTTACGCAGAAACAGAGCTGGGAGTGGCCACTGCTTTGGGAAGGGACAATAGCTCAGCCTGATATGCGTCTCACATCTGGCCATGACAAGCCCCACAGAACTAGATCCAGGCTCTTGACACAACTCTATCATTTGTGACACCTCCTTGCTTCCAGGAACAACTAGTTGGCACAGGCTCACTTGTCCTTCCCAGCCCCAGACCTGGGATCAGCTCTTCTCAGTAGGAAGTGGTATTTTTCAAACAAGATCTAGGCTCCAGGCATGAGAAGCATAGATTCTGCTGCCAGACAACTTGGGCTAAAATCCTAACTCTGTCACCTACTAGCTGTGTGGCCTCTGACCAGTCTTCACTGCTCTGTGTCAGTTTTCTCATCTGTAGAATGGGAATAATAAGTATGCATCCTACCTTGCAAGATTATTAAAGGGTTAACTGTGCTCATATATGTAAAGCCATGCAAGCAGTGCATGGCATGCAGATGTTTCCTAAATATATAATGCTGCACAGCTGATGCAGATGGAGGGAAGGAGTGAAATGACCCTCAGGCAATCAGAGGGAGGAGAAAAACTTTTTAAAAAAGAAATTACTCTAGTCAATTAGGATGGGCATCAGTAAAAATACCATTATATTTATTTTTACGTTCTCTTTTTAATCTATTATGGCAGGTGATACTGATTTAATATCCGGAATCTTAAAATAAAGTTTCCTTTATTTTTTTTTAAAAAGCAAGTAAATTTTTATAGGAGTAAAATATAGATGTAATATAAAATTACCTTTTTAAAAAATAAATGTGTTTTTAAAAAGTAAATGAGCCAGTGTATAAAATGATTAAATTCTAATTGCTACAGAGTGAAGCTCTGTAAAAAATTAATGGTGATGGCATGAAAGTGACCGAGGTGTGGCCTGGGAGAATCCCTGCTTCCATTCTTGAATGACTGTAAATTTAAAATGGAAATAATACTAATATTCCGTGGTTGCCTGTGCTGTGATATTCCCTAACATCTAGTCCATCAGAGCTGATGAACAGCTAGAGAGTCCAGGAGAGCTCCAGTTATGATGGAAATGGAGCTTAGAAGTTAAGCATTGCTGACTCTACTTATCCACCTTTGTAATACTCTCCACATCCACTTTCTTGTGAATGGAGAAATGGAGGGAGGAGGACTGCTCTTGAGAGAAGACCGTGTATGCTCTGCTGGGGCTTCCTGTGACCTACAGCAGCCAGATCAGAATGCGTATCTTAAATCAGCCATGGAGACCACAGATGGTCTCTGTACGTGGAAGGAACACTCCTTTCCCAGCCACAGTGGCCTCTGACTGACTTCCTTTTATTGCTCCCAAGAGCCATGACTGCCAGAGTGGGATTCTTTGACCAAGAAGCTCACAGAGATCTAAAGATCCTAGTCAGGAACCCAGGACAGAGAGGAGCAGGAAGTCAAGGAAAACCACACTCAGAGTAAAGGTCAGAGAGAGCAGACTCTGCAGTGGGGTTTGCCTCATTAACTCAAAGATTGTTTTCTTCACTGACAGACTCATCTGCTTTTCTTAAACTGAGTGTGATGGGGAGATATTGATTAATAAAATCATGTGGATTTCAGGTGCACAATTCTATGACATCATCTGTATATTCTATTGTATACTCACCACCCCAAGTTAAGTCTCCTTCCATCACCGTGGCCCCTATACCCTCTTTTACCTCCCCACCCTTGCCCCTCTGGTAATCACCATGCTGTTGTCAGTGTCTATTTTGTTTGTTTGTTTGTTTGTTTTTGCTTAGTCCTTTCAGCTCTTTCACCCAAACCAGCAAGGTCCCTCCCTTCTGACAGCTGTCAGTCTGTTCTCTAGCTATGAGCCTCTTTCTATTTTGTTCACTGAAGCATTATTTTTAACTGGTGACCTGGTGCACAAATCCGTGCACATTGAAAGGAAATTAATTAGGGAGTAACCAAGATGGCAGCATAGGTAAACACCTAAACTGCTGCCTCACCCAACAATTTCAAAACTACAACTAAAAGACAAAATGGACACCATCCAGAACCATAGGAAAGCTGGTTGAATGGAAATTCTACAACTAAAAGGAAAGAGAAAGGCACATTGAGACTCAGAAGAACTTCAAAAGGCTGAGGTACAGAGATGCATGTGAGCGCATGTGTGGAGAGGACAGGTGGCTGAGTGCATGGCTGACTTTCTCAAGTGGGAGGGAGATGGAAGCTCCCAACTGCACTGAACTCCAGTTCTTGGTGAGGCTCTGGGAACCCAGACTCATTCAGAAGGAATCTGGACTGTCAGGAAAGGAGAAAAGCACACTGAGACTCAGGGGAGCTGTGGAAGGCAGAGGTCCAGAGGCAAGCATGCGTGCACAGAGAGGACTGACTGCTGAGTGCAAGGCTGGCTTTCTCAAGTGGGAGGGAGATGGAAGCTCCCAACTGCGCTGAACTCCAGTTCCAGGAGAGATTCTGGTTCCCAGACTCATTTGGGGAGAAACTGGACTGTCTGGCAGCAGGCAAGACTCAAGGGCGGCTTTCTCTCAGAGGTTCTTGCAGAGATTACCGAGGGAAACTGAGACCCAGAGGCCTCATAGGGCAGGCTGATGGGAAACCAAGGCTGTCTGCTCTGCCCTGAGACTCCGCCCCATCCAAGCTGAGCACAGAGGCTTTTGCAATTTTGCAAGTCTTGTCTCATAAGGCTGTCTCCAGCACAGAAGTTCTCCCAGCATAGACACAGCTGATCCTCACAGCCAACTGGCCTGGAGGTCAACTCCTCCCAGTGATATGAACAACAATCAAGGCTTAACTGCAACAAGGCTGTGCACACAGTACACAAAGGGGTGCACCAAGAGTGTTCACCTCAGGTAACTGGGGAGGCTGAGCCACTGGGCCATATAGTACACTTATCACACAAAGCTACTCTACTAACTCATGGAAGCAGCAAAAATGTGGAGACAAACAGATCACAAATGAAAGAAGTGGAGGAAATAAAACAACTGGATATAGAGTTCAAAACCACGGTTATAAGCTTTTTCAAGAATTTCCTAGAAAAGGCCAATAAATTTAGTGAAACCCTTGAGGATATGAAAAAGGACCAACTAGAGATTAAACACACACTGACTGAAATAAAAAATAGTATACAGAGACCTAACAGCAGACTAGAGGATCACAAGAATCAAGTCAAAGATTTGAAATACAAAGAAGCAAAAAATATTCAACTGGAAAAGGACAAAGAAAAAATAATCCAAAAATTTGAAGATAGTGTAAGAAGCCTCTGGGACAACCTCAAGTATACCAACATCTGAATTATGGGGGTGCCTAAAGAAGAGAGAGCACAAGATATTGAAAAACTATTTGAAGAAATAATGACTGAAAACTTTCCCCACCTGGTGAAAGAAATAGACTTACAAGTCCAAAAAGCACACAGAATCCCAAACAAAAGGATTCTAAAGAGGACCACACCAAGACACATCATAATTAAAATGCCAAGAGCAAAAGACAGAGAGAGAATATTAAAAGCAGCAAGAGAAACACAGTTACCTACAAGGGAGCACTCATACGATTGTCAGCTGATTTCTCAACAGAGACTATGCAGGCCAGTCGGGAGTGGCAAGAAATATTCAAAATGATGAATAGCAAGAGCCTACAACCAAGATTACTCTACTCAGCAAAGCTATCATTCAGAATTGCAGGTCAGATAAAGAGCTTCACAGATAAGAAGAAAGCTAAAGGAGTTCATCAACACCAGACCAGTATTGTATGAAATGCTGAAAGGTATTATTTAAGAAGAAGAAGAAGAAGAAAACAGTAAAGATAAAAATTATGAACAACAAATACATATCTATCAACAAGTGAATCTAAAAATCAAGTGAATAAAAAATCTGATGAACAGAATAAACTAGTGAACATAATAGAATCAGGGGCATAGAAAGGGAGTGGACTGACAATCTTTGGGGGGAAAGGAGTGTGAGGGTTGTGGGAAGAGACTGGACAAAAATCATACACCTATGAATGAGGACAGTAGGCGGGGAGAGGTAAGGGCAGAGGGTATGGTGGAAACTGGGTGGAAGGGAGTTATGAGGGGAAAAAAACAGGAACAATTGTAATAATCTGAAGAGTAAAAATTTATTTAATTAAAAAAGAAGAAGAAAGGAAATTAGAAGGTGGCCAGCAGGGTGGGACTGGGTGAGATGAGCTGGACCTGCACTGGAGCCAACCTCCCGTGGTTCTTCCCCAGCATCTGCAGAGTGGGCAGGACCCCTCCAGCAGGTAGGCTCCCTCTGCCTAGCTGCAGGGATTGGGCTGAAACTGGCTCTGACATCTCCTGAGGGTCCCAGAGTACAAGAAGGCACTCTGCAAAGTTCCTGTCATACAGAGTGCAGAATGCAAACACACGTATGCAGTGACCAGATTCAGGGCCAACAGTGCCCCAGCAACAGCATAACCCATGGCCAAAGGTGGAATCACGTGGCCCTGTGAGGAATCAGGCTCCCTCCTTTCTGGTTTCGGGGTGTGTCACCCGAGAACCACCGGTGCCAAGTCACTGCAGGTTGGCAGCTCCTGCATTGAGCGTCTGCCCCCTGGTGGTCAGTGCACATCATAGCAACTGGTCAAACAGTGGGAGGGACACTTAGCATATTAGCCTTTTATATAGAGAGAGATTGCCAAAATTTGGAAGCAGCCCAGGTGTTCATCAGTAGATGACTGGATAAAAAAGATGTGGTATAGTTACACATACCACTTTGCTGTATAAAAGAAGGGAACTCACCCTTTGTGACCTAGAGAGTATTATGCTAAATGAAATAAGCCAGTCAGAGAAAGACAAGTACCACATGATTTCACTCAGATGTGGAATCCAATGACCAAAATAAACTAGCAAACAAAATAGAAGCAGACTTGTTAGCTTTTTAATGGGCATCTTATATGTGCCAAGTCCCAGGGAGAACTAAACACATGTTATGCAGCATGACCTAGTGGTCCAGCTGTGTGAATGCCACTCACTGCTGGTCCTCTCACCGATGGCCCTGGCTGGAAATAGGTTTGAATCAGGCGGCAATTTCTGGATCTTTAAGAAACTACTGTCTGGGGCAGTCACCGTAGAGCGACTATTTCTAGGAATTCAGAGGTCATTAAAACGGGCACCTAGGCTAATCCTTCTCCTCCTGCCCTTTTCCTTTCTCTGTCAGTAATTTATTCTCATGCGATTCCAAAAAGCAGACGGTTTCTCTCTGTGAAAGTGACCTAATCCAGCTGGACTGCGGCCCTCTCCAGAGCACAGAAGTGACAGTGTTCTCCAAACCAAAAACTGGATGTCCAATCTGCCAAAAGTAAGTGTCTGTGGGGATAGCAAGACAGGCTCTTTTAAGCTGGACCCCCTGAAAATCTGGGGTGTAAGCTTGTGACAACGGCCGGAGGGGTTCACTCTAGTGTGTTTTGCACAAGCAATTTCAGTGTCTGTCTCTGTGCATTTCTCACACGTGCACAGCATCTGCAGCAGTTGTCTTCACACGTGCTCTGCCTACGACTATTCATATTTTCTCCATCTAATACCTGGCATACGAGAACCAGTACTCCCATAGGGGTCTCACATTGATTGTCTTGGTCTATGTTGGAATAGCCATGTCTTGCTTTACAATAAAAGCCCTAAGCTTTGCTTCTGAATTTACTCATAGCATTTATGATTACGGCAGATGCCGTTTCTTCCCAATACATCCTGTAGAAGTATTACCTCCCTACTCCATCTACCTTCTCTCTCTCTCTCCCATCGCTCACGTGCCCTGCTGCTGTATTTGTTCTCATTGGCATTAGAGTCTTCCCTGCAGAAATAATATTCAGATGGTTCTTTCCACCCCATGCAGCCAATTCTCCTCTAGGGTGCATGGAGGACTGCACTGCCTCACCCTCCTGAGGTTAGATGTGGGCATGTGGCTTGTTTTGTCAAATGAAATGTGAGCAGGAATAGAACATCTCACTTCTGAGTGGAAACTTCCAGGCCAGCATGTAATGTTCTATGCACCTTTCTTCTGCCATGTTGCTGGCAACACCCCCGAGTGGCTGCTCCATCCCCAGGTCCTGCAGACGGGGCATGAGCCCTAACAGCTCGGGTTCAGGCTGTGGGGGTGTGGGTTTCCTGTTCCTACAGTGTAACTTAGCACATCCTGATGGATATACTGGGATAGTATGTATGTGCAACATAAAACAGTTTCTTTCATGAATGTATTCATCCATCCAACCATCTGTTCATGTAGTGTGCACTTATGCAAAATGTATTTCAATCAAAGAGAATAAGATTGAAAAGTGATATCAAAGAGGACATGTGATTATATATATATAAAATGTATATTATATACCTATCTATATCTATATCTATATCTAATCTATCTATGCTTCCAAATTAATAGGATTGAGTTCTGATTATGAGTAAGACATAGTATTAATTCATTTGCATAAATTAGCTTATTACACTTGTTTTTTTAAAAACTTAGAATCAGTCCTAGCTAGTGTGGCTCAGTTGGATGGAGGATCCTCAACTCCCAGTCAGGGTGTATATAGGAGGCACCTGATTGATGTTTCTCTCTCACTCTCTCTCGCTCCACCCTTCTGTCCCGTCCTCTCTCTAAAATCAATAAATTTATCCTCAGATGAGAATTAAAACCATTTTCCAATTTAGGGAAAAGAGCTCGAGACTTGCAAAGCTCCTGGCACTTACCCAGCACTGCATAGCTAGCATGTAGCAGATTGGGGTTTCAAACCCAGGTGTGCCTGTCCCCAAACTACTTAACCACCAATGTATACTGGCTTTTTCCAAATACTAAGATAGTTCTGTGTTTCTGCAGAGAACCACAAGAAAGCAAAAAAAACAAATAAAATAAGAGCTCTGCCCTTTCAAATCCCTGCATCCAGCCAGGCTCTCGGCTTTGCTTTGACAGGTTGTCTTCCCTTCAGAATGAAAAGAGACAGAAATAAAGGCCAGCCGTTCAGTGGAGCGAGCTCCCTGCGCCCAGGCCAGCAGCCCAGCAGGGCCTGCCTGTTACTGCAGGAGCCCCGCACTCAGCCGCTCGGCTCGCCCCACTCGGGGCTCCTTACTCAAGTCCAAATCTCTGCACAAATTGCATGTTTTTATACAAACTTAGGAAAATGTGAGGGATTATGGTAAGAACATACTGATACCATCATTAATCAACAAGCAGGGAGAGAGAATGAAGCGATGAAAAGGTAGGCTCTTGGATTAAGAAAAGATTTGTGGGAAGAGATTAGAAGTACTGAGATGGAGCCAGAGATGTTTTTGTGTTTTCTTTTTTTTTTTTCAAACACTTTTCCATTCTTTAAGTTTTAAAAGTTGTGTAAAAATTTCCTGGCCACAGAGAACCAATTAAGGCAGCCCCCCCCCCCCCCCCAGCTCATTCATTCATTCATTCATTCATTCATCCAAAAATCACTTTCTGGATGCTCAGTTTATAGGCAGCTGGGATGTGAAGATAGAAACCAAACGTTATGTAATGAATTCTTATAGAAAACCTACTATGTGCCAGGCATTAAGCACTTTATACAGATCATTTAATGCTCACAAAAACTTGAGAGGTGGATACTCTTATCATCATCATTTTGCAGAAGGGGAAACTGAGTCTTGGGGAATTTTGATGATTATGCCCAAAGCCTTGCAGCCTTGGGGATTTGAACCCTGACAAGTCTGGTTCCAGCACCGTGCTCTTTACTGCACTGCTTCTCATGGGGTCCTACTCCTCAAACACACATATCAGCAGGGAGGAGGGACTTAGAAACAAATCACTCGTGTGTTTTTCAGCCTTCACTGAGGACATGTTTATTGATTCCAGAGAGAGAGGAAAGGAAAAAGAGAGAGATAAACATTGATGTGAGAGAGCAGTATCAACTGCCTGCCTCCCAGACCTGCTCCGACTAGAGATAGAACCTTAGGTATGTGCCCTGACCACGAATTGAACCCACAAAACCTGTTGGTGTATGGAATGATGCTCCAACCAATCAGGCAACCCAGCCAGGGCACAAGTCACTTCTTTTGCAATGTGAAACCTATTTTGATAGAAAGCTCCAAGGAGAATAATTCTGTTCTACTTGGGGACATCAGGGAGAGCGCCACTGGGAAGGAGACACTTAAATGCCTTCAGGCATTTGTCAGCCAGGTGGACAACAGGAGGGAAGGGCCCAGCAGGAATAAATGCATGGAGGCATGGGCAGCTGAGGCTGAGCGGGAAATGCTGAGGCATGGGGTGTGCAGGTGAGGGCAGGAGCAGATGGAGCGGGGGGCGGGGGTTGACTGGGCCTGACAAAGGAGGCTCTTGTATTCTAACTAAGGCATTTCTGGGGTTGGGGGCTCTGCCTTCTTCAATGCTGATACACACAGAAAAAAATATAGGGGTGCTTGGCAGACCTCTCCCTAGCTGTCCTTTAAGAAGGCCTGGCATTATGCAGAGCTGGTTGGGAGGGAAGGAGGCAGAGTTGTTGAGAGAGAGCCCTTTAGAATCAGGCAGCTCTGAGCTTGACTCTCAGCTCTCGTTTTCTACCTGTGTGACCTTAGACCAGTGGTCGGCAAACCGCATATCTTGAGCCTCATGCATTTGGGCCCCTTGAGTTTTTAGCAAAGGCCAGCTTAGGGAGTAACCTAATTAAGTTAATAACAATGTACCTACCTATATAGTTTAAGTTTAAAAAATTTGGCTCTCAAAAGAAATTTTAATTGTTGTACTGTTGATATTTGGCTTTGATGACTAATGAGGTTGCTGACCACTGGCTTAGATGACTAACTCTACCTCCTAGAGCCTCAGATGCCAAAGGGGTTGCTGCCAGGACCAGGGAGAAATGGGCGAACAGCTCTGGAACGGGGAAGCTTTTCAGTGGATGGGGTACCAAGTCAGAGGATATTGCCATAAGATTGATAAAAGGGGAGGGACGAAACCACAGACTTGTCATGGACAGCACTGTGCCCCCACCACCTGGCGGGAAGAACTAGTTTGCACTGACTCATCCCTCCCCTCGAAGTCAAACGCCAGGCCGAGTTGGTCTGCCTTCAGCAGAACCAAAGTGGGAAACCAACTCACGCTCCCGGCTCTGCTCTGGCTCTGCTTAACTGCCATGTGCACCAAATCACCCAAGACCTTGTTCAAAGGTATCACGAGAAAAAAAAAATGTAGCTGGTGGTGATGGACATTAACTAGTATCATTGTGAGGACTGTTTTGCAACATACATAAATGAGCACATCATTAAGGTGTAAAACTAATACCCTGCCTTATGTCAATTATATCTGCATGTTTAAAAAGTAAAACAAAATAAGCTTTAAACAAATAAACGTATTTTTAAAGGCAGATTCTGGTTCTGTAGGCCTATGGTGGGCATGAGATTCTACATTTCTAACCACCTCTCTGGAGGGGGGCGGGAGCGGGGGGGAGCCCATGCTTTGAGCCAGGGACCTCCCTTGGCCTGGCTTCACTGAGGTCACCGTCATCCTACAACCTCCACGACCCGAACCAAGATAAGAATGCAACCCGGTGCCTCTCATTAACTGGCCATTCTCTCCTGCTTCCCTTCAATATTCTCAAAGCACCTGCTATACTCCACGTCCTGGGAAAACAGAGATATCGACTCCCCGGGCCCTGACCTCGATCCGTGTTCTTCATGTGCAGAGAAGGATGGAGGAGGGGACTGGCCTTGTTTGAACAGTCACTTCCTACACTTCATCTCATTTCATTCCCCTCAACGTTCCGTGACACAGCAGCCGGTTCTCCCCATGCTGGGGAGTGGGAACCCTTAGCATAAAGAGGTCAGTGGGGCTGGAGCTGGGAGCCAGGCCTTTTGAAGTCCACTGCCTCCTTTATACTTTACAGCCACAGACTTGGTTTCATTCTGTTTTTATTTACTCTGAGCTTGCCTGAGTCTCTAGGTTTAGAGAGTGAACTTTTTCCCCCCCTCGTAAATTTAATTTCTGACTTAAAGAAAAAAACAGATCCTGATGTAATTGAACGAGGAGATGTTTACAGCGCTCTTGGAGCCATCGAGCTGCCGGGACAGGATTTATGACAGCGGGGGAAGGGGCATAAAAGGGAAGGCGGAGACAGATGTGGCCGGGAAACGTCAGGTTAACATACGGGCTGACATCCCAACACGGGCGCACTCAGTTGGGTAACTTTTTGGAGACCATTTAACCAGCTAATAAAGATTTACTCCAACTGGCCAGAGCCGGCCTCCTGACAACAACCCTATAAATTAGAAAGAACATGGCGTGATCAAGACTCGGTGCGAGCATTTAAGGATGGATGGACATCACGGGGGTCACAGAGGCTGTTGTCCAGGAGCCCTGCAGCAGTCACCAGAGGGAGGGAGGGAAGGCTGGGAGCCTTTCCCACGAGCCGCTCGGATGTTGGCTCCCAATCCAGATAAATGCACACAGATGTTCCCTGAACTCCATCAACTCGCTTCTCAGCATGAATACACAATTGATTGGGCCAAATCATAGCTCGTGCCAGCGAAGGCTGGCTGCATACAGAAATAAAATCAGCCACCTCCCAGTTACTTAGAAGTCTCCGGCTTTAAATACACGGGAGGAAAAAACGTGCGCTGCGCTTTAGGGCAAGAGCCAAATTGCACTGCGACAGAGTTATTCCCATCATCGCGACAGCCTCAGCCAGTCGCTCCCTTCCTTTATGTGCTGAAGGGAGGCAAGCTGGCATCATTAGAAGTATTTTTTCCCCCTCCAAAAATACATCATGAAATGTGGAGAAACGCAAAAGAGAAGAAGGGGGCCCATGCTTACATCTAAATCTGAGCCTGGACTCTTGAGTAACGTCTATTGTGGACGCCAGTCTGAGGTCCCAAATGGAAGAGGCTGGAGGTGTTGCCTCCTTCTCCCCTTGATGGCCCGGGCTGGCCTGGACATGAATAAATATTTTCCCTCTAATTCAGCTCCTGTGTTTCAAGTAGGGCCTCTTTTGCCGAATGATTATCCCCAGTCATCCTTAGAGAGGGACCCGTTTTTTCACTCTCTAAATACAAAGCATGCCCATTACAGACCTGTCGGCCCATTTCCGTTCACTCTCGCTTGATGAACCACAGTTGTATCACGTCTTTGGGTTGGGACTTTCTTAAGTACATAGTCAAGGAGATGATGGATGTTGCACACTTGTTTCCTCTTCCAAAATGTGTCCAGTGTTCCTTTCCTCCTCCCCTCACCCCCCTCTCCAATCCTTTATTCCCTAACGAAGTCTGGGATGTAATCCGGGATGTTCTGATATAAAAAATCGCCTGAAGTGGAAAGGCTAACTCAGCTAGTACTCAGGCAGCATCACCAAGAGATCCCTGCTCCTGAACCACAACATGATGCGCCTCCACCCCCATCGTGGTCCTTTATTTTCTCTCTGGAGGGAAGGATGTGCGCTCAGCCCCAGCGAGTCACATGTTCGTCATTCCGTTTGAGCAATTCTGACGCCCAGATGTCAAGTGCCCTCTTAATATCTGGTTCAGACAATCACTCTCACCACTGAGAACAGACAGCATGCATTTTTTTCTTCTGGGCTGTATCGTATTTTGTTCTTTTTCTGAACTTCATGCTTGGAAATTAGACTTTTCTATCTTTGGTTGTTTCTAGTACATGAGGGAGACTTTCTTTCCATCACAGTGCGTTATGTTAATGTGACTTTCCAGAACATGACTTAAGGAGGAAAGAAGTAAATTCTTCATTGACTCATAAACATGTCCCCACTTTCACCTCAGAGGAAAGTGGCCACCAGTGATTGTAAGGATGAGAGTTGCAGAGATGAAGGGGAATCATATTATTCAAATCAAAGCCCAGTGATTCGAGGGTGATTGAAGGGTTCGCCTTACACGTCAAGTCCAGTCCACTGCCAGCGTCTCTGGCACATTGTGGTGGAAAACATTCACAGGCTGAATTCAGACTAGCTGAGAAAAACATGGTGGGATGGATAATAATGTCAGCCGTGGGCTTGATGTGGAGATGCGCTAAAACATCCATTCGCTTTCTAAAATGCTAACTGTGCCCTCGCTGGGTGGCTCTGTTGGGTAAGCATTGTCCCAGTTGGAGCACATGCCCAGACTGTGGGCCTGATCCCTGGTCAAGGTGCATGCTGTAGGCAACCGATCAATGTTTCTCTCTCACATTGATATTTCTCTTTTCTCCTTCTCCCTTCCTCTCTCTAAAAAAAAAAATAATTAAAATTTTAAATGCTGTGGCATAAGACAATCTACAGTTTTTCTGATATATCTACCAGATATATGTACAAAAAATTTTCAAGAAAAAAAAAGAAATTCCCAGACCAAAGTAGCAAGTGATCTTCCCCCAAAGCACTCACTTTTGTCAAAAAGTTTTACCACACCTGCCGATTCTGGTTAATTAATGCTTTCTAGGACAGCTAGGTTAAGCTCCAGGATGGATTAGTAATGTCTGCCATGGATGAAGGATTGGACACAGTCCCAATGGTATGCTATACTAGTATTTTGCTCTCCTGGTTTGGTCCAATTTGCCATTTACTCTGTCTTGGGAATGTAATAAAGCAGCAAAGCCTTTGAAAGCATCCCACAGAGTGAGGGCATGGGTTAATCTCATGTCTGTTAGAAACAATTAGAGAGCTACAAAAACAATTCAGAATATTAGAGATGATGCTTGCAATAAATAAAACTACAACAAATAAAGGGCTCCTAAGGTCAATAAGGAAAAGACAAAACTGAGTAGAAAATAATGGCAACAGCAATTCCTTATACTAGAAGGAACACAGATCAGCCATCAACCTTTTGAAAAGGTGTATAGGGAACTGCAATTTAAAAAATAAAAAAGCTCTACCATCAAGTTATAAATGTTTTAGTGGAGATGTGGAGCATTCTACACTGCCACTGGAAGTGAACGATTTTTGCAATCGCTTTGCAAAATGGGTTTGGAGGTATCTGCTGCCCTGGTTTCAGATGCATCTCCTCGAACTCCACCCCTACCCTCACTCCGACATTTGAACATTTCTGAAATGCAGATCCCTCTTAAAATTGTTGGCATTTTAAGATTTTAAATGATAGCATTTTTGGTGTAATTTACATTGGACGTCCTCTTAATTTTAACAAGATGTGCAGAAAAATCGAAGATGCTCACATCACACCCTCTGCTCCAGCACTTTGATTCCTAGACATATCTTTGGAGAATCAGGACCTACACACACAGACATACACAATGTTGCTCATTGCAACATTTTTACTTTAAAAAGTTTTACTCTAAGAAACCTGCAATGTTGGTTTCTTTAATACTCCTATGGGTAAGAATACAGTTGCCAATAAAGTGGCTTACCCAGAGAAGTGTATTGCCTCCTGTTAGAAGTCGGAGACAGTGGCTGAATTTTGTGACTTAGTGGTGACCGCAAGAACCCAGATTCTTCCCAGTTCTCTGCTTTGCCACCATTGGCTCTCTGACTCCTACTCTTTTACTGGTTCATTTCTTAATCACAACATCTCTGTCTTAACAATAATGTCTAGGGGCTTCGAGTGTACTCCTTACTCATGCTATTTCTTTTAGTTTCAACTTTTTATTCTGAAATAATTATAGATGCACACAAAGTTGCAAAGAAGATTAAAAGAGGTCCTTGTACACATCCCCCAGTTTCTCCCAATGGTTACATTGTACACAACTTTAAAATACTATCAAAACCAGGAAATTGGCTTTGGTACAATGTAGGTGTGGGTATAATTCCATGTCATTTTATCAAATATGTAGTTATGGAGAGAACCAAGATGGCGGCATAGGTAAACACCTATTGTTCTGCCCCGCGCAACGATTCAAAAACTACAACATAACAACAAAACAAACATCACCCAGAATCACCAGAAAGCTGGCTGAGTGAAAACTCCACAAATAAAAGTAAAGGTGGGACACTGAGACTCAGAAGAGTGGCGGGAGAAGAGAGAGCCTTGAAGACAGAAACAGGTTAGGAGCCACTGGTCGCGTGCACAGGCGGTGGCTGGAGCAGCAACCCTGGCTGGATTTTGCCAACTGGGAGGGCGGAGACATCCCACTGCACAGATTCCCCAGCACCAGGCGAGGTCCGAGGTCCGGGGGATGCACCCTGGAAGCCAGGCGCAGCAGAGGTCTCCTAGTCTGCGGAGAAACCAGGTAGCTGGGAAAAGAAGTTTGTGCAAACGCGCGACTTGCCCCTTGGAAACTTGTCTCCTGGTCCCAGAAACCACCTATTTTACAACCCTGGGCAAGACTTTGGGTGTGCAGACTCATTTGGGGAGAGGCAGAGTTGTATGGCAACGGGAAGAGACTAGAGGCTTTCTCTTGGAAGTGCCTGCAGCCATCCCCATCCAACAGAGATCCGCGCACGCGCGAGTGCCACATAGGACAGGACATAGCTGACACTGAGGCTGCCTGCGCAGCTCGGAGACTCTGCCCATCCAACCTGAACACAGTCTCCCTTCACAGCCAATTGGCCTGGAGGTCAAACCCTCCTAGGGCTAACAACAACAAGCTGGGTTTAAATTCAAAAATACTGTACAACCCATAAAGGATTGCAGTAAGAGTACCCACCTCAAGTAACTGGGGAGGCTGTGCCACTGACCCTTAGAGGACATGTACCACATAAAGCAGCCACCATGCAGAGATATGGAAAGAAATCAGGTGTGAAAGAAATGGAGGAGAAAAGACGACTAGACATAGAGTTCAAAACCATGGTTATAAGGCTTTTCAAGAGGCTCCTAGAAAAGGCCGATGAACTTAATGAGAACTATGAGGAAATAAACAAGACCAACCAGGAAATGAATGAAACTTACAAGGAAATGAATGAGACCCTGAAGGAAATGAACAAGACCTCTGAAGATATGAACGAGACCCTCACGGATATGAAAAAGGACCAACTAGAAATCAAGCATACACAGACTGAAATAAAAAATATTACACAAAGTCCTAAAAGCAGTCCAGAGGGCCACAAGAACCAAGTCAAAGACTCGAAATACAAAGACGCAAAATCCACTCGGCTGGAAAAGCAAGAAACAAAAAGAATTCAGATAATTGAAGATAGTGTAAGGGGCCTCTGGGACAACCTCAAGCATGCCAACATCTGAATTATTGGGGTGCCAGAAAAAGAGAGAGAGCAAGTTAATGAAAACCTACTTGAAGAAATAGTGACTGAAAACTTCCCCCACCTGGTGAAAGGAACTGATTTAAAAGCCCAAGAAGTACACAGAACCCCCAAAATATAGGAATCTAAAGAGGACCACACCCAGACACATCATAATTAAAATGCCAAGAGCAAAAGATAAAGAGAGAATATTAAAAGCAGCAAGAGAAAAACAGATGGTTACCTACAGGGGAGCACCCATACGATTGTCAGCGGATTTCTCAACAGAAACGATGCAGGCCAGACGCGAGTGGCAAGAAATATTCAAAATAATAAATAGCAAGAATCTACAACCAAGATTACTCTATCCAGCAAAGCTATCATTCAGAATTGAAGATCAGATAAAGTGCTTCGCAGATAAGAAAAATCTAAAGGAGTTCATCACCACCAAACCAATATTATATGAAATGCTGAAAGATATTCTTTAAGAAGAGGAAGAAGAAAAAGGTAAAAATATAAATTATGAACAACAAATACACATCTATCAACAAATGAACATAAAAATCAAGTGAATTGATAGGCTGACGAACAGGATAAACTGGTGAATATAACAGAAACATGGACATAGAGAAGGAATGGACTGACAATTCTTGGGGAGAAAAGGGTTGTGGGAAGTACAGCAAGAGACTGGACAAAAATCTTGCAACAATGGGAGAGGACAGTGGGGAGGGGGAGATGAGGGTGGAGGGTGGGATAAGTATAGGGTGGAGGGGAGATATAGGGGGATAAAAAAGGGGAAACAGTGTAATTAATAAACTGAACAATAAAGATAAAAAACAAATATGTAGTTATATGAAACTACCATCATAAAGTAGAGAACTATTCCATCATCACAAAGATTTTTCTGTCCCAGCCACCTTTCTCAGTGGTTGGAGCATTGGCCCTTGGACTGAAGGGCTGAGGGTTTGATTCTGACCAAGGGCTCATATCTTGGTTGCAGGCTCCATCCTGTTGGGGTCCATCTAGTTGGGGCTCATGTGGGAGGTAACCAATCGATGTGTCTCTCAAATCAATGTTTCTCTCTCTGCCCCTCTCTAAAAATCAATAGAAAAAATACCCTCATGTGACAGTTAACAACAACAACAAAAAGATTTTTTATGACACCCTTTCCAGTCACACCTTGCTCTCTCCACCCAGGCCTGATCCCTGGAAACCACTACTTTGTTCTCCATGCCTAAAATTATTTTGACTAGTAAAACACAGCAACCTTCTCTGCAAAGAGTGAAAAAAAAGATGATGGGAGCTTAATGGATGAAGGATGGATGAATAGGTGGAGTTATAAAGTTATTTATATTTATAATGTTATTTACAGAATCTGGGTGCAGGTTATATATTACTTCACTGTGCTACCTTCTACATTTGTCTGTATGTTTGAATTCTTCATCAGTGCAATGTTGAAACAAAATCAGCCTAAATGTCCAGCAATAGGGGAATGGAAAACTAAATTATAGGATATTCTACAATGGATTCCACTACAGCATTTCAAATGAAGGAACTGAATATACATATAATAGTATGGATAAGTTTCAAACCCAGTATATAAGGAATAAAAAGGTAAGTTCCAAATAATGCACATGATGCAATTTTAGCTAACACGCACAAAATATCACAAGGATATCCACTATTTGAATATGTATTTTCTACTTTTATGTTTTATAACTAGAGGCCCTATACACAAAATTTTGTGCACTGGTCTGCATCCCCTCGCTCCTTATCACCTGTCTGCGGCAGAGGCAGGAGAGGCTCCCACCACCGCAGCTGCGCTTGCCAGCTGTGAGCCCGGCTTCTGGCTGAGCAGCACTCCCCCTGTGGGAGCGCACTGGCCACCAGGGGCAGCTCCTGCATTGAGTGTCTGCCACCTGGTGGTCAGTGCACATCATAGTGACCTGTCGTTTCACAGTTTGGTCGATTTGCATATTAGGGTTTTATTATATAGGATTTGTTATATAATAGCACTGTGCATGACATCTGTGTACCATTGAGTATATGGGTGCATGTTACTTTCTTTTCATTTTTCATATTTGAAATCCTATATAATAAAGATGTAATATACAAATGGTTGTTACATCATGAAACCTAATGACCAACCACATAACTACTGGATTATGAATCAGCAGGAGGGTGAGGCAGTGAACTCTAAGCCGGCAGCAGAGAGCTACAGGAGGGGGCAGGGTAGCAAGCTATGAGGGGGGCTGAGGGGAGCTACAGGAGGACGGGGCAGTGGGTGGAGAGCTACTAGAGGGCAGCAGTGAGCTACTGGAGACTACTGGTGCACGGATTTGTGCGCAGGGCTACTAGTACATTATAAAAGAAAATTTGAATTTAAAGTGCCACATAGGCCTGCACACAACAGAAGATATTGCTCAAAATTATACCTCAGAAAAGTGTGTCACTTTATACACATGGCCTCTTACAGTTTTTTAAATTATGGCCACATCTGTCAATTACTTTGACGAACAAGGTATTTTGGGGAGAGAACACGTTATCCTGCAACGACCTCAATCGACGCTGCCTTTGGATGTTCACAGGTCCCATGACGGCATCAGTAAACAAGGAGGCAATACATGCACGTTGCGATTCTTCCTGGGAGTATGCCCTTACCATGGCAAATGCTGGTTATCATTGCAAATAAAACTTGTTAAGCCTGGGTTGTGTAGTCAACAGACATGCCCAGAACAAATATTGTGGGTTTTTAAAATGTATATTTGTATTGATTTCAGAGGGAGAGAGAAAGAAACATCAATGATGAGAGAGAATCATCCATCTGCTGCCTCCTGCTTGCCCCACACTGGGGATCAAGCCTGAAACCCAAGCATGTGCCCTGACCCAAAACTCAACTGTGACCTCCCGGTTCATAGGTCGACACTCAACCATTGAGCCACACTGGCCTCGCTGGACAAATATTTTTTAAGCAAACATAACTTCTCATGCTTTTCTACCACAGAGTGTAAGACAGCGTTGCCTCTGGTGTGGAGAAATGAGTCTGGAAGTATTCTATTTCTTCATCTGAGTGGCTGTGGCAAAAGTGCTCGCTTTATAATCATCCATTGATCAAATCTTTCACACGTTCTTTGGTTTTATTTCACAATAAAAGAAGTGTCCTGAATTTGTGCAAATTAGGACTGGTGGCTTGGAATGCAGTTTCTGGCTGCAGCATCCTATGTGAACTTGAGAACGACTACACAAGTTCTCTGGATGGAGGGGAAACTTACAGGCTCAGGACAATGGTGAAACGACGCCCCGTGGCTCCCCTCATACAGGAGAGCATCACCCAGGAAATGCATGTGAAACGTTTGAATTAAATTATTTCCTGAAAGGCGAGTAAGAGGGATCCTTATTTCTAAATTATAATTCCATATAGAATTTACAATATTCATGTAACTAAACAATAAATGCATTATGCTAGTTAGATAATGAGATAATTTTATCTATGTCCCATAATATGAATTATAAATGCAATTTGGCTAAAAATATTGGAGACTGGAGTCTTCTCATGGAGAAATGGAATCCTCATCTATTTGATGCTACCTTGTTTTCAGGCTTATGCAGTTTTTCATAAGTAAAAAAAAAAAATGTAGCTCAGGATCTTTTTTCTCACAGATAGTATATCTCACAGGCTTGCAAAAAGTTATACATGAAAAGATTCTCACAAATCATCCAGTTTCTCCCTGCGTCCCCCCACCCATTCTATCATGTAGAAGAGAAAGAGGGAGTTTGATCTCCCTGAAGGAAAGATTACCCCCCAAAGACTTGGAGATAAAGAAAAATAATAGAGTTGTCAGAGAGATTTCACTATCCCCATGGTCTTGATAGATATTTGTCAACTCTTATCAGGATGGCTTGTCAGTCTAATGTTTCGTTCTTCCCTGAAAAACAAGAAGCTACTAGACCACAGCACAGAGGCAATGATTAGATAGAACCTTCAGGTCCTAAATCCTCACAGGACAGGGAGATGAAGCAGGATAAATCAGGCAGGATGCAAAAGATCTACCATCTGATGAGGAAGTATTTATTGTGGATCACTGCTGTATCACTTCAGGATACTGAGGTGGGGGTGCACAGAGGTGAGAAATAAATCCACCTTACAGAAAATGAAATTTCAGAGAAAACATGTGCATAACTCAGACAGGAAAAAAAGCCAAAGAATTTCAAGTCTTGGAACAGTTATAAACTTACTTCACACAATTCCTTTGAAGACTAATAAAGACTACAAGAAGAACAGCCCACCGCTGAGTTCCCAAAACAATTTTTGGAGAGGTGTGTTTTTTGATATTACAAAACAAACATCAATTGAGCACCCTGATGGTATATTCTTCTATTGCTTGTTAGTGACATGCAGAGAAAAGTCCCTTCTGGCCTTCTGGTGTTTGATTACATGACTTTGGCAAATTCCTATAGGACAACCACTTAACAAGGTGTAAAGATGATGTGAGGTCTACTTGAGTGACCTAGGAGGTTCATTGTGGATATTATGGAATCTCTTTGTCAAAACTCTGTTTTACACGTGATTAGTATATTTAGGATCCACTGAAGACCATAATCAAAAAAGAGCTATAAAGAACCATGTGTGGACTCAGGTAGTAGGAGGGTTGAGAGAAAGTACCTTATGGGTCTAAGAAGTCAAAAGATTAGATGTATAGGGAACAGTGCCATCCTAACATGTAAAAACCCAGGGTCTGTAACAACAAACCAAAGACTCAGCCAAACAATGCAGGTCAGTCCTGCAGTCAGTGCTGAGTTGCCGTGGCATCTCAGTACTCAGCACTGACTACTGAGGAGACTGAAGATCAGGCCTGGACAGGGGCCTGAAGAAGAAGCAGGATCTGATCCACAGCCTCCGTAGAAGCTATTGATCAGCCATCGCCTCTCTCTTTCTCTTAGGACTTCACCAGCAGCTGTGCCTGTTTCTCTCTGGGCCTCTGCAGGGGCTGCAGATCAGTCCTGCCTCTTTGATCAGGCCTGGAGATAGGCCTGGAGATGCTGACTTGCATAGAAACCAACCAATCAGAACAAAATCTGGGTGAACTGTGAGGAGCCAATGGTTGCCTAAGAGGTGGAGCTTTTGATGCTGACTGGCATAGAAACCCATTAGAACCAAATTGGCTGGCAGAGGAGGACAGTTAGGGGAGAAATCAGGCCTGCAGGGGAGGGCCATTGGGGGCAAGATTAGGTCAGCAGGCAGAGGCAGTTAGGGGTGTTCAGGCAGGCAGGCAGGTGAGCAGTTAGGAGCCAGCGGTCTCAGAGTGTGAGAGGGATGTCCGACTACTGGTTTAGGCCCAATAAGCTGGCAGTTGGATATCCCCCAAAGGGTCCCCGATTGGAGAGGGTATAGGTTGGGCTGAGGGAACCCTCCATGCACAAATTTCATGCACCAGGCCACTAATAAATATAATAAGATAGTTAATTGAATGGATTGATGGATGGACAGATGAAGGGATGGACAGACCTAGCTCAAGGAGTAGGTCACCAAGGTCATAAATACACATGAACCCAAGTTCTAAGGAGTCAACTGGCTTCCAAGATCTGATAAAATTCAAGAATTGGTCCAGTCACTCCAGAAAAGAGGAAGCATAAGTCTAGTTTAGCCAAGAACAATGATGCATTTAGGTCATGGATAGTACTAAGAGGTGAAGTTTTCAAATCTGAGAATTTCACTCTTGGATTAAAAACACTCAGTGGTACCCCATTTTCCTTAGGAGACAGTCCCAATGCTTAGCATGACTGTCTTTGGTCAGTTCCTTCTCAGAGCACATCTTGAGGCTAGGATTCTAGCGCATGTTATTAAGGGAGTGCTCTCAAGAGACTGGGGGACCAGAGAGGGAGAAGAGATAAGGGTGAAGCTCCGGGTCAGTCTGTCCTATATCCAGTCTGATGCTGCAGGGAGCTGTGCAACATAAGGTGCGCCTCAAAGTCTGTATGGTTGCAAGACAAAGAGACTAGGTGTCTGTGCTCCCCACCAGTCAGTCATCAGCTATTGGCCACCTACGGGGATGTAAGCTCAGTTCTCAGTATAGTGTGGGAGCTCCAATAGACCAAAAGTAACCCTCCGATGAAGGCCACAAATGCCAGTCATTAACAGCAAGGCACACAGAAGCAGGGGGATGTATGCACAGAATGAGTAAAAAGGATGTGTGAGGGCAAAACAAATGTTTGCTACAACAGTGATCAGCAAGGCCAGCATGATCTAGCCCCTACTGACCTCTCCACCCTCATCTCTCCCCAAGCTCTTTGTATTAGTCAAGGTTCTCCAAGGAAGCAGAACCGATATAAAGAGATGTATTATGAGGAACTGGTTCACGTGATTATGGAGATTGAGAAGTCCCATGCTCCGCCATCAGCAAGCTGGAGACCAGGAGAGCTGGTGGTGTAGTGCCAGTCCCAGTCTGGCAGTCTGAGAGGCCATGAGCCAATGGCCTAAATTCTAGTCCAAGTGAAAGAGAAAACCGATGCCCCAGGCCCAAAACAGTTAGGCAGAAAGCAATTCTCTCTTCTTCCTCCTTTTTATTCTATGCAGGCCTCCAACTGATTAGAGGAGGCCCACCCACATTGGGGAGAGTAATCTGCTTCACTCAGTCTACTGATTCAAATGTTAATCTCACCCAGAAACACTCACAGACACGCCCAGAGTAATGTGACACCAAATATCTGGGCATCCATGGCTCAGTCAAGTAGACAAGCCTCAGGCTCAGTGCGGGGTGTATGAACCCACATACAAACGTGCCCCAAGGATAAAGAAGGTGATGCTGGCCAGTTAGATTCTGAACCCTGAAAGTAGGGCCAGAGAAACACTAAAATGATCTCATTCCAAAAAGCAGTTGGTTGTTCTTATGTGTTTTCTCCCAATGAGTGTTGTCTTTTAAAGCATAATCTGGCTCCCCCCCCCTCCCCCCCACTGAGCTCTAGAAGTCAGAGGAAGGGATGGAGGCCTTTACTCCACAGTATACTTTCTCAGAAGAGACTGTATCATCCCCAAGGGGGGTGAAAATTGGGTCTCGAGGGGGTGAGGGGGGGTGCAAAAAAATCTTACACTTTTAATGCATGAAGTGCAGGTATACAGAGAGTATATGAACAGATACACAGTATATCTATGGTATTAACACTTCTTGGGAGACAATTAGGAAAAATGTCTAAAATGAATTGGAGTGGGGGAGGAAAATCTTTTAAGTTTAAGAAACATTGTTCTAAAACCATACATATCTAAAAGGTGAAGGCCACACCTTCTCCATCTACTATCTTCTGATGAGTGCCCAGGGACCCCGATGCTCAGAGCTGTCCAGCAGTGACACAGGGTTAGTGAAAGAGCCTGGCATGGACCACAGCGTTTTAGATCCTAGGACAATGTATGCCCCACTTTTTTTTAAACATAAAAATAGATGTATCTGTGAGCAGGGCCCGCGTCTCCACATCTCCTTAGCCCATGTTCCCCACCGAGATGATGCTTGGAACTAATTGATCTCTGGGATAAAAATGGGTGATTCCGGGGTCCTTAGGAAGAGCTATGTTGTCCGAGTGGTGTAACTAGAAACAGGTGGAGAAGACAGAGAACAGCCAGTGTGTCAAGGCACAAGTGTGTCAGGGAACAGGAGGGATAAATATGGTGTAGGAAACAGGAATTCTTTCTGACTCCCACCCATCCTTCATGCCCCAATTTGGATTTTTGAACTGCTACTTACAATCCATCTGGAGCAAATAGGGCAGACAAAATGATAAAAGAAAAAAAAATCTTGTGAATGATACTAAGATTGTATCGATCATCTGATAATTCGGTGACATTAGACTCACCTGTGTGGCTGTCAGTTAGCTTCACAATTTTCCCCAGGGTCTGTTTCTTTCACTTTCACTCATTCATTCATTCATTCATTCACTCACGGGCCGACAGTCAGTCATTTAATGAACACCTACTATGTGGCAGGTATTTTCTGAGGCATTGAAGTTGGCGGTGGGGAAGCACTAACATACAGCAATAAAAATCAGATTTGGTCCAAACTCTAGGCAAAGTTTAAATTTCACAGTGGATCTAAGATGCTAAGACAAGCCTGCATTTTAATAAAATTACCTTCCATGCCATGGCGGGCACGTGAGGAGTATATTTTCTGACTACATGGGAGGAAAATGGCCCGTGTCATGCACCCACATTCCATCGGCTCTGGCAAGCTTTTTTTTTTTTTTTTCCCCCTCTTTCTCTGGCAAGTTTCTTAATCCACGTTTAAAGGCAGACGGGACTCAAGGAAATTACAAGAACAAAAAAAGGAAAATGCAAAATAAATAAATAAATACAACTTTTAATTGGCTGACTCTAATCTCCCTGCTGCGATTGTATCACTGAGCTGGCAGCTTGTCCCTTGTGGTTGCTAGGCAACCATGCAGAGCAAGGGGAACATGTCAGCTGCAGTTGATGCTGCAGTTTCCTCCTTCTCCTGGTGTGAATCTCCTGGTGTCTGAGGCTGAAGTCTGGCTTGATCCCACCCTCGAAGGGTCTGGGATGACCCGTCCAGCCAGCCCCACAATATGCCTGTGACCTCCTGCTCAAAGCTGCCTCCTGGGCGAGTTCCTGATAAAACTTCATCCCTTCATCAACAGCAGTGTGCTCTGGCTGTGAATTTGCTGAAAAGACTCCAACAATTGATCCAGAACAAGTCTTCCAAGCTCCTCGGGTACATCAGAGCAGGTGTGCGAGTGGAGACAGGAGTTGCAGAAGGCTGGCCTTCTCCTTTCCGGGCGTGCTGCACGCTGAGGGAGCCTCTCTTGGATCCGTCTTGGATAGTGTCACTTTTTCAAGGCTGCAGAGCATGGGATTTGCAGACAGACAGAACTGGGTCTGACTGTTATATAAAAGTTGTGCAACTTGAGGCACATCACTCAGCCCCTCTGTACCTGGTTCCTCATTTCTAAGGTGGAGATGGCACTGCTTCTATGCCAGGGTCATGACAGGCCTTTCCGGAGCCAGTGTGTGTAAAATGTTCATCGCAATGCCTGGTGTCCAGTTAGTGCTCCACGAGTTTCAGCAACAGCTTACAGGTTTCTGCGAAGAATTTGGAGGCATTCACAGATGACTGGAGCCGGGACAGAAGTTAGCGATCTCTGAACCTTCTCATGCCTCCAGTGGGATCTGAGGAGTGAGCAGAGTCAGAGTGATGTGCCTGAAGCCGAGTGGCTGGTGCTGAAACTAGGGCCCCGTGGCCACCACACAACTTCACCAGGTGGGATAAGGAAGAGCTCTCCTGAGTTAAACGCACCTTGCAGGCAAACGGGTACCAGTATTTTTGTTGGGTAATCAGCACTCAGCGGACACAGCTACTCAGAAAACAGCCTGTTCTTTCTCAATAAGTGTCATGTGCTTCAGGCAGGGTTAAGGTCTTATGGAAAAGCTCTCGATATTTCCATGGCAGCTGATAGAATAATCTGTCACCTTTAGAAGAAAACTCACCCTCCCTACGTGGCATCTGAGACTTACCTTGGCTCGGAAACTGCTCCAACTTCAGTGCAACTCCTTATCCCAACCTACCGGACTCTCTGCTGATCCTCAAACATGCCAGGGAGGCTGCTCGCACACGCCACTGCCTCTGCTTGGAACACAGATATCCACCCAGCTCCCTCCTTTACTTCCTTCGAGTCATTGCTCGAAGACTGATCTCCTCATCCAGGCCATTCTGGATTCTCATATTTCATATTGCAACCCTCTCCGCCAAGCACTCTCTATCTCCCTTCCCTGCTCATAGGATTTGTCACCACCGCCTGACATGTTACCTGTATGTGTGTGTTTGTTTGTAGTCTGTGTCCTGCCCCACCACTGCCCTGGAGCTCCATGAGAACAGCAGTTTTTGTCTTCGGTTCATTGCTGTACGCCAAGTGCCAAGAACTGCCTTTGGACCACATTAAGTGCTCGGCAGACACTTGAATACCTCTGTCTTTTGTATGGGGTTTCCTCTGCCCTGCCCTTCTCCACTTGTGCCTTCCTGACACCTACTCTCCCGTCACGAGGCAGCAGCTAGCACCCTCTCCTGCTGGAAACTCGTCCTCACCTCCGATTGGAATGAGGGCCTCACCATCTGGGTCCATAGAGCCCTGCCCTTTTTCCTACATAGCTGCCCCCAAATTGCATCACAACTATTTGTTTGCCTGGTGTCCCAGCAGAAGTGTGACTGTTTCTACAAAAGGGGGACCAATGACATAAAAAGAGGGTCTTCTTTGACAGCTTCTCTGCGTGGTTTTCAGAGATCAAGCTCCCTGCACCCCTTTCGTAATCTCAAAGCCTCATACTTCTTTCAGGGCCTGCTTGTAATTCATATTTATATACCTAGAATACAGTGTGGTTCCTGGCACAGGGGACGTGCACAAAACTGTCACTCAAATGGTAAGAACCACTGTGTACGGAATGTTTACTCACAGCCATGGATCTGTCGTCAGGGTTCTCTGACCTTGGCATTCCTGACTTCCGGTGCAGGATAATTCTCTGCTGAGGGGATATGCTATGCATTCTAGAATGTTTAGCAGCATCCTGGCCTCTACGCCCATGCCAACAGCACACACTCCAATTGTGACAACCACTATGTCTGCAAACATCACCAAATGTCCCCTGGGAGGCAAACATGCCCCTGATTGAGAACCACTAGTCTAAGTGCTTACTGTGGATTCATTAATTCAATACTCACATGTGCCATGAGGAGGCACTATTCAATCTAAATTACAGATGGCCAAAGGAAGGCTCAGAGAGACTAGCAACTCACTCAAACTCACACAGGGAAAAATGAGCAGAATTAGGATATGAACTGGGCAGTCTGGCTCCCAAGCCTAGGCAATTAACCACCTATAAGTTATGGTTATAGGGGATGGGGAAGAGGAAGTGGGACTAATATGTATTGTTTATTATAGTCAGGCACTATTCTAAACCCTTATATGGATTACCTCATTTAAATCTATATAGCTTTTGACACAATCACCATTATCTTTAACATTGAACAAAGGAGGAAACTGAGGCACAGAAAGTACCCCATTAATTGGAGGCAAAATAACCAGAATTCAAGCCCCAGCACTCTGACTCTAAAGCTCATGATGGGGTTGGAAGTTGGGGTGGAGTTGGGGGTGGGGGTGGGGTTCCTACTCTGCTCCAAGTCATGCCCCCTTCACCCAGCTGTCCCTGCCAGGCGAGCCTTGGCATAGCCCTCAAGTTCCCTTTAAAATAGTTTTGCTGCTCCTCACACTCAATGTGCCTGACTCTCCAGGGCACCGAGCCCTGAGGGTTTCAGAGTGCTTTCATGTCCAAAGCCTTCTGATACACAAAACCAACCATGTGGGGGACAGTGCCAGAGGCTTCTCCAGGGCAGGAGCTTACAGAATGTGGGCAGCCCCTGATGCCAACCAAGCCAGGCTTAATAGAAGAGCATGAGCAGAGCCTGGTGGGGAGGTCAGGGATGTTTTCAGAATGGCATGAGTGTCTCCTCTTACAAGAAATAAGAAGCTGCCCTACCAGTCACCTTCTCCGATGCTTTTCCTTTTGTAAGCTACCAAAGCAGAAACGTTCTAGCGGCTATGTCTCCAGCTATGATTACCCCGTGTTTGAAATAATGATCAGATCATTTTCCTACAGCCGTTTCACCCAATGAGCCCAAACCGGAATACCTATTGCAAGGTCTTGCAGGAACTCACTTCTGACCTTGGGCATAGTTAGTCAGGCTGACTCAGAGAAAGTAAGACCCCCTTTCATTGTTTGAGAGAGTTCTGCAGCTTCTTCTCCAAGTAGGGTGACCCCAATGTGGCAGAGAAGAATCACTCTTTTGTTTTGTTTTGTTAATCCTCACACAAAGATACTTTTCCCACTGATCTTTAGAGAGAGTAGAAGAAAGGAAGGCAGGGTAGGGGGGGAGAGGAGGAGAGAGAGAAACATCAATGTGAGAGAGACATATCGATTGGTTGCCTCCTGTGTGTACCCTGAATGGAGCCAGGGATTGAACCTGCTACCCAAGTACATGCCCTTGACTAGAAATTGAACCCACGACCCTTGGTGTGTGAGCCGATGCTCTAACCACTGAGAACACTGGACAGGGTGAGAAGAATCACTCTTCATGGATGATAATTAATGAGCTGTGCATCCAGACACAACTGCCAGCTATGTCCACAGGAGCAGGAGGTCCTGTGTGTGTGTGTGTGTGTGTGTGTGTGTGTGTGTGTATGTGCATGTGACTTTCTGTGATTCTCCACAATGAAGCAATGTTAGCTCCTCTTAAGCAAAATGCTCATCTTCACCAAAATTCAGGGAAAAGATGGTAGTAGATAGAACACAATCAACTGTGCTTTTAAAGATGTTTTTCTTAAAAACCAGATTCATGAGTACATAAATGGGAATAGTGAAGGCCACATTGAGATAAGAAAGAATGAGGAAACAATTGCATGTTCAGATACTGAAATGCATGCTCAAGATATAATAATGATGATGATAAATAATTGCATGTAAGAATTGTCAAAAAGATCAATAAATCAAAATATGTATATCCAAAACAAATACCACACACTTTCTCTTGTTCATTCACTCTCCCTCCTCTTTCTTGTACTCACATGTGTGCTCATGCACATACACACACATGATATACCTGGTATTGCAAGTCAATAGGGAGAGGAAGGTTTATCAACCAGTGTGCACTCAGGAAAACAAAAAGCACTCAAGGTCTTTCAATCGGAGAGATTTAATACAGGGAGTTGATTACACATGTTTACAACAAAACAGAAGAACAAAGGGGAGTAAGCCATGTTGCCCATAAATGAACACTGCCTCGTCTACTGCTGGAGGAGTAAAACAGGGAAGGGGTATTATAGGAGTGTGCATTCCTGCTGATGCTATTGCCACAAGCAGAAAACTAGCTTTCACATTTTTTTTTCCCACCTGGTAATCCCATGCGACTGACTCCCATTGGCAGAAACTAACACCAAGGCCTCTGAGAAATGTAGTTTTCAGGCTCCTTGCTGTGGTGGGATAGAGAATATAAGAAAGGGTATGGATGCTGAGAGTCAACAGACAATACCTGACACTGACAGGTTATTTGACAATGCTTCGACAAGCAATTGGTTAGAAACTGAGCAGTATCAAATATTTTCACTTTGTGCTGTATAGCAAAATAAATTCCAAAAGCTATAAAGAGTAAAACACATACTGTACATAAGAGCTCAAAGACAGAGAAGGAAAAAGTCACAACAAAACAAAGAACATAATGAGAAAAATCTATTTAAGAGTGACAGAGGACTTTCTAGATGATGAAGCAATGAACGAGTCAAAAAGAAAAAAAACATTATCTATTGAACTAAAACATCTAATTGTCAGAAAAGTACTACATAAAGTTAGGAACCAAGTAATCTGAAAGGTATATATACAAGGTATAGTCAACTGAAAACTGAACAGATTACCCAGTGAAGGTAAAGCTGTCCATACTCAGTAATAGTAACTCAACAATTCCACTGGAGAAACATGTGTACACATAGAGAAAAGGGATGGATATTAGTATAAACATTAATGTGGATGAGTATCAACTTGGAGTGAAATAAGCCACGGAAGTATATTTAGAGTATTCCATTTACACAAAACTCAAAACTAAATAAAACAAACTTGGTTTTTATAGATGCATGAAAGGGTGGTAAAACTATAAGGAAAATCAAATAAATAATTACCACAAATGTCAGAATTACGGTTACCTCAGGAGAAGAAAAACATGCATGGGGACACCCAGGAGATTTCTAAGGTGCAGAAATGTCTTAGTTCACAAACTGGATGGCGAATAAGTGTTTATCCCATCTAATAAAAGAATAATATGCAAGTTAACCATCACTCTGCTACACTCACAAGGACACCCACCAGGCAATTAGAAGCAAGTATGCAAATTAGCCCAACGAAGATGGCTGCAGCCACGGAGCAAAGAGGAGGCTTTGGTTTCCCTGGAAATGGAGAAATCCAAGCTTTCCCAACACCCTGGTGGGCCCAGGCCTCCACTCAAGGCTACAAAGTTTCAATTATAGAAGATAAAGAAATTCCAACAAAAATGGTAGCAGCCACAGAGCTGGAGAGAGCAGAAGGCTTGGGTTGCCCCTGGTGATGGAGAAAGTCAAGCTCCTGCAGTGCTGGCCTGCCTTGGACTCCACCACAAATTTTCAATTATAGAAGATAAATATATCCCAATAAAAATGGCTGTGGCGACTGAGCAAGCAGGAGGCTTGGCTCCGCTAAAGGCTACAAAGTTTCAATTATAGAAGATAAATAAATCCCAGATATGAGGACCTTTGCTTGGGTCACTGGGGGTGTGGCCAGCCTGCAAACTACCATAGGCCCCTCGCCCAGGCACCCTCATGCCTCATAGGAACCCCCACTCTGATGCAGGACACCCTTCAGGGCAAACCAGTTGGCCCACACCTGTGTACCAGACCTCTATCCTATCTAGTCCTATCTAATAAAAGAATAATATGCAGAGAGAACCAAGATGGTGGCATAGGTAAACACCTATTGTTCTGCCCCGTGCAACGATTCAAAAACTACAACATAACAACAAAACAAACATCACCCAGAATCACCAGAAAGCTGGCTGAGTGAAAACTCCACAAATAAAAGTAAAGGTGGGACACTGAGACTCAGAAGAGCGGCGGGAGCGCAGCCTTGAAGACGGAAACAGGTTAGGAGCCATCCTGGTGGCGCGTGCGGGCGGTGGCTGAAGCGGCAACCCCGGCTGGATTTCGCCAATGGGGAGGGCGGAGACGTCCCACTACACGGATTCCCCAGCGCCAGGCGAGGTCCGAGATCCGGGGTACGTGGAGACGTCGCACTGCACAGATTCCCCAGTGCCAGGCGAGGTCCGAGGTCTGCGGGACGCACCCTGGAAGCCGGGCGCGGCAGAGGTCTCCTAGTCTGCAGAGAAACCGGGTGCTTGAAAAAGAAGTTTGAGCGAAAGTAAACTGTGCGACAGCACAGACGCGCAACTTGCTCCCTGGAAACTTGTCTCCTGGTCCCTGAAACCACCTGTTTACAACCCTGGGCAAGACTTTGGGTGTGCAGACTCATTTGGGGAGAGGCAGAGTTGTATGGCAACGGGACGAGACTAGCGGCTTTCTCTTGGAGGTGCCTGCAGCCATCCCCATCCAACAGAGACCCACGCACGCGCGAGCGCCGCATAGGACATAGCTGACACTGAGGCTGCCTGTGCAGCTCAGAGACTCCGCCCATCCAACCCGAACACAGTCTCCCTTCACAGCCAATTAGCCTGGAGGTCAAACCCTCCTAGGGCTAACAACAACAAGCTGGGTTTAAATTCAAAAATACTGTACAACCCATAAAGGATTGCAGTAAGAGTACCCACCTCAAGTAACTGGGGAGGCTGTGCCACTGACCCTTAGAGGACATCTATCACATAAAGCAGCCACCATGCAGAGATATGGAAAGAAATCAGGTGTGAAAGAAATGGAGGAGAAAAGACGACTAGACATAGAGTTCAAAACCATGGTTATAAGGCTTTTCAAGAGGCTCCTAGAAAAGGCCGATGAACTTAATGAGAACTACGAGGAAATAAACAAGACCAACCAGGAAATGAATGAGACTTACAAGGAAATGAATGAGACCCTGAAGGAAATGAACACGATCTCTGAGGATATGAACGCGACCCTCACGGATATGAAAAAGGACCAACTAGAAATCAAGCATACACAGACTGAAATAAAAAATATTACACAAAGTCCTAAAAGCAGTCCAGAGGGCCACAAGAACCAAGTCAAAGATTTGAAATACAAAGACGCAAAATCCATTCGGCTGGAAAAGCAAGAAACAAAAAGAATTCAGATAACTGAAGATAGTGTAAGGGGCCTCTGGGACAACCTCAAGCATGCCAACATCCGAATTATTGGGGTGCCAGAAAAAGAGAGAGAGCAAGTTAATGAAAACCTACTTGAAGAAATAGTGACTGAAAACTTCCCCCACCTGGTGAAAGGAACTGACTTAAAAGCCCAAGAAGTACACAGAACCCCAAAATATAGGAATCTAAAGAGGACCACACCAAGACATATCATAATTAAAATGCCAAGAGCAAAAGATAAAGAGAGAATATTAAAAGCAGCAAGAGAAAAACAGTTGGCTACCTACAGGGGAGCACCAATACAATTGTCAGCAGATTTCTCAACAGAAACGATGCAGGCCAGACGCGAGTGGCAAGAAATATTCAAAATAATGAATAGCAAGAATCTACAACCAAGATTACTCTATCCAGCAAAGCTATCATTCAGAATTGAAGATCAGATAAAGTGCTTCGCAGATAAGAAAAAGCTAAAGGAGTTCATCACCACCAAACCAATATTATATGAAATGCTGAAAGATGTTCTTTAAGAAGAGGAAGAAGAAAAAAGGTAAAAATATAAATTATGAACAACAAATACACATCTATCAACAAATGAACATAAAAATCAAGTGAATTGATAGGCTGATGAACAGGATAAAGTGGTGACTATAACAGAAACATGGACATAGAGAGGGAATGGACTGACAATTCTTGGGGTGAAAAGGGTTGTGGGAAGTACAGCAAGAGATTGGACAAAAATCTTGCAACAATGGGAGAGGACATTGGGGAGGGGGAGGTGAGGGCGGAGGGTGGGATAGGTACAGGGTGGAGGGGAGATATAGGGGGATAAAAAAGGGGAAACAATGTAATTAATAAATTGAACAATAAAGATTAAAAAAAGAGAAAAAAGAACAATATGCAAATTAACCATCACTCCAATACACAAGATTGCTGCCCCCATGTGGTCAAAGATCTGCCCCCATGTGGACACAAGATGGCCAGCAGGGGATGGCAGTTGGGAGGGACCAGGCCTGGAAGGGAGGGCAATTGGGGGCAATCAAGCTTGCAGGGGAGTACAGTAAATGGTGACCAGGCCAGCAGAGGAAGGAATTTGAGGGCGACTGGGCCTGCAGGGAAGGACAACTGGGGGAGGGGACACTCAGGCCTGCAGGGGAGAGCAGTTGGGGGGACCAGGCCTGCAGGGGAGGGCTGTTAGGGGCAAATAAGCTGGTAGGAGACAGGCATCAATCAGGCTGGCAGGGTAGTGGTTAGGGGGTGATCAGGCTGGCAGGAAGAAGTGGTTAGGGGAAATCAGGAAGGCAGGCAGGTGAGCAGTTGGGATCCAGGAGTCCTGGATTGTGAGAGGGATGGCTGACTGCCCATTTAGGCCTGCCCAAGTAGGATCGGCCTAAACGGGCAGTCAGACATCCCTTGAGGGGTCCCAGATTGGAGAGGATGCAGGCTGGGCTAAATGACACACACCACCATGCACAAATTCCATGCACCAGGCCTCTAGTTGCATTATAATAATGGTAGTTTAAATTACACATAACCATACTTTTGATATATGTTGCAATAAGATAGGAAAATAACTCAGACATTAAAAAAATTCAAAAATAAAATGATATGAATAAATATTCAATAACATTTTGGGTTGAAGAATTGCAAATTTAAGTGAGATAAAAAATTAATAATCCAATGAACAAAGATTCTAACTCTCATTAATTATCATTATTAGCATGGTTGTCAGGAAAAATGTAATTTTCTTGGTGGGAATATAAGTTGGTTAACATTTTCTGGAAAGCAATTGGGCAATGTACAGTATATCTTGGGCCTTGAAAAATATCAATGCCTTTGAACAGGCTGTCAAGCTACCGACGGAAGGCTGGGGAGGGTGGGGGGTAGATGCTGTGGGAGATCAACCGAAGGACTTGTATGCATGCATGTGAGCATAACCAGTGGATTCAAGACACTGGGGCGGGGGAAAGGGGAACAGGTGGGGACATGTGCTGAGGGTAGGGGAGGCTGGGGGGAGGACAAAGGGGAAAAAAAGGAAAACATATGTACTACTATTAAATCTAAGGTATACTGCAAAAATAAATAAATAAAATATATATATTTTAAAAAAGAAAGAAAGAAAAGGAAAGAAAAAAAAAAAAAACAAGGTGAGTCAGATGACTGCCCCAGTTTACCGGCTAGAGAGTTTCCAGGCTGCGCACAGGGAGAGGAATTGGGACAGAGCCTGGCAGGCTCCCTGAGTTGAGGAGAAGAATCTGAGAGTTTGGAGAGACCAAGAGGAGAGAAATTATGTATGTGAGGAAACCAGCCACGGGTGGGAAAATAACCAGCTGACAGTATTAGAGGGACAGTCTTTCCAACAAAGGGTGTGGGATATCCATGTTTACAAAAATAGGTCTGAAGGTAAAACTTCCAGAAGAGGACAGGATCTTTGTGACTTCGGTTGGAGAAAAAATACTCAGATAAAATGCCAAAAGCAAGATCCTTTTTAAATTTTATTTTGTTTATTAAATTGAGTGGGCTGAGAAAGCAAGAGCCATAAAAGAAAAAATTGATAAGTTGGACTTCATCAAAATTAAAAACTTCTCTTTGAAAGACACTGGGAGGAGAGATTTAAACACACATGTTCATACCAACTTTGTTTGTGATGGTAAAAAACTGGCTACTAAAACTGGCAACCTATTAGCCATATTCTTCACATCCTTGCCAACATATGCTCTTGTCTATCCTTTTCAGTATAGCCATCCTAGTAGGTATGAAGTAGCATCTTATTTCCCTAATCACTAATAATGTGGAACATATTTCTCTGACTTTATTGGTCATCTAGGTATCTTCAGAGAAATATCTATACAAATCCTTAGCCCATTTTTAAGTTTGGTTGTTTTATTGTTGAAATGTGAAATTTTGTATATTCTGAATACATTTCTTTATGAAATATATGGGTTCTTTGAAGCATGAAAGTTTAAATTTTGATAAAGTCCAATTTATTTAATTTTTTCTTGTGTTGCTTGTGTTTTGTTGTCATTTTTAGGAAACCATTGTCTAATCCAAAGTAATGAAGATTTGTATCTATGTTTTCTTCTAAGTGTTTTTATAATGTTGTCTCTTATATCATCAACTGTTAGGATTTTGCTGCTTTTTTATTCATTTCCATTTTTGTCTTTTGTCAATTTTATTTTTAAAGTCTTTACCATGTTTTAATTATTTCAAGAATGAACATTTTATTATCTAACATTGTTTAATTAATTAACATTTATTCAAAATAAATTAACATTTAATTTAAAATACTTTATTAAAAATAAAAAATAAAATGAAATGAAAAATAAATAAATAAATAAAAATATCAATGCCTTAGGGCAGTAGTCAGCAAACTCATTAGTCAACAGAGCCAAATATCAACAGTACAGCGGTAGATGTTTCTTTTGAAAACCAAATTTTTTAAACTTAAACTTCTTCTAATGCCACTTCTTCAAAATAGACTCGCCCAGGCCATGGTATTTTGTAGAAGAGCCACACTCAAGGGGCCAAAGAGCCACATGTGGCTTGCAAGCCGCAGTTTGCCGACAACTGCCTTAGGGAAACGGCTAGAAACTTGGGTGACTGTTGTGTTTAAAATAGTGGTCACCCCAGCTGGTGTGGCTCGGTTGGTTGAGATCACCCCGGCACCGAAATATTGCTGCTTTGGTTTGATTCCTAGTCATGGCACATGCTCAGGTCTCAGGCTCCATCCTGAGTAGAGAGCATGCAGGAGGCAGCTGATCAATGTTTCCCTTTCACGTTGATGGTTTTCTTTCTCTCTCCCTCCTCCTTTCTCCCTCTCTAAAAATCAATAAAAAACTCTTTTAAACAATTGTGGTCATCTTTGCGTTTTTATAATAGTGGAAAATTTAGAAACAGTATGGAAGTAAATCATGACAGACAGCATGGAGCATTACACGGCATTTAATGATGATTACAAAGAGTGTCGTTATCGTAGAAAAATGCTTATGTCGCATTATTTAGTCGGAAAGGAAAACTACAAAACTTTATAGCCACTGCGATCCCATCTATTTTTCTTAAAAGCAAGCATAAAGGAAGGAAATAAAACATCAACAGCCATTGTGCCTTGGTGTCAAGATTATGGATACTTGTTCTTCTTCATTTTTCTCTATTTTCCAATTTCCTAAAATAAACACTTATTACTTTTATGATAGGGCAGGAAGGGTGGTGGAATTCAATGAAAATAAAAGTCCAGGTTGACTCATGTTCTCTTCCTGCTCCATCATATTACATTGCACCTCAGCTTTCGGCTTGGCATCATTCCAAGAACATTCTCTTGTGGCAAGGAGGTGGGAAGCCAGGTCATTTCCAATGACCATTCTTCATTTCTACCTTGACTTACATTGTGATACAGAAAGGGGAACTAATATTTATTGAGTGTAGTCTTGGGCACCAGTTTATTCCTACATATCATCCCTGTGAGACAGGAAACATCATCCTCATGTTAAGGTTGAAGAAACTGAGGCCCAGTGGGCTCAAGGCACTCTCTCCAGAGCACATGGCTAGTCAACGGCAAGGGGATATGTGTGATCCCTGAGTTGTTTCTCTAAATTTCCTTCCTTCCATATGATGAGGCACACATTCAAGTATTCTATCATAGCCTTAATAACTGGGCCTAGGGATCAGTCTGCCTGGAGTGAGGGACAGCCTTCACTTACCAGCTATGGGACTGTGGGTAAGTTTTCTTTAACTTCCTGGTGCCTAAGTTTCCTCTTAAGTAAAATGGGAATAAGAATGGTATCTTTCTCATAAGGTTGGTTATGAGAAATAAACAACAGGATGGATGTAAATTGCTTAAGACAGTTCCTGGTGCTCAGTAAAAGTTAGCAACATGGTTATCTCTCATGGCGTCTGATTTGAGTTCCTTTACAGTCTTACTCCCCAATGCGCCCTCCCTTAGCCCCTTCAAAGAATGCCAGCAGAGATTACCTGGTCCAGACATGCTTTCATGGATGGGAACTCTGAGGACCAGTGTTAAGTAAATGAGGGTGCTACCATCAGTCCTGTATCTTTTCCAACACTGTATACAGCTTTTCCCTGTACCCACCCCTTAAGACAGCAGGGGTGGCCAGACTACACCTTGGAAAAAACAGTCATCTCTTCATGCACACACTATTCTTTAGGTACATGTTATCATTTGGTCTCTCCTCAGCCCCAGGAGGTGGGCAAGGCCTGAACGGTGAATGAAGAAATGACCTCGGAGAGCTTAGGGTGGTTCTCCCTAGTCCATGGTGGAACTAGAGCTCTCTGTACAATGAAGAGCTTGGGTCTCTTCTGTATCTGATCACTGACCTCAAATTTATGCCTCTGATGGAAAAGAAATTGGACTGGTGCATGTTTTCACCCTGATTTCTCTCTTACAACCCCCTGTGCAGGCTACCATTCACCAGCACCTCCTCCTCAGGGAAGCAGCTTCATCCAGCCCTTCGCTGGTGTGCTGATACACCCAGTCTCTCTTTCAGCACCTCGGTAGCCAAGTGTGGGAATTGTGATGGAGGCCAGGCCAGTGGGACAAAAGTAATATCATTCTTCTTTCCAACCCATCCGCTGCTGCCTGCTTCCTTAGGATTAATTAATATACCTGCCTTATCTATCTATTCATGATTTTAACTTGTGATGCCTCAAGAACCCTAGCAGCAGCCAGAACTCTCAAGAATTGTGGGTGGGGGTGTAAACTGGTACAGCCTCCTTGGAAAAAGCCAGAGAGTATTTCCCAAGGCTGCACATTTACCTACCCTATGATGCAACAATTCCACCAAAAGACATAAATGAAAGTGTTCACAACATCTTTATTAATAACAGGCAAAATTGCAAATGACCTAAATGTTTACTGATAGGAAAATGGACAAATCAATTATGGCAATATTCACTTGATGGAATTTTATATGGCAACTAGAGGCCCGGCGTGTGAAATTGCGTGAGATCCTATACCTGTCGTGCCACGAGATACATCAATGTACCTCCTGGTGACAGGTCACTTGGTCATTTGGTCATTACAATGTTATGGTGTTACTGCCACTGGCCTTTTATAAGACAGACAGATGATAAAATGAAATTCTACTACATACCATGGCATGAAGAAATCTCACAAATCCAATGACAAATAAGGTAGACACTAAAGAAAACATGTTGTAATAATTCCACTTACATGAAGTTCAAGAACAGGCATAAGGGAAACTTCTGGGGTGACAGACTTGTTCTGTAATTTGACCTTGAATGGTGGTTGCCTGGGTGTGAACATATATAATAATGTATCAGGTTATAACATGAGAAATGTGTGCTTTGGGCCCTGCTGGCGTGGCTCTCTGATTGGGCATGCAGGAGGCAGCTGGTCAATGATACTCTCTCACCCTTGATATTTCTATCTCTCCCTCCCTCTCCTTTCCTCTCTGAAATTAATAAAAATACATTAAAAAAAAGAAATATGTGCTTTGCTCTATGTATGTTATATCTCAATAAAATAGTTAAAAACAAATTCTATCCAATAGATCACTAAGTATTTATTCACTAACAACTCAGAACAATTCCTAAGCAAGAGCCCTATGATAATGTTACTATTAACTCAACCAGTGGATACTGCATAGCTAGTAGGTTCTTCCTTCTCAAAGACCTGATCTCCACGCTTGGATAAATCTCTCTCCTCTGTGCTGCCACAGGCATTGTACGTGGCATTCTACTGCTGTGTGTCCATCTGTTTCCCCATCAGACTACATGCTTCAAGGTAGGGACTATGATCATTCATCTCCTTGCCTCAATAGCTGGTGAGTGCCTGGCTTAGAGCAGACACGCAGGGACCATCAATAGACAGTAGGAGTAAGTGGATGGAGGAATGTAGGTATGTCACACATACAAAGATGACCTATGATCACAACCTTCAAAGCTGCTGCTGAGCTGGGAGCTGTAGAAGCATTCTTTATGCAGAATAACAGAGACCTGTGACTCTCAGTCTGGGGAGGTTTTCCCCTACAGGGGACACCTGGAAATGTCTGAAGATATTTTTAGTTATCACAACTGGGGAGTGGGTGCTACCTGGGATGAGCTAAATATCCTATAATTCACAGGATAGCCCACTTCAGCAAACACATGTACGTGCATGCATGCACACACATGCACGTGCATGCGCACGTGCACACACACACACACACACACACATGATCCAACACAAAATGTCAATAATGCTCAAGGGGAGAAACGCTGGTGCAGAGGAATGGGTGCTAACACAGGAAGAAGCCTTGAGTGCAAATGTCAACTGGCTACTCATTATTGTATAATGTCACAAAACTTGGCAGAGCTTTCTCCCCTGTTCAAATAAGGTTGATATCTATACCTTAAGTTGTGGCGCAGATTCAACAAGCTAAGCTATGCAAAGTGCCTGACTCAATGCAGGAGCCTGGTGAGATTCGGTTCTCTTCCCTCCCGCACTCCCTGCTTCTGATCCCTTTCCCCAGAGCCACAGACGGGGAATGTTTAAAAAGAGAAACAGCCTTCCAGCACTGCTCCTTCTCCCTCTGCCCAAGAAACTATTGAGGAACCAGCCTGCCTGGGAAGGATACATTTTATTTGCTGGACACATCAATAGTCTGTGCTCCTAATGAAATTCATTATTAAAAGATAAAGTCAACATATTCAGAATTCCATCCCGCATTGCATTCCAATGTGATCTGCCATTCCCCCAAGCATTGCAGGTGTCCTGTAAGCCTGCTTCTGAAACATGGGTTCAGATTCCCACCTCTCTCTCACTGTTCTCTAAGCCAGCATAAACCTACTGGGTTTCCGGAAGACAGGAAGCAATGCCTCACAAAATATCAGCACGAGGGGCAAGTGACAGGGACACCACAAAGAAAGAGCCCTGCCTTGTTCTTCGCAAGTAGAAAGTGGCATTTCCATTGGTTTAATCTAAGGCCTTTGTCCTCCTCCACTTTATGTACTTATGAGAGTGACTAGCTTCTAAGCCCGTGATGGCGAACCTATGACATGCGTGTCAGCACTGACACGTGTAGCCATTTTTGATGACACGCGGCCACATGCAGTCTCATACAGAGAAGTATGGGGCCACATGCCGAGAAGGACGGTTCATCCTTGGCTACTGCACAGTCAGGTGCAGTAGCTGAGGATGAAACATTTGCTGTAGTGTAGTGTAGACACTCTGTGCCGGAGGTCTGTAGGCCAAAACAAGAGAACTCTGGCACAGAGCGTCTAGTTCTGGGACTTCCGGTTAGGCCAGTAGGGGATATTTGACCTCACTTCTGGCCAGCGGAGCAGGAAGCAGCAGAATGCCATGGGGGATGCATCTCTGGGGGTCCTGTAATCGCCATTACCAGCAACCACATAACCACAGCAACCATCATCCAATCTACTGTTCTGGGGTGTTATGGATTTCTAATTGACAATCATTACTGAGATAAGCGAGGGGGGACTGGGAGAGGCAAGAGCCTGTGCTATGGATGCCATTTCCCGCCATTAGAAATAAACGCAGACATCTTAATTTATATAAGGAACGTCATTTTGCAGCATAGTGCAGGCTCCATTTCACCACTATTACTGTTGTGCATCCTTATTAATCCCTATTTCTGCTTATGAACCCTGCCCTTTCCTAAAAGACAGTTACATGTGCCATCTTGCGGTCAGTTAGGCTAGTTAACCCCTAATTGTCTGCAGGGCTAACAGACTATCTATAATTCTATCTTCTGTCACTACCCCCCTGATGGAGAACCCAAAAAATAAAAAACAAGGTTAAGTAAAGGAAGTGGTAGTAGCAGTAACCGACCCTCTCAAGAGACATGGACCAAGATGTATGGCATTATAGAAAAATAATGGCAGATCATTTTGCGTTCTATGTACTGAAACGGTAGTAAGCAGAACATGGAATATAAATATACATTTTGAAATTAATCATTCCCAGCTCTTGAAAAAAAAAGTGAAGACGAAAGGAAGAAATATATTTCTAGGCAGCTACACCTTTATAAGAGCCAATTTAATTCCATCCTTAAATTTATAAAGGGCTCTACAAATTTAACATCTGCAAGTTTGAGTATTGCTCACTCCATAGCTCAGCATGGAAAAGCACTCAGTGAGGGAGAATTGATTAAAGAAACTTTCCTAAGATGTGCACTGGTTCTATTTCACAATATGCAGAATAAAGATGCAATTATTAAGAGAATATCTAAGTTACCACTCAGTAGAAATATCATAACAGACCAAAAAATGAGACTGAATACAAACATACAACATCAATTAAAGAGAGACATAAGTAATTGTAAATATTTTTCGATCTCTCTTGATGAAACTACTGATGTCACATCACATGCTCAGTTGGCCATTATTGGTCGATATTCTGATGGTCTCACAATGAGAGAAGAGCTGATAAAGTTAGTATCAGTGCCAACAAATACATCAGGAAGCGAAATATGTAAGGTTGTTATACAAACATTCCGTGACCTAAGCATTGATATCTCTAAAGTTGTATCAGATGGGGCACCAAACATGGGGAAAAAAGTCGGATATGTCAAATTGTTGATGGAAGATCTTGGACATCCAATTGTGCCTTTTCATTATATTATCCATCAGGAGGTTTTATGTGCCAAGGCAGGACTTGCCGACTTAAATGACTTAATGTCAGTTGTTACAAAAATAGCTAATTTAATAGCTGCTCGCCCCCTTCACAAGACAGAATTTTCTGCGTTTTTACTGGAGGTTGATTCCACTTACAGTGGACTGCTGATGTACAATAATGTAGGATGGCTAGCCAAGGCAAAGTACTTGAACACTTTGTGGAGTGCTTTGAAAAAAATAAGGTATTTCTTAAAGATAAGGATCTGGGAAACTTTTCTCATCTCAATGATGATAAGTGGGTCAACACCCTGATATTCTTTACAAATCTCTCTGCTCATATTAATGAATTGAATTAAAGTTACAAGGTTTTGGCAAATGTATTGACCTTATGTTTGGATACATAAGAGCTTTTGAAAGTAAACTTAAAATTTTCAAGTGAGATATAGAAACTAAACTTATAAGTATTTTCCTTGAGTAACAAAGTATTTTGAGAAGGCCAGTGCAGCTGTACAAAATGAAATGGAACCCTTGCATATAAAGTACCAGCATGTTTTAGACTCATTACTTGACCAGTTCAGTGATAGATTTAATCAATTCATAAGCCTAGAGCAGACCATAAAAATAATTAAGTTTCCTGATGTAGTAGTCTATAGTAGTTTGGAACTAAATGGTTTCTAATGGATGGAAATTGATGATTTGGAGATATAACTTGCAGAATTTCAAGACAGCATCTGGGCTCAGGTGTTTGTCGACTTGAGGTCAAAGCTTGAGAATCTGGAAAGGTGCCGTTTGGAGAATCAAGAGGAGTGCCACTACGAACAGGAAATTTGGAGTGCCTGGAACCGATTACCAGACACTTTTAGCACCCTGAAAAATATAGCAATGGCTTTACTCACAATTTTTCCCTCTATTCTCAGCATTAAATAATATCAAAACCAACAAAAGAAACAGATTGACAGATGAAGTCAGTAGCGCTTGCTTGGGCTTGAAGTGTACAAAATACCAACCTTCAATTGAAGGTTTAGCCAATGAAATTCAGCAACAAAAAAATCACTAATAGGTAGGTTAGTTAAAGAAGTCCCCCTCCACCTCACTTATCTTAGTTCACAGCACCCCACACAAGTTAAATAATATCAAGACCAACAAAAGAGACCGACTGACAGATGAACAAAGAAGTCACTAAGCAGGTAAGTTAAATAATAAGTTTTTGGTTTATTAAATACAGTTATATATTACAATTATACATTTTTGTTATTTAAACTATAAATATCGCGAAATTATGGTTTTTTTCCTCCAAGTGACAAACCACCCAAGTTATGGTCATTTTTTTTGGCGAATTTTGACAAACCAAGCTCAAAAGGTTGCTCATCACTGTTCTAGGCAGTCCTATGCTGAATTCCTATGTGTGCTGATTTTTATGAAGTTTGCTGTCCTTGGTGCTAAATAAGTCTCACTGTGCTAAGAGTGTCTGGATCACTGACATTGACCAGGGAATATGATAAGATGGGACACTATATATAAATAGATATTAGAGGTCCAGTACACAAATTCGTGCACCAGTGGGGCCCCTTGTCCTGGCCTGCAGGATCGGGCTGAAACCTACTCTCCAATTTCCCCTGAAGGATCCTGGATTCGAGAGGGCGCAGGCCAGGCTGAGGCACCCTACTGGTGCACAATAGGGGTCAGGGAGGGACGTGGGAAGTTGGCCAGCAGGAGAGGGGTTGTGGAAGTGCTCCAGCGCATGTCCAGCCCTTCTCGCTCAGTCCATATCAGCCAGACCCCAGCAGCAAGCTCACCTACCACAGAGACTGGTCAACTGTCAACTGTCTGCCCCCTGGTGGTCAGTGCATATTATAGCACGCGGTTGAGATGCCTTAGCATATAATTAGCATATTACTCTTTGATTGGTTGAATGGATGATCGCACGACCGGACACTTAACATATTAGGCTTTTATTATATAGGATACACACACACACACACATATATGCACTTAAAAACACATATGTACATATATATACATGTAAACACACATTATTTTAGAAAATACTTAGTGTAAATATTTGAAAAACACATAGAATAAAAATAATAAAAATGACTAATATTTATGGAGAGTATGCTACTTTCCAGGCATTGTTGTTATCTCATGAGGTATGTACCACAATTCCACTGTATTTTAGTTGAAGAGAATTGAGGTCACAATAATCCCATTCCCTTAGACTCCCAGTAATAATCATATTGAGAATAGAAGAAGAGCTGGGATCCTACCAAGGCAAATCCCTCCATCTTCTCAAAGACTTATCTTGTCTTAGGTCATGTAATTATTGTTCCTTCTCCTGCACCACCAGTTTCTTTTTTTCTTACTTAACTATTCACATTGGCATACAACATGCCCCAAGATTTATAATCTTACAGCAACTAAACAAAATCCATTGACCATTATATGGCTGTAAACATTTTCTCCTTCCTTTAATCCTTTTAAAAGAGAAACTACTTGAAAGAGTGATTTTTAATCACTGTATCTACTTTTTTTTTTTTTTACCTCCCATTTTACATTCTTCCTTCAGACTCTTATTCAAACCATGGATGGCTCTACTCTAACTCAACCGGGCACATCAATAGTCTGTGTTCCTAATGAAATGCACTGTTCCTAAATCAACAATGGCCATCATGCTTACCAATTTTATGGTGGCTTCTCTGAGCTCTTGTTCTGTTCAGTATAAAACATTAAGTGTCACAGGGCTTAGACTTGTGAGGCCTTCACTTTTCCATCTCCACTGCTCAGCCAGTGAGTAATATCATCCAATTCCTGGCTTTAAAAATCATCTACAGGGTCACCAGCAACTCCCCACAAACTGGAGTTCAGAGTAATCAGGAGCTTGTTTCCCTTCGGGTTGAAAAAAGCAGCGCCCAAAGTCGCCAAAGCCCCACTGGAGCAAGTCCTGCCCCATACATGTGTCTCCAGTGCAGCAGTTCTTCCACTCAGTCAACACAGAGAAGCAGCAAAATGCAGAGACAAAGAAACATGTCACAAATGAAAGAAATGGAGGAAAGCAGACAGCATTTATAAGATTACTCAAGAATCTTCTGAGAACCACTGAAAAAATTGATGAGACCTTCAAGGACCTTAACGAGAATGCCAAGAAAATGGGAAAGGACGAGTCAGGAATTAAGAATACACTGTCTGAAATAAAGAATATTCAGAAATTCAATGGTAGATCAAAGGACCCCAAGAATCAAACCAAAGATCTGAAATGTGAGGAGACAAAAAACACCCAACCAGAAAAACAAACAAACAAAAACAGAATCCAAAAATATGAAGAGTGTAAGGTGCTTCTGGGACAACTTTAAGTGTACCAACATCTGAATTATTGGGGTGCGAGAAGAAGAGAGAGAGCAAAATATTGAAAACATATTAGAAGAAATAATGACAGAAAACTTTCCCTACCTGGTAAAAGAAATAGACCTACAAGTCCAGGAAGCGCAGAGAACCCCAAACAAGAGGAATCCAAAGAGGACCCCACCAAGACACACAATAATTAAAATGCCAAGGGCAAAAGACAAAGAGAGAATCTTGAAAGCAGCAAAAGAAAAACAGTTGGTTATCTACAAGGGAGTATCCATACAACTGTCAGCTGATTTCTCAACAGAAACTATGCAGGCCAGATGGGATGGCAAGAAATATTCAAAGGGATGATCAGCAAGAGCCTACAACCAAGATTACTCTACCCAGAAAGGCTATCATTCAGAATTGAAGGTCAGATAAAGAACTTCACAGACAAGAAAAAGTTAAAGGAGTTCATCACCACCAAAGTAGTATTATATGAAATGCTGAAGGGTATTCTTTTTTTTAAAAATATATTTTATTGATTTTTTACAGAGCAGAAGGGAGAGAGATAGAAAGTCAGAAACATCAATGAGAGAGAGACATCGATCAGCTGCCTCTTGCACGCCCCCTACTGGGGATGTGCCCGCAGCCACGGTACATGCCCTTGCCGAAATCGAACCCGGGACCCTTCAGTCCGCAGTCCAACGCTCTATCCACTGAGCCAAACCAGTCTCGGCATGAAGGGTATTCTTTAAGAAGAGGAAGAAGACGCTGAGACCGGTTTAGTTCAGTGGATAGAGCGTCGGACTTTGGACTGAAAGGTCCCGGGTTTGATTCCGGTCAAGGGCATGTACCTTGGCTGCGGGCACATCCCCAGTAGGGGGCGTGCAAGAGGCAGCTGATCGATGTTTCTGACTTTCTATCCCTCTCCCTTCCGCTCTGTAAAAAGTCAATAAAATATATTTTTTTTAAAAAGAGGAAGAAAAAGGAAAAGGTAAAGATAAAAACTATGAACAACAAAATGACAACAAATACTTACCTACCACCAAGTGAATCTAAAAATCAAGTGAATGAAAAATCTGATGAACAGAATGGACTGATGAATATAATAGAATCAGGGACATAGAAAGGGAGTGGATTGACAATTCTCAAGGGGAAGATGGTGTGAGGGGTACAGGAAGAGATTTGACAAAAATCTTACATCTATGGATGAAGACAGTGGCAGGGGGTAAGGGCGTGGAGAGGAACACCTGTAATAATCTGAATAAAGATTTATTTTAAAAAATCATCTACATATTTATGCCTCCCAAGTTCACACCTTCAAGTCCAATGTCTACCTTCATCTTCAGACTCCTATATTTAATTACCTACCTAATCTCTCATCTAAAACTTAATAGGAGTGTAAAAGAACTTCTGGTTTTCCCTCCAAGATTGCCTCTTATGCCAGTCTTCCCAATTCAGGAATTATCAGTTTCTCATGATGAAATCCTAGGAACTATCTTTGATTTCCTCTCACAGCTCACAACCAAACCCCAATCAAATTTTATATACTTAGCTTGTAAAATACACCACAATTCTATCAGCTTCTCTCTACCTGCAATGCCACTGTTTTAGCTTCTCTATTACATCTTCCCTAGATTACTGTAAAGTCCCATTTTCTATTCTAATTTTATCCGAACAGATGGTGCATGTGTTCAAATATCAAAACATATAAAAATATGTACATCTCTGTCTTACTTTGGCCCATCCCCACCCCTACCTTTCATATGTAACCAAATTTTAGTTATTTGGGGTGTCCTTACAGAGTCTCTTTATCCAAATATAATAAATATATATTTCCACATCCCCTTATTTTTACACGAATGTTAGCATGTTATGCATTCTGTTCTGCTCCTTCCACTTTACCACAAGGATTAATTTATTTCCATATCATTGGAGACAGCGTCCTCATTCTTCATATAATTGCTCAGTATTCCATTCTATGACTGCAAGTTAATTTATTTAACTAGAATTCTACCCTTTGAAGACTGGGTTATTTCTGGCCTTTTTCTATCTCAAACAATACCCCAATAACTTGTATATAGAATTTCATACATGCAATTATATCATGTGATAAATTACCAGATGTAGGTTTGCTAAGTTAGAGGAAATCTGCAAGAGCCACTTAAATGATGTCTGTTTTCTCTCTTGAACCCACATATTTCCAAAGGCATCTACAGAGATGTTTTAAAAATGCAAATCATATTAGATCACTCCGCTGCCCAAAGTCCTCCAGTGACTTTCTGCTGAATACATTTGAAATTTAAATGCCTCACTCTGGCCTCCAAAACCTGCTTGCTCTAGACTAGGACTACTCGGCCCCACTCAGTGAGATCCAGCAATTCTTCTTTATATTCTAGAATGTACTCCACTTTCCTTGCCCTGGTACTTGTTCATCCCTTTAGTTGGCACAGTCTTTTGACCAGAACAGCATATTTCTCAATCCCTCTCTTCAGATCAGCTTAAATGTCACCTCCTCAGAAAAGCCTCCTGGGCACTGGATCTGAAGCCCTCACCCTGCCCCTGCCTGCTGGTAACACTCCAGCATGTTGCTGTATTTTCTTTTCTTTATCACTCTTGTCACTACCAGATAATGCCTTTATTTTATTTTATTTTATATTTATTTATTTTGCCTATGTCTCTTACTGTAGTGTAAGCTTTGCAAGGACAGGGATGTGGCTGGTTCATCACTATGTACCTGACAAAGTACACAGACAAATGTTTGTTGAATGAATGACTGTTAACATCCCAGTGTATTAACTCCTAGATCTTTTCCAAAATGTATATTTTACATAGGTGATATGATATTATACATATTACGTTATATCTTGGTTTTGCCATCTAACATTACATTTAAACATTTTACCAGGAAATTACAAATTCTTTTACAAACCCCCCCTTTTAAATGAATTTGGGTTAATTTATCATAGAAAGAGATAATTATTCAATCATTCATTTTGTTAGATATTTAGGTTTTTTCCACATTTTCTGTCACTAGAATTAACATGACAATAAATATATTTACCTATAACTTTAAATGTTCCCTAAAACTGAATTGACTAGGATAAGATCATCTTAAATCATCATGTACTTTTATGAAATAGCTTTATAGAAAGATCACAGTAATTTATTCACCTCCAGGCAGTAAATCTCCCCATCCTCTGCAGCTTTAATATTTTTCAGTACTTATTAATTTTATAAATTAAATTGTTGTCTTTTATAACTAATAAAGTTTATATTTTATAGGGCATCTTTTACTAATTAATAGCATTATACGAACGTTCATTTCCACAGGCTTAGGAATTCATAAGTAATCTACTGTGAATTTTTTGCAATGGGAAAAAAACAACAACCTTGTGGGGTTACCCCATAAGTACTGCTTGCTTTTCACCTCCTTTGGGGAAAGATGAACCTCCATTATAGTGCAATTTCCAGGAAATGCATTACACTCCCCTGTTTTCCTCATAAAATGTAATGTCTAGCATTACTGCTACATCTTCCAAGAGTGAGGCATTTTTGAATCATTGATGGATATTCTGAAGGATCCATAATGAAGCTTCCAGGTAGGCGGCCTCTATCTTACATTTTCTTGGACCATGCTTCTGTCCAGAACCTACTATGAATTTTGATGATTTACTTTTATTCCTCCCCCAGGAATGGAATCCATGAGTGTGTTTCAACAGAATAACCCAACACAGCATTTCTCTTCTATAGATTAAGCTAGCCTTTAAGTTCATCTTAAAATTTTCAATAACTGTCTTCCCAAACTAGGCATTTTACCCAATGATATCAAATTAGCATGTTCTAAGGGGTGCTGCACAAATAGCTTACATTGATTCACAGATCACTTTAAAAATTCAGCAAGCCAAGAATCCCACATTATTGATTCATGCTAACAAAATGATGAAGCACAGCTAATCTTTACAGCACATGCTGGGCAGAGTGGCATTTACAAATGCAGACAGAAGGAAACCAATTGGACATCATTCTTGAAGGTTGAAGGTGATGCTACAATTAGACGTGAAAAGGTGAGCAGTCTTGCCGTTGGGAATTGAGACCTAGCCTCTGGGGTCCAGGTCTAATCTAGCTTTGTCCTTGGTTAACCATGTTTTCCTGCTGAGGAGCTAGTTCAATGGAGTTTCCCATAACTACTTAGGATAATTAAGTTGGTTTGTGAAGTACGGTGTATTACCTCTCAGAAGGAGTCCATGCCTAGTTAGGACCATCACAGTCGAAGACTATCACTTTGGAATCCCCAGTGAGACCACCAAAGGGCTTGATGGAACAGAATATGGACATATCCCCTCCTATCTGATTTGATATTGGAATTAAACACCATGAGTCTGGGAGCTGGGGAACTCCGGAAATAGGACTTTTAAAAATGTTTGTTTGTCCAGTCTGCGTGTCTCAGTGGTTGAGCATCAACCCATGAACCAGGAGGTCACGGGAGGTCAGGGCTCCATGCCCAGGTTGCAAGCTCAATCCCCAGTAGGGGGCATACAAGAAGTAGCTGATCAACGATTCTCTCTCATCATTGATGTCTCTGTCTCTCCCTCTTCCTTCCTCTCTGAAATCAATAAACAAATTTTTTTTTAATGTTTGTGTGTGTTTTTTAAAGAAATAATCAGTCTTGGCTTATAACTCCTAGTCCTAGAGAACAACTCTGGCTGCTTTTTCTGAGTAGTTTCAAGGTTAGCCTGATAAACATCACCCAAAGAACAGGAAATCTAGTTGATAACCTTCAAGATAACTCTGATCCTCTTAAAATTCAAAATGACTCGGCTTATCAGCAAAACAGAAAAGTAATGGAGTGAGAAGTGCTTTGCAGCCAAAGAGTGTAACAGAAAACACCTGTGTTTGGAAATCAAATCCCATCCCTGTCACTTGCTGACACACTAAGGGTTCAATTTGTGTTGTTGTGAAGCCCATTTCCCCATCCCGCCCATATCCAGGAGGCTTATTTTGAGATTCTAGTAGGGTGGCTTCATGAAGATCCTCTAACGAGTATGGAACACATAGTCCTAAATGAGTATGGTCCACATTTGACTATTTTTAAAAATATATATTTTATTGATTTTTTTACAGAGAAGAAGGGAGAGAGATAGAGAGCTAGAAACATCGATGAGAGAGAGAAACATCCATCAGCTGCCTCCTGCACATCCCCCACGGGGGATGTGCCCGCAACCACGGTACATGGCCTTGACCGGAATCAAACCTGGGACCTCTCAGTCCACAGGCTGACACTCTAGCCACTGAGCCCGACCAGTTTGGGCCACATTTGACTATTTCTTCCCCATCTTTCCAAAGGATTCTATGCCTTCCCTATTCAACACTATGCACTTACATTGGGGAACCAGCGAGAATAATACCCAAAGAAAAATTCCAAGAGAGAACAGTGTTAGCAACATTGCACTAAAACATTTCTATAACAGTAAGGACTCTGTTGAAAGTGAGCAAAAAACAATGAAGCAGGCAAACAAAAACCTTGAATTATCCTGAGATACAGCATTAAGTATTGGTCACATAAAACACCAGCATTGCCCAAAGAGCATAAAATCTTCTAGGCAGACTCACACAAAGGCCTGCCAGTTTTAAAATTCATAGCTGTTCAGTTTAATGATGGCAAGGGAGTAGAGCAGAAGTTCCCTACCTTTTGAAGTCTGACCTTCATGGAGCCATGTCCTGTTTCTTTTACTGCTGAGCGGTGGAATTTGAGGCAACTCATCTAACCTCACCTGGCCTTCCTTTCCTCATCTATGAAATGAAAATAACAATGACCATAAAACTAAATTCATGGCTCAAATGATCCATCAAAACTCAGTTTCTCTCCATCTTTAAACCCTACCTTTTCCTGTGTAACTTTTTTCTAAGATCCAGGGTGACTCCCAGCTTCTCCAGCCTTCCTGCAAGTTAAAATCCAGGTGAAATGAGCAAGTGCCCTAAAAAGTCTGGTGCTTTCTGATTGGCTTGGAGAACGTGGGAGCTGATGGAGAGTCCTGTTGCACCTGGAACCCTGGAGCCAGTGCCTCAAAGCTGCATGGATAGAAAGATGGAGGGATGAATTCCCAAACAAAATAGGGGGTTGAGCCCCAAAGATGGACAGATATTCCAGAAGCAAAGGACAAATGTTGGCCAAGTCTGCCGACTGAAAAATCACTGATAAAATCCTCAATGCCAGTGATTCTTTTTTTTAAAAAAAACATTTTATTGATATTTTTACAGAGAGGAAGGGAGAGGGATAGAAAATCAGAAACATCGATGAGATAGAAACATCGACCAGCTGCCTCCTGCACACCCACTACTGGGGATGTGCCCACAACCAAGGTACATGCCCTTGACCGGAATCGAACCTGTGACCTCTCAGTCTGCAAGCCGACGCTCTATCCACTGAGCCAAACCGGTTTCGGCAATGCCAGTGATTCTTAATTTTAGTTGCAGATTAGAATCACCTGTGTGGATTATAAAACAGGATGCCTGGGCTCCAATCCTGAAAGATTAAGTCAAACTCCTTGCATGGTAACTAAACATTGGTAATTTTTAAAGCACCCCAGCTGTTTGTAATATTCAACCAGGGATGAATATTAGACTTGTATAGATACAGACAGATCTTTTTATAAATCGAACATCCAGATGAGGTGCTTGGGCATGGGATTTTATTTTGAAAGCTACTCTAATGATCTAAACCAGAATGCCCATCTAAGAAGTTTAAGAGACTACACATTTAGAAGAGACTAGAATCTTATCAATGTCACTGTTTCTCCAATAAGTACAGATTTATTACTTACAATTAATTACTGGAGAAATAGTGACATTGGTAAAATCCTAGTCTCTTCTAAATATGTAGTCTTTTAAACCTTCAGAGTCAGCCATCCGAGGTATTGAGTTGTAGCCTCTGCTCGAAATATGAGGCAGCTTATGTGTATTCTGTTTTTCTTGAATATCCCTAATGATGGTGAACTCACGACTTAATGGAGGCACAGAGTCCAGGGGAATTTTCCCACAGCTCTGACTGCTTGAGACCTATATATTATTTAGAATTCTGACCTAGAAGCCCTACAAAATCACTCTAATCTCTCTTTCATTTTGGCAAGTAGCTTTTCAACTTTTCCTCCAGGCCTAGTTGTTGTGTTTTTATTTTTATTTTTTTAATCTAATCCTCGTATAAGAACATGCTGCAACGTTTACTGGGGTCACAGGTCTTTAGATGCCCTCCAGGTGATTGGTGTGTCTCAACATGCACTCTGCTTATTGGACACAATGCCCACAGTTAGTTAGAGAGCTGGGGGTTGATCCAGAGTCACCTGAAGCTGCTTCATTATTATGCCATACATAGTGAGAAAAAAAGATCAGGGAAGTTAACACAACTGAGGAAACTGGAAAACAAAATGATCGAAGTAAACCCAAACCAAGGTGTTATGGCAATAAAGGCAATTCTTTTAAGCTACCCAATCAAAGGTCAGAGCATAAGACTGGATCTCAATTTCTGAGATTGGGTCAAAAATTGAAATCCAACCTTATGCTATTTATACAAAGGTCAGAACTAAAATGAAATTACATATTTGGGCTAAATGCAAAAGGACGAGCAAAGGGGTGTGTGTCTCTTGCAAACTGAAGCTCAGCCATGGACTGCAAAATGAACATCAGACACTGTAGAATTTAGTAAAATACCTTAAAATAGAACAACAGAATTATTTATACTGACAAATATGCAATTAATATAGCCAATCAACAGTTATACATATTTACTTGGTGAAATCATTAAATATTTAGAGCTAAAATTACTAGTAACACAAGGGATAAATGATATAAACACATTGGTGTTGTGAGATTTTTTTTAAACTTATTATTGATCTTAGAGAGGAAGGAAGGGAGAGAGAGAAACATCAATGTGAGAGAAATACATTGATTGGTTGTCTCTCATACATACCCCAATCAGTGATCAAACTCTAGATATATTCCCTGTCAAGAATCAAACCCGAGACTTTCCAGTGCATGGGCAGTGCTGTGAGATCTTAACAGAGTTTTTTACAGATTATGTTGAGAAGAACTAAAGATAGAAAGGATTTACATAATATAATTAATACTGATTAAATGGATATTTTACTACTGCACGTTATATCAAGAAGATAATGGAACTTTTTTCAAGAGGTCAATTAGTACAATTTCCAAAATTTATATAATATTAGGTCATACTCACTCAAAACAACAAAGTCCAAAAAGTGGTAATTCAGGACACACCCCATAGGCAAATATAGAAAATACTAATTTAGAAAAGTACATTTAAAAATACTATTATCTGGGCATATATAATAGAAAATGCTATTTAAAATCTAAATGAACAAACAACAAAAACAGAAACAAACTAGAAATAAATCAATCCTTTAGAAATCTTTCTTATAAATAACATGCTGGTCAAAGATAAAATTAAAATATCAGTTATAGGTTACTTAGAAATTAATGAGCTGAAAAAATACAGTAAGTAATGTGATGGTATAAGATTTCATCCTGAAATATTATTATTAAACAAGAAATAATGAAAAGAAATTAACTAAGGGAGACACATTAATGAGATTTTTCTTCAAAGGCAGCAAGTGAAAGACTAAGAAAAGTATAAGGAAGAAATGAAGGGTAGATTTTTTTTAAAAAAATAGTAATTTAGGAAAACAAATAAATAAACTGTATAGTTAATATATAAATCTGAATGCTATTTTTTTGTAAACACAAATATTAAAAAGTTGCAAATAGTATAATTAATATTTATTGAGCACTTAGGATGTGCCTGGCAGTGGTGAAGTATTTACAATACTACATGGAGGGTGCTAATATTATTCCCTTTCTACAAATGGAAAAATTGAGGAAGAGAGAAGGAAACTAATGAGCACAAAATGGTACCCGAGGTAGGGTTAAAGTACTGCCAGCCTGCTCCATGATGAACTTCAAACAGGTGCTTGTACAGCTTCTCAATACAAACAGGAATAGTAAAATACAAAGCCACAAATTAAGAATTTAGTAAACAAACAATATAGAGGTTCCTCAAAATGTTGAAAATAGAATTAGCATATGATCCAGCAATCCTAGTTCTGAGTATATATCTAAAGGAATTGAAATTAGGATCTCAAAGAGTTTATCAGCACTTCCATGTTCATTGTACCACTATTCACAACAGGCAAGAATTAAAAACAACCTAAATATCCACCAGTTGATAACTGGATTAAGACAATGTAATATATTGGGGAAAGGGCATCTCAGGACAAAGCACAACAGAGGGTGACATAATGAAATATTATTCACCCTTGAAAAAGGAAATACTGTCATCTGCAACAACATGGATGCACCTAGAGGGCATTATTCTAAATGAAATTAGCCAGTCACAGAAGGATGGATACTGCACGATTCTACTTATATGAGAAAACTAAAATAGATTCAGTAACAGAGAGTAGAATGTGGGTGCTAGGAGCCAGGGGGAGGAAACAGGCAGTTGTACTCATTAAAGTTTCAGTTCTGCAAGATGAAAACATTCTAGAGTTCTGCTGTACAATACTGTGCTTACAGACAAAAATGATGTGTTTACAATTACAAAATTGTTAAGAGGGTAAACCTCATGGCAAGATCTCATGTGTTCTTACCACAATAAATATACATTTATATATTATTTTACATATATTTCTATATAACATAAATTACATTATATGCTATAGTATAAAATATAAGATACATATGTGTATATCCTATCTAATAAAAGAGTAATACGCAAATTGACCATACCTCCAATCAAGCCACGCCCATAGCCATGCCCACCAGCTAATCAGGAGCAAATTATGCAAATTAAAACCCAACCAAGATAGCTGCTGCCCGAAGCCAAAAAAAGCCTTGCCAAAGAGGTTGGAGCCAGCCAGCCAGCAAGATCGGCCCCATGGCAGCATGGCAGGGTGATCTCGCTGGGTTCCCAAGGCTGGAAAGAGCCCTTGGGCAGGCTGACACCAGGCAGAGCCAGCCAATGATCGGCTCCATGGCAATCACTGGCTGGGGTCCCTTGGCCGAGGTCCCCTGTCCAAGGAGGAAAGCCTCAGCCAGAGGCTTTCAGCCTTTGGCTGGGGGAGAACTGTCAGTAGGATATTCCCTGAGGGCTCCCAGTATGTGAGAGGGGGCAGGTTGGGCTGAGGGACTAACCCTAGTATATATATATATATATATCTTCCTATTTAATAAAAGAAAATAGAAATTCTTGGGTGATTTCATTTTCAGTACAAGGGATAATGATGAAATATAAATTGTTAAATTTTTTAAAAATATCAGTATCTTCCCAGCTAATAAATGGTATTTTAATGCCAGGTTGGATGCATGGACATAGCATCAGACCTGGGTTTGAATCCCAGCCTCCTCACTGGAAATTGCACAATGCTTGGGTAATATACTTAGCTAGTACAGTGTCAGTTTCTTCTGCACCAGGAACAGCGAACCTACCTCGCACAGGACAGCAGGGCTGCATAAGCAGACACAGCAGAGCAGAGCCCTTCCCATGGTACCTGACACATGGTGGCGGCTGAAGCCACAACTGCTCTTTGCTCTAGAAACCCTAGCAAGGTCACCTTAAAAATAGTTAGCAGTAAAAAAGAACTCTACAAGATGGCCAGTGCTAACATGGAAACACACAGATGGCAGTGAGAAGGCCTCCTGCTGTCTGTTGCTGGTACTTGCCCAGAGTCCCTGCTCTTCCCATCTCTGCCCCATGCCTGCCGGATGACAACTTATAATTATCATTTAGATCACCTTGTGGAAGCTTTTCCTGACCTCCAAATCAATCCTTCTACCATGTACTCTTTTTCCTAGAGCACCCTCCTCCTTTGCAGGAATTACCATGGCAGAAATTCCATATTTATTTGTGGCATCATTGGATCAATCAATGCCTATTCTGCCTTCAAGGCTCAAGTTCTCAGACTATGCAGCTATTAGAAATTATGATTCCATAAGAGAGGTAATGTCTACATGTTATTTGTATTATTTTTAAATGCATCTTTTAAATCAGTATATAATCATACAATCCTAGTTTTTAAAGGTACACATCAATATATGCAAACATCATAATAATAAAAGACCAGAGGTCTCACTACCAAAATGACCAAACGACCAAATGAATGGTCACCATAAAGTGCATGGAGCACCTCTCAGTCCCTCCCCCGAGGCCCAATGGCTCCAATCATAGCAAGGCTGGCAGCTGGTGCAGGGCAGGGTGGCGGGAGGGTGGGCACGGCAAGGCAAGTGCAGGGGGGCAGGGCCACGTGATTTTACATGCTGGGCTTCTAGTAAAGTAATAAAAAGATATACATCAACATATTAGCATATTAGCAGACTAGATTATTTTAACATTTAAATATTTAGTATAAATTAATACTTTCTATCCTTTAAATGATACACAAGGAATTATTAAACACCTACATTTCCAAAAACTTGAAATGGATACATTTCTATTTTTTAACCATCTGGCAACAGGTGTGTAGGTGGCCAGTCACTGCATATAAAACCACATATCCTATTTAATAAAAGCAGAGTATGCAAATTGTCCCCTCAGCCAAGAGTTCATCTGGGAGTTCAATCAGGGAGTGTGGCCAGCTGGGAAAAGGGAGGGAGGCCCCAGCTGGCAGCTGGCAGCCACTAGGGACCTTATCAGTGCATGAATTTCATGCACTGGGCCTCTAGTACAATATAATAAAAGGCTAATATGCAAATTGTCCCCTCGATGGGGAGTTCAACCAGGGGGGTGGGACCAGATGGTCAACCACCTGTGGCCCCTCCTCCCAACTTACCCCATCTCCAAATACCCCTCCACCCTGATTAGGGGCAGAGCCGGCAAGCCAACATCCCATGTACCCTCTCCCCCAGATGGCTGGCCGGATTGGTCCTGATTTGGGTGGGCTGGCTAGACCCCACCCATGCACAAATTCATGCACCGGGCCTCTAGTATTATATAAAAATGTTCTCTTTCACGAGTATCTTCCCAGCTAATAAATGGTCATTCCTATAGAAGAGAACAAAGGATTGGGTACATAACAAACCAAAATGATGGAGAAACATTTTAATCTCTCAAAATATAAAAATGAGTCCATATCTCAGCAACCAAAGAATCACATTGCTAGCACCCATTCATTTAAACACACACACATGCACATCACCCTCAACAGGTCATTGAGCACACATTGGGCATCTACTACATAACTCAGATCTCTGCTAGCTGCTCCGAGGGTACCTCCCTCCGAGGGTACCTCCCTGTCCTTGATGAAGTCTGAGACCAACACAATGAGACAAGGAAAACAACAGAAAAAATAGGATGACGATTCTGGGGAACAAGTGGTGGGCAATGGGTTTGCACATTTTCAGGGCTAGAGCTTCCCGTCCATCATGGGCTGCCAGCAGGACCCTGGCAGTGGTGTGATCAACACCCTTGCTATTTCCACTGCAGCAGCAAAGGCAGAAAAATGGCAGGAGGAATTCCCCATGACAAGAAAATGCATTCAAGCACCTCAGCGGCATTCCACTCTCTGCCACCCTCCCATGCGGCACACTGCCCTCTGGCCCCTCGCCACAGGGCCTTGTGCACACCAAGCTCTCCTGGAAATGCACTTCCCTCACCTTTGGCATTTGATTCTGTTTCTCAACTTGCAGGAAGTCTTTCCTGGCCTCCCACGCCCGAGTCACCTGGCCATCCTCTGCTCTTCCTCAGCATCCTTGGCCTTACGACTATCATTCTTGTCATCCTTTATTGTACTTTGTCCTTATCTGCTCTGATTTGCCCACTAGATAAAACTATTTGAGGTCTTGTTTTATGCATCTTAATATGATCAGTTCTTAGCTCTGTGGCCCTGAACATACTCTGTACTCAGTAAATTTATGTTGCTTTCAATGAATGAGTGAAAGAATGAATAAATAAAATCCAGCTCTGGACACCTTCATAATCTTGCTCATGTTTGCCCAAGCTATGACAGGCACCTGAGAGGACCTTCCCCCAACTAATTTCCACATGTTCATATTCTAATCCCCCTCCTTAAAGGTCTAGGATAAATGCCACCTATACCAGGGAGACTTCCTTGGAGTCTTAGCCAGCAGTGACTGCTCTATTGTCCAATTTCTCTAGTCTTTTATCAGAAAGTCCCATACCATTCCACCCTGATATCTGTGGATGTATTTGATACGCCCCATCTCCCTGAATTGGCACACTCTGTGATGACAGAGCTATGTATCCTGTATCCTGGGCCCCTCCCAGTGATCACCACACTGTAGATAAATAAGCGGAGGTGGGCGCTGGTGTTCATTCCCCCATGGTTGGATCTGGCAAATGTGAGCAGAAGCGGAAGTGGTAAAGGCAAGTTGTTGGATTGCATTTAGAGCTCAAATAGTTAGTTCCAAAACTGTCATCTTTTAGACGTGTTCTAGCTGGGCCTAGCAGGAAATGCGTGTGACTTCTTGTAAGTATCTGAATGCATTTAAAGTGTCAGAAGAAACAGAAGACTATCCTCTGGGGGAATGTCATTAGTGAAATTCTTCCAGGAGAGGGCATAGTGATACGCCTACATTGTCCCACTGACACACATCACTGAAGAGAGAAGAGCTGGAAGGGATGGGGATGGTTGTGCCTGTTCACCACATACTCAGGGGCCTCCCCAGACTCTCCTCGCCTGAGTTGGTCTGGGCAGCTCCTGCAGCAGTAAGGGGAGTTATTTTGGGGAGACAGTGATACTTGGCAAGTCCTCCCACAGATCAGCAATGGCTGCTGGAAATGTTAAATGCCTCCCAGATGGAGACACTTAGCATTTGTGGGAGGAATAATTTGGAGGAGAAAAATGCATTTGTCTTTTTGGCATCCTGTGGATTCCGTTAGAGAAGACAGGGAGCACCGTGAATCCTGCCGTCCACATGTCAGTGTTTTCTTGGAATTTCACAAGTTCTGCTGACAACGATGCTGCCTCTCCTAGGGGGAGCACCTCATTAGGATGTGCCAGAGCTCAAGGGGAAAGTGTATGGAGCCAAGTCTTAGAGGTCAGAGAGTTGCCAGGATTCTCAGAAACCATCAGGTACAGCCTCCTGCCTGCCAGTGGCAAGTGCTTCAGTGGTGTGGACCAGATGGTTTTTACTTTGGGTGTGATTTTTGATGTATGAGGAGGCTTGAGAAATGCAGTGCAGATTAGCAGACAACACCAGAAATTAGGACACATGAGTCCTGGCCTTGCCACTGCCACTAACTGTTTTTGTGGCCAATGGGCAAAGCACCTTGCCTCAGAAAGCCTTGGTTTCCCCATGTGTGAGGAAGACATGCATTAGATCATCTTGAAATTCCCCTCTAACTGAAGAGCAATGCTATGGCTCCACTGGCATGGCTGTGAGGAGCGAAGGTACATTATTGCAGGGGGACATGGGGTTGTCCTTCAATGTAAGCGCCCAGGTGCTAGGAAGGGAAAGTGTCACTGATTGTTGGTCACACCTTACTACTCACAGTAGGAATCATGGGGTCTTCATGGCCTACACATATGTGAGCACCTGCCTTTGGTACCAGACTAAATTAAGCCAAAGAGGAAGCTCTGAAATAGCTCTTAAAATACGCCCCAGGGTTGCACATATGTTCACACCACACTGAGATGTGCAAAGAAGAGAGTGCCTTCTGCATCTTCTATGACTAGTCTCACATCAGGAATAACTTCATCCCCTTGGGTGAGACAGTGGGTCCAAGTCCAGTAAGCTCAGTCCTGTTCAATACTGTCAACCATTCCCAGAGGGAATGAATATCTTTTGGGTAATTCGGGCTTTCCAATTTCCTTCCTCTTTTCCTGGTCCTTCCTGAGATAGACTCTGATCCTGGGGCGGGGGATGAAGACTTTGCATCTCCCATATTGCTGGGTCTCAGGTTCTTGGCAGCAATGCACTCTGCCTGCCTGTGCACTGCTCACCTTGTCAGGACATGATGGAGAAGCTGGGGCCCCAGAATCCATGGTTTCCAGGACTGAGAAAGCTAAAAGATTGAACATGGTTACACATGCACACACAAAGTCCACTCTGAAGAAGGGCTCCGTGGCCCTGGTTGAAGAAGTGATGAGGCTTCACCGGGTTGGGATTGCCTCCATCACTCTAACACGTGCATGTATTCACCCCACTTTTATGCACAACCCACACATTGTCCAGGATTGTTTTTTAACAACAATAACAAAATTATAATAAGCATGACTGTGACATTTCACCTACTTTAACACAATGGGAGAGTGGACCATGCTATTCAGAAAAAAATAAAGAATCATTTTGGGAGACTATACTGCTGAGTTAGGACATAGCTTTTCTTGGGAATCTCAGGAAATAGTTATTAAGGCTGCTCTGTGCCAGGTAATATGCTAAGTATCCTATCTAATAAAAGAGAAACATGCAAATTGACCGTACCTTCGCTATGCTATCAGCCAATAGGCGCAATATGCAAATTAACCCCCAACCAAGACGGCGGGTGGGCTCCCTCCTCTTGGAGCTGGCCATGGCAGTGGTCCCCATTGGGAGCACAGGGGTCCCCATTCCAGCCCCACACCCAGCAGGGGATCTGGCCCCCACTGCCCCAAGCCTGGCCATGGCGGCGCTGGGACTGGGGGTGGGAATCGTAGCCACAAACCTAGCCCCAAACCCGGCAATGGTGGTACTGGGGGCCGTGATCTCAGCCACAAACCTGGCCCCAAGCCTGGCCATGGTGGTGCTGGGGGCTGTGGAGGGTTGCAATTTTTAAATATGAGGATGTTTATTCAAATGTGTATAGACTCTTGCTCTTTTTCTACTTTCTGGCTATTATGAATAAAATCCCTATGAACATGTATCCTTACTAATAAAAGCCTAAGTGGTGGTCATGCTGTGATGCCCTTACACCCTCACAAGATGGCTGCGCACGCAGCAGGCATATGCAGATGGCAGGGCTTGGCTTGATGCTGTGTGTATAGCATGGAGCCTGACTGGTAGTCCCGCCTCCTCCTGGCTATGTGGAGCTGGGAGGAGGTGGGTCCCTCAGCTCTAAGAGCAAGGCCTGCTTGGGGATGCAGTGAGGCCTGCCTGAGGGTCCCCTGCTCTATAAGCAAGGCCTGCCTGGGTGTCCAGCATGGCCTGCCTGGGAGTCCCCTGGCTCTACATGGCAAGGCCTGTGTAGGGGTCCCTCAGCTCCACATGGCAAGGCCTGCCTGGGAGGGTCCCTCGGCTCTGCATGGCGAGGCTTGCCTGGGGGTCCTAGGTGTCCTGCCTCCCAGAGCCATGTGGCACAGAGGCAGGATCCTCAGCTCTGGCCTACCTCTTTGGGGCAATTCATCAAGGAGTCCCAGAGGGATGGGTGGGGCCTGCCTCTTTGGGGCAATCAATCATGGAGCTCCTGCATTGTGACAGGGCACAGGCCGGGCTGGGGGACCTGTCCCCCGACAGAGTGCACAAATTTGTGCACTGGGCCTGTAGTTACTGAATAAGACTGGTGCAGTCCCTAATGTCTCAGTGCTTACGATCAGGTAGAAAAGGTGGAGAAACAAGCCGCTTGTACTTCAGGCTGGTTGGTGCGCACACAGAGAACACCCCTGAGAGCCAAACACTGGATGGAACACCTAACCTGCCTCAGCGTGGGGGCAGTGTGGCCCGAGGAGGCCTCCGAGAGGAAACGGCCTCTGATGAGTAGAACCAGTATTCCTAACTCACCTGGACAAGGGCTCTTCCCACCAAAAAGACAAAGACAACAGCCTCCCATCTCCAGATTCCCTGGCCTCAGTCCCAATTGTGTCTGATTGTCAGGCTCCCAAAAGTAGGATATGGTATGTCTTTCTCAAACTCTTTCTCCCTTTTAATCTATCACTCTCTAGAAACATCTAAATTAAACTTTTAGCAGCCTTGGACTAGTGCCTTTCATGTCAGCATAGAAAACAAAGGTTGGCTTTCTCGGGGCTGCCCAAACAGTGAAAAAACCCGTTAACACTTGCAACAATAGCCTTTACAAAGACTTGAATTTCAAGCACTGAGCCCACTGTACTTATTTTTTTAAAGGGAATGAGATTTTTTAAAAACTCAAAAAGAATGCCTCCAGATTCCCTAGTTCCCAATGTAGTCAGACATCAATTCTGCATCTTAAGGCTGTGGTTTTGTTCCCTTCCTTGCTGTGCTGCCAAGTCCTCAGGGGCCACTGTATTGAGCTTCAGCAGTAACTCCCGTGGCCCCAGCAGAGCCAGAGTCTGGAATCACTCTGTGAGTAGCTGGCGCACCCAGGGTCCCCAGCTCATTCCCTTAATGAGGGACTTGAAGAGTTTACTGCACACCAGACTCACTCTAACTCACCTCCAAGGAGGCTTATAAGAGAATATTATCTGCCAGGGGCCAATTTTCTGGAACTGATTTTACATAGCAAGCGAGGAATCACTCAAGAAATAGGCACATCCTGAGGTTTCAAGACAGACACACGTGGGTTACATCTGGCTCTGTGATCTACCTGCTATGTGATGTTGGGCAAGTCATCTAACCTTTCTGTGCTTCTGTTTACTCACTGGTTCAATGGGAAATATTCCTTCCTTGTAAAAACATGGTTTCAAAATTCAATTTTATTTTTGCCAAAGCAATACACACTTTTCTTTATAAAAAAAGTGCTGAAAATCTTATACTGAAAGTCAGCAGTTTCAACCTTCCTCACCCCTGAGTCCTGCTCCCTGAGGTGACCTCTATCTCTCTCCTTTAGCTGGTTCTCCTAATATTTAATCACTGCAGGCTTCTCCTTTCTCTCCATGCTTCTTGTTGGTTGGGTCTTGCTCTTTCAGGTTAGAGAATGCCCACATTGTGTGGTGTCAGACTGCTGAGTGGGGCTCCAGGAAGCCCTCTGTGAGTCCTGTGCCCGTGGGATTCCTGTGGAGTTCCCACAGGACCATGAGGCAGTGAGTCAGCCTATACATTTAAAGAACCACAATATCCCGGGGTCCTTATGTCTCCTCTCATGAATCTGTCAGTTTCTCCAGGTAAAAACCCTCCAAGCATTTGTGTGAGAGGAAGAGGGCTGAGAAGTCCCAGTGTTTACCCCTTTCTTCTCCCAACTGTCTGCTGACCCTGTGAGTGCAGAGCCTTTCCTGTTCTTAACTCAGAAATCCCACTGTGTGTGGTTCAGGCAGGGGTGGGAGGAGATGGAATTGTCTGACTTTGTCAGGGGAGGGAAGGGGACACAGAGAATCAAGAGTTCCAAGAACAGTTTCTAAGTCCCAACTCACCCAACTCACCTGCCTCAGTCCTCTGCGCCTTAAAGTGCCCAGATTGCAGCTGACACTACCCTGTATGTCCCTCACTCGCCTCTTCTTTTGCACTCCATGCTCCAGACCCAGCTAAATCTCTCCTGCTCTGCTTTCTCCTTTCCGTGCTTTTTGTCTTTGTGAGATAGCACTTTCCATCCTTCCTCCACCCCTCCTGTCCATCCTTCCCTTTATTCCTCCCTTTCTACCTTCCTTCCATCATTTCTTCCTACTCCCTCCCTCCCATCTTTCCATTTGCTGCCTCTCCAATGAGGTTTAAGGAGGAAAAAAGTTACAGTCATGTGGCCAATGTGCTTCCCTCAGCCCCCACCCTGCCTCTATCAACACAAGTTGGGGTGAACACCTACCTGAAATGAATTATGTGCACCTCCCTTGCTCAATACCTAGCACCTCTTTAAATGCTCAGGTGCTGCACCATGTCCTCCAGTGTCATCTCGGACATACCTGATGTCCCCAAAGGAAAAGGCCCAGGGCCTGAGAGTTGTAGCTATTTAGGCAATCCTAGAAATTCAGGGTGTCCCAGGGGAGGGTGGGGTGTCTAAAATGCTCTGTTAATCCAGGTCAATCAACTCCATTAACTTAATGAATTCTCAATACAACTTCATTAGGCAGCTATTATTAGCATCATCCTCACTTTCTGCCCAAGGTTTTACTATCTAGGCTCAATGGCCATGGCCTGGAGCAGTCTCTTATTTGGGAGTAAGAAAAGAAAGGAGAGAAGTAGATGAATGGGTAAAAAAAAAGCTGTGGTACATTTACCCTGCGGAATACTATGCAGCTGTGAAAAAGAGGGATCTCTTACCCTTTGGGACAGCATAGATGGATCTGGAAAATATTATCCTCAGTTAAACAAGCCCAGCTGAGAAAGACAAATATCACATGATCTCACTTATTTGTGGAATCTAATGAACAAAATGAATTGACCAACAAAATGAATTGACCTGAAGCAGGGAGGTATGGACAGACTGACATACCTCGATGTGGGGATGGGGGGAAAAGAAGAGATAAACCAAAGAACTTACATATTTATATGCATAGTCCATAGGCATGGGAAATAGGGTGGTGAAGATGTGGGAGTGGGTGGGAAGGGGTTTGGGGGAGGGAGGTGAAGAGGGGGAAATGGGAAATATCTGTAATACTATCAACAATAAACAATATTATTTGAAAGGAAAGAAAGAAAAGAAACATCCTTGGACCCTCTGCTAGTGACCAGACATTGAGGGAATACATCCACCTGCTATGCAGAAGCCTTTCCTCTGTCAGAAGCAAACATGACAGGACATCATTTAAAGCGGTGAAAACAGATTCTATCCAGCAACCACTGGTGGCAGGGGGAAGAGCTGGGCCCCATCCCAATGTGTGCAGAGGGGATTTGGGCATTTAAGGAGGGGAGGGGTAGAGGCCGAGTTGCATCATAGAAGAGAAAACTAACAAAGGGTTGGCCCGGAAATGGAAATGTGATTAGGCCCTCTGCCTGCCTGCTGGCAGCTGTGGAAATGAGGATGCTCACCTCCCACAGCCATGGAGAGGGAGGCCGGTCCTTCCTCATGACTTCATTTCAGATGAAAGGCTCTCAGGTCCTTGGGAAAAACACTTGAGTTTGTAAGAAAACAAATCACATTTACAATAGTAATAGGAAGGCCTTCTTAGTAAATGGTCTAAGAAAAGGAGGTCAGGGTCCTGGGGCCAGGTGTTGACTAGAACAAACAGTAAATGCCCCTGCGGCATTGAGTTATCTCAGCAGGTGTTTTAATGGGGCCCTGGGTATCCCAGGGGCAGGGCCTCCTGCTGCTAGAAGCCATGTTTGGACAGATTCCTTCCCGCTGAGAGCTCAGCAGTTCTCACTACCAGGTCCCACAAGGACCTAGAATTGTCCTCACACAATGACACATGCACACATGGATGCGCGCGCGCACACACACACACACACACACACATACACATACACACACACACACACACACACACACTGTGGAAAGTGGCAGCTAATAGGTGAAACTGTGTCCTTGGGGCTCCAGGTGCCTGAGCTTCCTGCAGGGCTCCCAATCAATACAAGGTTGTCTGTCTGCAGCTCCACTGAGTTACTAAGATTACAAATGAAAAGCAGCCCCGGAGGGCACAGCGTTCCTGTAGCTCAGGAGGCAAGCAAAATTCTTGCTTACACTCTGCTCTGTGGTCAGTTCCTCTTCTGGTAGCTACTCTTGTAAGTTCTTTTTAGGACTGTCAATCTTATAAAACACACACATACACACACACACAGCTGCAAACTCCTGCTTCCTGCAGATCGTCTCTCATCTCACTATGGTGTTCTCTCTCCAATTGCAGAATAGACTTTCTTTGTGGCTGTTTCAAATAGAATAGATCCTCTTACAGTTTAAACAATATATTGAATAAATCAATCGTAATAAAACTATAATAACTATTGTGTTAATGTCCTACTGTTATACTTTCTAGTTCCCATGTCCTAACTCTGTCAGGTATTGTGCAAGGCCTAAACCTCCCCTAAACCATATCACTCATGTATGGATATTATTTCCTGATAAGTAAGGAAATAGGACTCAGAGAGAGTAAACAACTTACTCAAGGTCACACAGCCAGCTAAGAGGAATTCAAACCCATATTTATCTGCCCAAAGAACTCGGGTTCTCTCATGACAATAAGATGCTTATGGGAGTGGATTGAAGGGATAGGAAGAGCTGGCTTCTTACTCAGGCATAGTCAGTATTAACAGAGGTTCAAAATCCCATCAGCTACAGACTCAGATGATCTTCTACCAGCCCAAGAAATGCTATCTTCTGGAACTCTCAGGTTTATCTCTTTTAAAATGTAGATGGGTAGATGGATAGATGAATGGATGAAAGGAATGAAAGAAGGATGGATGGGTAGGTGGATGGATGGATTTATGGATGGATGGATGGATTTATGGGTGGATGGATGGATAGATGGATGGATGGAAGGGTGGGTAGGTGGATGGAAGGATGCATGCATGGATGAATGGATGGAAGGTGGGTGGGTGGGTGGATTGATGGAAGGGTGGGTGGGTGGGTGGATGGATGGATGGATGGATGGAAGGATGGATGGATAGAAGGGTGGATGAATGAAAGTATTGACACCAAACTACCTCTGAAGATCAGATTGCAGATAAGCTCTTGGCATAGTAGCACAATTTCAGAATATTAGGTAATTAAGGAGCATCCCTGATGATTTAATGAAATGTCCTTCATCAGCATCCCTCCCCCATGGAAGGAGCCTAAAGTGGGAATCTCCTCTACAACACCCCCAAGTGATGTTCATCATGTTGATTGATATTCAATGTCTTTAGTCTGGAATGCTGACAATATCAGAGGTCATTCTATCATCTTTTATGAGCTCTAACAATTTCAAAAAAGTTCTCTGATAATCAAAAGTCTTCCTTTCTCCTCCTTGTACTAGTTAATAGTAATAAAGATAATAACAGCTAGGAGTTATTGATAATATATGTGTCCTAAGTGCTTTATGTATTATCTGAGTTACTGGTCAACAGCTCTTGAATGTAAGTGTAATTGTTCTTTTTTTAGGAGTTGAGGAAACAGATTTAGAGCAGTGCCATGCTTGGCCCAGGGCCACACTGAGAGAAAGGGCACAGCTAGGCTGAGAGCCTGGCTACCAAAGCCCATATGCTTGCCCACCATACCAAGAGTGTGGAGCCAACACAGTCCTTTCCTCCATCGAATGCCCTCCAGATTTCTTAACAATGAGCTCATGTGCTCTTTCTTTCCCTCTCTCTTCCCTCCTGGCTCTTTCAACTTGCCATTTTCTAAGAGGATTGACAATGGCAATCATCCGAGGTCCACATGTTGAGTGAAAATGGAAAAACCAGGCTTATTTTTATAGCATTTGATTGTTGTACTGGGGATGGCAAATGGAGACTATCAGGACAGCCCACTTGGTCCCATCTGAAGGAAGAACATCTAGCTTTTGGCGCCTTTGGTTCTTTGGATGCTGAGGAAAAGAACAATGCTATCACTATCTCTGAGTTTAGAGAATTTAAGGAAAACATGGAAGAACACACTATAAGGGGCCATGTCAAGATTTGCAAGCAGGTCCGTGAGTGCAGCGCTGGGCACAATATCGGGCAGCACATGGCAAATGCAATCTAGTTGACTGCACTCCAGGCAATTGGTACTGCATTACTGCTGAGGTCCCCTAAGCAACTCAGCCTCGCCCATAGTTAAAGAGTTTCAGGTGATCATGGCGATGGCATTCACATCCATCTGCTTTGGAGACATAGATGAACGTGGATTTGTTTTAAGCAGAGTCTTGCAGATGAGTTGCAAAAATAATCATGTCACAGAGGCAGGCCTTATCTGATATCACAACACACACAAATAGCCTGTGAGACCAGCAGCCTGCATAAATTACTAGGAGCCCTTGGAAAGCACAACTGTATTAAAAGCACATGAGAGCAAGAGACACAGAACCAAGCACAGTCCCTAAATTAGGTACACTAGAAAAATGGGTCTATACCCTGCTGAGAAAATGAGTAACAGGAATGATAACAATTACATTTATTTAGCAATTAATATATGTCAGGCATGTTGCAAAGCAATTTACATGCATTGTTTCATTTTCCCTGTCAACAGTTCTCGGAGTTGGATACTATAATTTCCAAACTTTTCATTTGGGGAAACTGAGGTTTAGAGAAGCTGAATATATTCACTTAATAATAGGCAGAGCTGAAGTTTCATATAAGATCCACATGAGCTATAGTCTTAAAGGCACATCATTCTACTAGTAAGGCTTGACATCCATCATCCTTTATGTATGGAGAGACAAATAACCCTCGATCCTCCCTACACCTATTACCATCCCATCCCTATCCACCCATGGTGCATTTTCTCCCCAATTCATTTCTCTGTGCAGGTCACCAGTGGCCACATCCCAAACGAGAGCTACTTTCTTGCAATGTGATCCTTGGGCATGTGTTCCTAAAACATGTTCAAGGTGTGCCCACACATCTTTACATCTCCATGTCTATACAGTCCTTCTCCAGAGGAACTGAGTCAGAGAAAAGATTGGGTTAAGTCTAGGCTTCACTCGTTGAAGGTGTGTAAACTTGGGCAAGTCACTTAACATCTCTGAGCCTCAGTGTCTTCATCTGTAAAACGGGGGTGTTGGCATCTATTTTCTAGGGGTCTCATGAGGAATACATGAAATGAAAGATTTTATGCATGAAAATTTGAACAACATGGGAGTACCTAACACTATGAAGCAAAAAATAATTGTCATTCTTCTGTTTACTTCATATGGAGAACACATACGCTTCCTAGAAAGCCCAGATCAAAGCCTCTTCTTTGCAGGTGGATTTTGTCACTCCATCCTCTGTGCTCTGGGAATTCTTTGCATTTCTTTCTAATTAGCGCTTTTAATATTTTTTTTAAAAAAATCTGTTTAACAGACTGTCTTTTCTATTAGAAAGTGAGTTCCTCTGGGAAAAAAGGCTTTGTCTCATTTCTGTGTGTATCCACGGGCTCTGTTGCTGTCTCTCCACAGTGTAGAACAATCCATTATTTGCCAACCGAATGCATTAAGCTGCATTAACACTCACTCATCCACACAACCACCTGGAGGGGCATGTCTTGGAGAGCAGACCTGAGGCTGTTCTTTTTCTTTTGTTGTGTGCATTGTCTCACATCCAGCATAAGAGCATCTAGACAAACCTGAGAGGAGCCAGGAATAACTGAACATCACAGCTGCCCTCTTTTGAGCCTGCATCCTATGCTATGTATTAGTTATTTTACATATATCATCTCTAATTCTTGGTGCTCTTGCAAGGTCACTGAGACCGCAACGAGAGAAAGATGTTACATTAGCCCATCTCTTCTCCACTGCCTGCCTGTTAAGGTGGCGGGGAGGGGATAGGAGAGAGGGAGATGGGGGCAGCGGGATGGAAAGATCTTGCTCTAGCTTGTGAGATTTTGCTTGTTGGGCAGTGTGATGGTTAATTTCATGTGTCAACTGGACTGGGCCATAGGTTGGCTAGACATTCAGTAACACTTTCTAAGTGTGTCTGTGAGGGTGCTTTTGGGTGAGATTCACATCTGAATGGATAGACTGAGCACAGAATATTGCCCTCCTTAACATGGGTGGGCCCCATCTAATCAGTTGAAGGCTGACCCTTCCTAAAATAAGAGGAAAGCTCTGCCTGTTTTGAGCTGAGACATTGGTCTTTTCTGGCCTCTGGACTCAAAGCGAAACCAGCTCTTGGGTCTAAAGCCTGTCTGCTTTTGGAATGAAACTTACACCATCAGCTCTCCTGGGTCTCCAGCTTGCCAACTGCAGATCTTAGACTTCGCAGCTTCCATCACAGTTTGGGCTGGTTCCTTATAAGTCAGTCTCCCCTCTCTGTCTCTATTTACCTCTCTCTCTATCTTCTATATTTAACTTCATTTGGATTCTGTCAAATAAACAGAACCAAAGGAGTATGTATATGCTATTGTTTCTCTAGAGAACCCTGACTAGTACTGGCAGAATGTAACGATGCTAATAAGAGAGGCTTATTTGATATATAAGAGTAAGTTTTAAAATACTAAGGCAGAAAGAGAAGTGGAAAGAAGTAGAGCTTCATAGATTGTGTCTGAAGAAGCATTTGGGGCAGTAAAAGAAATGGGAAAGACAGTTCTGCAATGAATTATTCTTAAACATGAAAGAGACTGAGATAGAGAAATAGAGAAGTTTTAAGAAATAGGAAGGGACTTGGAATTTATTCCCTTTGTCATTTTCTCAAGAATATGAACGAAGCTTTGCTTGTTTTCAATTATATTCTCTGATAAAAATGAGACAGTATGTAAGACAGGACCACACGCGGCCCTAGTTATATGTGGGTTATAATGTGTATTCATATTCCCATGTGTAATTTGAGCATTTGAAGTGGGTTATGGGTTTGTGAGAAAAATTTCTTTCCCATTCTTTCTCTCTCCCTCCCTTTTGGTATTTCCATCTCTATTTAATCTTTCTTTCTCTCTTTTTCTTCCTCCCACCTCTCCTTGTAACTAATTTATTTAGTAAGGATACAGAATCCTATTGGAATCAGGGTGGCCACACAGAACAGGGGCATTTAAACATGTCTCCATTCGGCCCCAGGGTCTCTGAAACATACACATTTACATGCACCAGATTTGAAAAGTCTCCTTCTTACCACAATCCTTGATTTTTATGAACCCAAGGTGCATATCAGAATTGCAAACTATCTCTCACTGACAAACCACAGACCTGACAAGGCCATGTCCTCACCAGAGGTAATGGCTATGGGGAGCAAAGTCAATTCTTTGATCTGGAAAAAAAAGTCTGCCCTTAGCATTCGAGGATTCCAGAGCACTCCTTCCCTGTAGCCACCAAAGCCTGCAAAGACATATGAGCATCATCAAAACAACTCCTCCTACAGAGAGCTGAGACAGGGCTGGAATCCAGGTCTCTCTGATCCCAAAGCTCATGTGCTTACAGTCTCATCTCTGCACAACGGTGCTCAGTACATAGGTACCAAATTAGATCACTATGACATCTGAGCAGGAACAATCTCACAAGCCAGTTCACCTCTGAGAAGGCACCCCAACAGTCCTCGGCATTCCTGAAAGCAAACAGCTGTGGAGCTCCTCTGTGGACCCCGAGAGGAGCAGTTAAGTTCCCTGAATGACCAGTCCCTGCAGGTCAGGTCCTGTCACATATGGACCTAACTAAAGCCAGCTGTGGGTTCTTCAGGCCAAGTCTCAGTTTACAACCAGGAGGCATGATACCACCTATTGAAATCTGTTATGGAAACAACAGCATCAAGGGATTCAGTCACTGGGGCCTTCAGACCAGAGATTTTTTTTAGTCCAGATTTTACTTTATTTTGCTCTGAACGGCAACAGACAATTAAAGTTGTCCAGAGAAATTTTGCTTTTCAGCTAAAAAGATGCTAAGATGGTATTGGAATGTCTAAAGCACTCCAAATGTCAGATAGTAATGGTCATAAATGGGAGAGTTGAATTTTTAAGAGCAATTGCTGCAATTGAAATGCCATAAAATGTGACAGCCTCTTTCCAAATTCTAACATCCCTAGAGGATTGGAGCTGCACACAGCCTTTGAGACGTTCTCCAGCAGCCTCTTCTACACATCCCCAAATGGGAGAAACTGAGGCACAACCCAAAATGGGAACCGCAATTCCTGGACTCTCAGGCCAGTGAACTCACTCATTAGTTTGCAGGGTAAGAACGACATACTTATGATAGATGGCTTACTTTCTACTTTGATATCATATTTCACTGACACTTAAATATTTCAGAAACAGGATCATCAGAAAAATCTTCAGCACCCTCCACAAGGGAAATAATTCGGAATGGGATCACAGCGGGTATCTGGGGATACTATCTAAGTCAGAATGTATTCCTAGAATATGTCCCCTGAGCATACTATGTTCCTTTCCTGGAGAGTCTGGATCCCCTCTAGCTTATTAAAAATCCTGAGACATTCAGCCCAAATAGTAGCCTAGTGAGCAAGTGGTCCTTCCCTAACTAAGCCTGTCCAGGTACCTCCTCAACACCCCTGAATTCCCCAGCCTATGTCCACATCTCTCTTTTGTGAGAAAAGGGGAAGTCTTTGGAAATGGGATATGACATTATTACCTCTATCCCAGATAACGGGTCATTTCTGGGGCCAAGGAGGTAAACTGCATATGGAAATCCTGCAGGAGAACTGCTCCTGTAAATGAGAATGAGGCTAGGAGAGCATTACACTCTAAAGCAGTTCAATTATGGTGAAGCCAAGAGTGCAGAAGCAGTGTGTGTGTGTGTGTGTGTGTGTGTGTGTGTGTGTGTGTGTGTGGCTGGGGGCGGGGGATGAAGAAAGAGCAAATATTGGAGGTGGAGGAGTAAAAGCATTGCTGAATATTTGCCTAACATTCTGAGCTACTGACACATCAGTGATGTTTAAACTTCACGTGCATCGGAATCCCATACAGGGTTATTAGAACAAAGTGCTGGGCTCACCCTCCAGAGGCTGCAGCTCCAAAGGCCAGGGTGGAGCCTGAGTGAGAAGCTGCATTCCTAACAAAGTCCCTGGTGGGGCTGATGCTGCAGATCCAAGGGCCACACTTGAAGAACCACTGGCCAAGGCCACTGGGTTGCCTAAAGTCTTCAGGATAAAGACTCAGACCAGTGGTCTGAAAAAAACAGCACCAGGTGATTCCATCTTCTTTTTAGCAAATAAATAAATAAAAATAAAAATAAAAATAAAATCCTTTTCGCATGACATCTCTGTTGTCATCCTGGTGGTTGTTGGACCCCATCCAGCTTCTACGGTCACCTCCTTTAGCTCAGCCGTCCTTCAGCAAACCCTTCCCCCACCCTGGCTTGGTTGGGATGCCAGGCAGGTGTTGTCACTATCTCTGGGTAGAGTGTGGATGCCTGAACCAAGCCATGGAGAGGCCTGGTATAACCTATTACCAGCGGAGACCGGTGGTGGGTCAACCTGGAGGGGTGGGGTGAAGAAGGGTGGCAGAGATTTTACTGCTTGTGGCCAGAAGATGAGCACAAAAAGTGGTGCCAAATATGATCATTCTTCATGCCCCTCAAGGTCCTGCTTCCTTCAGAAACATCCAATATAGTCTTATCACTGCTACCAATATGTTACCTTAATATATGCCCAATATATTACCTTAATTTTTAAAAACACTTATGAATGAGACTATATACCCAATCTAGGAATGCTTCTAATCCAAGCCAATCAGATTCTTGCTCCTGGAAATTTGAACACTAATACCCAATACACTTTCTAACACAAAGACCCAAAACCACTGGACCCTTAAAAAGAGGACCCATTAATTCCTTCACCTCAACTGTCCCAAGTCTTAGTGTCTGGGAGCTGCTGGTCCATCTTCCCTCATTTCTCTTTACTAAATTCATTTTTGGGGCCTAAGTAAGTAAGTCTGCTTCTATGTCTTAAAACCTGACATAAGATTCTTCCAAAATAAGAGATCTGGGACTCTATATTTAACACAGATCAAAACAAAACAAACCCAAGAATATCTGTGGTTAAAGAAGGGAGTTGGGATCCAAAACCTAGGCTGCTTTCCATCTATAATACATACTTCCCCTGCCCCAGAAATACCCCCGGAGAATTTCTGAAGAACCTTATGGTGTGACCAGAACTAGGCCTTGAACTATCACATCGCCTTGTATCTGGGTCTCACTGTGGCAGCCAACAAGAGGTAAGGGCTGGGGTAAAGCTGGTCATCTTAAAGGCCAGCCTCCCTGAAAGCTTTAAGTACAAATTCCTATAGTAGATCCTCCCCAGAGAGTCTCCCAAAGGCCCTGTTCATTCATGTGCAGCACCTCCCCCTGACCCACTGGCTTGTATTTCTTGCTTCAGTGGCATAGATGGAATCAGATCTTTGGCTCCACATCATAATACACATCCACAGCTTATTTTGCTCCCAAGTTATACAATAGGAAATCACAGTGGCAATGGAGCCAAAACACCAGTTAATTTCAGCATAAACTGTTGATGAGTAGACATCAGCGAGGACACAGCTCTTGGAGAGGCCCACACAGCAGAAACAGCAGCCTGCCGTACAGCCTGGCTGCAAACAGGAGTCACCACATGGAAGTTTCAAAGAAGGAAGGACATGCATTTGGATAAGCTTTGTCTTAAAAAGAGTAGCCCATCCTACAATTTCCTCTGCAGAACAGTTCATCTGACCGAAGTCACTGCCTTCAAGAAACAAGGCTCCTTCGCCAAATTTGGGGCAAGTTTGCCTCTAGAGATGGATACTTTTAGTAGCATAAGGACTCTGGGAAATTTGGATCACTCATGTTGAGGGCCAGACCTGAGGTCAAGAGACTGGAGCTACCGATTTTTGAAATGCTAAACAAATCTATTCTCAGGAGTCACTTCAACTGGGACAACCCACTCAAAGGATGAAGGTCCTAGACATTCTGATCACTAAACTAGTCCAATCAGGGGTCCAAGGATAGACCCTTTAAGGATTATCAGTTAATATGGAATAAAAGGACTTCAAATCCACACAAGTCCACCCGGGGACAGAATTTCAGAACTAGAAGCCCAGATGGGTCTACTTGGGAGATGGGCTATTTAACAGCAAAAAGAGCCAGAAAATCCCATGAAGGAAGCTCAAATACGCTGAGGGCCAGTCAGTCCTTACAAGGAATAGGGGGCTTGCACCCACTGGAGCAGTTCAATCATGTTAAAGAGATGAACATTTTCTGCAGAAAAAAATACCAGCTTGGTACACTAACTGTGAAAGTAACCTTAAGGATGAAGGAGTTAATAAACAATTCATGTCATGCTTATTCCCAAGTAAGCATGAGACTAAAATCATTCCTGACCCCACCCTGGAGACAAAGGAAAATAAGATAGCCCTTGAGTACTACTGGGGGAAAGTGGAATTTTGGGTGCCCAGGAAGTCAGACACACCAAAAAAGAATCACTGACCCATTAACCTCTCCACATAACACCACCCCTTCTTCAAAATTTACCTCGGCCTCTGTCAAGTTAGTTCTGATATCACTGAACACACATTCTGAGATATCCCCATAGTTCCTATAAACTGCCATTTTGCTTAGACTTGAATTCTGTTACTTGCAGCCAAGGAAGTTGAAGACAGTTTCAAGGTACTAAGTCCCTGGTCTTACTGTCTTATTCTATTTCCTATTGCTGCAAAATACCTACAGACACCTGCTGTTCCAGGGGCCAGAAAGAGAATTCCTCCAGTTGTGTTTTTGTGCCCAGACATCTGCATTGCACTTTATAGTCCACAAGCATTTTCATAGCTTCACCAGTTGGGGGTCCTTACATATGTGTGAGGTTAAAGAAAGGAAGATTGTTGAAGTAGTTAGCCCAAGCCACAGATAAGAAACAGAAAGTCTGAGAGATGAATTAATTAGCTTATTCCCAAGATCTCATAGTTCATATATAGTGCAACCAACATTTAGAACTAATGTCCCCAAACTCTTATCCCCCTCACCCCAACAATGTGCATCTAGAATCCAAAGAACTGGATTCTGGCCCATGTCCTTTCAAGGATCTGTTGTGTGAACTTAAGTTAGCTAATTAACTGCTCTGAATCAAATTCTGCACCTGTATAAAAGTCCCACAAAACAGATTTTGTACAGCTTGAAAGAAATCATATGCAAGAATCTATATTGCACAACAAAGTCATTCAAACGTGGAAGGCCCCAAGGTCATTCATCGATCCCCATCCCTCCATTGGACCACGTGGATTGCCTTTTCATAAAGGCACACAATTACTCCTGAAATGTCAACCTTTTGTGCTTTCCCTAAAAAGGTCAAAGTGGAAGAAATACATCTTACTCTAAATCACTAGCACAGGTCTTCCCTGAGCACCTTTCTCCCAAGGCAGGACTGAAACGTCAACATCTGCAGTCAACAGGTTTGAGGCTGGGGCAGTTGCTGTTTTGAAAATGTTAATGAGAAAAGGTTAATGCACTGTCAGCTTATCTTCATTACATTACCACATTAACCAACTAAAAACATTATGAGAACAGGATGCAGTATAGATAAGCTTTGATGGAGACAGAACATCAAAGAGCATCTTAGCATTTTTCTTCCTGGGGGAGGTTAGGATTTATCCCAATGGGATAGGTTGAGCAACTCTGAGGACCCAAAAGGCCTTTTAGGGCACAAAAGAAGAGAAGGAGGGATAAGAAGGAAACAGGCTCTGGCTGGAGTGGCTCAGTTGATTGGAGCAATGTCCCATACATGCAAAGGTCGTCAATTCCATCCCCGGTTGGGCTGTGTAGAGGAGATCATTGATCTCTCCCTCTCTCTCCACATCTCCCTCTAAAATCAGTGAGAGTGTATTTTCAGGTGAGGATTACAAACACGAAAAAGAAGGAAAAAACAGGTTCCTGATCCAAGATGGTGTGCTGGGAAGAACACTGGCCCACTGACTAATAAATCTTGAAAGTCATTAATTATCAGTGGTTATGGGCATCTTAACTTCTTATATTACAATAAAGAGATACAGATCCTGTTCCCTCTGCACCTCAAGGCTTTTGTAGGGACATGATGAGCTCCTGGAAGAGGAAGCACTTGGAAAGGAGCAGTGGTTGTTTGGCAAGGAGCAGGAGGTCATTGGATGACTCCCGGGTCTCTGGCTGGAGACACTAAGTAGTCGAGACAGGAGACACTGGAAGAAAAACACACTCGAGGAGAAAGCACTCAATGTGATTGCAGAGTTTCCTGCTCCAGTGAGGAGTCTGCATGCAGGTGTGCAGCAGGTTGCCAGACATTCAGAACTGTTGAGCCAGGTGTTCTCAGGAACTGGACCAATAATCAGACATCTCCTCCCTCTCAGCAGAGCTGCTCTGGCTCTGACAGCCGGGCCTCCGGATGCTCTATTTATTATTACCAGTCCTCCGGGGCCAAAACCCTCCACAGGGTCCTCATCCTTCCCTTCCATAAATCAGCGGAAAAGCCATGCTAAGTCCCAGGTGATAAATGAAACCCTTCCCCAAAGGGTCTGGCCCAAGCCCAAAGCAGCAGCTTGCCTGTCGGTATAATTGTCCATCTAAATCATGCTTTGCCTCTGATGACAAAGTGTTAATGAAAAAATTTAGGTGATCCTCCAAGAGAGGAAAAAGCTATATTTTTGCAACTGGAAATTAGAGATGTATTATTAATGGTGAACATTAATTATATATTTTAATGCCCACATGGGACAGGGGATGGGGGCATAATTTGCAGAGAAGCGCAGGGGGGCTGAAACCTAGCATGATCCTTTTATTAAGCACGGATCCTATTTCCTGCTCCCATGAATATTTCATTTGAAATATTCACTCCATTCTACCTTTTCAGCCATTCCTCCTCTGCAGTTTTAGACAAGTCTTCTCTTTCCTGATCTTGCTCTTGAAAGAGCGACCCTTATCTGGAAAGGATGTATCATTCTGGAAAGGAGTATCCTGAACACCAAGTTACAATGCAACTCGGTGTCCAGGAAAATCCACATCAGCAATGGTGACCTGTGATCAGTTAAGGCTGTGAACAGCTCTGTGAGGAAAGAATGCGAGGTATTTTCCTTGTTGACCTCACTGGTCCCAGAAAGTCTTTCCAAAAATCAAATTCCTGGGGCCAGTCTTCCTATATTCTCCCACAGCATCCCATTCTGTCTCTTGCAGAGCCCCCACTGTGATATCCTAATTGCCCATGACACACATATACCTCCAAATGTGCCCATATTGTGGATGGAAGGCCAAGCACAGCTTTCAAAAAAGTTGCACAGCTCATGAGAATCAAACCCTTTAACAACCAGGCAGGCAACCTGCACCCCGCAAAGAGGATGGACTTCATGAGGGTGGATGTGCCGCCAATCTTACAGCTGTGTCCCCAGCAAGCACAGAACACCACTCCTGCTGCTGTAATGCATTATGTTAAATGACATACCTGCCTCCCTTTTACTTACAGACTGTAGCATTCCATCATCATAACCTCACAGCATGATACTCTTCCTATCTCATAAAAGAGTAATATGCAAATTGACCATACCTCCAATCAAGCCATGCCTACAAGACACGCCCACCAGACAATCAGAAGCAAATAAACCCCAACCAAGATGGCTGCCACCACTGAGAGCAGGAGGAAGGATTGGGTTTCCCCAGCAACGGAGGAAGCCAAGCTTTCCTCCTGCAATTGCCAGCCTAGGCCTCAACTCAATGCTACAAAGTTTCAATTATAGAAGATATATCCCAACAGAAATGGTGGTAGCCATGGAGCTGGAAAAAGCAGAGGCTAGGGATGTCCGGGCAATGGAGAAAGCCAAGCTTCTGTAGCCCTAGCACCTAGGACTCCACTCTAGGCTACGAAGTTTCAATTATAGAATTTAAACAGAAATAGCTATCACCATGGAGCGAGCAGAGGCTTGGCTCCACTCCAGGCTACAAAGTTTCAATTGTAGAACATAAATTAATCCCAGATCCCAGGGCCTACACTTGGGTCGCTGGGGGGCATGGCCAGCCTGTAAACCACCACAGGCCCCTTGTCCAGGCTGCCCCACGCTCCAAGGGAATCCCCACCCTGATCTGGGATACTCTTCAGGGCAAGCAGTCCCACCCATGCACCAGGCCTCTATCCTATCTAATAAAAGAGTATTATGCAGATTGACCATCACTCCAACACACAAGAGGGCTGCCTCCTTGTGGTCAAAGATCCTGCCCCCATGTGGACACAAGATGGCCACCACAAGATGACCAGCAGGGGAGGGCCGTTGGGAGGTTTCAGGCCTGCAAAGGAGGGCAGTTGTGAGGGATCAGGCCTGCAAGGGAGGGCAGTTGGGAAGAATCAAGCCTGCAGGAAAAGGCAGTTAGGGGTGTCCAGGCCGGCAGAGGAGGGAAGTTGGGGGCAAACAGGCTGGCAGGGGAGCAGTTAGATATCAATTAGGCTGGCAGGGTAGTGGTTAGGGGGTGATCAGGCTGGCAGGCAGAAGCGGTTAGGGGCAATCAAGGAGGAAGGCAGGTGAGCAGTTTGGAACCAGCAGTCCTGGATTGTGAGAAGGATGTCCAACTTGGACATCCCTTTAGGGGTCCCAGATTGGAGAGTGTGCAGGCTGGGCTGAGGGCCACCCCCATCCCTCGTGCACGAATTTCGTACACTGGGCCTCTAGTATTTATATAAACTTTTGATAAAAATAAACTGATCTTCCCGGGCAGTGTGGCTCAGTAGTTGACTGTTAACTCATGTACTAGAAGGTTGGTTCAATTCCCAGTCAGGGCACCTGCTCCAGTTGTGGGCTCAATCCCTAGTAGGGAGCGTGCAGAAGACAGCTGATCAGTGATTCTCTCTCATGATCTCCCTCTCTCTCTCTCTTCCTCTGTGAATTCAATAAAAATATATTTAAAAATAATCAAGTAAACGGACCTTCAGAGATGCTAAGAAATAAGCCCTCAAAGGCACATGCTGGAATGTGCTAGAACTGGTTCCAGAAGGCTGGTTCCAAAGCGGATATACTGGACCACTGTGCCTAACTATTCAAATGTTTCCACCACTGGGGGAACTTGGGGAAGACAGTGATAATCCCAATCATAAACAACAGCAACAAGTTCCATTTACTGACAGCATACCCAAAGCTTTGCAAACATTATCTCATTCAGTTCCCCCAATAATCACACAAAGTAGCTAGTTATCTTCCCAATTTTATTGTTAAGTGAGGCTCAGAGAGGTTAAGAATTTGCCCAGGCACACACAGTTTGTAAGTGTAGAATCATAAATAGAACTCACATCTTTCCGACTCTAAAGCAGGTGACTTTTCCCCCTGGATATTAAAGCAACAATCTGCTTTGTCTTCTCAAAGACTTAGTTTGGTTTTCTTCCCGATTGCCCAGGTTGCATCTGACTGTCCTGCACCATACTTCTCCTTCCTGCCTACCCCCGGCTGCTGCCTCAGAGGCCAAGTTCGGGGCTCCAGCTCTGCCTCAGGGCCCCTCTGGGCTTACAGGTCTAGAGCAGCCACTTTTCCGGTCTAAAGCATTCCCTGACTCAAGAATCCTGCTTTGTCCAAGGAAAGAGCTCTACTGGGGGAGGGAGGGTCTATGAGAAATTTCTTTTCCTGGTTACCTTTCAGGACATTTTAAGGGACAAGCTCTCTAATTAAAAGTCATCAGTGTGGTTTTGGGGTGAGTGCTAAAAATTTTCCATAACCCTTAGCCAGTGGCTCAGTTGGTTGGAGCATCATCCCATATACCTAAAGTCTGAGGGTTCAATCCCGGGTTGGGACATGTGTGGGAGGCAACAGATTGATGTTTCTTTTTCATACCAAAGAATAAGAAAAAAGAATTTCCTCTAAGAGTGTAGTTGAAATCCTAAACAAATCACATGATGTTTAATTGTGTGTGCAAATAAAATTATGCAAAACTCCTTAATTAGAGTATAAAGTTCAAAAGACCATTTAGATTTCATGAAGATTTAATTTTTAATGACACGGGAACTTTCTTGTGAAAGCATGTTAGGAAAAGAAGAGCAGGTGTAAAGCTGTACATAATGTATGATCATAATTATGTAAATTGTTTAAAAGGTGTGTAGGGATGGAGAATCTGAATATAAACACCCCGAAATGCTAACAGTGATGCTGATGGATAGCATTATGGTGACTTTTAATTTTCTCTGTTATACTTTGTTGAATTTTCCAAATTCTCCTCAATGAAAACATTTGCCTTTGTCATAGGGAGGAATAAACAGTGCTGTAACTACAACCTGTTGGGTCATAACATTTACATTCACATGGAGGTCTGACGTAGACTTGGTAGTGAACTTGAAAGGAGAACAAAGCTTTCAGATACTGCTCCTGGGTCCATTCTCTGTTAGAGAGCATTGTGTTTGCATGTTTCCCCTTTGGTCTTTCCCTTGTGAGGTAATGAAGTTAGAATGCCTGTGTTAAACAACTGTATCTGAAGGGCCTGGGAGCCAAGTATGGTCTCCTCCCAGCCCCAGGAGAGGACGAGCAGGGACGTCCCTTTCTGACACATATATCCAGGCTGGGCACAGATGGCACCTCTCAGGACTGAGGATAATAGCGCAGTCGCTCCTGATTATGCTCAGGATACAACCACCCTCTCTGTCACCGGGGCCACTGCAGTGTGCCGGGAGGAGGGAGCTGGAGGAGATGTGAGAAGTTACCATAAATGGAACTCATAATGTCTGCATGAAAGCTTTTTCTCTGGGATCAAACCCTCCCCTTCCTCCCCCTGATCCAGACAGTCTGGATGCTGCGATACGCCATGTGGCCCGCAGAAGTTCCCAAGTTTCTGTGGGGCAGGGTGTCCATCTTCATTTACATTTCCCCGGGACTGCAGAAGCCACAGCTCCTACAGAAAAAATACGCAGGTCCCAGTGACTGTAACAAGGCCCATGTAACGTTCCATGGACTTTTTCCCTCTGAAAAGAGCAATGAGGTAAGTGGACTTCTGTCAAGCCTGTGGTGGACTTTATACGCATTTTCCGAGCAGCTCCGTTTCTGAGAACCACTCTTAATTTTGTACTAATAAAAACATGCTTTAAAAAAATCAGAAAGACACGTTAGGAGAGTGGCCAATCCATTTTCTAAAAACTTAGATTTCTTTTTCCAAGGCCAAAGCCATATCTTTATTATATGAAAATATATGTTCATGTTGGTCCTTACCCAGGCCTATTAAGCCAGGGAGGAGGTGAGAAGCAGAAAAGATTGACAGTATATTTTCATTCAATCTCTCTTAAAATAATGATGCATGCAACTTCATGCCATTACTTTTAATGATCTTAGCCTAGTTAATAGCACAGTAATATTCCAAAAAGGAGCAGGGAATTATTTCCACATTTAATTTTCATTGCAAAAGTGAAAGAAGATCTCTATTTTTTTTTTCTGCCAGAGAAGCTGTCTGCTGCCTGTGACTGCATTAGCTCTGCTACATTACAGCTGAGCTAATGGATCAAAACCAAGTGATTAGTTTCCTGCCCTTTTGGGCATTTCCAAGTATGGACTGACTGGCTCGCAGAAGCATGGGTATGGTTTCCAATGTCTACGTGAAGTTTGCTTGACTTCGCATCAAGTTAGGATCTTGTGACCTTCCAGCGGACTTGACTTGTGATTTGTGCTTCTTTGGGTGTCTGAGTTGCACACAATAATTAGAAAAGAGGGCTTGGGGGGGGCACTATAATAGAATCCATGCATCTATTCTATTTTTCAGGCCCAGTCAAAAGCCCAGATGATCCAAAGTAGCCTTATGCAGGGACTGACCATTAACTCATTAATGAATCTATCCATTCTTTCACAAGATGCTGTGTGCCAGGCACTGTCCTAGGCCCTGGGATCACTGTCCTGAGCATCACAGACATCCTTCCCTGTGCTGGAGCTCACCACAGCAATATTCTGAGTCTGGGATTGTAACAAGCACAATGAATTTAATCAGACCTTTTGTTTCAGGAGGAGGGGGAAGACTAAAAAACAGCAAACCAATGCAAATGCTGACATGACACAGATTGCAAGATGCATTCCAAATAATATTAAATGTGGAAAAAATTATATCTTTAATCTCTATGAGATGCCACTATACACCCAACAGAATGACTTTAGGAGACTAAAACACCATGCATTGGCCAAAATGTAGAGGAACTATAACCATTATACGTTGTTGGTGGGAAGGTAAAATGGTCAACCACTTGGTAAAACATTCTGACAGTTTCTAATAAAACTAAACACACAATTGTACTACTCCCAGTGCTTCTACTCCCAGGTGGTCGTTACCTAAGATAAATGAAAGTGTATGTCCAAAAACCCTTGTACATTAATGTCAGTGGCAACTCTATTGATACCAGCCAAAAAGCCAGCACAGGTGTGTGTCAACAAGAGAACCAGTGAACAAACTACAGTGTCTTCATCCAGGATTACCAACTCAATACACAGAAGAAATTTCTGCTACGTGCAATGATATGGATGAATCTCACAGACATCATGTTAAGTGAAATAAGCAAAAACGAAAGAGTAGATAATATATGATTCCATTTATATGAAACCACAACAAGCAAAGCTAAGTTCTGGTGGGGAAAAAATCAGAATAGTTATTGTCTCTGGAGGAAAGGGGAGTGGGGATTGGCAGGAAAGAGATTCCAGGAAACTTTCAAGGATACTTTCCCATTGATTTTTTTTTTTTTGAGAGAGAGAGAGAATGGGAGAGAGAGGGAAAGACAGAGAGAAAAAGCACTGTGAGAGACACACATCGATTGGTTGCCTCCTGCATGGGCCCAACTAGGGCCCAGGGCAGAAAGGAGCCTGCAATCGAGGTGTATGCCCTTGACCTGAATTGAACCTGAGATCCTTCAGTCTGCAGGCTGATGCTCTATCCATTGATTCAAACTGGCTAGGGCATGTCCTTTGTCTTGATAGATACTTAGGTTACACAGGTATGCTTATTTGTCATACACACTTAATGTTACACTTAAGAATTGTGCATTTCAATGAATGTAAATTTTACCAAAAAAAGAACTGTAAACAAATATTGAACTCTAATTAATGCTCTGCATGCTGACTGCAGCTTACTTTGCAATGCATGAAAATGCATAAGATGGGTTGGTGGATGGGTGGAAAGATAGATGTATAAACAGATGATAGATGGATGAATATATAATAAAGCAAGTAGAGTAAAATATAATTATAGGAAGTAGGTGGTTGGTATATGGGCAGTCACTATAAAATTCACCCTTCTCTATGCTGATATTATCATAAGAAAGCATTAGGAAAATAGATGTTTGAATCAAGTAACTATGGTAAATGGAATGATCACCAACATCCCTTCATCTCCTTAAAAAGGCTTAGGCCTTTTTTTAAAAGTTTGTTTCCTACTTTGTCTCCTGCTTAAAGAACCCATCAGCCCTCTGGTATGACTTCTGAAAACTCAAGGTCCTTGCCCATATCCTGTCCCATTAAATAAACTGAACAATCATCATACCTGATCTGTGAAGGCTTTAAAATAGGTAGATGTATGTGATCCTCACAATGGTGTATTTATATTTTAATCCAACAATTCACTTAACATCCATTAATTATCTCAAATTCCCCCATTGTCTAATATAGTTCCTCCTTTAAATAGAATAACTAGCAAGTTTTGTTTAACGTCTGTGTGCCAGCTACTATGCTAAGTGTTTTTCATAAATTATCATCATTATTGTAACCAACCTTATGATTTAGACGTCACTATCCCTGCTTTGCAGGTGAGGAAACTAAGGTTCAAGCATTTCAGACATTTTCTTGAGGTTACACAGCTGTTACATGTCAAAGCCAGCATTTGAAACCTGGTGTGTCTTATTTTGAAGCCCAGGCATTTTAACATCCAATAAAAGATGGTCTTCAACGTTCTCTTCTGTTCTAAAATCTCTGATTCTAGTTAGCTAAAAAACAAAACAAAAAACACTGTACTAGCCCAGCCAGTGTTGCTCAGTGGTTGAGCATTGACCCATGAACCAGGAAGTCACGGTTTAATTCCTAGTCACGGCACATGCCCGGGTTGCAGCCTCAATCTCCAGTGTGGGCTGTGCAGAGGGCAGCCGATCAATGATTCTTTCTCATCATTGATATTTCCCTTTCTTTCTCCCTCTTCCTTTTTCTCTGAAATCAATAAAAATATATTTTAAACACACACACACACACACACACACACACACACACACACACACTGTCTAGACATTGTGAGTATAGTTGTTACGTTTAAGGGACTTACTGAAACTTGGAATGAGTGGATAAGTAACTGAAATATCCCAGCCTACTTGAAGAATTACCTCCAGCAACTCCTGCAGCCTGTTTTTTCTGCTGTTTTCTGAACACACCTTTGTGTTTTTAAGACAAACACAATGCAAAAAAAAAGACCATTGGGGATAAATCTGGGGAAGGGCATTCCAGCTGTCACCACGGACCCTGAGACCAACTGACTGCTACAGCTGAGGGTCAGATTTGTTGTGTCCTGGAAGCCACAGCGAAGGGGTAAACAACGAGTATTCAACAATACCTGCTTCCGGAACAAAGCAAGCACACAAATATACCTGCGGGGGTAAACACTTTCTTTTCCTGGACTGCTTCAAGGAATGTTAACAGTGAATAGTACCCTGGGCTTTTTGTTTTTAACAGAGAGACAAGAAAGCATTGTTCAAATGGACAAATCTTTGGGAACATACCTTAAAGCAGTGCATAACCTTAAGTAGGAACTCGGTGAAGGCGTTACTATGAGGCTGAGCATGGGGTTCACATACTTAGTTTTATGAGACCCTCATAAAATATTGATTTAGAACTTGGAGACTCAAAGTAAATGACTAAAGTTGACTGGTCTTTTGGTTCATAATGGGCAGCAATTTACTCATGACTGGATTTTCCAACGGAAATTCATGGGGAAGAAATTTGGAGTTTTGGGTGATAACGTACACATTTTCCATCTTGCCATTAAACATCACAAATGTTTCTTACCTAGATGAGCAGGTCAACCATAACAATATCCCCTTATATTACACAGCACCATGAATTCTCAAAGGCCCTCAAAATCCGCCCCTCAAACTCACCGCATCTTTGTGCAACAGACACAGTGGCATTATTATTTCACTTTATAGATCAGATAACAAAAGGAAAGAGATTTGACAAAAATTGCCAATGATAGTTTAGTTGGGACAGCCAGAATCTGGCCTTGCCCTATCACTCGGAATAGTAACAGTAAAATAATAGTAACTATAAAAGTGATTGCAACAGTACTTTTAATAGCAGTAATAGCAATAGCAGAATCAGTCGCAATAGCAACAGCATGAAAGCATCCGAGCGTTTAGCAAGATGCTTTGCATAGGATGGTGATTCTCCAGCATCAGTCCATGGAGGACGTACCAGCTCAGCAGCTCCCTCTGCTGGAGGAATCAGAAAACCAGAGCCTGTCCAGGTCTCCTGCCATTTTGACCACCCCTCATTCCTGCCTTTCCATGGAGGCAGCATACAGTGAAACAGAGAGGCTTCCATGTGAATCAGTTAGAAGCTCAGATTTCCTAAAACCTTCCAGAAACTGGCTGCAACCACAGACTCCCAGAGTCTGACCCTGTTGTTCTTGGCCAAGTCCTCATATCCAGCTCATCTAGAATCAGCTGCTGTCTGACATCTGTTTCATCCCCAATTCAAGATGCACACAGATGGGGTCCCACATGGTTTGAGGGATTTCCCTCCTTTATTTCCCCTATTCCTGTGCCACAACTGAAGGAAGTTTGGAGAGCTGTCCCATGGGTCAAAGGTGTATGTCCCCTGTTAGGATCCAGGAGCTGAAGACTTTCCTCACCCAAAAGCAAATGAGAACTGGCTCCTTGCTCCCCTCACCTTCAGCACAAGCTGCCATGTTCAGGCTCCATAACTCAGCTGACGGGTCTCCCTATTGGCTATAAACTAACCAAAAGAGCAATGATCTTGTATCTCACTGTAAAAAACATTATACAGTCATTAAAAATTGTCTTTTGTTAAATTGCACAAAATTCCACAGACTTCTATGTTTCCGCATATGACCTAGTGCTAGTTACCAACGAGCCTCAAAAATGAGTTATTAAGGATGACAGACGCTGGTATTCAGGAACTAAGATCACTGCGCTCCTAAAGTTCTCTGAAGACTCTACTTTAATGTTTTTGAAAGAGTAATTGGGCCATGAAGAGTCCCTTGTGTCCCTTCTGACACCCAGCAGAGTTTCCTGGTACTAAGTGGCAGAGAGAAAAAATATCTGAGTTGCTGTAGCTGAAGAAAAACATAGTTTATTGAAACTCACCACTAGAATTTCTATCTGGGCCACTATCACTTGGCATGTTGCTTTCTTCTCAAGCTCTTCATTTAACATTGTCCCCAACTTACCTTCCTAATTCCACAAGGAAGATAATGCATGACCACCATCAGGCCACCTGAGTGTTGAAGAGCAGAAGTCACTAGTGAAGATGTAGGATCGGGGAGGGAGAGGGTTTGCAGCCTGGGAAGAAGAAAGTGGAAGGAGACTGTATGCCACATCAATTACCAACCTCGAGGGCTGTTCATTAAGTGATTTGATTTATCTAAAGCACCTAGCACATAATAAATGCTCAATAAACATTAGACCTTTTCACTCCCCTTTCCTGGAGCTCACAATCCATTTTCTACCTGCTGATTCATTAGCGAGCGTGCCGAATCTGAGTGATGCGCTGCACCGAGCATGGACAGTTGATTCATCATGAATAATGCAATGTCACAATCTGGACTATTTATATTCAGATGAATTGTACATAATATGCCACACATACTAAAGAGGAACATTAATATTTAGCATTGCAAGCTAAGCCTAGATGATTAATATGGCTTTAACTTTGTATCTCCTCTGCAGAATGTTCAATCTTCTCTCCTCTTAAAGGGACACTGTAAGAAGTGTTTCCTTTATCACAGGTGGGACTTGCTTCTCCATGGCTAAAAAGAGTTTAGCGGGATGTTAAGAATCTCTGGAGCTTTCATCCAAATATTTTAGTTCTGAGATTTTTATCCTGAGGAAACATTACAAAAAACACAGGAGGAAAAAGTCTTTATGCAGGATATATTATGATAGGTGAGTGGGTTAGTAAATTCATTCATTATACAGAACATTATGCAGTCATTAAAAATTACTTATACCAAGCATTATCAACAGCACAGAAATACACTTCTGTCATAGATTTAAGTAAAAATAATTAGCATAGACTGAGGGACTAAAGAAAAAAAAAAACCAACATGTTTACAATGGCTGTTTCGAAGTAGTGAGTTTACTAATAACTTCTCTTCCTACTTTTTCAGTATTTCACAGATCTATCTCCTCAATTGCTGTTTTAATTAGAAAAGTCCTTTCAGAAATAAATGAGACATCGCTGACTCTAAACTCTATGTGGCCAGAATCCTTGTTTCTCTTTCATTACTAGGACTCCAAGTCATAGCATAGGGCTTACCACATAAACAGGCATGTAGTAAATTCTATCAATCAGGGTTTTTTGTTTGTTTGCTTTTTGCAATAATAATTTTGACTATACATTTTTATGTTGACAAATTCCTGAAGTCAGATAAATAGATGATGGGAAGAAGGGGATAACAGGCATCAGCCACCATGTATTGAGCACCTATTGTGTGCCTGTCCTGTGCCAGCCTCTTACCTATATTGTTTCTAATCCTTGCAACAGCTTTGCGAGTAAATGTCATTATGTGTGTATTTCAGAAGTTAAACTGAGGCACACAGACAAAGCTAAAGACTTTGCCTAAGCACCACAGCTGATGAGAGTGAATAAAACTCAACAGTGTGCCCTGGCTGTTTTGCCTCAGTGGATAGAGCATTGGCCTGTGGACTGAAGGGTCCTGGGTTCAATTCCAGTCAAGGGCACATGCTCAGATTGCAGGCTTGACTCTCAGAAGGGGGGAGGGGGTGCAGGAAGAAGCCAGTCAATGATTCTTTATCACCATTGATGTTTTTTTTTCTCTCTCTCTCTCCCTCTCCCTTCCTCTCTGGAAGCAATTAAAATAACAATAACCCAGCAGCGTGACTCCAGTGTTTTCATTCTGTCTACAAAGACTCACCTAAGCTTTTGGATTATTCTAGTGAATTCCATAAACAGGAGCTCTCTTGACACAAAGATAACAAACTTCAAACATTTTAATTCGCCATCACAGAATGTTCTGGAGTTATTACTACTCCTCATGGTAGTTTAGTGCATAGGACAAGGGTCTATGTACTTAAAGGGTCTAAGTATTTAAAATTGAGGGGAGAGGGGGTACTGACCCATGATGCCTTTGTCTTACCCATCCTGTTCTCCAAAACTATCAGGTTGCTTCACAGAAACCCCAGGATCTGGCCTTCTTGAGTCCCTGGCCTCCAGCCAGGCTATGTCCTGGGTTGCTTCACCCCCACACCCCCACTTTGCAGGCAGACACAGATGCTGACTGTGCAGCCAGACAATGATGAGCTCTGATGGGACTCAAGTTTGTTGGATTTAGAACATGCTCACCTTCAAGGAGCTCTCTGCCTGCTCTCTGCAAACATGTGTTCAGTGCCTGCTATGCACAGCCTAACAGCTGGAGTCTAAGGGCATCCAAACATACGAGGTCCATGCCTGTCTAGAGCTCACATCCCGCCGTGGAGGCAGACATGCATGGTGAGAATCACACACAGGCATGTAGAAACTGCCATGTGCCATGATGGAGAAGTGAAGGGAGGTTAGAATAGGGGCTTTCTCCCCCTGCCCAGAGGCCCCCGAGGAAGCACCAGCTGTCTGAAATAGGAAGAATGAGTAAAGATTAACTTGGCCAAGTGATGGGCAGGGAGGAAACATGTGACTAGAGGAAACACGGCACCTCTGAGAAACAAGAACAGGTCAGAACTTCCCAGAACATAAAAAGCTGGAGAGAGAAAGGACCATAGAAGAAGGCAGGAGCCTGAGGCAGGGCCCAAGGGAGCAATTAGACATCATTAAAGTATGCAGAGGCTCAAATGGTGTCTGTTAAAGATTCCTCACAGAGGGCCGGGAGAGGGTTGGGAAGGACAAGAGTGCACACCAGCTCCTGCTTTCTCCCTGGCACCTACTTGGATATTGCCTCCTTCACAAAGTCTTCTCTGTACCTGCAAGTCTGTCTCGGGTGCTCTCCTCTTCCCTGTCACCCTCTGCACTTGCCCACCTTAGCATGTGTCACAATCTATTGGAATTTCCTATTTACTTCTCGGTAACATCAAGTCAATAGGCTCTATGAAGGCAAGGACCCCATTTGCCTTGGCAACACTGTTATCCCCAGTGCCACCAACAATGCTGATCCACAGCAGGCATCGGTAAACATTTTCAAAGTAGCTAACATTTCATTGCAAACCTACTAGCTGCCAGCTATCCTAATCCTCTCATGTTCTGTATTAGCCCATCGGTTATCCCAATATCCCTATGCAACACACCTATTGTAACAGATGAGTCAACCAAGACACCCAGGGGCCAGATTACATGTCCAGGGCAGCATGGCAGCCACGTGGCTACTGCGTGGCACCACTGAGTCCCAGAGGCCGTGCTCTCGACCACAACACTATATGAATAACAAAGAATGGAGTTCTGATCTTTCACAGCCAGCATTTGATTATCTGTGTTAATGGCTTAACGCAGTGGCCTGTATCAGCCAAACCCTGAGTAACCGTGAAATAATCCCTGGTGGTTTGGGTGATACATATGGCTTTTATTCAGTAGATTGACCTTCGTAAATTACCCCTTAAAATAGCCAGTAACAAAACTGATTCTTACTCCCTAAGCAGCAATCAAACTAATGGACAGGAAGTAACTAAAAACTAAACTGCCTCAGCCAAAAAAAAAAAAAAAAGCATCAATCAACAAATTTAATTAGCACTTATTTCATCTTCAAACTCCCCCAGTCTTCCTCTGTGCCCCATCACTGTCAAAGCTCCTGAAAGCCTATCCCACACCCACCATGTCTCCTTCCTTACCTCCCAGTCACTCATCTTGAAATCAGGTCTTGGTCCCCACAACAGCACTTAAGCCCACACTAACACAAAGTCACTGCTGTGCTATGTATCTGACCACTTCCTGCCATCTCTGGAGTTGTCCATGGCTTTTGATCCTATATATCTTGAAATGCTTCTCTTAGCACTTTGGGCTCTGCTATCTGTTCTGGGGGCTACAGGAAGAGGGACCTAGAGGACCTCATTTAATTTCTCATCTTTCATGACTGGGAAAATCACAAATTCTTCCTGTAGCCCAAGTTGTGTATTGTGTTCTTAATTGATTTTTAGAGAGAGGAAGAAGGGTTGGGGGGAGAAAAAAACATTGATCGGTTGCCTCCCACACACACCCTGACTGCCCAACCAACTGAGGCACACCAGCCAGGTCCTTTAGCCCACTGTGTGCTGCTAAGAGATTAACAAGTGCTAGCTGTGACTTTCTCTTTTTTCTCTCCTAATCTTATAGGGGAACACAAAACGTTTTGGTAAGGCAGTGAGTGCGTCAAGTTAATCAGAAAATATATGAACAAATGAAATCTCCGTGTAGAGTATACTATGTTGAATTGTGAGAGTTTAAATCTATGTCAGTGAGATGCAACCTAACCAAGGAAATTAGTTTTGTTTTTCACTCTTGCAAGGGATTTCACTTAGGACATCAGAGGTAGAGTTTTAGAGACAAGGAGACCATATACTAGTAGACGAGGAGGTTCCAATAACTATTTTTAAACTTTGTGCCATAGCTGGTTTGGCTCAGTGGATGAAGTGTCAGCCTGCAGACTGAAGGGTCCCAGGTTCAATTCCGATCAAGGGCACGTACCTTAGTTGCAGGCTCAATCCCTGACCCTGGTTGGGGCATGTGCCAGAGGCAACCAATTGATATGTCTCTCTCACATTGATGTTTCTCTCGCTCTGTCTCTCTCTTCAATGCTCTCTAAATAGCAATGGAAAAATATCCTCCTGTGAGGATTAACCAAAAAAATTTAAGCACTGTGATGGTGTGTAGTAGGCTTGGGCTTTGATATCAGATGTAAATTACTAGTAGTATACATTTGTTCACTCACACTCTCCGAGAGTCAAAGTCCTTATGTGAAAAGTGAGGATGATAGTGGAAAGAGGTAATGAGGAACAGATTTGTACAAAGGTCTTGGCGTGAAGGGGGTGTTTAATAAGTGCTCATTTCCTCTCTCCCCCCTGCAGATTCAAGGGGTCTAATGCTATGCTGCCATGTTCCCTGTACCAGGAACGCTCCTTCCAGCTCACCTCATCGATGGCCATTTCCTGCATTTCCTAGTCCCCGAAGTTGGGCAGGGCCACGTGACTCCCATCGTCCAAAGAAAGAAATGTGAATAAGATGACCTGTGTCACTTCCTGGCTGAAGCGTTCAGGAGCCAGAGCAAGATGCTCAGCAGCCCATTCCCTTGAGGTAGACCAAAGCGGTTTGTGTTTCTGAGTCACCAGCTGGAAGGCAGCCCTGGAGAGCTGCCTAACCTGCCATGGAACTTGCATAAGTGACAGGGAAACCATGGCTGTGCTAAACCACTAAACAGCTGGCTTGGTCTGTCACCCTGATTACATCCGTCACTCACGGGGGTCTGTGTTCTCAAGGGTGGTCCAGGGGTGAACCAGCCTCGTCCCTTTTTTTACCCACAGTCCTCACTGTTAGCATCTCCCCTTCCCCTTTCCTCTCTCCTTCACACACCAGAATCTCTTAACTTTACCTCTGAAACCTGAACCCCACAGAGTGAAATGACTTGTCTAGAGCCACCCAGCACGTAAGTGGCACAGCCAGATGAGACAACAGACCCTCTGATTCCCCTCCAGCTCTCTCACCAGCCCTCCACCTGCAACTTCACATGTTAATAATGCTCTGAGCTTTCCCTGCCTCTCAATCACTGTAAGTGATATAATCCATGCTACATTAATGCACTAATTACCAACAGAGCACATTAGCATGCCCTAATCACTAACGAGAATTATTGTCAATTCTCCATGCTGCTTTCCAGTACCTGTGAAATGCTTGCTAGAGTTGGCGTGAAGAGGGAAGACGTAACACAGCAAACAATCAATTCACTTCATATTGACGACCAGTCAGGTGGCCCTTCTGTTACTGTTCTTTGTCAGCAAAACAAAAATCCGACAGAGTCCCCAAGGAAGGCGGTAGACATGTTAGGGATGTGGATGCACTCTGGAAATAAAATCCCTGCCTGGTTTAGATTCCCAGGCTGGTGTGGCTTCATGGCTGAGCACTGACCTATGAACCAGGAAGTCAGGATTCTATTCCTGGTCAGGGCACATGCCCCGTTGCAGGCTCCGTTCCTAGTAGGGGTCGTACAGGAGGCAGCTCATCAATGATTCTTTCTCAGCTTTGATGTTTCTACTTCTCTCTCCCTCTCCCTTCTTCTCTCTAAAATCAATAAAAATTTATTTTTAAAAAATAATAATAATTACTTTTTCTCATAGCATGAAGGAAAACTGGTGAAGTGAGGATAGGGGGCTCTAATTTATCATTCATTAAACACTTGGCTATTCTGAGTCATGGTCCTTGGTAGACACTTTACTGACATTCCATCTTCTGGTCCTTATCACAGCCCTGTGGATTAGGTAGGAGAATACCTATTGCACAAACAAGGAAACTGAGGCTCACAGAGGATGGGGAACTTGTCCAAGGTCATGTGGCTGTAAGTGGTGAAGCCAGGATATCAATGTGGGGTGATCTGCATGCTCTTCACTTCACAGCAATGCACTAATTCCATTTCACCCAGAATCTAAAGGGAGTCCTATTTAAGGCACAGGAATCGGCATATCCTCTGGGACTGTCGTTTAAGACACAGTCAGCCCCAGGCATTCTTTATGCATGCACATGCCCAGCACAGTGTTGAGCACTGGAAGCATGGAGAGAGGTAGATGTGGCCCTTGCCTGTGAGGCATCAGGATCCAACAGCACCTGCTGTAACTCAATTACAATTGCCTCAACCACACAACAAAACATGAGAGCACACAAAAGCATGAGCACAGAGGAGCCAAGGGAACTCAAGAGAAACTACTTAGGGCCAGTTTTGGAAGATCATTAAGCACCTACACCCAGATTTTGGGAGAAAGTGCATTCCACATGCAAAGGCACAGAGGTGTGAACAGGCATTCTGGTTTCAGTAAGGTCCATGGGCCAATTCTGTTGGAGCACAGTGTGTGCATGATCCAGTGTGCATGATCCTGTGTGCATGGTCCTATGTGCATGATCCTTGTTCATGGTCCTGTGCAAATGATCCTTGTACATGATCCTGTGTGCATGATGCTTGCGCATCATTTTATGTGCCTGATTCTGTGTGCACGATCCTGTGTGCATGAGGGGAAGGGGAGAAATAAGACTCTGGGGCAGGAGTCACTCTGGCAGACCTGAGCTAGATGTGAAGGCACCAGAAAGCAAACTGAAGTTCTGCGCTGGAGATGGTATAAACGGCGGGCTTTATGACAGAGCCCTCTGCTTGCTGTGGAAAGTGAGGTCCTGGACCCTGATGACAGGGAGCATTTTTAAAAATCCAATGCCAGGACCCCAGCCCAGACCACTTCAATGAGACACTGTGGAGGGACAGTCCAGACACTGGCGAATTGGTAAAGCTCATCTGGCAATTCCAACGAACATCCAGGATTCAGACTACTGGTGTGGAGGCAGGAGTGGGATTTGGGGGTTCATGCTGGAAAGTTGATTCTGGATAAAGAGAAAGGACCAGATTCAAAACAACAATATTTTAGGAGCTAAAATTGACAGTTGTGATTGATGAGATGTGGAAGCCAAGAGAGAAGGGGGAAGAGGGGAGTGGGAGGAGGCGCTCCATTTTTTTAACTTGATATATATATATGACACACACACGTGTGCATCACACATAATACTGCCAGAGATTCTAACAAGCCCATGAGCAATTATAGATGTTTTCCATCCCCATGGCGGTTATCTGCGACAGTCCGGAAAGATTACAATAATTCAAGAAAGCATACAGCGTGCTACACAGCCCATCTTCAGTACTAAGGGGTCCACATTCATTCCAGCCACACTGCACAGTCCCAAGGGCCCTTGTTTGCACGAAGCCACCCAGTTCTTGAAGGAGAAATGCCTGGGGAGTTCTCCGGGAGGATGAAATTGCCCTCTCGTTAGTGCATTATTTACTTTGACGCAGAATTCTAGCAGCTGCAGCGCAGGCCCCTTTGTTCACATGGTTGGGTAGGGAATGTAATAGGAATGCCATTAATTTGATGGTTTTCAAGGAGGTGATTTCCAATTTGAATTATTCTCGAGTTGTAAAATGAGCCTGAGCCAGTTTGTAAAACAGCAAGAAGTCAATGCACCATATAACCTTGATTTTTTTTCAAGTCCCAATGCCTTGAAGAAAAAAATTCTCCTCTGAACCCATGATAAGGGGGTAAAAAAAAAAAATGCCACCATCCTCCCACCCCCTAGGCAAATTAGCAAGACAAATGTTAGCAAAAGGTTCTGCGGAGGCACCATTATTTACAAAGGGAGAGGGAAGAAGATGCTATGAAATAAATCATGCTGACAGTTCAATCAAAAAAAAAATCAGAATACATTATGCTGCGTCTCAAGTGTTGGAAAGAAACTGGACAGGGAGAGCCAAGTATGTGCCTGTGTGCTTTATTTACCCATAATGGCAACCTGAACTCTGCAGGCATTGCCGGCTAATGAAATCTGCATGCTAACCTGGCGTGACAGGCTCATTCCATGTGCATTGTTTTGAATGCCAACCCCAAGCCAGCACTGTTCCAGGTATAGGGGATGCGAAGGTCAGTTAAGACAGGTGGGACTTCTGCTGCCATGAAGGTGCAATTCCAGTGGTGAGAGAGGTGAATGGGCAGGTGATCCACAAGCAAATGAGTGGGCTCTGATCAATAATGAATGTCCCAAAGACAGTGAAGCAGGAGGTACAGGAGAGACCAGCTGGGAGCTACTTTATGCTGGGGACTGCGTTAGACCTGTCTGTGGAGGTGACATTTAAGCAGAGAATCTAGAAAAAGAGAGCTGCAGGGAGGGACCCCTGGGGCAAAGGCTAAGGTGAGCATGTTCAAGGAACAGGGAGAGGTGCATAGGCCTGATTGATGAGAACTGGCTCATACACAGCAATGCGGGCAGGTGGGAGATGAGGTCTGAGAGAGAGGCTGAAGTCCTTGCCCCCACGACCTCTCAGGCCATGAGAAGGAGTTTAGATTTTATGCTGAGTGCATACTGGAGGCTACTGGAGGGTTTTAAGTGGAGAGGCAATGTGGTCTCATTTAAACATTTTAAAGACTCCTATGTGCTAGGTCAATAATTCAGTGTCGTGCTAGACTCTGTGAGGGATGAGAGAGATTCAGTGAGTGTGGGAAGGGTAATGAATATGAGTGGGATTGGGGCGAGAGAGAGGTGACCCACCAAGGACCTAACGGTGAGGAAGATGAGCTATTTAGAGACATTGGTGGTGAGAGGAAGGAGTGGACCATGGGAATAGCTTCTTGAGTGTCATTCAGTCATCATGATCAGCACATCCGACATTGTGTGCCAAAAGGGGCTGCCCTTTCCACAAGAGCAGGATCCAGAAGAGCAAACGTGGGCAGGTTTATCTCATGGGGGTGGATGCTAACTCTCAGAACAAGGATAAGCCTGGTCACTAGGTATGAGATGGGGCAAGGATGCTGCCTCAGATCTCAGTCTGCACTGGTGATTCTCAATCAGGAACAATTCGGCCCCTCAGACCATTAGGCAGCAACGTCTCAAGACATCTCTGTTGGTGTAACTGAGAGAGAGGATGCTCTGGCATCTGGTGGATAGAGGCCACAGATATTGCTAACATCCCACAGAGCACAGGACAGTCCTCACAACAGAGAAGCATCCGGCCCCATGTGTCCGCAGTGCCAATGTCGAGAAACCCTGGCCACACCCACGGCAGAGCTGGACAGTCCTGTGATCGTAGGCAAGTCCTTAGCCTCACAGTGCCTCAGTGTCTCCATCTGTCAAATGTTCTGTATTCCAGGCAGGTGAGTGTGGAGTGAGGCCATGAGGGTGATAACCACACTGGGCACTGGAGGAGGAAGACAGCGGTTATGTCACATGCTTTGGTCTGAGGTCTCAAAAGACATGCATGAGTGCGGCAGGTTGGGTAGCACTCTGACCTGACATCAGATTAGGGTGTGGAGCTGGGTTCCCTCCCACGCAGTGGGTCACTTTGGGAAGTGGCCCGGCTTTCCTGCGCCCTCCCAGCTCTTGGTCACATGTGCAGACAGAAACATACAGGTACAGGGATGATGAACTGGTGAGCCCCCCGCCCATCTCCACCCCGCAGAGCTGGGGTATCTTCCCCCAGATAAACCTTCTTAGTGGTACCTGAAGGCATCTCCACCTAATGCAACACCAACACGGTGTTCCAAAAACAATAGCTGAGACTCTCAGTGAGGGGCTCAGCACTGCCGACACCTGGGAATGAATGTTGCCCTGTGGGGCTGCCCTGGGCGCTGCAGGTTATTGAGCAGTACCACCAGCCTCTGTCCACTAGATTCAAGCAGCCCACATTTGAAATGAAATAATGCATGTAGACAGATGGGGTCAGATCTCATCTCTTCCTCTCCCTTACCAGTTATGTGGCTTTAAGCAAAGTCCTCATCCTCCTTGGAATCCTGTTATTTCATCTGTAATATAGGTCTAATATCTCTCTACAGTGAAGATGACATAATATGCAAAGTTTTTAGCACTGTGTCTAGCATGTAACTGGTTCTCGAAAAGTCCTTATTCTTGTTTCTCTCACATGGTAGAAGGTTAGACAGAGGAGAGGTGGCACTCAGTGGCTGTGTCCCCAGGACAGAGTCCATTCATAAAAAGCAGTCACACCTGTAGCAAGTGTGGCCCAATGCCCCTGTGCTGGGAGCAGAAACATGCTTTTTCACCCAGAGAGGGGGCCTTGTCGCCTATTGGGATAACTACTGTCATCACTAATGAAGGAGACAATGTTAGACTTTCCCTGTATCTGGAAGCTGCTGTGACCCCCACCAGGCTCAAAGGACCCTGCACTTTGGAGTCTTCCCCTTTAGGGGGAAGGAGACCAAGGGAATGAAGTCTTTATGGGGTCAACAAACATCACAGCCAGAGGGGAGGGCAGGGCTGGTCTCCCTGACAACCTGTTTTTAAACACTTCCAGAGGGAAATGAGTCCCCTTCCAGGGAGCTGCCTGTGTGCTGGCAGATCCAACAGGCAAGCAAAGCCCCTCGGGCTGGCCAGGGAGAGCAGAGGCTCTGAGGAGGTGGGGCTGCTTGCTAACTGAAGCCGTCTGTGAAGTGCCGACAGCCTCATGGGACATCGGCAGCATTCTCTGGAGAAGACGGCTAGTCACCTTCACAGTCACTGGAATGAGACAGGGAGGTCTGCAAGTGGCATGTTCAGAAGGATAGTGCTCTCAAAGCATTTTCTTCCCATAGTGCGTTGAGCTGGATAGAATAGATTAGGAGGGTTTAAGATGCATTTTTATGCTATTTTGGTGATATGGGGCCAACCATGCCCCCAGTTCTGTCCCACCTTTTATTCTCTTTCTCGGTGGAGTTCCTGCACGAGACAGATCTTTAGCCAAATAGAAGCAATGGATCACATTGTTATGAGTTGGGCCAAGTAGCATGCCCTTGATAGTCACTTTCTCCTAAACCCGAATCTGAACCATGCATGGACACAGTGAAGGGGACCTCTGGACATTAGGCCCACAGCTGACACAACTCGACAGGTAGAGATCACCCGGTGTATGTGGGGCAGAGGGACAAGTACAGAGAGAATATGGCTGGCCCTGGCCATTACTTAGCTAACCTACCCAGAAGAATCTCACAGAAAATGGCTGATAGAGACAGGGATACAAAAGGCAACTCCCTTGCCTTGGGGAATATACTTCAACGGTATTGTATATGCTCTAAAGTTGGGATCAGCAAATTACAGCCTAAGGAACCGAATATGATCCATTGACCATTCAACTCAATCCCCTATGCCTAGCACAGAGCCTGGGAGAGAGGAGAGAATAAGTTTATTGAATAGAATGGAATATGATTGAACCTGGAAAGACTGGTCACAGTTGGGCAGGATTGGGAGAGGATGGAAGGTGTTTTTTTTATGTCCTCAAACATGCCAGGGCTTTTATGTCCCGCCTGCCACCTGCATCCGCCTGTCTCCCGCACACCGTCACTAGCTAACCCACTTCATCACTCGTCCTTCAGGTATCAGCTTAGAGAGACCTGGCCCCATTCTGAGTGCACTGTCCCTCACCTGTGCTCCTAAAGTACTTTTGCCTGCCACTAAAGGAATTCTCCCACAATGATTTAGGTCTTCACATTTACCTTTCTGTCTCCCCCATTCGAATGCTGGCTCCGTGAGGAGAGGGACCTCACCGGTCTTGGTCACCTCTGTGATCTTAGCATTCAGCACAGTGCCTGGCACATAGTAAGGTGTCAGCACATAGTGAGGAGCTGAAAAGCTACTCTCTTGCCATTTTGACTCTGTTTTTCTTTTTATCCAACGTTCATTTTAACATTTCCCTAAACAAGCAGACAAGTTGGAAGGTCCATACCATGAACACTTAATTCAACAACTGTTAATATTTTATACCCTATATATTTTTTAAATAATATCAAACATTTTTTGGGCATTTACTATATGCCAAGCACTTGGTAGGTGCTTGGCAAATATTATTTGTTTAATCCTGACAAATAGCACAGAAAATAAACACTGTTGTTCTTTCTATTTTGTTGATGAGAAAACTGAAAGTTAAAGAAGTTGCATCACTTTTCAAATTCAAACAGCTGCTCGGTGTTGGATTCACAACCAGAGCTAGGATAGTAGCCCAGATTCCAGACTCCTGGGTCAGGCTGTCTCACAACCCCACAGCCATGTGACGTGCAGAGAATCCCAGAGATTGTGGGATTCTGTCACTTCCGGGGACTGTGAGGCGGCTTGTGAAGAGATGGCTCCAGACAGCAGCCAAAAGTCTGACTGACTGGACTGAGGCAAGGAACACAGGGAGGAAGTTCGGTGGCCACTCATCAGGGATTAGCGCCAACAGCATCCAGCCCAATCCCTTTCTTCCCTGCCATACATCTCTGACAGGACCATTATTAGTGCCTGGGTTCAGAAGCTTGCCACCTTGTATGATCTGAATTGATCCAGCAAAGAATTCTCTGAAAAGCACCATTAAGATGATTTATAGTCTAATTTTGGTTGCTATAGATTCCAGAGAGAACAAAAATCCCCCACTCGCTTGGAATTCAGGCAAAGGTTCCACTATTGATAGAGAAGCATGGCTGGCCAGGAAAAAGTCATATATATATATATATATATATATATTTTTTTTTTTTTAGTTTACAGCTACCACTCCTGGTTTGGGGTTGCTATAGCAACCGAGGGCCTGAGGGTTGGGGGAGAGCTCAAGAGATCTCAGGCTCAGGATTGCTGATGGATAGGTCTCTCGAACACTGTTTAGACACTTCAGTGCTAGGAGACAGATAACATTCGCTTATTTATTAAAATACATGTTGAAACACCAGTCGTCTCTCTGGCCCCGGCATTCCATCCTAATCATCGTTGTTAAGGCGCTGTTCACAGGCTACTGATAGGGCAGGAAGGCCATCCCCATGAGGGAGCTAAATGCCATTTTGGGGAGTAACATGCACAGGGCTTGTGCAGGCCTTGCAAGGTGTGTCATTACACTAATTTGCCATGATTGATTGCTTCACTATCCCCTCCTCGACTCCCTAGGCTCTCAGGGATTTTGAGGCAAGGCTAATTCCAGTAAAGACTTCTGCTCCTGGCTTTGAGGGCCTCTGGCTGGGCTTATGTCCAGCTGAGGCCTCTGATTTCTGTCCTTTCATGAGGATGACAGCCTCACCTGGATGAGTGGCAGTTCGCACCCTGAGCAGAGCAGATGTCATCGGGCACAGGGGCCGGATGTGTATGGCCTGTCAGAGGTGACACAGCTCAGGAGACGGCTTACAGCTGCAGTCAAGACAGGCTGGGCCGGGATCCCAGTGGAGGCTCATGCTAGATTTGTGGCTGAGGAAACCTCGTGGGTCCCCATTTACCTACCTGGAAATGGGACATTGACCTCGCCTCCATTTCTGCAGGGTTTATTGTATGCAAGGCACTCCCAGGAGGCCTCTGAGTGGATATGTTTATGCATTCCTCACAAGGCCTGCCATGTTAGGTGGTTCTTCTTATCTTGCAGATGAGGAAACTGAGGCTGGGTTTCTGAGATGCTCAGAAACTGGAGAAGCAGCAGAGCACCCAGGGTTCGGGGAGGAGTCAAGGAGAATGCATATGAACTGCTCAGCACAACACAATATGTGTGCAATAGCTGGTTCAGAGTAGGGGCTGCATAAATGTTATTAGGTATGTACCATTCATTTTATTTTTTCCAGTTTCATTGAGGCATAATTGACAAATGAGATTGTATACATTTAAAGTGTATAATGTGACTTGCTATGTGGATACTTTGTGAAATGATTAATACAACCCAGTTAATTAACACATCCATCACCTCACATAGTTGCCCTGTGTGTGTGTGTGTGTGTAATGAGTACACTTAAGATCTATTCTCTAAGAAAATTTCAAGTATAAGCTACAGTATTATTAATTAGAGTCATCAAGCTATACATGGGATCCCCAGCACTTACTCAACTTATAACAAGGCTTGTGCCCTTTAAGCAGCATCTCCCCATTAACTTTTCCATCCTTGGTGGTGGTGGCAGGTAGTAGGCCTTTCCTAACCAGCCGAAGCTCATCACGGTGACATTTGTCTAAGAGTGTCAGTAATCTTCAGACAGGTGTTTGGCTCTCTCCACTCCTCATGATATCAAATCAAGCTAATCTTCACATCAACCTCGTGAGATGAGCGTCATTTTCTCAACTCTGAGCTGAGGTCACACCGCTTGTAAGAGACATCTCTGGAATTTGAGCCCTTCTGTTCATGATCCCACAGTTTTATATTCAACTGTGAGGGTGCTCACATGAAACCATGGACGTGGCATTAGGCTGGGTCTCCCACAATCTTTTGTTCAATCTGCACATGATGTGTGAATGCCTCGGCAATATGCCTAAGCAAGAAATTCTCCAGGCTTGATTGAACACCTTAAGGGTGTATATTGAGGGCAGCTTCATAGTTAGAAAGTTCTTCCTTACACAAATCGCAAATACCCTACAACATGAGCTCTAATTCCAGAGCAACATAGATACAATGTCTTCACTCTTTATGGGCCGCTCATTCCATCACATACTTGAGGAGAATCATCATCATGCTCATCTTAAACAGATTTCTAATTTTTTCATTCATTCATCCGCCCAGTTAGTTATCTATTCATTCCACCAATATTTATTGAGATTCTATTGTGTTCTAGATACTGTGCTAAACACTGGGCTACAGTGCTGGATGGGACAGTAACAGTACTGCCTCCATGTTGTTGACATTTTAGTTGGGAAGAAAGACACTATTTTTATAAGTTATTTGATGGTGACTCAACAATTATAAAGAAGAAATAGAATTATAAAGGAGAACTATAAGAATCTATGGGGGTACATAACCAGAAAAAAATAGGAATTGATTTGGAACTTGCCTTCCCCGTTCTTCCTGTCTTGATGTGGGGATGACAGCTGGTGATGTGGTAGCCTTATTGTGCACATGAGAAGGAGATGCTAATAGCTGAAAATTCTAGAGTAGATACACAGAGAGAGCCTGGGTCCTTGATAATACTCATGACTTTCTCAACAAACCTGGAGATGCTTATGTGTCCTTATATTTTATCTAGCTACTCTTTGGATAGAGCTCTGTGATTGCTATTTTTCATGAACATTTCTGTTACTTGCACATGGAAGCATTCTTACCTACCACTTGGTGTCTTGTTATGCTTCTTTTACATACAGCCATGGGCAGGCTCAAAAGGCGAATTTCAAAAGTTTACAGAAATTTTTAAATAGCAGAGTCAGATTTCTGTCCCAGGTTCTATCATGTTCCAAAGCCAAAGTTCCTAACCAATACTGCCCTGCTGTACTTAATGAGTGTATATTTTCCTACTCTGCCTTCTCTCCTCTATATATTTAAGTCCCATTTTGAAATCAAGTCTGAATCTTGGGCCTTCCATCAATCTTTCCATGGTTAAGGCAATCCACAGAGAACGCTTGCTGCATTATTCCTATTTCTTCATTTCTACAGTTTGGCACTTACTGGTTCTCTAATGCTTCAAGTGCATAGTACCTTGTGTGAGAATAAACCAATTATCTTTTCTGTCAAAAAACAGTGTAGACAGCTGCCATTTTGAGCTGCATACTTGGCAGCTGCCATGTTGGCTGCATAGCTTGCAGCTCCCCTGAAGTTGCCACCTTGAAAAAGCAAAGGCCAACCCCTCCCTTTGAATTAGCCAATTGTGTAAGACTGTGCACCTGATTTCCACTCAAGGGCAAGGGACAGGTCACGTGCATCAGAGATTATAAAGCCAAGCAGACTGCCTGCTGGGTGTGCGCGTGCTTCCAGCCCATGAGTGCACATGCTTCTATGTAGAAGTAAAGATGTTTGCCTTGCTGCCTGGCTCCTGAGCATGTTTTGTGTTCAACCAGGACCCCTGAATTTAGGGGCTTGCCTTATTTCTAACAATTTGGTGGCACACCCAAGATACTGTTTGTCACCACAGGAAAGTTGGGCCCCTCTCCTGGGGAGGGTGCCCTGCTGCCAAGTTGCAACAGCCTTAGTGAGGAGGGACAGTCATTACCCCTGGGATGACTACAAGCTTGTGATCAAGAGTCAGCCAGCAATACAGGAAGGGCCCAAGCAAGACCTATGGCAATCAGGTAACCTCATGCATAAGCCAAGGAGGGAAATAGGTCTGAGTACTATTTTTGGTGATTGGGTATCCTTGGAGATTGGGGGTATGTGACTGGGATATGTCTTGGACATAAAGTGAGTGCAGAGTTCTGATCTGCAGTTTAATTCTCCTGCAAGGGAAGTGGCCAGAAAGGGACAAAGCATATCTTGGGGAATATGAGAAACCTCCAACATGGGGGGCTGAGTACATAGTCACAAGGGACTTGCCAAGGATGGGAAAGAGAAAAGAGAAATTCTAGGCCTAGGGAATACATTCCCCCAAAATAATCCATTGGGAAAATGCTGAGATTCTAGAGAGAGACAGTACCCCAAACCAGGGACAGAAGACATTGCTCCTGGTGTAAACTTTTAGTGTTGCATGCACCTGTATAAGAGTGTTTGTTAATGTTTTATGTTTCTTTGTTTTTTAGTTTAATTTGCTTAAAGATGGAGCAAGTCCCACCTTGGGGGAAGCCCAGTTGTGTGTGGTGGGCCTGAACCCATGACAGATTGCAGGATGTCCCAGCATCCTGCAATCTTGGGGATTCATCTTGCTCTCCCTGGCAGAGTGTTGACCCGCCAGAAACTCTTAGCAAGTAAGATTTCTGTCTGTATGTCTGTAAAATAGGGACTTTAATTTTCTCTTCCCTGATTTATGATTTTTTGTGCTGGGTTAAAAATTTAAGATTCTAAGACTAATTTAAAAGTGTAAAATTTGTAAAGGTTGCAACCCAGGGAAGTTTAAAACAAAGGCCAGCTAATTCGAGCCTAACGAACCATTGTCTTCCCCACCTGAGGCAAAGCAGGAGGGGGAAGGAAAAAAAGACTGAGGTTTCCACGAGGCAGAATGGGAGGTGGTACTTGGGTACTTGCCAAACTCAGCAGGGCAGAGAAATTTGCAAAACTCCACCCAGCATCACATCCATTCAAGATCCAGTTATCAGCATTGGTATTAACCAGAACAGAACTGGAATGGAACCAGAATGGGACCAGGATGAGACAGGAATGGGAATGGGATGGAAGCAGGTGGCCTGTGCCTGCTTGTGATGTTACAAACTCATGCAAGCCAGCCGAGGTGAAACTAAGGCTGACCTTGGGGGCACAGCAGCAAGAGAATGGGCGGTTCTTGAATGAAGATGGACCACATTCCAAAGGTGGTCCTGGAGGCATAGGACTCCCATACAGATTAGCGTGTCCTTTCTTTGAACAGAAAGGGTAATCATAGTTAACAGCATAATTAGAATAAAATGGTACTTTCACATTGAGTTATCTCTGTTACAAAATTAATCAAGAAAATGCTTTAGGTAATAATTGGCTTTAAAAATCTCAAAGTTGTTAAGATATAGTAAATAGATGTAACTAAAATGAAGACTTTAGATAAAGCTTTACAGTATTATAAATATGTTAATAATGAAAATCCAGTCACTCAAGAGGAGACTGGCTGTGCTCTCTATTGGAAAAAAGTGTCAGTCTTCTTTCTCCCTGTAAAGGTAGAGAAGACTAAAAGAGAACAAGGGCAGAAAGGAATGAGACACTTGCCCTGCCTTCCCCTCCCTATGCAAACCAGGGATAATTTGAGGGAATAGCCAACTGATGATTTACAATCCCAGCCTCCCCCCGCTCCCCCCCCCCCCCGCCAGGAAAGCTAGCTTGATAAGGCCACTGTGCCATCAGAAACCAGCTTTTCTAGGATGCTAAAGAAGTTGGACCAATGGAGAAAAAATATTTAAAACCTCTGCTGGAAGACTCAGCTGACTAGCTAGACTAAAAGAAGGGGGAGTGGTTTGAAAGTCAGCTAGGACTATGTGGAAAAGGGAGCACTTGGCTGGCCCTGGTATGCTTCCAGCAGATGTAAAATTTCCAAACCCAGGTGCCCCAGTGGGACCTTAACAAGGCCCATAGGGAATACATGAGAAATCTCTTAGGAAACTAATAATTAAAGGGATTAGGGAAGCAGTTCCCAGGTCTCAGAACCCAAATAAAGCCTTCAATATTCAGCAAGACAAAGAAGAAGGGCCTTCCAAATTTTACCAAAGACTAAAAGATCAAATGAGAAAGTACTCTGGGCCAGACCCTGATGACCTGTTGGACCAAGAAATATTAAAAATTACATTTTGTCATCAATAGGTGGCCTGACATTTCAAGAAAACTGCAAAGGTAGAGAACTGGAAGGACATAAGTACAGAAAAGCTGTTAAAGAGGCTCAGAAGATCTATGTACATAAGAATAAGAAAGGAAAAAACAGAAAACTAACATGATGTTCACAACTATAGAACAAGCAGCCTAGGGAAGGGCTGGCCTGGAGGGTCAAAAACAGAAGCCACAGCAATAACCTTAGATGTTATCTCTAAGGAAGAATATAGCAGTTTAAATCTAAGCCTGCTCCTATAATAATTTTCCTAAGTAACTTAAAGGCTTTGGAGCACAGCTGGGTAAAATGGCAAACATCTAAATTTTAAAAAAAAAAAACTGAAACATTAACATCTAGACAAGTTTTAATTTTCCTGCTCTTACTTTTTTATTGCAGAAGGTGTCTTACACTTCGTTGAAGGTATATTTTCTTGAAAGTAAGAGCGTGTTTAAAGTGTGTGCATAAATGTTAATCTAACTTTTTGGTAATCATTGAAAAATTAAGGTCTCTAAAAGTTAAGAATTATACTTAATGGCAGGACTGAGGCATGGTTATGTACTTTTAACGGACATAGAAAGAAGATTTGAAGGCGATTTTGAAAGTGAAATTTGTGAAGGTTGTGTATGTGATAAGAGGAAAAGAGAAATGTTAAAAGGGAATTAATTAAATGATACAAGCCAGTAAGCCAGGACAAGAAGAACAGGGAAACAGATATTTAAACAGCAGTTTGCAACCATCTAGAAAACTCTATCTTTCCTAAACCAAGGACTCTTAAGAGTAGATTATTTTTATTTTGCCTCCCTAAACAGAGGGTAAATAGCATATGTTAAAGTACTCGAGGAGACTAATAGCAGAAATCCAATTATTTATATATAATCATTTGGTAAAATCAAGTTTGACAACCTTTGTAGAGTTTGAATTTTAAGAAAAGAAAAAGATTTTTTTTTTTACCTAGAGTTGGCTGTAGTGATTCCAATAGGCCCTGGATTCCCTCAATATCTTCCTACAGTGGAAACTAGGAACCAATTTCTTAAGAACTATGTACTGGGTATTTCCTTGACTTTAATCTTTCTCAGGTTAAAAGGCCTCCTGACCCAAGGCCCTCTTGAAGTCCAGTTCATCACTATCAACCAGAAGACTGTTTGTTCTAATCAAGTCTTGGATAGGAAATAAGTCTTAACTGTCTTGCTTACCACAGAGATTGCTGTTCAGATTGCAGAGCAAGGTTGGACCCATCACACACGGGTTAAGGGTGGACACACCTCAACTTGAACAGCAATACCAGGACATATGCCCTTGAAATGAATCCTAAAAACTATGAGCTGTCTTAATAACCATCATGTACTGAATTCTATTGGCTTTAGAGATCTGGCAAACTGCAGGGGCTTACAATGTGGGCTGGAGAAATGTGTATAATCTGGATCATGCTTACCCAGTTAAGTTATTGATTACAGATAACTTGAATGACTTGGATATTTCAGCCTTTAGGTCAGAAGATTGGGTAGGACTAGATTTAGGAGTAGATGTCACAGGACAAGATCACTTAGGCCACTGCCACTACCATGCAAATAGAAGTAAGATATAAGGGAATGAGTGCCTGGGTGAAATGGATTACATAGTCTGTTCATGCCTTAAATAAAAGCAACTGTTATGCTTGCATGACAGGAAGACTAGAGGCCCAAGTGGTCCCATTCCCATTCGGATGGACCTCAGACAGTAACGGGATGGAATGTGTGTTTGCCTTGTATCAGGAGGTAAAACACTTCCTATAAGACTCTTGCCCTGTTGTTCCCATATTCAACAGAGGTAAAGAGCAAGGACCCCTAAAACTATCTGTCCCCATCCTCCAATGTAAACTATACCCCCTGCCTCTCAATGGGGGAACAGTGCTCAGAGTTTATGAGAAATTTATCTGGATGCGTAAAGAAGCCAATCATGCTGCATAGTCGATACCTCATGCTGATGTCTGGTGGTGTCATGGGGGACCCTGACTTGGGCCTTGCTCAGCACTTGGAGTGGACTTGTGCTCTGATATAATTGGCTATCCCTTTCACATTGGCATATCGTAAACCTTTTTCAATGGACAGATAGACTAGAAAGAGGAGAGATAATCTAGGGGGCTCCTTTGATCCCCGTATGCACACAAATCCCATTGGGGTTCCAAGAGGAGTGCCAAGGAGTTTAAGGCTAGAAATCAGATTGCTGCTAGGCTTGAGTCTGTTCTGTGCTGGTGGCCCACTGTGACTAAGAATGTGATGGATTAATTATATTTTCTAGAACCAGCAAAGGCTTGTTAACTACGCTTGAAATGCAGCTAAAGGTATAGCTGAACATCCAGATGCCAGCAGTAGAATGACCTGGGAGAGTAGGTTTGCCTTGGATATGATTCTGGCAGAAAGAGGAAGAATATGTGTAATGTTTGGGTCAGTGCTGCACATTCATCTCTTATAACACAGCCAACTGACCATCATTGAGTGAGCTGGAACCTGGGATCGAGGGTCCTTTCTTTAATGCACTAGAGCCATGGTGTCCACATTCACCCCTTTGATTAGGAGCTACAGTGATGGGATGTCACATCATCCCATGTCTTATCCAAGGGCTAATTGAAACCACATTGACCAAACAGTAAATTAGTCTTCTCCTAGACACTATAGAGCACGAAAGTCAATAGAGGTCAGCCAAGTTTGAAGAAAAGAATTTAAATTAAAAAATGGGGGAATTGTGAGAATAAACAAATCTCTTTCCTGTCAAAGAACACTGTAGACAGCTGCCAATTTGGACTGTGTAATTGCAGCCATCATGTTGGCCGCATGGCTTGCAGCTGCCCTAGGGCTGCCATCTTGAAAGAGCAAAGGTCAACCCTTCCCTTTGAATTAGATAATCGTGAAATTCTGTGCACCTGAGCCTCAATCAAGAACAAGGGACAGGTCATATGTGTCAGGGATTATAAACCCAAGCAGACACTGCTTGGTCGGTGTGCACGTGCTTCCAGACCATGTATGTACACCCTTCTACGTAGAAGTAAAGGTGTTTGCCTTGTTGCCTGGCTCCTGAGTATGATTTGTGTTCTACTAGGACCCCTGAATTTAGGGGCTCGCCTTATCTCTAACACTTGGGCCCCACCTCGTTGCATGCTTCTTAAGGGCAGAGAAGTCAGCAAATGTAGATGAATATCAGGGGATTTGGAGGTTGGTTTAATTCCTGGTTCTATCTTTTCACTGTTGTGTGTCTTTGGGGGGAAGTCAGTTCATCAGTCTGATTTATAAAATGAAGACCATAATGTGGTCTTAAGTTATTAGTGAGAAAACTATTTGTAGAGCAATTAGCAGAGTGCCTGCCTCGTAACAGACACGCAAAATGATAGCTGCCACTATTATTATTGTATTTTTATTCCTTGTGTACTTTCCTAGTGTGCGGCAAAAGGACGACAAATAGAACGAATTCAATAAGCAACCATTAATAGAATGGTCCATTGACTATTTCATTAAGAGCTTACTGAGATGTCATTTTATTCCAGACAATGTGCTAAGTATTTGACTGTAAAGATTTTTAAAAAGTCAAATAAAATACCCTTGGACAAATAAACAGATGACTATAATTCAATGTGACAAATTCAATAATAAAGAAACTCACAGGGTTGGGAGGACACAGAAGAAGCATGCTTACCAAATCTAGGAAAGCTTCCAAGAGGAGGTTCCAAGTTGACACCTACAGAATAGCAGAAATGGCATTACAGGCTCTGAGGTTGCTTCCCAGCCCCCAGGGCTTATTATCCTTGCTGGGAGTAAGTTATAGGAACAGCAGACAAAGGAGTGGCATATGCACACCTGTAAATAGTGACTCAGATTCATGTTTTTGATAATTGCTTTTGCATCTCAGGACTCCTCTATGGAGGCTGGGTTAGCTGGAAACAAGCCTCCTTTTCAAGCTCACTTTCATTTCAGCTTTTCCTCCTTTGTGGTAAACATACAAGTCATTCTGTGAACGTTCTCTCATTTCCTTTGAGGCAGGATGCATATTCTTAGAAGCAGCCTACTGAGAAACAAAGGTTAATTCTGCAGGGAATGAATTGCCAAAGCCCTATTCTCATTTGAAGTTTTGATTGAGGGAAGCAATGTGGGTTTTCTTTACTTTGCAAAGTTCCCTCACATCTCCATCAGAGGCAGATCTGTTTCCAGGCTTCTTGCATGGGCACAAGTCACTGGTGAGGTTCTGATTCTGCTGTTCAGAAAAGGCAGGAGCCTGGCTTTGTCGCTGCCTATGGGACCTTTGGTGGTGGGTGCTCAGTTGGGAGGCTCGGACCTGCCAACCTGGCTGCATACAGGGTGCTTAGAGTCAATGGGCAGGAACAAGGCTGACAATAGTCTTTAAATATGACCCCTAAGGTTAGCGCATTTATGAAATATCAGAAGGTCACAGAGGTCACCCTCAGTGGTTATTGGAAGCTGTGTTCCAGCTGGGGGCTCTGACTGGCACCATATGGTTTGAGTGGAAGAAAGCTTGGTCTCAAGCAGCTTTCCAAGAGCTCCTTTTGCTCTGCGATTAGGATATTGCCATATAACATGGAGTGTTTGCTGGATTTCAGGGTGACTCACACACTCACCAAATATTAATGAATATTGCTAGGTACAAGGAGCAATTCCAAATAGCAGTGGGCAAGCATGGCTGCCACCCATGTTTTCAAAGTTCTTGTACTGCACACAGAAGGCAAGGGAGGGGTGGGATCCACTAACCAAGCTGTGAACCCATGCGACTGTCTGCCAAGAAGGTGGGCATTTTCTCAGCCATCTGTTTATAGGGCAAATTTCTCTAATAAACGAGAAGCTGCTGTCTATGCTAGCCTTGCTCTGCATGCAAGACAGTCATAGTGCTCACTTCTACCTTGAAGGGAAGGGGACGGGCCTGGAGACATGCACTGTGAGCTGCTTGGGAACCCGGTGCATGCATTTGTCCCTTCTGGAAGAGTTTAGATATGAGCTGCCTTATCATATCCTCTTAAAGAACCCTGAAAAGAATTCATTCTCATAAGTGCATTAGGTGAATAATGTAAAACTTACTGGTGACTCCATGGGGTAAACAGACAACTTACTAATACTCAAAATGACTTCAGATTATGCCAAGTGCTCAGAAGGAAATGAACAGTATGGTGCTCATGCAGTGAGGGGGAAGGGTGTTTCCTTAAACAAGTGGTCCATATAGCCTTCCTTAATGATTAGCATTTGAGCTCAGATTGAAGGTACAAAAGACCGAACCACTGAAAAGCCAGGAGTCCAAGGTATTCAATGAATCCAACAGTCTAAGTAGAGCAAGCATGTCAAACTCAAGGCCCACATGCCTCATTTATTTAGCCCATGTTAGCCTTTGCATTTGACATGCCTGAACTAGAGCAGTGGCTCTCAACCTTTTTAATGCCATGAACCTTTAATATAGTTCCTCATGTTGTGGTGACCCCCCAACCATAACATTATTTTCGTTGCTACTTCATAACTATAATTTTGCTACTGTTAATGAATCCAATATAAATATCTGTGTTTTCTGATGGTCTTAGGTGACCCTGCTAGCCTAAGACCATCGGAAAACACAGATATTTACATCATGATTCATTAACATTAGCAAAATTACAGTTATGAAGCAATGAAAATAATTTTATGGTTGGGGATCACCACAACAGGAGGAACAACTGAATTAAAGGGTCGCAGCATTAAAAAGGTTGAGAACCACTGAACTAGAGGGTGCTGTACATGCATTTCCCAGGACACTGATCTCGGGGGAGGAGAGCTTCCCCGGGAAAAGCTACTGTGCTCCCATCCGGGTCCTGACATTGTGCACATGCTCAGAATCGATCGATTTCTTGCTATTCTTGGAGGGTAGAAAGGCTTTGCAAAACTTGACCTCTCCCAAGCATTATCAATAGAGCTAATAGTGATGCTGTCAGAAATGTCCACTAACCATCAGCCATCAGGGCTTTCTCAGTTCTATGCTCTTGGTTCAGAAATTCTGCTGCCCTTGGAATGTGTCAATGTGCATTAAAGATTCTTTCCTTACAGAAGTTCAATTAGGGTTTGATATTGATTCATTTTATGGCTTATATTTTTACATGTTTATGTGTCTGTTTTCACCATAGACTGTGAATCTCTAGGGAGCAAGCACTCTGTATCTTTCCATTTTGCGCTCCAACACTAAAACAGTGTATGTTTTAAAACAGACATTTAGTGAATGCTGTTGTGTTCTGATGCTCCCACACCCAACAGGTATGTTGTTTATTTTATTTTATTTGTTAATATTTTAAAAGTATATTTTATTGATTTATTTACAAAGAGGAAGGGAGAGGTATAGAGATTTAGAAACATTGATGAGAGAGAAACATCGGTCAGCTGGCCTCTGCACACTCCCCACTGCGGATGTGCCCACAAGTAAAGTACATGCCCTTGACTGGAATCAAACTTGGGACCCTTCATTCTGCAGGCCAACGCTCTACCTACAGTACCAAACTGGTTAGGGCTGGTGTGTGGTTTAGATACTTTTGATTAACTTATAGCATTGACAGACAGCGAGATAACTAAAAAAATCCAAAGTCACCTCTTTAGGCTGATGACATTCACCTAGGCATGGTGGGCAATTCGAGAGCTGGGTCCATGCATTTTCCCATAGGTAGTCTAGATATGAACTGCCCCATCATATCCTATTAAAGGGCCCTAAAAAGAATTCTCATAACTGCATTAGTGAATAATGTAAAATATACTGAAATTTCCATGGAGTAAATAATGATTTTATATTGCATATTAAGTTCAAAAACCTAAAATCTCTCTGTAAGCTTTCTTTTAACCAAAGTCCGTTCTTCCTTTCTGTCTGAGGACTGTATTCTCTCCTTCATTTCCTAAAAAGCCAACGAATTCAATGACATCTCCTCCTCCGTATTTCTTGAGCATCTACTGTTATCCAAATCATTTGTCAAAACTTTCCTTCTAAACAATTACTGTACTCTGTTTAAGTGTTTTCAAAACAGCTTCTAAAAGAATATGACAGTCTCTATATCACTTGCCCTATAGTTCTTGAAGTGTTTTTTTTAATAGTGAGTGCTCAGTTAACAGCTAGATTCATAATAGTACAGTGCAATCTATGCCATGCTGCACTATGAACAAAACAAGAGCTTCTAAGCGTTCTCAGGCTATTCGAGATCCAGCCCATTTTTCGGTTGCTAGGGGAGTCACTGCTGAGCTTCATCATTATCCGATGGCAAAACAAAGTTTCCTCAGCCCCGGACTTGTCAGGAGAGGGTAACTCCAGACTGGTAAACAGTGAATAACTTCCAAGTGTGTGCACATACATATGGATGGGTTTAAACTGTCTCTTACCTAGCTACTTTATAGTTTAGGAACTAGTTTGATGCCCAAGACACAGAGACCTTAGATAGTGACTGCTCCATCATCTCCTCCTTCCTTATATTGGCTTTTTAGAAGTCGATCTTGCACAAAGCTCACAACACCTGCCTGAATGCACTCCCTCACCTCCACTAACTGGACTAGAGCAGGCACGGGACCCCAGAGGACCCAATCATCTTCTCTCTCCTCTGGAAAGGAGGTATAGTTACGGAAGGAGAAGCTGAACCAGAAGCTCCTGTAGGCCGTGTGTAAGAAGGTGACTGAGAAGAGGAGTGGCACTGGGGGGAAGAGATGATGTAGTCAGAGACAGAGTGAGAATTCCTGATGGCTTTAGCTTCCACGAGGCTTGCTGCATCTGTCTCCATGAGATTCTCTCTGTCTTTACAATAGCTCCACTTTCTATTTGTCCTCCTTTGAGTGTGTGTCTGGACCACAAACCAAACTATCTCTGACCAAGCACCCCTTTCTCCAAACAGAAACAACCATCCCATTTCTGTGACCTCCCCGTGCACCTTGCACATGTGCCCCTCTTAACACATGGAGTTCTAATCTATCACTTACAGATTCCTTCCTAACCAGGATGTTGGAAGACTGAAGTCAAGGTCTGTGAGTTTGTCCCTTATCCCTGCTCCCTAACTCTGCACTGGAGACATAGTAAATGCCCAATAAATGTCAGCTGAATCAGATCGAGAACAATGTCATCTGCAGAATGAAATCATGTACTTATCAAGTTATCCTAGGCCCTCACTGTTTCCACAGAAGACCACAATCAGCTTAAGCCATTTCTTTACAAGGTGCACCAATTACAGGCCGCTTTGGGGACTCTTTTCTAAAAATAAGCCCATTCCTTAATTGCATCACTGACTCCTCGGACCCCCTGTTGGGTTTTTGAATGCACACTCTGTGCAGGCCTGCATGCACAATACCGAAGATTGCCACCAGAGGCCTTTTTCATTATGGAATAAGCCCTTGATTCACCTCTCCAGACTAACGGGATCACACAATTAGATGTGCTGGACATTTTTTCTTTTGTTTTCTTCTGATTATAAGGATCATGCAATTGGAGACGATGTTATGGTGGCATCATGGGTAATTTTGTACCCACTTCTCTGGATCAGAATCCATTTCTGCACAACACCTATCTTGCTCTGCCCCAGCCGTCAGCAGCCCTTGATCCAAAGCTTAGTATGGGTTCACAAAGCCGTCTTTTCTGCCACTACAACCATGAGTTTGTGACAAAAACAAGGCATTGAGGGAGTTTTTTTTCCCCTTGCAGACTATGTAGTTCACCAAAATGCTGCCAAATGGGATTTAATAAAACAGAATTTCAACTCAGAAAACAAAATTGATGGGGTTAGTCAATTTTAAAAATCTGTATTTAAAAACAATAATATGAAATGTTTATCCAAGTGTGATTGAAAAACGTGACTAAACTGGGTTTTGTTAGAAACAGCATGGAAATCATTAGAAATAGTATGGAAAAGTGCCCATCTGTGCTCACCTCCCCTCAGTTTTGCTTGGGTATTTCAGAATGAGCTAATAAGAAATAGTAAAACCTGTTTTACATTGCAGTTCCTTGTGAGAATCGATAAAACCTGAATCTTTATACATTGAAAAATCAAATATTTAGAACGTCATGTGTACATAATCTATATATATGAAAGGCTAAGTGACCATCACATCTGAAACAACCAAATGGTTGACCCAACAGGCTGTGTGGGGCAACCAGGCTGGCAGGAGAGTTAGTAAGGGGTGACCCAATGACCGAGCAGTGGGCTGTATGCGGCAACCAGGCCCACAGGGGGAGCAGTTGGGGGTGACCAGGCTGGCAGGGAGGGGGGGGCAGTAAAAGGCAACCAAGTGACTGAGCAGAAGGCTGCATGGGGCGACCAGGCCAGCATGGGGGTTAGTGAGGGGTGATCAAACAACTGAGCAGCAGGCTGCATGGGGTGATCAAATAACTGAGCACCAGACTGCGTGGGGCAACCAGGCTGACAGAGGGTGAGGGGTGACCAAATGACTGAGCAGCAGGCTGCATGGGGTTACCAGGCCCATTGGGGAAGGGGGAGGGAGTTGGGAGTGACCAGACCACAGGGGGGGGGCAGTGAGGGGTGACCAAGCCAGGGGGAAAGGGGGAAGCTGGGTGTGACCAGGCCAGCAGAGGGGACAGTTAGGGGCAATCAGGTAGGCAGGCAGGTGAGCAGTTAGAGGCTAGTAGTCCCGGATTGTGAGAAGGATGTCCAACTGCCAGTTTAGGCACAGTCCACGGCAGTCGGACACTGCTTGAGGGGTCTGGGATTGGAGAAGGTACAGGGTAGATTTAGGGGACTCTCCCCTCTCATGCATGAATTTCATGCACTGGGCCCCTAGTCTATATTATAAAAGGCCTGTGGTCCTCATGCTGTAATGACCAAAGACCAGTGCAGGTAGGCAGGGCTATGAGCATGGCGAGGTGTGCACAGGTGGACAGAGCCATGCGATTTTGCACACTGGGCTTCTATTTTGTACATAAATGCATAGGAGTTTAATTCTATCTTATATTGGGTATTCCTGAATTAGATACTTGATTAGTAGGCCACTTGATCTATGTGTAATGGGAGTTCTCAAACCAATAAGGCACATTTGAAAATCAGTGGAGCTATTATGATGTTTGATCCTCAGATCAATTACATTAGAATCTCTAGGTATGATATCCAGGCCTTGGTGTTTTTGTTTGTTCACCCCCCCCCATACACACACACTTTATATTAGGCCTTGGTGTTTTTTAAAGTGCCTCAGACAAAAGCCATATTCCTCAAAAGGATTTGGGGGATATAAATCATCTATTTCCATTAAACAGCAAACCTCTTACTTCCCAAAACATGTCATAAACCATCTTATCCAGGTATGCAGGACCTAGACAGGATAAAAAGGACCAGACTTGGGGCTCTAAAATACAGATAGGGTGCATAGGCACAAGTTAGATACCTCAACAAGCACATCCTCCATCAAAAAAATACAAAACATACTTTCTATTAAGTAACCTTAGTATGGATGAGGGTCAGAGTAAAGATTGGTGCTGAACTGTTATCAGTTTGTATATCCTGGGGGCAGGGAGCACAGGATGGGGACAGTTAGTGGTCACTATCAGGAATTAGTCACCAATCGTTCTAAATTTCTTAGATTCTCCGCCCTCCTGATTACAAAGTACAAGCTAGAATAATCCTATTTAATAAAAGAGTATTATGCAAATTGACCATCACTGCAACACACAAGATGGCTGCCCCCATGTGGTCAAAGATCCTGTCCCCATGTGGCCACAAGATGGCCACCACAAATGGCCATCAGGGGAGGGCTATTGGGAAGGACCAGGCCTGCAAGGTAGAGCAGTTGGGGTCAATCAAGCCTGCAAGGAAGGGCAGTTAGGGGTGACCAGGCTGGCAGAGGAGAGAATTTGGAGGCACCCAGGCCTGTAGGGGAGGGCAGTTAGGGTCAATAAGGCTGGCAAAGGAGCAGTTAGGCATCAATCAGGCTGGCAGGGGAGTGCTTAGGGGATGATCAGGCTGGCAGGCAGAAGCGGTTAGGGGCAGTCATGAAGGCAGGCAGGTGAGCAATTGGGAGCCAGCAGTCCTGGATTGTGAGAGGGATATCCAACTGCCCGTTTAGGCCTTATGCTATCTGGGTCGGGCCTAAACAAGCAGTCAGACATCCCTCGAGGGATCCCAGATTGTAGAGGGTACAAGCTGGGCTAAGGGGTACCCCCCCCATACACAAATTTCATGCACTGGGCTTCTAGTGTGAAATAGCCAGCAACCCTCCCAAGAGAATAAATAAGACTTTTTAGATGTATGGATAGGACATTACACCCTCCCAATTATAAAACATTTACATTAAATATTTAACTATTATTTGGTTGGTCAATGGTTATGATGTGTCCACTGATGAGGTGAAGTGAAATCTGCACAATCCAATTGAAGTAAAGGATACCTGCCTCTGGGAGGAATTCAGGTTGGGAAGGACCTTAGAAGTCAAGTAATCCACCTTCTATAGTGTATGTATTCTGAGGCCCAGAGAGGACTAAAATGAAGGTTCTAAATTCTGAGACCACTCTTCCTCCCTTATTCTGAAAGTCTATTTTTCTTGATCCCATCAGCAGTTTACTTCTATTTATTTTTTTCCTTTTTTTTTTAAAATATATTTATTGATTTTTTTACAGAGCGGAAGGGAAAGAGATAGAAAGTCAGAAACATCGATGAGAGAGAGACATCGATCAGCTGCCTCTTGCACGCCCCCTACTGGGGATGTGCCCGCAGCCACAGTACATGCCCTTGCCGGAATCGAACCCGGGACTCTTCAGTCCGCAGTCCAACGCTCTATCCACTGAGCCAAACCGGTCTCGGCTATTTTTTTCCTTTTTATTGAATTTATTGAGGTGACACTGATTCACAAAATTATACAGGCTTCAGGTACAAAATTCCACAACACATCATCTGTACACTATATAGTGTATTCACCGCCCCAAGTCAAGTCTCATTCTATCACCATTTATTCCCTTTCCACCTCCCTACAACACCCTTCCCCCATAATCACCACATTGTTGTCCATGTCCATGAGTTTTTTCTGCTTTTTCTCTTTTTTTTTTTGCTCAATCTCTCCACCACCACTACCAGCCTCCAAACTACCCCATTCCCTAACAGCTGTTTGCTTGCTCTCTATCTATCAGTTTGTCTCTATTTTGCTCAGCTGATTTTTCAAAGCACTGGTTCCTCACTCCCCTGTGGTGGATTAATAGTATTTCAGGAAGAACATGGCTGCAGGAGGATAAAGAGTCTCCATAGCTGAACTGGGCAGAGCTAAGACTTACACACTAGTCTCTTTCTCCTAATCTAGAATAAGCAAAAGGTGTTGGCCCCAGATAAACCAAACACATTCTAGCCTGAACCACAAGCTCAGAAGAGGATTAGTTGAGTCATCTAGGAAAGGACATTCACCTTTTTGAACCTCGGTTTCCTTAAAAGTAAAATGCATATAATGAAAAATTCGTCTTGCAGGATAACTGGGAAAATAAAGTGTGATCACCAAGGGTCAGCAGACTTTTCTGTAAAAAAGGCCAGATAGTGAATATTTTAGGCTTAGTGGGCCCATGAGGTCTGTGCTGCATATTCTCTCTCTCAAGACTTTGAAAATGTAAAAAAGTAAAATAAAACATTCCAAGCTCATGGACCATTCAGAATAAGGCCATTGGCTGTAATCTGCCACGGCCTTTATCAAATGGGAAAGGGGGATAGGGTAGGGGTGAGGTAGAAAAGGGTATAAGGCAGATAAATAATGATGGAAGGAGACCTGACTTGGGGTGGTGAGCACACAATACAATATACAGAGGATGAATTATAGAATTGTACACCTGAAACCAAATAATTTCATTAACCAATTTCAACCCTCCTACCCCCGCCACACAAAGACCATTCGGTCCAAGAATGCAGAAACAAAGCATATTTCACCTCTGCAAATTCAGCACCCAGGACAGCACCAGATGTTTTGCTATCTGCTCAGTAAATACCTGTTAATGAATAACATAAGTAAAGGGCTTGGTCTAAAATCTAGTGAGTAAAATTTACTGTGTGTTTATTTAATGATGTTACTGCTGCTTTCATAGTTCCAACACTATGGGACAATATATAAAGATATGTGTACAGGGGGATTGAAATGGGTTGATTAGCTAATTAAAGAATTGAGAGGAACTGGGATCTAGAGTATCTAGGAAAATCTCACAGAAGAGGTGGCATTGATCTGAGCTTGAAGGATGGAAAATTTTTAGGTAAATTAAGAAGCTAATAAGAAATGTGTTCCAAGGGAAGTAAGAAGTAAGCCATGCACCTGCCATTGTGCCATGTTTTATATATGTTAGCAGGACAAGGTTATGGTTTAACAAATATACCTCAGTCTGTGATCCCTTAGGCTATGGAATTCAATAGTTGTAGGAGAGGATATAGGCAAATTCCCACAGGGAACTTTCCCATAAGATCTGACCCCTTACCATGTTTGAGTTTTTGTGACACTAGACCAGTGGTCGGCAAACTGAGGCTCGCGATCCACATGCAGCTCATGAGCCATGGTTTGCCACTCTGTTTACTAATGAGTTTGCCAACCACTGACCTAAGCATTTAAAAGAGGAATACTGTGGCTCAGTAGTTGAACTTTAACCTATGAACTAGGACAGTGGTTGGCAAACTCATTAGTCAACAGAGTGGCAAACTGTGGCTCGTGAGCCACATGTGGCTCGCAAGCTGCTGTTTGCCAACCACTGCACTAGACTATCTCTGATGGAAAAGATGGCCCTGAATAACCAGTGACCTTAAAAAGATACAAAAGTCCCTCTCATGACCCACCATGAAATAAAAGGAAAATCTGACCAGTTATCTTGGTTCAATGCCAAGATCTCAACAGCCATAAGGCACTGATCCTGCACAAAGATTGTGGCTAAGCCTGAAAATTTCAAGCATCCTGATCCCCTGAGCACTACAGCTGTATTTTTGGATTATTGGTTGTGCATGAGTGTGTAAAAATGAAGACCTGTATATGAGTACTCCCTTGTAGTTAACCAACTGTTTTTCTCTTGCTGTTTTCAAGATTCTCTCTGTGTCTTTTGCCCTTGGCATTTTAATTTTGATGTGTCTTGGTGTGGCCCTCTTTGGATTCCTCTTGTTTGGGGTTCTCTACACTTCCTGGACTTATAAGTCTATTTCTTTCACCTGGTAGGGAAAGTTTTCTGTCATTATTTCTTCTAATAGGTTTTCAATATTTTGCTCTCTCTCTTCTTCTGGGACCCCAATAATTCGGATGTTGGTACACTTAAAGTTGTCCCAGAAGCACCTTATGCTATCTTCATATTTTTGGATTTTTTTCTTTTTGTTTTTCTGGTTGGATGTTTTTTGTCTCCTCATATTTCAGATCTTTGGTTTGATTCTTGGGGCTCTTTGATCTACCATTGAATTTCTGTATATTCTTTATTTCAGACAGTCTATGCTTAATTTCTGACTGGTCCTTTTCCATTTTCTTGGCATTCTCATCAAGGTCCTTGAAAATCTCACTAAGATCCTCAGTTGTTTTTAGAAGATTCTTGAGTAACCTTATAAATGTGGTCCTGAACTCTATGTCCAATAGTCTGCTTTCCCCCATTTCTTTCATTTGTGACATTTCTTTGTCTCCGCATTTTGCTGCTTCCCTGTGTTGATTGAGTGGAAGAACTGCTGTACTAGAGACACGCCTATGGAGCAGAACTTGCTTCAGTGGGGCTTTGGTGCTCACTGAGTCTGCCTCTTGAATGGGTCACTTATGGATGTGAGTAGTTGAATTCTGGTGTCGTCTCACACTGACCTCTAGATACACTAGTTTCTGGATCTCCAATGGAGTACAGGTCAGCTACTGTCTGAAGTGACCCAGCAGGAGCTACAGTGAGAACTACAGTTTTCTACTCTTTGCTTGGGGTTTGAAGGTTTTGGAGCTGTCTAACCAGAGTTGCAGTTTGTTAGATTAAGCTGCGATAGGGCAGGCCATTTATATGTAAATGCCACTGTGCACAGCTTGGGTGGGTTTGCAGATTGTGTGGGGCAGGGTCTCAGGAAGTCACTAGGCTAGGGCGTGGCAAACAGTGATGGCTGCCAGTCAGCCCTCTCTTAGTCTCTGCATTTCCAAGTGCCTGCGTCCTGCGCTGTGCATGGCGAACAATGATTGCTGCACGCACCTTTGCAAGGGAGCCACCCTCACTTTCCAACCCGATGGCAGCCTCTCCCTGTGGGAGTCTGGGTCGCCAGCACCTCCCCAAAAACTAGAGTTCAGAGTAATCAAGAGCTTGTTTCCCTTTGGGTTGAAAAAAAGCAATGTCCCATCGCCCACCACCAGCCCAGTTGGCGGGCCTTCGTACCTCAGCTTTTCAGTGCTTGTGCACGTCTCAATGCTCTTTTCTCTTTCCTTCTAGTTGCAGAACTTCCACTTGGCCAGCTTTCCCATGGTTCTGGGTGATAGACATTTTGTCTTTTAGTTGCAGTTTTGAAATTGTTGTGTGAGGCAGCAGTTTAGGTTTTTACCTGTGCTGCCATCTTGGCTTCTCCTATGACTGTCAGCTGATTTCTCAACAGAAACTATGTCAGCCAGACAGGAATGCCAAGAAATATTCAAAGTGATGAACAGCAAGAACCTACAACCAAGATTACTCTACCAGAAAGGCTATCATTCATAATTGAAGGTCAGATAAAGAGCTTCACAGACAACAAAAAGGTAAAGGAGTTCATCACCACCAAACCAGGATTATATGAAATGCTGAAGGGTATTCTTTAAGAAGAGGAGGAAGAGACCTTTTCTCCCGGACTGCTCTCCCAGGCAGTCCGGGAGGAGGTCCGGCTGGGTCCCCTCTTTTTCGCTTCCCCTGGCCCCAGTCACATGGCGCGGCTTCCCCGGCTCCATTCCCCCCAAGCCTGTGAACCCGCCTGGAGACCCCCAATAAAGCCTGATTGATTCGCTTACTCATTTGGACTCCCTGCATGCAGTTTCTCTCATGGCGGTGTAGAACCTTACATCTTGGTGCCGAAACCCGGGAGAGGGGTTTTGTGACCCGTCCCGGTCAGACCTGGGCAACGCGTCCCCCCTCTCTCCTCCTCACCACCTTCCAGCTCCTTGGACTTAGAAGCTCAACAGACTTCCCTTCGATCTGTAAGTTTTTCCGTTCCGGACTCCTGGAGTCCTACCCCCTTCTCTGGACCCCATGTCGCCTGCCGGGGCTTCTTGCCTCGACATGGCCGTGCCGAGATTCCCCTCTGCCAGACTCCTGGAGTCCTTGCAGGAGACAATTGTAGGGGATGCCCTCCAGTCACCTCCCTGCCCACTGTTCTGTCCGGAGGCAGATATCAAGGGGAACACCTCCTCCACATCTGTTACTCCTCAACATTCAGGGGTCCAGGGTCCCCGTCCTAGGGGGACATCATGGGTGCCTCTGAGTCCAAGATTGATCCCCAGACACCTCTCGGTGTCTCCGCCAAAATTTTTCCAAATTGGGATATTCCCATACATTCAGGCTTTTTGGGACCTCCGTTCCCGCCCTGACCTCTGCTCCTGCTGTTCTACCCACCAAATCCTCCTTGCCTGAACCGCCCCTACCACACCGAACCCCCTCAAACTGCCCCTCTCTGTCGCTCTCTTTACTCTTCCGACCCAGCTGTTATCTCCTCTCTGCCTCTCCTTCTCCTCTCCCTCCTCCTTCGCCACACTGTGGCTGACACCCTTCCGCCGCTGCCGCCAGGCCTCTGTGGGAACCAACTCCATGAGACCAGAGGCTGCTGCGAAGCAAGAGAACTTCCTGACACCCCAAACAGCTAAAGGGAATTTCTGTTTTGCCTTGCTCTTTTGACCCTGACCACGTGGCTCTTCATTCCCCTGGGGGCCGCCATCTTGGAATGGCAAGTCCCGCCCCCTCTGGACCCTGCCTGGTGTGGCCACCCACACTGGGCTCCTCCTCCCTTGGCCTGCCTCCTGCTCCACCCCGCTTCCCCCTCCCTCTCTCCTTATGCCTCAAACCCAGGTCAGAGATCCGAACATGGCATTTAACTCTTAATTCCCCTTGGGAAGCAGGCAGAATAGGCCTGCCTTAGAAGGTGACCCTGCAAACCCAAGCCTTGAAGCAGATCTGAGGCCCACGAACTGTGCGTGGTGGGGGTGCAACAAGAGGACAAGCATCGCCTGAAGAATGCTTCACATGCGGAAACAAGGCCACTGACTGGAAAAAGCCGTGCCTCCGGCCCCGGCCTCCAACCAAGCCCTGTGGTCAAAACGACCACTGGGAAAGTGACTGCCTCTGGGAAAGTGACAGGCCCTCTGTGTCTCAACACAGAGGGACCATCCTTCCAGGTCCTGACCAGCCGACGGCCATGCTGGAACTGGCTGAAGACTACAGATGCCCAGACTTGACAACCTCCATCACCCATGCCGAGCCCAGGTTAATGCTCCAGGTAACGGATAAGCAGGTCTCCTCTCTGGTCGACATGGGTGCTACCTTCTCTGTCCTGCCTTCCTTTGCTGGGCCACTTTTCCTTCGCGATCTCGGTCATGGGTACTGATGGCAAATCACCCTTCAGCTCTGAAAACTGTTCTGGCTTCAGCGCCTCCTCACCCTGCCCTCTCCCCTGCTCCACCCTTCCTAGGGAACAACCTTCTTGCTGGCACAAGCTTATCAATTATTTAATGGAAGTGGCAAGAATGGTAAAAGGACCCACTATACCAGGCCACTAAAGAAACACCAGTATGCCTCCTCTTCTCACCCTCCCTTGTTCGAACGCCAGGCTTTTTCTAACTCCAGGATACCCTTCTGGCATCTCTCTCCCTCTTTCCCAGGCATCTCTAAGCCTTTCCAACTATCCTCACCAGCCACTAGGGCCAGCCTTCACCCCCGTAGTCCATCTGTCCAGACAGCTTGATCCCACGGTTCAAGGATGACAACCCTGCCTCTGAACTCTGACTGCAGCCGCTGTTCTCACCAAGGAGGCCCAGAAGCTCCCTCCAGAAACCCTTACAGGTCTTTTCCACCCATAGACTATAGGACCTTCTGTGCTCCTTCCCTCCCCATTACGTGTAGGAAGTCCATCTCCTGTTCCTCGAGAATCCTGACATCTCCCAAACCCAGTCCACAGCCCTGAACCCAGCCACTCTCCTCCACCCAACCTGTGGCAATGCACTCCTGCCCCGACCTGCCCCCAGGTTGTCAGAGGCCCTCTCTCTAGAAATTCACATTTTCTGGCCGGACCCCCTGCCCATGGGCCTGACCAGAATCCAGGCTACACCAAGGAGCCCCACCTCCTGCAAGCCCTTTTCAGGAGCCTCACCTTCTTAAGCCCTTTTTAGACAACTGTTCCTGGAACACCCTGACAGGTTTCTACCCAGGCCAGGACCAGCCGACCACGGCTCCCAGGACCAGCCCTCCAGCCAGGAGGACTCGGTTCTCCTAAAGAACCTGACCCTCCCTCAAGTTGTATTTCAGCTCCAGGACCAGAAAAGCAGCAAAACCAGACAAGTGACGCTGTGACAGCCTCGGGACCAGCTTTTACCTCCAAGTGACTCAACTGGATCACTCTTGAGACTTCACCAAACAGTCCGTTGGGGAAACCATGGTGCTGCACCCTCGTTAAGCATGGAAAACACCCCGTTTTTCGCTCACTTACTCCACGGCTCCTCTCATTAGGCACACTGGTATCTTCCTTTAATCTTGGTCTTTGGCCCATGTCTCATGCATTGTTTCACTAGTTTCTTGCAGACGTTCACCAACCAGAAGATAGATCTGCCACTGAATTCAGAACCCAACACCAGAATCCTTGAGACTCCAGGTAGACGCCCCTAACGACGCCCCCTCTCAGCTGGAAGTAGCTACGGAAGATGGACCTTCGCCCCCTAGACCTTGCCTGGACTCTCAATTATTTTTTTAATATTATCAGAAGCCTGGAATGATAGGTACCATTCCAACTCGTGGGCGGAGTTATGATGTAATTGACAGAGACACTGAGCCACCAATCAATCACATACCAGAGTGCCCTGTGTCCCACCCCTTCCCGTTCCTCCCTGGGCCCAACCCCTGCCTTAAAATGCATCTCGATGCACCACGTGGCACCTTTTCTCCCAGAATGCTCTCCCAGGCAATCCGGGAGGAGGTCCGGCTGGGTCCTCTCTTTTCCGCTTCCCCTGGCCCCAGTCACATGGCGCGGCTTCCCCGGCTCCATTCCCCCCGAACCTGTGAACCCGCCCGGAGACCCCCAATAAAGTCTGATTGATTCGCTTAAAAAAAAAAAGAGGAGGAAGAAGAAAAGGTAAAGATAAAAACTATGAACAACAAAATGACAACAAATACATACCTAACAATAAGTGAATCTAAAACTCAAGTGAATGAAAAGTCTGATGAATAGAATGAACTGATGAATATAATAGATTCAGGGTCAAAGGAAGGGAGTGGACTGACAATTCTCAGGGGAAGAGGGTATGAGGGGTGTGGGAATAGATTGGACAAAAATCTTACACCTATGGATGAAGACTGTGGAGGGAGTAAGAGTGGGGTGGGGTATCAGGTGGAGGGGAGCTATAGGGAGGGAAAAAAAAGAGGAACCTGTAATAACCTGAACAATAAAGATTTATTTTTTTTAAAGACCCGTATGTGAAACTCCAGCCTAGGAAAGCATGGAGCAACTATGGTTGGGTATTACCTCAAAGAGAGATACCTTCTCCTTCCTCCTCCCATTCTACATGCCCTCCGTCACATGCTTTGAGGAGTTATTACCAAGCCACTGGGATTTGAGATTTTGCTAATCATATCCCTAAACAAAATGTTACTCGATTTATACCTCTAAGCTTATAAATAGTAAAGTGCCAGCCATGTAAACATTATTACATTTAATTCTACCATCCTCTTTAACAGATGAGGAAACAGTTTGAGAAGTAAAATAACTTTCTCTCGTTCACCCAGCTAAACAATGGAGTTCAGTCTCTCTGTCTTTTCACTAAATCACATGGTTTATCTAAAGAATGAATTATAAATGACTAGCATCAGCTCACTTCCCAGAATCAGGTTTTGAAGAGCAAAAGGCTTTGACTCTCTATACAAGGGCTTGATACTCAGTCAGGGGAGGCAGACGGAGCAAAGATAAACTCTGAAATTGTTTTCCTCGGGTAGAGAAAACCCAGGCTTCTTCAATCAAATAAACAGGTTCTCAGGGTCTAACGTGAGTACTGGAGCTTAGATGATGACGACACCCAGTGCGGTTGTCAGACCACTGTGGCCAACAAAATGTAGACAAACGTCAGGACCAGAGTGGCAACGCGAGCTGTGTGAAACCGCTGTCAAGAGGAGTCAAGAAGAAACAGGCATGGACCAAGGAGACAGCGCATGCTCCGACGCCCACATTCTGACTAATTGGCCGTGTCTATTAAATGTAACCGGTACATTCATATGCTACATAGGTTATTTCAAGTACAGACGCAAGTATTTGGTCTATTTTACTCAACTCTTCAAGATTGATCAATAAAACATGTATATGGTGCCTGTATGTCTGGCAAAGAAAATAAAAGAGGAAGAAAGAAAGAAATGAGCTCAGTGATTATGAACAGTGCTTGGATTTCAAGAGGCACCTAGAGACCCTGAGTAAACCAGGCAGGTTCAAGTCTGTGATAGATTTCTGCTGTCCAATTTAATATTTAATATTTTAATATTTAATTCTAAAGGTATGTGCTTGATTTCTTAAGTTACAGAATATTAAAATATGAAACTCTTAAAAGCACAGAGTGTTTTAGTTCAGGGAGAGAGCACAACCCTCGCTAAGTGACAGGTGATGCTGGGTGTCTAGCATTATTTGTTTTTTAAAATCAAGAATTTATCTTTTAAATATTTATTATTAATGCAACAATATGCTATCTGGTATTTATATAGCATCTTGTCTTCTGAGTACTCTGGCTGAATAACATCATCTGTCTCTATGAATTTCATTGTCAGGAAGAAGACGGAACTAACTTTTCTCTTCTTACAGTGAGAAAGCAGAGGGCCAGAGATGAAAGGAATTTTCCGCACTCAGAAAGTTAATCCAGTGGATTTACTCACAGAGAAGCTGCAGGTGCCCTGACCGGGGATCAAACCTGCAACCTGAGTATGTGCTCTGACTGGGAATCAAACTGCCGACCCTTAGGTGCACTGGTCAATGCCCAACAAACTGAGCCACACTGGCCAGGGTGGGGTTCACGTGTTGACCTGTGCCAGGAAGCCTCTACAGAAAGACCAGGTGACACCATCCTTAGAGAGCTTCGTCCTTGGGGAGCTCTTTCCACATGTCACTTCATAAAGATGAAGAGGGCTTCTCCAGGATGTTAGTCAGGGCACTGAAGACAGTTCGGAGAAAGGAAGACCATGGCTAATGCTGCTGGCCCTGGAAAATGTCCTTTCTGTCTGCTTGGAATAGCCACCAGGTTTGCTTATTCTTGGGGGTGAACAAATAGCTGTGACTTCTGTTCACTGGAGGAGTCCCAATTTCCTGACTGTCCCCAGAATGTTGACGGGCATGGAGATGGAGAGAAGCTGCAGCATCTGGGCCAGGTCAGCTGCTAATGACCTTGTTTGTCTCTTTGGTCAAGTGACAGAACCTCAATTTACCCACCGGAAAAATGAAATGTTCTAAGCCAGATGGTTTGTAAGACTTTTTTTTATCAACTTAAAATTATATTTTTCTGTGGTGAGCTGGGAGCATAAATAGACTTCAACTGCAGAAAGACAGCTGGGCTAATAGGAAAGCATGATTTTAGGATCAGATGAACATGTGTGTGAATCCTTGTTCTGAGATTCACTCAAAGGGTTACTTAATGCTCAGGGTAGCAGTTTCTACAAAATGAAGACAAAACTACCAACCTGAAAAGTTGATAGAAAGATGACATGAGACATCATGTGGAATAGAAAGTCTGGCACAAAATTTATCTTCCATGCAAATGTGGAATGGTACTGTGTCTCACCCAAGTTTCACCTTCAAATACCAGTGGCCAGATCCTGTTCTGACAGGACTTCTTTTTTGAACTTAGTCTTTACTGTTATCATAGTATTGTGTGTTTATAGTTCAAAAAGTCAGGATATTAAGAAGCTTAAGCGCAAAACAGCAGTTCTCTTGCTTACCCTTTCCCACCACTGAATACTGCTCCTCAGGGGAAATAACATTTATTAACTTTTTGCCCTTCTGGATAGTTTCCCTCTATATTCTAAATAACAGGTTTATACTGTTGTTTTAAATTTGTCAATTTTAACTTCCTGTTGATAGTGTTGGAAGATGTAATCTTCTTCTCCCTTTCCTTTCTTTCTCTCCCTTCCTTTTTTTCTCCCTCCCTCTCTCCTCCCCTCCTCACCCTATCTCTCCTACCTTTTCCCTTTCTCTCTCCCCCATCACATACTCTCCTCATCTTATCACTCTTTTGTTATATCAATAATCAGAATGTGCATCATTGTAGCCATTGAGCTGAGTAGAATACAATGGTTTAATTTCTCCCCATACAGGTTTAGCTCTTCCTGAAGAGATTGCCCTCCCCTTTGATTTTCTATGTATCTAACATGAATTGAGTCCTTGCAGTCTGAAAACAGTCTTCATTGTATCCTTGTTCTTGCATAACTGAGTGGATATCAAATTCTAGGTTATAATTCTGAGAGCATGGATATCTTGTCTTCTAGCTTCTAGTATTTCTGTTGAGAAGTCCATTGTCAATTCCCAATTCTAATCATCTACAAGTGATCTGTTATTATTCCCTTGAAGATTTTAGGATTATCTCTGCCTCCTAAGCATTCTGTACTTGTTATATTATGTGCCTTGTAATATGCTTTAAAATTTATTTTACTGGATACTCAATAAATCTCTATAGCCTGGAGCTTCATATTTTTCATTTCTGGGTGATTTAATAGCACCTGTGTTTTGATTATCACTCCCTGCCAGTTTCCTTGTTCTCTCTTTGCAATTTCTTGAGTTATGTAGACAACTTCTACTTTTGTTCCTCTACTTCTCTTAAACATTTTTTAATTCCATCTCTTTGACTTTTCTACCTTTTTGGAAATTTCCTGAATTTTCTCTTTCAACTAGGCTTTTAAAAGTTTGTCCCATCTGCCATAGTTTTAAATTCTAAGAGTTGTTTCTTGCTATCTTATATTTGATTTTTATAGCATCCTACTTCAGTTGCATTGATGAGATATTTTCTCTAATTTCTGGGAGGATCTTCATTATTATTTAAAGTTTTCTCTGGCTTCCTGCATGGCTTCTGTTTTTCCTCATTCCAGTTAACTATTTGCATGTTTTGTTTTTCTTCCCGTGTTGAAGGCTTTTCTCAAGTGGCTAATGACCTTTTATTATGAATTAACTAGAGGCCTGGTGCACAAAATTCGTGCACAGGAGGAGGAAAGGTCCCTCAGTCCTTCCTGCACCCTCTCACAATCTGGGACCCCTCAGGGGAAGTTGACATACCTCTCACAATCCAGGATCACTGGCTCCTAACCACTCACCTGCCTGCCTGATCGCCCCAAAGCACTCTGCCTGCCTACCTCATTGGCCCTAACAGCTCACCTGCCTGCTTAATCACCTCTGTCCACTCTGCCTGCCTGCCTGATCACCCCTAACAGCCTCTGTGTTGGCCCCCACTGCAGTGGCCTCTTCCAGAAGGACATCCAGAATGATGTCCAGAAGGTCATTTGGCTGTCTGGTCTAATTAGCATATTATGCTTTTATTATTATAGATATTTAAATGAGATACATGCACACACACACTCATTGAAGGATCTGTGGATGTGGTTCATCAATTGAAATTCATAAAGGAATTTAACTTTCATGAATCAAGCCATTCTATTGGGATAATCCTAAATGTTAGTCTCTGTAGTTATTTTTTCTTCGTCCTCTCTGGTTCTTTCTGGAAGAGTCTTCTAATCTTGAGGTGTAATCCTGGCTGCCAGTATTCCAGGAGTCTAGGGAAAGAGAGCCGAGCAGCCTTACACTGACTTTCATTCAGTCCTTTTCTCCCCATGCTTTATGCTCATTATTCTCTGTGCTTGATATTTCTGAATAAAGAGCTATGCTAATTCAATTTTTCCAAATCTTTACCTCCCATTCCCTGCCTGGTTTTACAAGATGGAGTTGGATATCTGGGAGTCTATCAAGGGACTCTCGTGTTACCAACGCCCTTTGCTCGTGATTCTGACATAATTGGTACCTCGAATCACTGAAATTTCCTGAACTTTCTGAGGTTCTATGACCTAAGTCACCTTGATTTTTATTTATATCCTTCCTTGACAAGTTCTTAGTTTTCTTCACTCTGTTACTTCAGTTACCATTCATTTATCCGCATTCCATTGTTCAACATTTGGTTGACATATCATATCCATTATTGTCTCCCCTCTTGTTCTCCTTTCCCCATCAAGTTCAAGTTTCTCACTATTTATAACATTTCATCCATTTGGTGCCACTGAAGTGGGAGTCTCCAGGCAGAAATGGAGGTATATGTCTGTGTTCAATCCACTATATCTACCTGAAAGCCTATTGGGGAGAGGGGTTTGGTGAAAGGATCTGCATGTGGATGACAAAGGAAAGACAGAGAATGTGCTTCCTGGGCAAAGTCTCTCTGAGTTGCTAATTCACAATGGCCTCATTTCCTAACAGAAAGTATTTAAGGCCATTTTGAGCTCCTTAAAAATCTAGATAAAATTACCTTGAAGTCCAACCTCACATCCTGTCCTTCCTGAAATTCCCATAATTTCCAAGGTGTATACTTTTTTTAAGGCAACCTTTTCTCTGCTAAGATGGACTGAGATTGTGCATAGAGATATAGAGAGATATCTATATATACTTGCTGCCCCTGGCATCACCTCAAATCTGTGACACAAGACTTTTTTTTATAACTTGAGTCCACCACCTATCTTCCCCTTATACACAAAGAAAAGACCCTTCTGCAGAACATCTGCATAGAGCAGACTTTTACTGTGGATTGGAAAGCAATAAACCTTTCCCTAGAATGATGTCTGCTAGCAGATGGTGAGATTTTAATTTTTCCCACCCTGCTATACCATGATGTCTATGTGTACATTTACTTCTAAAGTGAACACAAAAATTCAAATTGTCTGGATTTTCTATATATCCTGATAGTAGATCTGAGGAAGGCCCTGCCTGGCCAGTAGTTCAGTTGGTTAGAGCATCCTCCCGATTTGTGGGTTTGATCCCAGATCATGGCACATACAAGAATCAACCAATGAATGCATAAATAAATGGAGCAACAAATTGACGTCTCTCTCTCTCAAATCAATAAATATTTTTAAAAAGAAACATATGAGGAAATTATAGTTTTCAATTAAGGAAAATACAGCTCTGCTGTTATCAGCTAAGAATCCTCATAAATAATGTTTAACAAGACATATCTGCTTTTGGTTCCAAATCCTCAGAATTTAAAATAAGGCTAAGGGGCAACATTATTCCATTTAACCTTCTTAACAACCTTGTGAGATATCATTTCTTATAATTTTACAGATGAGGCAACAGAGATTAAGTGGCTTTCCTGGGCGACAGAGCTAGAAATTAGCAAAGCCAGGAACTGCAATAATAACTTGCACTGTCACCACTGCGCTTGCTATTCATAGAATCCAGATGGAGAGATCCATAGATAGACAGATATACATATGTATACCCAGTCATACACTGTATAACATATCAGTCAACAACAGGCCACATACAGGACAGTGATCCATAAGATTATAATGCAACTAAAACATCCCTATCGCCTAGCAAGGTCGTATTCTAGAAATGAATGCCTGAAAGGACTTTTACCCTTAAAGAGGCAAAGTATGCTGGCAAGTAATTTTCCTTCACCATTGGCACTCTCAGACACACTAGTCACTTTCACATTATGTAATGAATACGATTCTTGAGTCATTTCAATCTCCCAGAGTTAGTAGTAAATTCAATATTGTAGTGAGGTCCCACCTTGTCTTGCAATGCCGCAGACTGCCTTTGCCATGTAGGCTGTCCATGTGTGGAGCCTAGCAGAAATAGTCCCAGGTGAGTGGTAAGCCATGCCATCCAGGTTTGTGTAAGTGCACTCCAGGATGTTCACACAGTGATGAAATCACCTAACCATGCATTTCTTAGAACGTATCCCCATCGTAAATGACATGACTGTACATTTAAATATACACACAAATACAACTTTCCACTCTTGTGAGATTATTCCTGTTTCTCAGACTTAGAAACTAAAGCTCAGAGAAGTTAAGTAGACACCCCCCTCCGAATCTCTTCCCACCCTGAGCATACATGCCACTTGTCATGTTGGAAAAGTGGAACATATTTCCCCAATCCTTGAATCTTGGCTGGCTTTGTGACTTTGACCAAGAAAAATGAGGCAGAGTGACATTCTGGGATTCTAGACTCAAAAGTCAAAAAACTAGCAGTTTCTATTCCCTGTTTCTGAAAGTCAGACACCATGTGAGAAACGAAAGTTCTGTGGAGAAACCACATGGAGAAGAACCGAGATGCTCATTCACAGCTGAGCCTGTAGCTGAGCATCAGCACCGACCGAGAGCCATCCAAGCCATCTTAGTGGGTCCAGCCCAATCAAGTCCTCAGACTACTTCAGTGTCAGTCAGTCAACACCATGTGGAGCAGACGAGCCACTCAATTGAGCTGTCAGCCCACAGAACCACAAGCTGTAATACACTGATAATTGTTTTGAGACATTGAATTTTGGGGTGTTTTGTTATGAAGCAAGAGACAACTAAACCTGCATGTCTTAGAAGATAGGACAGCAGGCCCTGTGACTTCAAAGCCAGTCCTCTTTCAAATAAAGACAATGACACAGTCTTTTCCACCAAACACAGAAATGGAATGAATCCTTTGGTACCTAAGAATAATAGCATCTAAAAGCAAGGCACTCAAGGAGAGTAAGAGTGGCTAGAAATAGGAACTGTTACTTATTTACTATTTGGTGGGAGTGTAAATCCTGGAGGTTCCTGGAAGATAATTTGGCAATATGGATGTATGAGACCTCTTATAATGCTCAAGTTCACTGACCCAGAGCTATCACTTCTAGGCATTTTTACCTTCAGAGCCATAATAGAATCCAAATATATTTTTTCTTTGTTTAGCACAGTACTCTTTATAATAGCACACAAAACAAATGGAGAGAAAACATGAGGGGTCTAGAGACAGAGACAGAGATAGAGATAGAGTAGAGATAAAGGCATCCAAATATCCAACAATAGGGGATTAGGGTAAATAAATTATGGTATCCTAGCTAATAAAGAGGGAATATGCTAACCGACCGTCACACCCTCACAAAGATGATGGTGCCCACAGCCAATAGGAGAGAACATGCTATTTGACTGTCACACCCTCAAAGATGGCAGTACCTAGTCCCCTCAATCCCGCCAGGGGGCCAGGTGCCTGGCATGGCTGGGCCCGCCCACAGGTGGGTTCAGCCACTCCACACCTGCCTCCAGAGTCCCCAAGTCCCCTCACCCTTCCCAGCCACCCAGGGCCAGCCCAAGGCATAGGTAAGCCTCAGATGGTGCCTGCCCAAGGTGCAGGCAAGACTCAGATGACAGATGCACAGCCACCCAGGGTTGGCCCAAGGCGCAGGCAAGCCTTAGATGGTGGCCACCCACCTGCCCAGGACCACCCAAGGCTCAGGTAACCAGAGCCAGATGAGGCTTGCACTGCCGGCAGTAGCAACAGCAGAGGTATCATGGGAGCGTCTCCTTCCCCTGATTGCCAGGTTGCTTCCCACCCCTGAGGGCTCCTGGACTGTGAAAGGAGGGTAGGTTGGGCTGAGGGACCTCCCTCCAGTGCATACATTTTCATGCACTGGGCCTCTAGTAGTCAAATAATGGAAAATTATCATACTGCCACTGATATAATGCAATGGAAGTCTTTTTCATGCCATGGGCATTCATTCAACATTAACTGAGATTAAGCCATATATGAAGCAATGTAAATAGTTCTCACTGGTCTTTGTCAGCAACAACAACAATAAATGACACCAAGAGAGGGCTTCCTGTGGGCCAAGCACTGCTCAAGCACATATCACCCAAATAAACAATGGCCATCTCTCAGTAGTATGATTATTTCCTTATACCTTTTTAATATTTACTAGGTATTTTTAATAAACATATAAGAATATAAATACCAATCGATTACTATAAACTTAGACCTACCTTTAAAGATAGGTTGGTAACTTTAGGAATTCTGGAATGATCAGAGCAGCAGCTCTGCCATTCTGAGACTGCGATACACACAACCACACATTCCCATGAGGCATTTTTTGGAGCGGCAGCTTGAGTCGAGATCCTGGGCTGTATAAACTTGGGCCAATTCTGGGACATCTCCTGGCTAGTGCCCACTTCTGTTCCTGCTACATGCATTCAGTGAGGATTCCAGAGTGGTTCTCCACAGGGGGTGGGCCAAGTGAGCGTCCAGTTTGATTGCAATCCAGAAGTTAGAAGGTCTCTGGGCACTCAGAACACATTGCTTCCTTATGCTTCATGAGCCCAGGAAAGCAGGAGTCTCCTTGTGTTCTGACCTTCCTGCAATTAGAAATGTGGTTTCCAGCAGGAGTTCCATCGTCGCGTGAAAAGCAGACAATAGCCTTTGGCTCTCACAAGATCAGAGAGCCGGCTCTTCAAACTGGCTAAATTTATATCGCACACTAGACCCAGTGAATAAATAACAAGGCAATTCTTTTGTTGGCTGGAAAATAATCTATACAAATTCTATCTTAATCGTAGTCTCTCAACAGGCCAGACAAGCGCCAGCAGGCAGGAGCCAGATCAGAGCCCGGAACGAGATCGTGGGGGTTTGAAGCGTCTATAATGAAACGCTACACCTGCTGCCTCTCCAAATGAAATTGATGGGATAAAAATTTAGTGCCCAAGAGTCATCCTGTGCTTGCTGCCCAGACTTTCAGTGTCTGGGGTTTAAGGACAGATTTCCCTGGAGCCTGGCAGCTGCTTTGAATTTCTAGTGAGCTAAGCAGTAGACTGGTACCTAGGGAAAGGGATGATAAACAAATTGGGTGGGACAGTCACTAACCATTGGCCACTCTTCCAGTTAATAGTCTTGGTGTTACTCAAACCAATTTCCACGCTGCCTGTAACACAAAGGGAATTTATCCACTCATACAACCACACATTTCAGGGCCTAGTCCAGCTGCAGGTACGGCTTGATCAGGGGCTAAAATGATGTCAATTAAGTTCTAATTTCTCTCCTCTTAAGTTGCAGTTTGCTTCACTTCGTAGTGGCTTTTTTTTCTTTACAAGTTTTTCTATCATGGTCAAAGACAACTGAAATATCTTCAGAACTTACATCATTTCAGTTTCAAATTCCTTGTGAAAAGAGTGAGATTCTCCCTAGGATCCATCAGAAAGGTCATTGTGCTTCTCTGGTTGTAGGTCACACAGCCACCCCTGAACTGTGGCAGATGGCCAGATATAAGTATGACTCAATGCAGACCTGGTTCACATCTCTTCCCTTGCAGTTAGGGAAGGTAGGAGGGGGATCATCACCACCGGGGGGTAGAGGGGAGGAAATGCATGAATCAAAATGAGAGAACACTGATGGACTCAGCACTAAATCAAAGTATCCCTAAAAAGATGTTTCAAACCCAACCCAGATATTAAAGAAATATCTTTATTTGAAATATCTGTTCATTGTGCCCTTTAAAGTACTTAACATTCCTTCTTTACAGTGTCTTGAGGCATGATCCCCTCATCTTGCAACCCTTACTCCTCTTGACAGGATCCATCCATGCCCTGCCTCTCTTCTCAGGCATGTCCTCAAGAAGGCAGGGCGCTGCTTCCTCGCCCTGCCTCTCTTCTCAGGCATGTCCTCAAGAAGGCAGGGCGCTGCCTCCACAGCACAGCAATAGCTATCACTTTCATTTACTTAGTGAACAGCAGACATGGTACAAGTTCCTTTATGGAAAAATCTCATGTAAGCTTCACAGAAATTCTTGGAGGTCCCATCTATTGTTCATAAGAGGAAAAGAATGAGATTAGGGGACATGAAGAACCTCATACAAGATCAAACTAGATGAAAGAAAAGGGACTAAATGTTAGATGATTTCTGAGCCAGTGCTCTTGACTACACAATGATTTGGGCATTTCCTCTTTCCAGCCTCCTGAACCAATTCCACAAGCCAATGCTTCCACTTGCTCCCTTTTCTTACATCTGATGGTTCCCCTGATGGGCCTCCATTACCTCCTTTCCTGCCTTGACTGTAAATATGAACTTAGGATGTTAAGCTCCAGACCCTGGCTGAAAGTCCAATGCCTTCTTTCTTGCCAGCCTTCTCTATGGGTATGATTATGGTTTCTACTTGAAGACTCCCCTGTGGTTAGCCCCAGAGATCCTGCCCACAGCTTGTATTCTTCATTCATCTTTTTCTTTATTAGGAAAACCCATTCTGATGGTATTTTATTTTATTTCTTACCTTCCCTGCTAATAAGAAGCTTCCTCCCAACAAGATAGGTGAACCAAACATTATTTATTTATTTATTATTTATTTTTTTATATATTTTATTGATTTTTTACAGAGCGGAAGGGAGAGGGATAGAAAGTCAGAAACATCGATGAGAGAGGAACATCGATCAGCTGCCTCTTGCACACCCCCTACTGCGGATGTGCCCGCAGCCAAGGTACATGCCCTTGCCGGAATCGAACCCGGGACTCTTCAGTCCGCAGTCCGACGCTCTATCCGCTGAGCCAAACCGGTCTCGGCAGAACCAAAAATTTTTTTAAAAATCAACTGCCCCATAGCAATATGCAGATGCTTCATGTCACTGATAATAAGAAATATGAAAATTAAGACTCCACTGAAATAACCACTTATAAACATTCAGAAGATGGCCTACAATGTGGTTGGTGAGACTGCAGAGAAATTGACTCTTTCATATATACTGGTGGGAATGGTACAACCCTCAAGGAGAGGAAATTGTCAACGCTTACAAAAAACTATGCATTTAACATTTGGCTAGCAGTCCTACTTCAAGGATTCCATGCCAAGGAGTTGTCAAAGCACAAGCCTATTCATTGTGACATTTCTGTAACAGAGAAGCCTGGTAAGTACACAAGTACCCATCAATAGGGAACCAGTTGAAAGGCTATGATACACCCACACAAGATAATATGATGCAACTGTAAAGGAGGAATGAGGACTTCAATTGCTCCTCATTGTCTGTGATTCTATAGTTTCAAATTCACCTACTAGCTAAAATGTATTTGTAACCCCAAAGCCAATATCAAGGACACTTCTGCAGTCATTCCCAGACACACCCATACACAGAACAGCAAAAAAATTGAGTTGTTGAATGTGCCCGTCTTCAACTGAACTCAAATAGGCAACCCTCGGCCTTCTTGTGTCAGTTCTCATATTGTAAACTCAGGGGTCGTTCACACAGTATTTAACACCATGTTCTTCACATTTTTGTGCTTTTCGATGGTGATTTCACTGTTTAAAATGACCACAAGCATAATGATGAAGTACTATCAAGAAGTCCTAAACAGCCCAGCCTGCATGGCTCAGTGGTTGAGCGGTTCGAGCCCCTGTCAGGGCACATGCGTAGATCTGAATTGTGGGCTTGATCCCCAGCGGGGGGCATTCAGGAGGCAGTCAATCAATGATTCTCTCTCATCGTTGATGTTTCTGTCTCTCTCTCTCCCTTCATCATGGAAGTAAATATATGTATGTATGTATTTTAAAAGATGTCTTAAACAAAAGGAAACTGTGATATGTCTTTCAGAGAAAATGTGTGTTGTGTTAGATAAGCTTTGTTCATGAAGAGATACAGTGCCCAAGTTTAATGTTAGTGAATTAACAATATAGATTAAATAAAGTGTGTTTAAAGAGAAACATAAAACAAGGTTCTATTGTGATTGGTTGATGAAAATGTTGTGACCAGAGGCTCACAGGAATCTGTGTGTTTCCCCCCAGGGCAATGATGGCAGGTTTGCTAATTCAGTGGCCATTGCAATTTCGTAGAAAGTAACCACAAAAGATGAGAATTTCCTGCATCTCTATAAAGTTGTAAGGTACAATCACCAGGGTACATTTTTAAATTAAAAAGTAAGGTGCAAAAGAATGGTTATAGTATGCTCCTTTTTACTTAAGAAATGAAACAGATATAAATAAATATTTATTAGCATATATATAAGAAAAGCAATGGGGGAATAAATAAAAGGGTTTCCTAATGCAATTGGTAAGAAATATATGAAGGGGAGAAAAATAGAAACCAGACTTCTGTGAATGCAGTCTGTTCCAAATATATTACTTTTTCAACAGGTAAATATTTCACAAAATTATAAAATAAATTTAAATCAAACTCTCAAAAAAGCAATTCCTAAAAATCTGAAGCAAAATTAAATAAACTAAACCGTATATCAAATTGGTGGTATAACAATAAGGAATTATGTTAAACCACTTTAAACTACAGTCATTTGCCTGCATGTCCATGCTGAGATGCAGCCTAAGGTTGCAAACCATTGCAAAGAGGTTGAAAGTTGTTTTCTGAAATCATATTTTTAGTTATAATGTTGATTTGGTTATTCTGGAACTGTTGTAAAAATGTGGTAGAATAAAGCAAGTGAGCAATGATGTTGGTGTCACTAGAGCTGATGTCTGGGGAAGCAATACCCAAGTGCTGGAGTCAGAATGCCTGGGTATAAAACCTTTGACCTTTGAAAAAAATATATATATATAATTTTTTTATTGATTTTTCACAAAGAGGAAGGGAGAGGGATAGAAAGTCAGAAACATCGACGGAAGAGAAACATCAATCAGCTGCCTCCTGCACACCTCCAACTGGGGATGTGCCCGCAGCCAAGGTACATGCCCTTGACCGGAATTGAACCTGGGACCTTTCAGTCTGCAGGCCGACGCTCTATCCACTGAGCCAAACCGGTTCGGCAAAACCTTTGACCTTTGGAGATATCAGTAGGTGAGCATGATGCATTTTCTCTTTTAAAAATACTCATTTCCTCACTCTGTCTATGTTCATCTGACTTTGGGTGGTGAACACACAATGTAATAGACAGATCATGTATTATAGAAATGTACACTTGAAACCTATGACCCTATTAACCAAAATCACCCCTATAAATTTAATAAAAACATTCATTTCCTAGCTCTGTCTACGTAAGAGGTCTAAAAACAATGACACAATTCAGACTGTGGTTTCTAAGTTTCATTTCCCACTAAAAGGTACTAGGATTTTTCAGATAAGTGGTCAATTCTTCAACTGGGTCAGGAAATATAAAAGTGAGCCCATAATATTGTGTGCTAGAAGTCAAGATAGAATCAAAGACCACCGAGATCAGGTCAAAGGATGCAAGAGGGGTCCCAAGATGATATTCCTGGTGGCCAAAGGTGGTTCAATTTTAACTTCAAAAAGAACTTATGTAATTAATCAAAATAAGTAAACTATTTTTAAAATTTAAAAATCAATGAGTTCAAAATGATACTATTAAACAAAAGAAGCCTCAATGGTCACCTCTGGAGATACTAGGATACCAATTTGTTTTTATGAAAATGAATCATAAAGGGAGATGTAAAAAGTTTACCCTGGTTTTCCTGTATAAACCCTACTTTTGGGTAAAGAGTTGATGATGGCAAGTTCTTTTTTAAAAAAAAAAAAATTTCAGCTAATGATGAAGGAATGAAAAACTTAGAGTATCACCACTCTGTATACCTATAAAATAATGGATCTAAGCAATAATAACCAATGGTGGCTAAGAAAACTCAGCAAAAAGCTAAAGAAGAGCTTTATAATGTACCCATGATGAATCTTAGAAAGAGTCCATCAGAATTGATGTGCATTTTGATGTAATGCATTGAGAGGCTCATCACAACACTGCACATGAAATATCATTTCCCTCCCCACCTCCCAAATACTGAACCTGGATCTAACTACCAGTTTATAACACAAGGGAAAGAGGAACATGCTATGTGACAGTACAGGTATATGGCAACAAAATCCAGAACGTCAGAAACCCTCCCAGAAATGTGAACCAGATAAGTGGAGGGAAAACATGTGGGGAGGAGAACTTTTCCGTTAGAAGAAACTCAAGAGATACACCAACCTAATGTACTATGCAGACTTATATAGACTCTAATTCAATAAAATCAATGTTACTATGCATGCATGTGATAGTTGAGGAACTCTGGACAGAAACTGGATATTTTATAATATTAAGAATTCTTTTTAGATGTGCTGCTGGTACTGTAGTTGTATTTTGAAAAGCAAAGTCTTTATATTTTGGAGATGTGTTCTTCACCTTTTATGGATAAAATGATACATTGCCTTATCATTGCTTCAACATGAGAGAAGGAGACCAGAGGGTGGCCATGCTCTTATTTGCTGCATGTGAAGGGATTCCCAGGACACTGGACATCGGGGCTAACATTGGGTATGTCGATGACCTGGGTAGCTGGGCACTCTGAGAGTGAAGAGGAAACAAAACTGACTCCATGATGACAATGATGGCTGCATGGGCTTCATTTGGGAATTCTCTTTACTTCTGATTTGTTTGAAAATTTTCATGGAAAATAAAACAAGGAGTTGTCTCCTTTGTGTAGTTGGGCCCATGGAGTCAACAGCTGCATTAGTGCCCCAACCTTTACTCTGTTCTGGCATCTGGACCTTCCATGTAGTGGGTGTCTGCTGACCCACCAACTTAGCACCCCCACAAAAGAATTGCAACCCAGAGGTGGTGAGCATGGCAGTTAGGAGCATGGCTTCTCTTCTATATGTCTGACTTTGGAACAGTGGCTTATTAACCTCTGAAATTCAATTTCCTCATGAATATACTGGACATCAAAACAGCGGCTGCTTGGTGGGGCTCCTGAGAGGATTCAATAAGGAGATAGAAGCAAAGTGCTTAGGACAGTGCCTGGCACTCCCATATTAACACTGGTGTAAGATGCATGCTTGTCTTCATTTTCCATATTAACATTCCCAAATCAGAACTCTTAAAATCAAAGCTATACGGTCAGGATTCTCAGATGTAAACAACAGTGTAATAGCCCCTTTTTCTAGTTGCTGTATTGGATGCTTTGACATCTTGGGGTCTTGCAGATCTTGAAGATCTTCCAAGCCTAGTAAATGACTCATGCCTTTCATATGCAAGCCAACCAATCCTGAGCCCCAGACCCCGTCTCTTTTATGGGGCTCTTCCATTCTGGGTCCCTGTCTACTTGCTTTAATCAGCCCAGGGCCCGTGCCAGACAACTAGGGGCAACCTCTGCACCCTAGAGCCTGCTAGAATTATTTAAATTAGCAGAGCCTGTTTACACTGCCTCACAGTTCCTTCCCAGAGAAACCACAATACAGGCTTTTGCCCATGTTTCCCCTCAGCCCCTCTACCTCCTGGCCAGCCCTGGAGTTTCCCCGTGTGGCCCTCATGGCACACTGTGCCTCCTTTCTAGAGGGATGCATGTGTAACTTCTTCCTTTATGACAGTCCTTTTTATGTCTTTGTTTCTTACCATATGAATTAAAACACACCCCAGGTTCCCTTAAACCAAACAGAAACTGGCTTGGGCTTAGGTAAGCAGACAGACAATGGAACATTGAGCGGCATTAAGGGGAGAGCAGGCAACAAAAATAAAAAAAATAAGTCAAACCTGGAGAGGCTCAGCAGCCCAAAGTCCTATGGAAGTCACTCCACAGAACATCCTTCTGGGGGTGCTATCACTGATGCAGCCCCCTGGCACTCAGAACAGGGCCCACTGGGCTTTCAGTGCCACCACTGCTCTTGGACGATGGTTGTTTCCATGACTATGAACTCAAGGTTCAAGGGCAGAGGTCTGAACCTCTAATTGGCCAAGTCTTTATGATTTAATCACAGTCCTTTGGCTTCTATCATCCAAGCCAATATTTCCTACTGAATGCATGAAAGATGCTTTTATTGAAAGCAAGAAGAATATTTATACTTTAAGTAGCAAAAAGGTCAAAAGACCATGAGAGAAGCTAAAAAGAGCCTTGCTAAGAAGACGAATAAATTGGACCTTACCATCACTGAGGATGTGCTAATGTAGCCAAATATTTTAGCATAATCAATCCTGAAATTTTCAAAAAGTCAGGAGCGGTTGGTTTTCATTGATTTGTGGGCCATAAAGGACTGGTCAGGAGCTGTTCACCTGTTTATCATGAGGCTTCCAATGATTTTTCAGAGAAGCCCTTTACTTTCTTCAGCATCAAATTCAATTAAAGGATTACAAGGCTGACTGAAGAGAAACTAGATGAGAAGCCAATATTCTTCAGTTTGACTCAAAATTATATTATCAAGCCAAAGAACAGGAAAGAGGTCAAGGAGCATGAGTCATGATGAGGAGCAGCCCATGAGAAGACTGTAAGACTTCCGCCAACCACCCTCAATTGTTGGAGCTCTAAGATTCACAATGTGAAAGGGCTTGACTCAACACTGATTACGATTTTGAAAGAAAAAGGAATAAAAGGTTAAGAACAAATTGAAGCTAGTTTTGATGAATACAATAAAATTGCCTGCAATTTAAGAGTATTTCTCCTAACCCATACCCTCCCTGCAAAAGTTTTCATCAAATCAGTGGTAAGTTTCAGAATCAATAAGAGATTGCAGTAAATGTCAAATTCTGGCTTAAAGAGATGGCCTGGGAGTAGAATCATCAGACCCAGCTAGTTTTTCTTCTCCTCGGCCTTTCCTGACCATGCTCTTCGCCTGAACTTCCTCTTCTCTGTGGAGTCACAGTCCAGGTCTGAGCTGAGTGGTGCGCAGGGAACAGGGTGATCACATGCTTGGTTTCTGCCCCATGAGCAATGCAAGAAAGCACAGTCCTTGATGTAAAGAGAGAGAGACAATGGGGAAGAAAGGGAAGGAAGGCAGATCTGAGGCTGTGAATTCACTTTTTGACCTTGACCCTTGAGCCAGTGACCAGAAGCCTCAGAATGCTTAGAAAATCTGTCCTTCCTTCCTGGTGAGCAAACAAAAAAAAAAAAAAATGAAGCTGGGACCAGCAACTGTTCCCTTAGTTCCATTGCCTTCAACACACTCAAGGCCAGGAGCCATGTGGCACCAAAAACACTCAGCCCTTCTCCAAATCTCATCTCTAACAAGGGTGATCTTTCCTTTACCTGATTACATTCAAAATAACGCTTTTCTTTAGCACTGGCTTTCATCTTGGGAGTCATTTTTTATGTCCCAGGAACTCTGTATATACTACCTCATTTCATCCTCACAAACACTCTGTCATCATGGGCATTATTTTTCCCACTGCCCATTTTACAGATGCTGCCACTGATCTTTAGAAGTAGAGATGGGATTTGACATCAAACTCTACACAGCTCCCCTGAACTAATTAGCATTGGGCTGAACTACAGTCAGGCACTGCATAACAACACTTGAGTCAATAATGGACCACATATACAGTGGTGGTCCCATAAGGTTATCATGGAGCTGAAAAATTCCTACCGCTATTGATGTTTTAGCTATTGTAATGTTGTAGGGCAAGGCAGTACTCACATGTTTGTGGTGATGCCTGTGTAAACAAAACTACTATGCTGCCAGTCACCTATAAGTACAACACATATCTACTACAGTAGTGGTCTCTACCATCCAGGTTTGTGTAAGTGCACTCTATGATGCTTGCACAGTGACAAAGTCACCGAAATCACCTAACCACATATTTCTCAGAACATATCCCCGTCGTTAAGTAGCACATGACTATAATCAAATTCTCTTCCAAACATGCTGTTCTTAAAAAAAAAAAAAGAAAGAAAGAAAGAAAGAAAGAAAGAAAGAAAGAAGGCTTTATTGAAGTATAGCTCACATAACATACAATTTACCTTTTGGAGTATACAAATCAATAGTTTTTAGCATAGTCACAGCATTATACAACCATCTCCAATATCTAATTCCAGAATATTCTCATCACCCGCAAAAGAAACCTTATTTCCATTAGAAGTCGTTTTTTTTTTATTCCCCCAACACTAGCCCCACAACTTTTAATCTATTTTCTGCCTCTACTTATCTTTCTGTTCTGGATATTTCATGTGAATGGAATCATGCATGTGGACTTTTGTGCCTGACTTCTTTCATTTAGCATAATGTTTTTGAGGTTCATTAATGTTGTAGCACAAATCGGTATTTCATTCTTTTTGTGGCTAGTATTCCGTTGTCTGGATATATCATGTTTTATGTATTCACTCACTAGTGAATAAATATTTGTTTCAACTTTTTGCTGTCATAGATAATATGCCACAAACATCCACATCTATGTACAGTTTATTTGTGAACATATATTTTTAGTTTTTGTAGGTACAGACTTAGGAATTCGATTTTTGGGTCCTGTGGTAAAAATCTATGTTTAACTTATGAGGAACTGCCAAGTTGCTTTCCACAATGATTACACCATTTTACATTCCCATCAGCAACATAAGAATTCCAATGTCCCCCCATCCTTACCAACACTTGTTATTGTCTGTCTTTTTTACTAGTCATCCTAGCAGTGTTATATGGTATCTCATTATACTTTTGATTTGCATTTCCCTAATCACTAATGATGTGGAGCATCTTTTCATGTTCTTATTGGCCATCTGTGTACCTTTGCTGGAAAAGTGTCTATTCAAATTCTTTGCTCATTTTTAAATTAAGTTATTTGTCTTTTTATTGTTGAGTTGTAAGAATTCTTTATAAATTCTGGATTCAAGTCCCTTGTCAGATATATTATTTGCAAATATACTCCCCCATTCTGTGTGGTGTCTTTCACTTTCTTGATAGTATCCTTTGAAGTACAAAAATGTTTAAATTTAATTATATCCAATCTATTTTTCTTTTGTTGTTTAGGCTTTTTGTGTCATATCTAAGAAACTGTCACCTAATACAAGGTCAATGGTTTATTTTCTTGCAAATTTTGTGTATGATATAAAGTAGGGATCCAACTCCCTCCTTTTATAGATGGATATCCAGTTGCTCTAACACCATCTGTTGAAAAGACTAATCTTTCCCCCATTGAATTGTCTTGATAACTATAGAAAATATAAGGATTGATTTCTGGACTCTCAATTATTTTCCATCAATCTGGGTATCTATCCTTATGCCAATACCACAGTGTCTTAATTATTATAATGCTGGAGCAAATTAAAAATGAATGATTTAGTGATAAAAAGTACAACAAACACTTTTTCAAAACCACTAACTTGGTTTACCTTTGCATTATGTGAAGAAGGCTCACATCAAGATAAACGATTTTCCTTGGGGGCACACATATTTGAATTATTTAGCCTTGCCTTTGGCAATGCCCTTTGCTTGAACTCCATGAGCAGCCCCTCTGGTGGCTAATTTAATAGGTAATAGCCAGGCTTCCTTTTCTCTGAGGCTCTTGGAGGGCCTGAGGCCAGGCAGACACATAGCCGGAGTATTTATAAAAACGGACCCCATTAGCTGGAAACAGCCAGGTTATTTTATTAGGAGGCTCTTTTAGAAGGAGTTTTGCATAATATCCAACAGTGCTAAGCAAGAAAAAGAAACTCCTTTACAGAACCAGTTCCACAAGGGAGGCTATTTACTTTTACTCCTTTGCACAGTCCACAAACTCTAACCTTGAATTCCAGAGAGAGAAAGCTACCCCCAGCTTAAGATTTTAACATTCACCAGGAACTAGAGAGGTTTTTGCTTCTGGGCACTAAAAACTATCCCTCTGGCTCAATTTTTTGAGCTGATAGGAAACAGGAAATTGCTCTGGGGAAGGAGGTAAGTTATTTTATCTCCCGGCTGTAGATTTATTTATAAAGAGGGGAGAAGGGAGGTCAGGAAGTGGGCCTATCCTGACTAAATGGGGTTGATTTATTATTGCCACCTCTATAAAGCAAAGGCACACAATAGTGCTCAAAAGTTTGGACTTAGAACTTGTCAAACACGGATGAAAAATCTATCTTCACCTCTCAGTAAAATGTGCCCATGTGAGAGTTACTGGATCACTCTGAGCCTCTGACTCCTCTTCTGTAAAATGAGGCCAATAAGGAGGAACCAAGATGGCGGTATAGGTAAACACCTAAACTGCTGTCTCACACAACAATTTCAAAAATACAACTAAAAGACAAAACAGACATCATCCAGAACCACAGGAAAGCTGGCTGACTGGAAATTCTACAACTAGAAGGAAAGAGAAATGCACACAGAGAATCAGAGGAGCTGCAAAGCCTGTGGCACGGAGACACACGTGCAGAGAGGACAAGCCTGAGAGGATGGGGTGGCTGAGTGCCTGGCTGGCGTGCTCTAGCGGGAAGGAGACAAAAGTTCCAGACTGCACTGAACCCCAGTTCTGACTGCACTGAATCCCAGGCCCGGGCAAGACCCTGGGGACCCAGGCCCATATGGGGGAATCTGGACTATAAGGCAGAAACTCAGGGGAACAGCAAAAGGCAGAGGTTCAGAGATGCGCTTACAAGTGTGCGCTAAGGGGACAGACTGTTGAGTGTGCCACTGGCTTGATCTGATGGGAGAGAGACCGGAGCTCTGGATGGTGCTGAACCCCAGTTTCGACTGCACTGATCCCCAGTGCCAGGCAAGAATCTGCGAGTCCAGATTCATTTGGGGAGAGACTGGACTGTTTGGCAGTGGGAGAAACTTGAGGGCACCTTTCTCTCAGAGGTGCTTGCAGCAATTGCCTGCACACACTGAGACCCAGTTACCTCGTGGGGCAGGGCTGACTGGAAGCCAAGGCTGTCAGCTCCACCCTGAAACTCTGTCTCATCCAATCTGAACATAGAGGCTTGTGCAATTTTGCAAGTCTTGTCGCATAAGGCTATCTCCCAGTGTAAGCACAGCTGATTCTCACAGCCAATAGGCCTGGAGGTCAATTCCTCCCAGTGATACCAACAACAATCAAGACAAGGCTGTACACACAGTCCACAAAGGGGGGGGGGGACCAAGAGTGTCCACCTCAGGTAACAGGGGAGGCTGAGACACTTAGCACACAAAGCTACTCTACCAACTCAGGGAAGCAGCAAAAATGCGGAGGCAAAGAAACAAATCACAAACGAAAGAAATGGAGAAAAAACAACAACTGAATATAGAGTTCAAAACCACAGTTATAAGGTTTGTCAAGAGGTTCCTAGAGAAGGCTGATAAATTCAGTGAGACCCTCAAGGATATGAAAAAGGACCAACAGAAATAAAAAATATTATACAGAGACCCAACAGCAGACTAGAAATCAAATCATGAATCAAATCAAAGACTTGAAATACCAAGAAGCAAAAAGCACTCAACCAGGAAAGCAAAAAGAAAAAATAATCCAAAAAACTGAAGATAGTGTAAGGAGCCTCTGAGACAACTTTAAGCGTACCAACATCAGAATTATGGGAGTGCCAGAAGAAGAGGGAGAAAAAGATACTGAAAACCTATTTGAAGAAATAATGACTGAAAACTTCGCCCATCTGGTGAAAGAAATAAAAGTCCAGGAAGCGCACAGAACCCCCCAAAAAAGAATCCAAAGAGGACCACACCAATACACATCATAATTAAAATTCCAAGAGCAAAAGACAAAGAGAGAATATTAAAAGCAGCAAGAGAAAAACACTTAATTACCTACAATACAAAAGAGCACCCATATGATTGTCAGCTGATTTCCCAACAGAAACGATGCAGGCCAAACGGGAATGGCAAGAAATATTCAAAGTGATGAATAGCAAGAATCTATAACCAAGATTACACTACAGCAAAGCTATCATTCAGAATTGAAGGTCAGATAAAGAGCTTCACAGATAAGAAGAAGCTAAAGGAGTTCATCAACACCAAACCAGTATTATATGAAATGCTGAAAAGTATTCTTTAAGAAGAGGAAGAAGAAGAAAAAGGAGGAAAGGTGGCTGCTTTAAACAAGAGCATGGATGGAACTGGAGAGCATTATGCTAAGTGAAATAATCCAGTCAAAGAAAGGTAAGTATCACATGATCTCACTCATTTATGGAATATAATGAACAACATAAACTGAGGAACAAAAACAGATCCAGAGACAAAGAAGCATTGACTGTCAAACCTCAGAGGGAAGGTAGGGGAGGGTGGGGGTAAAGGGAAAAAATCAACCAAAGAACTTGTATGCATGCATATAAGCCTAACCAATGGACACAGACACCAAGGTGGGTGAGGGCATGACTGGGGACAGAGGGTGGGTTGGAAGGGGTAATGGGGGATGAGGACTCATATGCAATACCTTAATCAATAAAGAAATTAAAAAATAAAATAAACTGAGGCCAATAATAAAACCTACTTCATAGGGTTTTTTCAGGACCGAGTGGAATGACAAAAAAAAAATGCACTTAGTTCCTGGTGCTTAGTAAGTGCTCAATAAATATTGTTATTATTACCTCCTAACCTGGGCAGGAATGGAGAATATCAGACATTCCTGCCTCTCTCTAAGAAGCCCGGTTCATAGGTCATTCTCAAAACCCAGGTGGCCAAGATGAGCAACTTGGCCAGATTTGACCCAGGTTGAAAAAGCTGCATTATCCATTCCTGGCATTCTCCTTAGAGGACTGGGTATATCAGAACATTACTGTGTCACAACCCTCTAAATAAATACAGAATCTGAACTCCAGGGCAAGTTTTGGTTTTTGCATATAGATTTTTTTTTTAAATTCTGGTTGCTATTTTACTTTTCTGCCTCTCTTTCCTTATTTGTGAGTTTTATAGTTTCCGGGAGCTACTGCCAATTAAAGTTTTCAGATCTATATTTGGTTATACTCTACCAGGTCTACTGAAAATCTCTTGTGAAATTTGGCCAGAAAGACAAGGAATCGGGAGTGAATTCCACTGAGCATCCACCCAGAATGATGACTCCCAAGCTATAGGTGTTTTTCAGCCATCACAGTTGAGTGAATGATGAGGACATTAGCAGCCCCACTTTCAGTCATTGATGAATCTGCTCCGAGGGCCGGGAGCACCCAGGTGTGACTACAGCAATGGCGAGGTGAAGGGCTGTAAGGAAGGGATGGATGCGTTCATGTGCCTATGTGTTTTGGAGGCCACGACTACTGGCAGATGGTTCAAAAATGGGATGCAAGAAAAATGGCTTTTATCACCGAAAGAAAGTACAGGACTCAACAAAGACAAACTCTGGGAAGAGAGAACAGCCAATATCGCCCTATTTCCAGCTCTTCCAATCATGGTACAGGTCTATCCCATTACACTAGCCAAGGAAAAATGTTCCTTTACAGGTTTGTCCTGAAGGAGACAGCCAGTATTAAAGCAATTTGTTAGGGGCAGATGGCGTACATATTAAATCGTATTAGAGAAGTTGGCCTGCAGCAGATTCAGCTGGAAAGGCCACTGCACGTGACTCTGCCTTCTAGACCTGGGTAATGATGGCCACATTTAGTGACCAAGCCGCCCAGCATGCTGTAATGGGATTTCTCCCCAAATATATAGGTGGTAATAAGATTAAGCCTGCTTGAAAAGTAGACACTTCCGGAATCCTGTTTTGATTTAAGAGAGGAAAGCGTATCTATCAGATCACAGCCTCTCTCAGGGGAGAAAAAATTATCCTCAAGTTTATTTATTCACTCAACAAATATTCATCCAAGACCTACTCTGCAAAATGGTGGGAATATATACAGCAGAAAATAAGAAAGGCGCAATGTTTGCCTTTTGTAGGACTCCCCTGCTGGTGGTAGAGCTCAGACATGTCTTTATACAATTACCTATTCAATTATAATCAAGAGGAATGCTTCAAAGGAGAACTATTGTAAGGCATTTTACATATGAATATCAGGAACCGATCCCTAACCTGATCAGAGAAGTTTGAGGAAATAGCATTTGAGCTGAACATAACGGATAAAAATTAGTTAAAAAGTGTGGTGGAAAGTGGAGATGTGTTCCAGGCAAAAGATACAGCAGACACCAAGTCTCCCAGGCAGGACTAAAAATGAGATGGAGTGATTGGAGCGAGGATGGTATCAGGGTAGATGCACCTGAAGGTTCTGGGAAGGTTGCTGGAGCCCTTTGCATATGCCACACACAGGGATGCGGGAACATGCAGGCAGCAGCCATCATTAGGATTCCACTCTAAGAACAATGGGGAGCCACTGAAGGATCCTAGGCAGGGGGTGTGAATGTAGATACACATTTTTGAAAAATCCCTCTGGCCTCAGTACGAAGAATAAGTTGCATAGGACAAGAAGAAATGTAGATTCCAGAAGCATTTAGAAGGAAACACCAACTGTACTTGGAAAGTGAATATGAAAATGACAGATGAATTGCTATGCTATCTTACTAAAAGAAAAATTTCATCTTAGATAAAACTTTAACACTGGGACACTTCCAATAATTTTTCCACAACTAACTATCCTCTCTGAGCTTCATTTACTGCAACAATTAAAATCAGTGCAATCAACACTGAATTATCATTAGACATAGTTGCAGTAATACTGGGAAAATAAGTGTGGGCATGCACAGAGTGCTTAAAGTGTTCTCAGTTCTTTTCAAGGTTCCAGCCACCAGAAGGAGGAGGATGGCTCTTCTCACGGAGACCCAGAGGCCTGGGAGACAGCTGCCCTGGCAGGGCCTAGAACTGCGTTTAACGATGAGCATGGCAAAGTGACAAAATTATGGAATTGTGAAGTCAGATCTGGGAGAGTTCAAAGTCTCGTTCTGTTCCTGATTTTGGGTGGTTCTGACTTTCAAGGCTCACCTTCCCTACCTGAAAAATTGAACTCAAAGTGGCACTGTGTGTAAGTGACTCACAAGGCTTAGTTCAATAAATATTAGTTCCTGTCATCTTTCTCTAAAAGTAATTATAAATATCTAGCTAATTGTCATTTATTAACTCATTTAATCCTATAAAAAAACCTCTGAAATAAGTACTATCATCATTTTCATTTTATAGATTTAAAAAAAAATTCACAAACACAAGGCCATAGACTCAGGGCCATAGACTCAAGTGAGTGGCAGATTCAGTATTCAAAGCCAACTAGTTTGAGTGATTATTAAAAAAAGTTTCCATACAAGTTATGACATGCAACAGCAGGCAGAAACAGGTTGAAATTTACCTGAATCACCTTCAGTGAGTCTACATTCTCAGTAATTTCAGGTAGAAAAACCCAAGTTGACTGCACAGAGGCACAGTACCTGAAAAATCTAACAGTGTGCCATACTTGGGAAGAATGACACTTGCTGCATGTCTGGTTCACGGCGCTCCACAGGCTCCCGCCTTGCCCTTTGCCTTAGAGGAAGGAATTACGTCAGTGTACATGCCAATGAATCATGCCCCAGCACTCCCGGCTCTGCTGGGCAGGAAGTACAGTGCTGGGAAGCACAGTCGGTCATGCTGGGAGACAACAGAGAGGAGACAGGGCATGGGGCCCCCAGCTTGGGTGTGAGAGAGTGGACTCGGTAGGGGATCTGGGCATGCCAGTCAAGCCCAAATTGAAGGTTGGCACCAATCTCCTCTTTGCTCTTCCCTAGTGAGGGACAAAGAAATCCTTCAAACCTAAAGCCAAAGTTCTGTAAAACCAAGTGTCGCATGCAGATTGCTTCACACACGACCACAGTGAGGATAACAACTGGACTGGACAGGAGGCACTTAGAGAACTAAGCTTTTCATTCCATCTCTTGACACAGAGGTCACTGAATACTGATGTGCAATGAAGGCATGCTGTGATTTAATGCCTGCTTCTCCCCAGTGAACCTCATGAAGGCAAGAGTTGGGTCATTCTGATTCACTGCTACATCATGCCTGGAAATTAACAACAATAGTAACAAGGAAGAGGAGGAGGAAAAAAAGAAGTTAATTGTTTACGTGTATTGCACACTTACCATTGGTCCATTGTAGTCTAAGCACTTCCTATGAATTAAATAACATTTTAGTCCTGACAACAATCCTGTGAGATGGGTTTTATAACTATCATATTTTACCAATGAGGAAACTGAGGCACAGTGAACTGCCGTGATAGACTGACTCAGCTACCATGTGGTAGAGACAGGATTCTAACTCAGGCTCTGATGTGTCTGTGCTCGTAACCACGACGCCATGAGGCTTCTTGTAAGGAGCACAGATTAGGCAGTACTTGTGGAATCAACAAGTGTTGCAGAGCCTGGCGGTGTGCTCAGTGGTTGAGTGTCAACCTATGAACCAGGAGGTCATGATTCAATTCCTGGTCAAGGCACACGCCTGGGTTGCAGGCCCAATGCCAGTAGGGGGCATGCAGGAGGCAGCAGATCAATGATTCGCTCTCATCATTGATGTTTCTATCTATCTCTCCCTCTCTTCCTACCTCTCTGAAATCAATAAAATATATTTTAAAAATAAGTGTTGCAGAAACTCTGGGAGTAGTGAGGGATGTGGGTGGGGAGAGAATGAGTGCCTTCTTAAAAGTGCATATTGGCATCCCAGGGAATTGTTCCAAACCACCCATCCCTCTTTTAGCCACTCTATCTCTACTTCTGGATGAAAATCTTTGTCTTGGTCAGTCACTTTAGTGGTAGGAAGTATGCTTTTCCTACTGGGGGAAAACAGCCTTGGGTAAAAAGACTTTGGAAATCATTGCTCAAGACCAGTGATCCTTAAACCTGGCTGCAAATTAGACTAAATTGGGGAGCTATTTTTCCCTCTCCATTTAAGTTATTTCCTTTAATTATTGTTCTTTTGCACAGAACTTCTATAATACCATCATATTATCACCCAATGATTGATTCTATTTAATGGGATTTTGCTTTTAGAACTGAAATTATTACACACACACACACACACACACACACACACACACACACATACACACAATACAATTTTGACTTTTTTTTTAACTTCTAAGAGATTGGAATAGTGCAGTAGGGCAATTACAAAAATCCTAGACTATGAGAACTCGCAGAAATATCAGAGATCTTTTAAACTATTAGTGTTTTTTTAATTATCTTTATTGCTGAAAGTATCACAGATGTCCCCCTTTTTCCTTATTGACACCTTCTAGCCTGTAACCACCCCCAAACCCCAGGCCTGCAGCACACTATTGTCTGTACCCATGGGTTATGCATATTTGCATGTAAGTTCTTTGGTTAATTTCTTTCCACCCACCTACCCACCCACCCCCTTCTTCCCTCTGAGAAAATAAAGATGAATCAGGGAGCTTTCAAACATATGGATGCCATGCCCACCTTCGATTGATTAAATGATGACAATAGTAATTGCTGGTGGCGGGGGGACCTGAGTATTGGAATTTCTTAAGAGCCACCAAGTTAGTTCTAATATACAATCAATATTGAGAAACACTGGTCTTCTTCTCACCAAAAGCAACCAAAGGATTCTCTTAGTCCACCTTATTCTCCTTCCTTAGCTTAGAGGTACAGCTCCCTGAAAAGCTAGCAAGGGTATTTGGTATTTAGAATGTAATTTAATTCAGGAAGTATTTCATGAACACATCCTATGTGGCAAAGTCAAAGAAGCACAAATTTTACCTTTAATGGCCATAAAGCTTAATAATGAAGTATCACATGCAAAGAGATGAGTATTGTAGCATACTAGTAGCTAGAATATATAAGGAAATACCATAGAGATGGAAAAGAGTAGGAAGACTGACAGGAAGAGAGGCCCTGATAAAACAGACATGACTCTCTAGACAGCTCAGGGAAATGCCATAGAAGCTCAGAGGGAGTAGATGAAAAGGAGCAGAGAAAGCAAAGATAGCATCTCTAACTTTTTCATTTTTAGATTTAGATTCACATGCAGTTGTAAGAAACCATATCGAGAAATCCCATATGCCCTTCACTCAGTTTTCTACAATGGTAACATCTTTCATATCTATAGCACATACCACTTCTCTTTTATTTCTGACAGAGGGCTCTAACAATAAGCAGATTAAAAGAAAAAGAGTTTAAAGTGTTCTATCAGATCATTTAATTATGAGCATAGATCCACATTTTATTACAAACTTGTGGTGAAAGAAGAGCCCTTGCTTGACCTTGGGGGGAATATTTTCCAGGAAGAGGAAAGGGAGGCAATCACTGTGAGTCTGGATTCATGTAAAAGAACATATGGTTAAGAAGGTCGTTAGACCTTTGACTGACAGTCAGCTAAGTAGGTGGGTAGCTTCCCGGCTTCAAGTCTTAATCTCATTAAAATTTAATGTAAAACTGTTTAAGCATTTTATCACAAATCTTCATTTTCTTCCTGGTAGGAGGTTGTGAATTACATCAATAAAAAACTTCTATCTCAAACCAGGTTTGGGGCCATTTTTCTTTGTCACAAGCCAAGGAGTTAAGTGCAGTGTTTGGGACCCACCTTGAGATTTGAAAAGCCTGACCAGGATGCTTGCCCCTGGAGAAGATGACCCAAGAAGAGACCCATAAATGATAGATCAGCAAAAGGGAAATTTTAGCTTCTGTGTGACATGAATGACTTGATGTTTGCTATATATTATTTCCATATTGGACTGTGATTCCTCTATAATGTGAGCGAGAGAAGGACGGGAATTTTTGTCTGTTATTTACACTGACTTTTCCCTTGAACATTCAAGCACCTAATGGGCACACAATAAATATTAGCTGAATAAATTGAATCCTAAACATTGAGATAACCAGTAACACTGCTGGCCCTATATTTGAATCATGTTGGGATGGGATTGTTAAATCAGGACTACTTTTCATAAACTAATATTTGAAGAGCACATGTATGTATGTACTGATGAATATCAGTTCCACAACTTGAAAAATAATTCTGCCTCTTGGACAAGAACCTATACCTGGCCACGTTGTTGGATCCATGAATCAGTCAACAAACTCTTTTTTGTAATTATAATAATGAAGAAAAAAGTCAGTAGCTGTTGTGGTTTGGGGTGTGATTACAAAGAGATAGCATGAGAGAGTTTTATCAGCTATTCTGTATCCTAATTATGATGTTGGTTATACAAACATATACATCTATTTAAATTCATAGAGTGCTATACAGTAAGTCAATTATCCTATATAATAAATAGCTAATATGCAAATCAATTGAACACCAGAATGACCAGTTGCTATGATGCGCACTGACCACCAGGGGGCAGACATTCGATGCAGGAGCTGCCCCCTGGTGGTCAGTGCCCTCTCACAAGGGGAGCATTACTCAGCCAGAAGCCAGGCTCACAGCTGGTGAGCACAGCAGCAGGTGGCAGGAGCCTCTCCTGCCTCTGCGGCAGCTCTAAGGGTGTCCTACTGACAGCATTGGCCCCCTCCCGGTGCAGACCTTTGCCATCAGTAGGACATCCCCCAAGAACCCCAGACTGTGAGAGGGTGCAGGCTGGGCTGAGGGGACCCCCCTCCGCACCCAACAAGTGCACGAATCTTGTGCACTGGGCCTCTAGTTTTAAAAATAAAATTTTTGCCACTAAATTCCTACTGAATGGATATCTTATGGAGCCAGCCAACAAACCAATACTCCCTTCCCTTGGACCAGCCCCTGTCACTATAAATAGTTAGATGTCCAGGAATACTACTTATACTATAATATCCCATGCCTGTTCCATCCTTCAGTCAGTAAGTAGGTACCAAGGTAGACCAATTAAGTATCATATATTTGAAACTGGGATTATAGCTACAAGTCAATCTCCAAAAGTGGCCAGATTGATAATAATATAACATATGGTTGTGAGCCAGCCATATGCTATTAAATTGATGCAGAAGTTGAGGAAGCTTGTTTTCAGATTAAGAGAGAGAAGGATGCGAACCCACCAAAAGATGAAGAGATGAAGGAAATGAGAAAGAGAAAGAGAAAGAGAGCAAATCAGACGTATTAACTGGTTGGTTTAATGGTTTCTCTTCTAGTTCCCCTTTTTAAAGGAAGAAGATTCTACTACTGACTCATCTAATTTCTTACTCTGGATTCCAAAGAGCTATTTTGTGCTTCATAATACATCTTTATCTTTATATTTAATCAAATTCAAATAATCCTGTGTCTAGGATCATAAACTTTGAATTTATCTATATGCCATTAAACAAATACTAGCTCTACCACCTTCAACCCCTGAGAATTTGGGCAACTCAAGCTTTCAGTGTTTCAGTTTCCTCATCTTTAAGAAAAGGGTAATATTATCTTCCAAAGACTTGTGAGGATTGAATGAGTCCTCGTAAAGTTGTTAGAGCAAATGCCTGACATATAATAAGAATCCAAATACTATTGTTGCTGCTGTTCTCATTCTCATTCTCCTTCTCCCTCTTTTTTAAACTATCACAACTTTATCAGAATCTGTCTAAATGCCCAATCTCCCTTCAGAGCAGGAAATCGCTGTAATTGTCAATGTTTCGCAAGGTGAAAGAACAAAGTTTGGGAAAATATTTCATCACTAAAAGAACCTTAAAACCTATTAAAGAGTTTCTTGAAATTATTCTAATATAATGCAAAATTATAAAAATTAGCAGTTTTATTATATTTTTAAAATTCTGGTAAGATTTTCTGTGAAATTGTACCAAGTGCTAAAAAAGATACTGAAAGCCATTTGCTGAGTTTCCTCCTGTTCTCTTTATAGTATGAATATAGGAGGGAATTGTAGGTGACATCTTATATCTGCATTGGAATTTAGAGTTTACAAAACACTCTCTTGGATTCTATTTCATTTCTATCTTTATGAAAACCCTTTGAAGCAGGTATTACTGTAGAAATTTTAGAGATGAGAAAATTAAAGCTCTTGGCAAATCCAATGTCATCTAGCTACTTAGTATAATAGCCCCAAGAATTAAGCTTTTTTACAATAATAGTATTTATGCCTACCAAACAGCTCTGCAGAGGAAGCCCAATCTAGTGCAGATCTTTGCCCCACTCCTCAGATTCTAATCATACATACGATTTAGTGCCCACAGAAGTGCAGGAAGGGAAGTAAATCATCCTCATTGCACAGAGCATGACACTAAGTCTTCAGTAATTCAAGTTCAAGGCCACCCTTTGGGTATGTAAACTAGTAAGAGTACTAATATAAACCTAAAGAATCAATAAAAGTATCTCTCTCTACCCCTCCATCTCCTTTTCCTTTCCTGCATGCTATAATCACCGCAGCTCCAACCAATTAAATTGGAATCTCCAGAATAAAATGTAAACAATAATATTTTTAAATGAAAAACAGCCCCTTGATAAATGTATGTTTGCTGAGTCTCCTATTACGGATGTGGAAGTTAAAATTTGGAGAGGTTAGGTTATAAGGAATAAGTAGGGGGAAATGAAGAGTCAAATCAGAATTTGAAACCCAGTGAGTTGAACCTTGGAATTTTAGTGCTATACCATCTTTCAATGGCCAGGAACTAATTACTCGCTTCCGAGTACCCAAGCCACCATCAATTAAACGCACAGCTCCTCAATTTGGGGTGGGAGTGGGGGAGGGCAGAAGCAGAGATGTGGCATACACCAGGGTTCCTTTGCTTCCTCAGTCAGAAAACACCTGGGAGTAGGCAGTCACCTCTTCCCAGAGACAAATGGCAAGGATGGAACTACTGGAGTCAGACATATCTTTTACCCCAGGGCTCCTGCACTAGTCCAACACACACACTGACCACCTTTAGAACCAGGTCCTTCAATCACTTTGAAAGGTGCCCAAAGTAGGCTTACCTCCAGAGTAACTGAGTGGTTGAGACTAACTTGATGCTCCAGTAGGCATGTTATGAGAAGATTGGGTGCTATTCAAGTGGCAAGGAAAAAATTTCCTAACCATAAAAATATTGAAAACCATGTGATGCTGCAAAATATATTACATAAAGCCACAAAATGAATTGTGAGTGTAAGTTAACTATAGGAGAAAAAGCTGCAGGGATCTCCCTATGCCTCATCCAGTTACATTAGTGAGAAGCAGGGCAAGAAGATCAAAAGTTCCCTTGGAGCACCCTTATCTCACCCAAACATCTTGTGCCTTCCACTTGATGGTCTCCTAAAAGGACTATCTGAAATGATAATATCTAAAATGATATTCACACCATCTTGTTATCAGCTTCCCTGAGTCACCCACTCTTCTGCAAGTGAAATGAAATTAACTTAAGGCACATAGCATTTGCTGTGGAAAAGCTCACAGTGGATCCCTGTCTCTGCAGAGATTCTTCAGACACGGGGACAGAGTTGTCACAATCAATCATTTCTAGCCCAGCATCCCATTATTCAGGTGAGATCATTCAGTGTGTGGATAAACACACTCTCTGCCCATTTCGGCACTGCTACCAGATATAGCTCTCCATCCCTTACCTCAGGCTGTAAGGTTAGCAGACTTGACTGAAGGGGTGGGACAAAGAAGAGGGTTTTATACCACAGCGACTAAAAACATGGCAATAAAACACCTCACTCTTCTTCAAATCCCTTCACTCTCTCTGCTTGCCAGCAGTGTTCTCATGGACCACCCATCTCAGCCCCAGTTTCTCTCTCCTTCCTCCTCCTAGCCTTTCCTCTGCTCCATGCAAGCTATAACTCCTACACAACTGTTTATCTCTAATACAGACCAGTGTTCAGTCTCAGCTTCACTTTCTCCCTCCCAACTATGCCTTACCATCTCAACACTTTCCAAGCCTGAGGGGTCTATATGAAGCTACTTTTCTAAATAGCAGTAAGTCGCTCTCTAAAAGAAACTCAGCTGCCAGATTTAAAATGATGCATTCTTACCCTCCTTCAATCAAATGCTATGTTCCCTTCTACTTCTAAATTCAACCAGTAGATGGTGCCTAATGGGTGCCAGGCACCAATGTACTTGGGATATGATGAGTGGGAAAACATAGCAAAGTTCCTAATTTCATCCAGCTCCCTAGAGGGAGCTCAAGAAGTCCTTATTTGTTTGGGAAAATATAATAAAATCTTTCACATGAATGAATGAACGAATGAATGAATGAATGAATGAGGAGCATCATTTACACCTCTGTAATTTGAAACAAGACTTTTATATATATACTAATAATGATTCCTTCTCTTCCTCTTAGGATATCAACCTAGGCCCTCTCCTTCCAACAAGCTACAGAAGCAATGTTCCTATTCAGCTTCTAGTATGTTTTCCTCTGAAAAACAGTCTGAATGCTCTCCACAGAAAGCTGAAAGCTCATAGCTAATAGGCAACTCTAATTCTCCTGCTAGATTAACCAGGCAACTACCAGTTCTAATTATATCAGATAAGAAGACTTCTACTGTATTTTTATCAAATAGAAACAGCTTCTCCCCAAGTGGAACTCCAATACAGACTATTGAAAAAAGTAATTATATTTTCTTCCAATTACATGCAGATGACTGGATGCTTCAGAAAGACTTTTCCAAGGCAACATAAAATTCACCTTCTTCTTATTGCAGAGGATAATTCCAATCTTTATTTGCAGGAAGGAAGCATAAGTGGTTGTATCAGTTACAGCAGTCACCTTTTCCTGAATAACCAAGTTTCCCACATACTCAGTGGTTTAAAACAGTAAGCATTTATTATTGCTCATGAGTCTGTGGGTCAGCAGGAAAGTTCTATTGATCTGGGATATGCTCAGATAATCTCATCTGTATCTGTAGACAGCTGGTAAAGTCATAGGGAGCTGGCTGATCAAGGGTAACATTATGTGTCCTATGGTTGGTGCTGACTGTTGTCTGGAGAAAAGGAAGTGACTGAGCCCTGTGAATCTCTACATCCATCAGGTTAGCTCATGGCAAGGCTTAGTCTAGGTAGTGACACACTGTCACTTCCACCACATTCTATTGGCCAAAGTAGTTATAAAGCAGGACCAGATTTGAAATAAAGGGAAATAAATTCCATCTATTTATAATCAAAGAAGCTATAAAGTCATATTGCAAAGTCTGTGGATACAGGAAAAAATCAAAGCCATTATTGTAATCAATGAACACATTGATTGAGGTAGCATTAACAATTTTTTAAAAATTTATCTGGAAATTTCAGTACTTAGAAGAAAGTCAATGGGTGCTTTTGCATTTCAGACATAGAAAATCATGACATACAGTGGTTCTTACCCAAAGAATCAAAACAAGTCACTTAAGCTATACCAAAGAGTTGAACACACACATACACACACACACACACACACACACACACACACACACACACACACATACCACCTCAACAAACCAGAAAAAGAAGAACAAAATAAGTAGAAAGGAGGAATCATAAAGAACTAAAATTAATGAAGTAGAAAACAGGAAAACAATATAGAAAGTAAACAATATTGTATTAAATATTTATTGTTGAGAGTATTACATATGGCCCCCTTTTTTTCTATTGCTCCCTGCAGCATTATTTACAATAGCTAAGATCTGGAAACAGCCCAAGTACCTATCAGTAGAAAAGTGGGTACATTTACACAAGTTCATTTTTTAAAAGACTAATAAAATATATACATTCCTACAGCAAGTGAAAGAAAAAGAAGATAAACTATAAATATCAAGAAGAAGAATCCAAAGAGGAATATCACTGCAGATCACATGGCATTAAGAGGACAGTCAGAGTATTTTGAACAACTTTATATCAAATTCAAAAACTTAAATGATATAGACAGATTCCTTGAGAAAGACAAATTATCAAAAACAACATAAGAAGAAATTAAGAATCTAATATACACTGCCAAGTATTAAAGAAATTGAGTTTATAGTTTAAAAAAAAAACTTTCCACAAGGAAAACTTCAGGCGAAGATGGTATCACCAGGGAACTGCACAAAACTTTTAAAAAACAAATTACATCAGTTCTACACAACCTTTCAGGAAATAAAGAATGAAATGCTTTCTAACTCAAATACTTTCTAACCCATAGAACCCTAATCTTGACACTTAATAAATATTATTACAGAAAAGAAAATCACAAACCACAGTACTTCATGAAGAGATGCTAAAATCCTTAAAATCTTTGCAAAACAAAATGTAGTAATATGCTTTTTAGAAGTTTATGTCAAGATCTGTTAGCATTTTTTCCTAGGAATATAAGATTGATTTAACATTCAAAAATGATTGATGTAATATACCATTTGTGAATGAAAAGACAAAAATCATATAATCATTCCAATATGTAGATACGGAAATTCAATACTTTTGTAAAAATATCAACACACTAGAAATAAGAAAAAAAATAAAGCAAATCTATAAAAAACGAAAACAAAATAAACCTTCAGCTGCCATCTCTCTTCCATCATTAACATTAATCCTGGTCTCCCAAATTACAAATAAAGCAATGATGTTTGCTCTCACCACTTGCATTCAACATTGCACTGGAAAACATAACCAGTGCAATAAAATGTATAAATATTGGAAAAGAGATATAATCCTATTTATTTATAGACCACATTATCTATGTAGTATATCCAAAGGAACCTACCAAACTACTAGAACTGTTCAGTAATTATAACAAAGTCATAGCCCACAAGGTTGATATCCAAAAATTAATGTATAAGAATATACACAAAGCTGACATGATCCTTATCAAAATTCCAGCAGACTACTTATTATATCTACACAAGATAATTCTAAAATTCCTATGACAATACAACTGGTCTAGAATAATAGAATAATCAAAATAATATTAGAAAAAAAGATGAACAAAGATGGAAAACCAACACTATTTGATTTCAAGTCTTATTCTGAAGTTCAGTGATCAATAGTTTGATGGTAGGATAGAAAACTAAGTAAATGAAAAAATAAAGTATATAGAAATAAACCCACATTTATACGGTCAGTTGATTTTTCATTAAGATGCCAAGTCACTTATATGAGATAAAATAATCTTTTTAACAAATGTTGCTAAAACACTAATTTTTAAATATATATATACCTTTATTGATTTCAGAGAGGAAGAGAGAGGGAGAGAAAGAGATAATAACATCAATGATAAGAGAGAATCATTGATCGGCTGCCTCCCACACACCCCTTATGAGGGATCGACCCTTCAACCCAGGCACCTACCCTTAACTAGAATCAAACCCATGACTCTTCAGTCTGCAGGCTGACACTCTATCCACTGAGTGAAACCGGCTAGGGCACAACTGAATTTTTTATAGGAAAAACATTAGATTTTAACCCTTTTCTCCATATATATAAAATTAGTTCATGATGAATCATATAGATATAAAACTCAGAAACTTAACACTTTTAGGGAAAAATATGAAAATATTCTCATGACCTTGAGTGGACAAAGATTTTTGTTGTTGTTGTTCTTTTTAATGGAACCCAAAAAACCACAAATCTCAAAAATAAATTTTTGAAAAATTAAGACTTCATCAAAATTAAGATTTTCTGAATTAAATGACATCTTTAGGACAATGAATAGGCAAGGCACAGATTGTAAAGTATATTTATAGGAACTACATCTAACAATAAACTTGTATTAAGACAATACAAAAACCATAAATTAACAATTTTAAAAATAAGCAACCAAAAAATTTAAAAATTCACAAAGAACTTGGACAGATGCTTCATAAAAGAACTATAAATAGTCAACAAACATTTGAAAAAGGACTCTATCATTAATCAGCAGGAAAATATAAATTAAAGTCTAAAATCAAATAGCACTAGCTACCTACTACAATGGCTAAAATTAAAAACATGTTGACAAGGATGTGGAAGAATGGGACCCTCATACATTGCTACTGTGAGGGTACAAACATTACTATCATTTTCAGAACTATGTGGCAGTTTCTTATATCTTCTAGTCTTCTCCTAAAGGTTTACCCAAAAGAAATGAAATAAGTTTAGCATAAGAATGCTCTGAGCCATACTGATAACTGTTAAGAAGAGAAAACCATGTAAATGATCATCAACAGAAGAACGTTGAGTCTTTATAATGGAGTCATTCCTGCTCAGCAACAAGAAGGTTGAACTATGAATATATACAACATGTATGAATCTCAAAAACGGTATGGTAAGTAATTGAAACCAGAGGTAAAAAAATCAAAGCCACAAGAAAAATCATATACATGGACTCTGAATACAGACAAAGTCAGCCTCTGGTGATAGAAATCAGGTAGTGGTTTCAGGCAGTGGGAGACAGGGAAGGAGGTAGCACAAGGGAGCCACAGGGTTTCTGTGACAATGGAGATCTATGTCGTTTTGATTGGTGGTTACACTGGTATATACAATCGGCAAAACTCATTGAACTGAGCACTTTAGATTGTGCATTTTCTTATATGTTAATTATATCTTATGAATACAAGAAGATCCTTTATTCCAAATGTCTAGTTGAAGACTGATTTCAGGTTAATAAAATGTTCCACATTTAGATTTCTTAACTACAGAAGAACACAACATTTGAAAAATTAAGGACTGGACAAAATATATGTCTGTCCATTTGCAACTCAATGCTTCAAAATAGTTGCTACCCAACAAAGCAGCAAGAGAGAGCCATTACAATTCCTATGTGATTAGCTAGACTCCCATGATGTCATGGGTCATATCGAACTGCCAGTACCACCTCATTGTGATTTGGTGACCACACTCACAACTACGCCACTAAAATTCATTACAAACTAAATGAATTTTAAAAATATATTTTATTAATTTTTCACAGAGTGAAAGGAAGAGGGATATAGAGTTAGAAACATCAATGAGAGAGAAATACCGATCAGCTGCCTCTTGCACACTCCCTATTGGGTATGTGCCCGCAACCAAGGTCCATGCCCTTGACCAGAATTGAACCTGGGACCCTTGAGTCCACAGGCCAATGCTCTATCCACTGAGCCAAACTGGTTAGGGCATGGTAGCACTAGATTTGAAGTCAGCAGATTTAGGTTCAAATGCTGTCTCAGAAAATATCCTACTATAGCTTCACAGTCTTATTAATCCTGTGAGCCACAAATCTAGTGGTGAACTGGTGGATATTTCTTCTAATTTGAACCTATTAAAGGGCCCTATTTGGGACCTCCTCATTTTAGATCTATCCCTAAGGTTCACAAGATTTAGCATTAGTCCTAGTGGCTAAGGCTACATCAACATTATAAATGGGTACTTTACTCAGCCCCTCATGCCCTCAGCTACCCCCTTCCCCTCTTTAGGAAACAGAAAGCAAATAACAAGATGTGGCACCAGGTGACACAGACATTGCAAAGTGCAGCCAGAATGTAAAACATTTTTCTTGAGCAAGACTATCAAGGGGCAGATAGACATTTACTTATTTGGGTTTGAGCATGATGAGGCTGCCACTCTGTAGCCCTGGGTTCTCATCTAACATTCCCCAGGCATGGCTTGAAACACATGAATCTATTTCCAAAGACAGAGTTAGACATCAAGCTCCCGCATGAGTGTATGGAAGAAAAAGCAAACAGAAAAAGAAGCCAGCTGTGGAGGAGGAGCCCATGGACAGCCGCTGCTGTATTTGTTTTAGAGTGGAAGCAAGGAAAATGCTCTTTTGATATTTGAAAACTTTCTAAATCTACCCCTGTAACTGACAAGCTATCCCAGACTTCTTCACCCAAGCCCCAGATACCCATATCTTTCCTCATTCCTAGAGATAAATGACACCCTCTTCTCTTATTATAAGGGAAAGAAAGACTTCCAAACTTAATTGCTCCTGCTATGGGGATGCCCAGATGGTGTGCGGGACCAAGAAGAATGATGAGCAGCAGGATGGCAAGAAGTTCCTGAGATGGAGCCAGGTGCTCATAATTCATTCATACACTTTCCTCTGGGCAAGGCAACAAGTTAAGATTATCCAGTGTGGACCTTCCTGGACTGATAAAAATAGAAATACATCCAGATTTGAGGACTGGTTGCCCCTGCTCCCTGTGCCACTCCAGCTGGAAGACAGCCAGGAACAAAGTTACACAGTTTCTTTGACAGAAATGGAGATAAACAGGTATTAAAGTCAGATTAGCAACTAAATGAATTTCTCCCTGGCATAATCAGAATTCAAAAATGAAGGACTTTGGAGAGAAACTGGGTGTCTTCTCTGAGAAAAAGAAATCAGCAAGTATCAACAAGGCCTGTGCCTTACTGAGGAAGCAGGGGTAAAGGTAGCCCATCACTGGAATTTGTAGCAGACAGGCAACTCAGTCGGATATAACATGCAACTGAAATAAGATGGGGTCGCAGCAGGTTGTGCCGGGGGGGGCACTGCCTGGGAGTGGGAGGGAGGAAGTTCCGTTTTTGTACTTTTTCTCTTGACTCGGGTTCTGACTCTAATTGCAATATTCCTGTGGTTGGGGCATTACCTTCTTTCTGCACACTCTTCAGTTTGACCACTGGGTTGGAGAGCAGAGGGGAGAGTTAGAATAGTCTCAGATGAAACAGCATTGTCTTAGTCAGTTCAGGCTGCTACAAAAATAGCATAGACTAGGTGGCTTAAACTTCACAGTTCTGAAGGTTGGGAAATCTAAGATCTAGGTGTCAGCAGATCTGGTGTCTGATGAAAATCTTCTTCCTGGTTTGCAAATAGCCAAGTTCTGCTTGTATTCTGATGTGGCTGAGAGAAAGAGGTAATCTCTCTCTTATTTCTTCGTAAAAGGGCACTAATCCTATTCACGAGGGCCCCATTCTCATGACCTAATTACCTCCCAGAGGCCCTACCTTCTAACACTATCACATTTCGGGTCAGGCTTCACCATGTGAAATTGGGCTTGGAGGAAGGAGGCAACACAAGCATTCAATTCATAGCAAACACCAAGTTCACAATCAATAGGTTTTTAGATGGAGAAAAGGAGGGAACAACTCATTATTAAGCACCTACTATGCACCATGAATTTCACTAGGCCCTTTCATCATTTTATATTAACCTAAAGGACAGATTAACACAAAAGGCCTAGACCATATTAGAAGATTTGGCATAAGAGAAACTAAAAACAGATTGAGTTCCCTGTTTCTTTCCTTCCCATGGTTTTGTATTTCCTTCTTAATGTTATTTTGAATTTGTTTGAGCTCAAATTATATTACACCCTTGTCATCTCCATTAGCTAAAATGTATTTATGGCTGATTATGCATGCAGAAAATAAATTAAATATCTGAATAACATTACCAGTAATGGGTGAAATTGCCTTATGTTTTCACATCCTTACAACAAAAAAGGCATCAACAAATGACCAGGGGGGAGAGAAAAAAGGATAATCCATTATAATTGTCCATATTACCATAGAGATAGGACAGACATAATTATGGGCAATTTCAGTGTCTAAAAAATCAAGTATAATGAAAATTATATTGAAGTTAACTGGAGAAAAAAAAATCTAGTTTAACTGTGGCTCCAAAACAACTGGTAGTCAGGATAAGAGGAAATAACTCCTGCTCTGAGAAATCAGCCACATGATCTCACTTGTATGTGGAATGTAATGAACAAAATAATCTGACAAACAAAATAGATCCAGAGACATGGAAGCATGCAACAGACCGAGGATTCTCAGAGGGAACGGGGGAAAGGAATAGAAGAGATTAACCCAGAATTTATATGCATATATGTATAACCCTTGGACACAAACAATAGAGGGATGAAGGCCTGGGGAAGAGAGGGGATGGGAATGGAAAAGATGGGATCAATGGGGATAAAAAGGGGGATATCTGTAATACTTTCAACAATCTATAATAATAAAAGTATAATATGCTAATTAGACCAAACAACCTTCTGGACTAAGCTGAGCTGCGAGGGCTGAGGTGACCACTGCAGTGGGCAGGGGCCAAGGCAGAGGCCAGCAGCTGCTGAGGTGGCAGGGGCTGAGCCCCTTGCAGGAATTCCATGTATCAGGCCTCTAGTAAAGATAGAAAGGACAAAGGAAAGAAGAGAAGAAAGGAGGGAGGGAGGGAGGGAGAAAGGGAGGGAGGGAGGAAGCAATTTGCAAAAAAATAAAACTAGCCACTGACTTGGAAATTGACATGGAATCTCTTAAGCCTAAACTGAAGTGCTCACTTACATTTGCTAGAGTGATTCTCCATGATAAGGTTTCCCATCAGTAACCACTGGCTTATTGGTGAAATATTTATGCTGATTTACAGAGAGATTCTAGGGTATTTTAGTTTCTAAACACATATGTACCACCTCTCCCATACCTGACATGTTCTAGATCAGACTGGTATCATCTGTCCATAGGTTGCATATGGGTTTTTTTTAAAGAATATAAATTTAAAATATGTAATCACCACAGTAACTAGTATGGTACAAGTACTGAGCAATTAGCTATTGCATTAGAGCAGGGTCCTGGGACCCTTCTGTGCAGGCAGAAAGCCCCAGTGACTGGGGTGCACAGAGAAACTACTATATACCAACCAACATAAAAGTCTTTTGACATTTTAACAATGAGACAACCATACCAGTGTATCCTGCTACATGTCAGCACTGCGCAGCCTCACAGATGAAAGATCCAGGTCTGGCCTCTCACTTTGCCTCTGTTTATCCAGGTGGCTTCCATCAGCATCTTGCCAAATGGACAACCCAGGAAACTGTGTACCTGCAGGTTTCTGGCAGGTAATATGGCAGCCCAAGCCAAAGGCCATTTCTACAAGAACACACCTTCCCTTTCAGCATTGATACCTTGAAAACCATAGTCATTCCCACAGGTCACAGCAGTGGGGACCCAAGCCCTTGGAAGTTGACACAGAATCTCTTATGCATCCTTTGATTTTTCAAATCAAAATATGCAAAATTTAAAACAGAGAGGAAAATGCCAAATCCACCTAAGAGAATCTAAAGAAGAAGATAAACCAAAGAGAGATGTGGCAAGGCCTATATCTCAGGAGAAACAGAACCTTTTCATTTTCACTGTCAGAGTGAACTTGAGAAAGTGTAGATCCAATCATGTCAGGCCATTCCTCAAAACTCCTTAGTCACCAGCCCTGTAGTATGGCACACAGGGGTGTATATCACCTTGGTTCTTGCTGCTTGCACCCTATATCCAGGAAATATGAACCCAAACATCATGTTGTTTTATAGACCACCCCCACACACACTTCCACTCCATGAAAACCCACATCTTAAAGTCTTGGAATTGTTGCCTTCGTTCAGGTATCCTGAGTAATGCAAAACTTGGTCACAATAGTTTTTGTTGAATGGTTAATTCAATATTATCAGGCGGCTCCAGATCATCGAAAATGGTGGTCAGTCTCTCACAGATCTTTGGGGAATTAAATATATGTCCATCACAGAATCAAAAATGAGCAGAGCTTAAAAATTAAAAGACTAACCATAGCAAGGTAGAGTGTGAGGTTGAGGAGGAACTGGAACTCTTACACATCGCTGATGGGAATGTAAAATGGTACAACCACATGGAAAATAATTCGGCAGCGTCTTTAAAAGTCAGACCTATAACTTATTATACAGGGCCAAAGCTCTAATCACTGAGCCACACTGGCCAGGGCTATGCTATAGTCACTATTTTTATTGTGAAGATGGTTCTACAGGTATAGAAATAGATCAAGACTCATAAAATTTTATGCTTTAAATATGTATAGTCTATTGTATGTCAATTATGCCTCAATAAAACTATTAAAAAAACGAACATATATTTTATGAGAAAACAATGATTATGGTTTGAGGAAATTCCAATTATATATTAGGGAGCGAAATAGGAATACGATTTTAGAAGTGTAAATCTGAGGTTGAGAACAGAAACCCTGTAGAAGGCAAAATATAAGAAAAAAATATCAAACAGCGGAGGCTGTCCAATGATGAAATAAACTGGCCTCAGAGATAGTGCGTTCTCTCCCCTGGAAATATAAATTTGATGACCATTAAATAGCTCTAAAAATGGATTCTTACCCTGGTGAGGCAATTATATATGACCCCCAAGATTCTGTTAAACTCTAGTAAATTCACCCATCTACTGAGCTGATACCGGCAGGTTATATTTGCTAGTAGCAAACTCCCTGTTACAGATGCTCATAAAATCAACTGTTAGGAATTTTCCGAAAGGAGTGAAAATAATTCAAAGGCCTAAGACTTCAAAGAAGTAGAGTTGAAAGAAAGTCATTTCTTCAGATACAGGAATTATAAGTGAGTACAAAGAGAACCCAGAGGGGTGGAATTTGGGGTGGACGTGGCAGGGTGGCAGACAGTCTGGGTTTGAAAATATTGGGAGGTGGTCAGCACTGAGGTCTAGAAAACAGAAAGTGTTGGTCTAAGAAACTAAGAACCAGAGGACTCAGTATGATTGGGAGCCTGCGGTCTAGGAATGTTTCATTACAGATGCTGTTGGACTTGATCTGGAATAAACTTTGAAAGAACAAAATATATTTCCATGTTCAAATATTTATCATAGCTTTTTGTTGTATTTGGAATGCCATTAAAATTCCTTGCCAAGGTTACATGGGTTCTGTGAAGTAAAAATAGCAACATGCAGAGAAATGTACAAAAAAAATGGGGTGGCATTAAGAACAAAGACAATATAAACCTCCTTTGTATGTACATGCATTCTACATGAGCATTTTACACAAGGGTATCGCTCTCAATGATGACACTAAATTAAAACTTTTCCTAAAGCCTGGCCCGAGTCCCATACAAGCCTCGCTCTGGCATATGGCACTGCTCTAAGGGGGAGACAGGGATAATTGCTGGAAGCAGAGGGGGTCCAATGAGGAGCAGTTGTAATCCCCACCAGCCACCTGGTGAAGCAATTACCTGGATGAAGCAATTAAATGATCTAGTGAGTGAATCGTGACAAGATGCCAAAGGGATGAAAATTGACTTGGGTAAAGGGAAAATGAGGTCAATGTACTCACTCCTGAAAATCAAGGGCAGACACTTCTTCTATTCCTACTCATAGAGAAGATGACTACACTTATATCTTGTGTGAAGGAAGTTACCAACTCTCTCCCTCTCCACTCCTTAGTTCCCCAATGAAAGCAGAGGACTAACACAATGGGCCAGCGTGCAATACCCACATAGATCAGGGTTTACTAAAGGCCAGGGGCAGGGTGTCTCAGAGGTGACCCACTGTCATCTCTTCTCTTCGGATGCATACCTCTCCTTCTGTCTTCTGTGTCCTAGAGGCCTGTACGTCTCATCCCGGCACGTGTGTGTGTAACTCAGACCTGCTCCACCTGTCAACTATCTTCAATTCCAAGGAGAAAGAGTGGGAGGTGCTACTCAGGCCATGTTCTTATTCAAGGTTTAAGGGAGTGTCTACTTTGGATGTGTTCAAGGGCACTGGGCAGCTATCAACCAAACGGAACCATGAGCTTTGTGTCAGAATCCTGGAAAGGAAGGGAAGAGACTGGTAGTATATGAGCACCATGATGTCTTAAATAGTGAGAAAAACCAGTGGGGTTAAACAAAGGAAACAGTAAATTAGTCTACATGTATAGGTTGGCCTTAGGCACACTTCTACCTCCTGCCACCACCACCATCACCACATGAAGTTCTTACTCTTAGCTGCATTTCATATATGATTAATTGGAGACACAGACTGCTTTGGACTGATTGTTTATGTTCTCACCCACTCTCAATTCTTATCCTATCTAATAAAATATTAATACGCATATTGACCACACCTCTGATCAAGCCATGCCCACCGCCACACCTACCAGCCAATCAGGAGCAAATTATGCAAATAAACCCCAACCAAGATGGCTGCTACCACTGAGAGCAGAAGAGAGGCTTGGGTTTCCCCAGCAATGGAGGAAGCCAAGCTTTCCACCTGCTGTTGCCGGCCTAGGCCTCCACTCAATGCTACAAAGTTTCAGTTATAGAAGATACATAATCCCAAGAGAAATGGCGCCGCCTCGGAGCTGGAGAGAGAAGAGGCTTAGGGTTGCCGGGACAATGGAGGAAGCCAAACTTCTGCAGCCCTAGCCTAGGCCTCCACTCAAGGCTACAAAGTTTCAATTGTAGATCATAAATTAATCCCAGATCCCAGGGCCTCCACTTGGGTTGCTGGAGGATGTGGCTGGCCTGCAAACCACCATAGGCCCCTTGCCTAGGCTGCCCCACACTCCAAGGGAACCCCCACCCTGATCCAGGACACCCTTCAGGGCAAACCAGCTGGTCCCCACCCATGCACCAGGCCTCTATCCTATCTAATAAAAGAGTAATACGCAGATTGACCATCACGCCAACACACAAGAGGGCTGCCCCCATGTAGTCAAAGATCCTGCCCCCATATGGACACAAGGTGGCCACCACAAGATGGCCAGCAGGAGAGGAGAGTGGGAAGGTCCAGGCCAGCAGGGGAGGGCAGTTGGTAGGGACCAGGCCTGCAAGGGAGGGCAGTTTGGGATGATTAAGGCTGCAGGGGAGGGCAGTTAGGGGTGATCATGCTGGCGGAGGAAGGAAGTTGGGGGCAAACAGGCTGGGAGGGGAGCAGTTTGACATCAGTTAGGCTGGCAGGGTAGTGGTTAGAGGTGATCAGGCTGGCAGGCAGAAGTGGTTAGGGGCTATCAGGGAGGCAGGCAGGTGAGCAGTATGAAGCCAGCAGTCCTGGATTGTGAGAAGGATGTCCAACTGCCCATTTGGGCCCGATCCTACCGGGATTAGGCCTAAACAGGCAGTCAGACATCCCTCTAGGGGTCCCAGATTGGAGAGGGTGCAGGCTGGGCTGAGGGACTGTCCCTACCCGCCCCCCCCCCCTCCATGCACAAATTTCATGCACTCGGCCTCTAGTGTTGAAATATAATCCCAATGTGATGGTATTTGGAGGTGGGGCCTTTGGAAGGTTATTGCTTCATGAGGGTGGAACCCTATAAATGGAAGTAGTACCCTTATATAAGAGACCCCAGATAATTCCCTAGCCCCTTCCACCATGTGAGGACACAGGGAAAAGATGCAATCTATGAATCAGGAAGTAGGTCCTCATCAGATCAAATCTGCCAGCACCCTGATATTGGACTTCAGCCCCCCGAACTGTGAGATATAAGTATCTGTTCTTAATAATCTTCCTAGTCAGTGGATTTTGTTATAGCAGCCTGCAAGGACAAAAACATAGAGAGTTAAAATAACTAATAGTGGCACCAGAACTAGCTCTCTAGTTCCAGAGAGCTCTTGATCACTATACTATTCTACCTCTTTCAATGCATGAAGAAATATTATAATAGTAGAGGCCCAGTACGTGGTAGTCCCTTGGCTTGGCCTACAGGAATCAGGTCGAAACCAGCAGGCCAACATCCACTGAAGGGTCCCGGATCGTGAGTAGGTACAGGCTAGGCTGAGGGCCCCACTCGTGCACAAATCCAGGCCGGGAGGGATCAAGGGAGGACTCCAGGGCATATCCGGCCCATCTTGCCCATGCCAGTAGCAGAATCCCAGCAGCAAGCTAATCTACCAGTCAGTGCATCTGCCCCCTGGTGGTCAGTGCATATCATAGTGACTGATCGGACACTTAGCATATTAGGCTTTTATTATATAGGATTATTATGTTATTATTATAGTTTGAAAGAGAAAAACAGTAGACCTAGTATGCCCAGGATCTCCAAGTAGGCAGGAAGCACACCAACTGCAGGGCGTTGTAGTGGACAGAGCTCAAAGCTTGGTCTCAGAAATCCTGGGTTCAAGTACCACTTCTACCACTAAACTTCATCTCCTTCAGCCAGGAAACTCAGTGTCCTAGAAAAGCTCAGAAAACAATCATATACATGAAAGCACTTTACACATGCAATACTATCTGAATAAGCATATGTACCTGACATGCTGGTAGCTTCCATTGTCACAAATCACCAACTTAGAGTTGACCCAATGGTACTCCACTCAGGGCAATTTTGTCTTCCAGGGGACAATGGACAATGTCTGAAGACATTTTTGGTTGTCACAACTTGGGGGAGGAAATGCTACTGATATCTAGTGGGTACAGGTGAACATCCTATAATGCTAAACATCCTATAATGCTAAGACCATCCCCTAGGCAAAGAATTGTCTAACCCCAAGTGCCAATAGTGCCAAGGCTGAGAAATACTGGTTCAGAATGAATGCGTGTGTTACAACAACTTAGGAACAGATTCGATTCTTGATACACATTGGCCAAATATATGTATAGAAAAACAAAGGCATAATCAGGTTCCTCAATGTGGTTAATCTGAGAGAATAATGTCAGAATAAGTGAACAGATATAAGCCACCCAGCCAGGAAGATGAAGGGAGATGCTATATCCTTGCTACTCACTGTGGTCCGTGGACCAGTTTCACCCTCACATAGGCATGTGTTAGAAAGGAAGACTCTCAGCCCCTACCCCAGACCTACTGAATCAGAATCTGGATTTTAAAAAATTTATCTTTATTGTTGAAAGTATTACAGATGTCCCCTTCCCCTAATTGACCCCCTTCTCTCCACTCCCTATCCCTCCCCAGGCCTTCATGGCACTATTGTCCGTGTCCATAGGTTATGCATATAAGTTCCTTGATTAATGTTCAAGTTTAAAAAACACTGTCCTAGAGTCTACACTTGATGGCAGGTTAATTTCCAATAGTGGTCCCGGGTTTCACTGACTGGTGCAACTAGCATCTCTTTAAAATCAGCCCAGCTAAAGTGTCTTTCCCTCTTGGCTATAACCTAGCTCTATCCACAGGTGGCATTTCCACCTGGATGCTCTCAACTTGGATAAGAGAGAGCCGGTCCCCCAGGCGAGTTAGCAGAGCTTTCTCTCTCTTTGTTCACAAAGTGGAGTGCTGAATATAATGAAATATGGCACATCATCAATACCCCCTATGCAGAAACGGCACAGAGTGCCACAGCTGAAAGGTTCTTTGAAGAGGAAAAGAAAATTCTATTGCAACTTTTATTTGAAGTTTGATTGCTTCATTGCCCCTCGGCCTCCAGGTGAAGGGTCAGCCGAGAAAATGCATCTGCGTTCCACTGCGAGCTCAAATTGTGTTCTAAATGCTGTGTCTTGTTGCACTAGAAGGGGAAAGAGGTGCTTTGGCATTAGCCCCAAAGCCAAACGTTTCCCCTCAACCCTTCAATCAGGATTAGCCTATCCTTCCTTAAAGGGAATAACATGATACTGCCCAGTATCATGGTGCTACTCAAAGTATTTGACATACATTAACTCATATAATACCCACAAAGTTATTATATGACCTATGATGCAAGTTAAGAATCCCCATTTCAATAATGAAGAATTTAAGCACAGGGAAGTTAAGTAATTTTTCTCAAGTTCAGATATCTAGGAAGTAGCAAAGCTGAGATTTGAACCCACTAAGTCTGGCTTCAGAGCTGGTGTTCTTAACCCCTCCATCATACTGCTCACACCTAAGTATACCTTAGAGACTCTGCAAGGGTTTCATGAGAATCAATAAGACTGGGGGGGGGGGGGATGATGCTGGGGGGTAGGGGTGGCCGGGGGGAGGTCAATGGGGAGAAAAAAGGAAACATATAAGATGGAATTCTACCCTGATGTAATATCCAGCCTGGCAAAGGGAGACAGATAAATAGATACAACACAGCATATTAGGCACATAGAGCAAAATGCACTGAGGTTATTTTGTTATTGTTGTTTTGTTTTTTCTGTTCAGCACCATCACGTCTCTCTTTATTCTCTGTCCTGATTCTAATTTGATTCAATGTTTTGGATTTTAAAAAATGTTACAACTTATCAGTTACCTTCTAGGTGGTCATTAAATGATGTTTGAATGAATAAATACATAAAGTAATTTGTGAACGAATGTGGTCCTGTGGTGAGATTTTGAGAAAGCAGGGCACTTATGCATAATAATAGGCTCTTAGAGAAAACATCTGCTTCCCCCCTCATTCCTGTCTGGCATTACCACCAAGCCCCACCCTTATTTGTGGAATAGCCCCTTTCCCATTCTACCCAGGTGGCTCCCACTGGTGCTGCCAGAGCTTTGCATTACAGCATCCCAGCTGACTGGCCAGGGGTGAGCTCCTCATTTTAGTTGGAACAGTGAGTTCCCTTCTTTAGGAATTTTGGAATCAGAATAAAGAAAATCAAAATAGAATCTCTCAGTAATTAAAACTATACAATGAAAAAAGTGGGACCTATTGGCATCCACATTTTCTACCCCAAGGAGAAGTTGTCTGCCATACAAGAGCTGTAGAAGCCTGTTTCTAGACACAAAATCTCTGCACTTTTATTTCCTCTTTTAAAATAAGGGGAGAGGAGGAATCAAGATGGCGGCATAGGTAAACACCTATTTTGCTGCCCCACACAACAATTCCAAAACTACAACTTAACAACAAAACAAACATCATCCAGAATCACCGGAAAGCTGGCTGAGTGAAAATTCCACAAATAAACTGTGAGTCAGAGGAGCGGCGGAGCGCAGCCTTGAAGATACTTGCAGACCCAGAGGTTCAGAGCCTTGTGCGTGCGAGCGGGAAAGGGTGGGTGACAGCAAACCCGGCTGGTTTTCTCCAACAGGGAGGGCAAAGGAATCCCACTGCATTGATTCCCCAGTTCCAAGCAAGGTCCAAGGTCCAGGGAAGGCACACTAAAACCCGGGTGCAGCAGAGGTCTGCGAGCTTGAGGAGAGTGCGCATTAACTCAGAACAGCAGTTTGCACGTAAACTTGGGGACAGAAGTGTGCGACCACACAGAGAGGACTTGTGACTTGCTCCCTTGTTCGGGAGACCACCGGACTCTTTGTGTTACAACCCTGGGTGAGACTTTGAGTATGCAGACTCATTTGGGGAGAGGCAGAGTTGTCTGGCAACAGGTGGATACCAGCAGCAGCTTTCTCTGGGAGGTGCGTGCAGCCATTACCACCCAGCACAGAGACCCACACACCACATAGGGTGGAGCTGATGCTGCCTGCTCAGCCCAGAGACTCCACCCATCCAACCTGAACACAGCTTACCCTCACAGCCAATTGGTCTGGAGGTAAACCCCTACTAGTGCTAACAACAATAAGCTGGACTTAACTTCAACAATACTGTACAACCCATAAAGGATTGCGGTAAGAGTATCCACCTCAGGTAACTGGGGAGGCTGAGCCACTGTCCCTTAGAGGATATCTACCACACAAAGCTAATGGACCAACTCAGGAAAGCAGCCACAATGCAGAGAAATGGAAAGAAATCAGATGTGAAAGAAATGGAAGAAAAAAGACAACTAGATATAGAGTTCAAAACCACAGTTATAAGGTTTTTCAAGAGGCTCTTAGAAAAGACCAATGAACTTAATGAGAACTACAAGGAAATGAACAAGACCTACAAGGAAATGAATGAGACCCACGAGGATATGAAAAAGAACCAACTAGAAATTAAGCATACACTGACTGAAATAAAAAAAATATTATACATAAAGACCTAAAAGCAGTCCAGAGGGCCACAAGAACCAAGTCAAAGATTTGAAATACAAAGAAGCAAAATCCACTCAGCCGGAAAAGCAAGAAACAAAAAGAATCCAAATAATTGAAGATAGTGTAAGGGGCCTCTAGGACAACCTCAAGCATACCAATATCCGAATTATAGGGGTGCCAGAAAAAGAGAGAGAGCAAGATAATGAAAACCTACTTGAAGAAATAGTGACTGAAAACTTCCCCCATCTGGTGAAAGAAATTGACTTAAAAGCCCAAGAAGTACACAGAACCCCAAAATATAGGAATCTAAAGAAGATCACACCAAGATACATCATAATTAAAATGCCAAGAGCAAAAGATAAAGAGAGAATATTAAAAGCAGCAAGAGAAAAACAGTTAGTTATCTATAAGGGAGCACCCATACGATTGTCAGCGGATTTCTCAACAGAAACGACGCAGGCCAGACGGGAGTGGCAAGAAATATTCAAAGTGATGGATAGCAAGAATCTACAACCAAGATTACTCTATCCAGCAAAGCTATCATTCAGAATTGAAGATCAGATAAAGTGCTTCACAGATAAGAAAAAGTTAAAGGAGTTCATCAACGCCAAACCAATATTATATGAAATGCTGAAAGATATTCTTTAAGAAGAGGAAGAAGAAAAAGGTAAAAATATAAATTATGAACAACAAATACACATCTATCAACAAATGAATCTAAAAATCAAGTGAATTCATAATCTGATGAATAGGATAAACTAGTGAAGATAACAGAATCATGGACATAGAGAGGGAAAGGATTGACAGTTCTTGGGGAGAAAAGGGGTGTGGGAAGTACAGCAAGAGACTGGACAAAAATCATGCAACTATGGGAGAGGACAGTGGTGGGGAGGTGAGGGCGGAGGGTGGGATGGGTACTGGGTGGAGGGGGGGCTATAGGGAGAAAAAAAAGGAGGAACAATGTAATTGATAAACTGAACAATAAAGATTTAAAAAAAAAGAAAAATAAATAAATAAAATAAAATAAGGGGATAGACATTACATCCTAAAAGGCTATGGTCACACCACTCTTCAAGGAAGAAGGGGCTCCAACCAAGACAATGTTGGAGCAATGGGGAATGTTGAACCTCCTTCCTACATTCACACTCACAGCCCCTCACACCAGAAATCAATACCAGTTGAGAGAGTCCAGTTTCCTTTGTTCTTCTGCTTCCCAACCACAGGTGACAGGCAATATGAACAGGAAATTCACTATGTCAAGTGAGTTTCATGATTCTCATTAATAAAATAGTGTTGTAAATATACACAGTTGGCTCCCTGTGTCTTTGGAAGCCATTTCTCAGGGTCTGTTCACCTAGATGGGCTCAACATTTGGATTCTGCTTCTGTAGGGCTGCAAGGTTATGCCCTCTTGGCTTTCGACAAGTATCTGGCCTAAACAAGGTGGTTTCCAGGCACATCATGAGGCTACACATCTCCTTGATGAAGAAGCATCAGCGAGCTCCAACCATGGTGTGGTCAATGGAAAGAGCCCTTAAAGTTCCCTAGACCTGTGGTTTTCACATTTCTCTCGGAGGCCACCAGGAAGAAGTGGGGAGGTTAAATCAGATGGCCCTTCTACTGGCTTCCACCACTGCAACTCTGACGTGCTTTAAATATTTGGGTTCTGGATGTATTAGTCAGGATTCTTCAGAGAAACATACCAATAGGAGATAGACGACTAGATAGATAGATGATAGATAGATAGATAGATAGATAGATAGATAGATAGATAGATAGATAGGGATAGATAGATAGATAGATAGATAGAAGAGGATTTATTTATTATAGGAATAGAAGTCCAACTATTTGCTATATGCAAGCTGCAGAATGAGGAAAACCATTGGTATATGTTAGTTCAAGTCCAAATGCTTGAGATCATAGGAGCCGAATGTGCAAAGCTCCACCTGAATCTGAACACCAGAAACCAGGAACACCAATGTCTGACAGCAGGGGAAGATGGATGTCCCAGCTCAAGTCTGTTATATTCAGGTTCCTAATGGATTGGGTGACACCTACCCACATTGATTAGAGCTATCTTCTTTACTCAGTCTGTTCATTCAGGTGCTAATCTCTTCTAGAAAACACCCGCACAGGTGCACTTAGCAACAATATTATACCAGCTGTCTGGACATCCCTTAGTTCAAGGGATGGCACATAAGATTAACCATTATGTAGCACATAATACCTTTTGACATTTTCTATTTTATTTAAAATTTTTAAAAGGTAACCATTGCCTCACTAAATTAATGTCATGACCTCCTAATGCATCCCAAACCAAAGTTTGCAAAGCATTCCGACGACATGCCTACAAAGCACTTTCCTTGAGTTCACTCTGTCAAAGGTCACAAACTGGCTCCTATCAGACAGCAAGACAGATTCAAATTGAGCATGGATAGCTAGCATAATGTTAAAAAAAAACACCTCTTTTTTCAAAAAATTTAAATGGACATAGTGTATATTTCAGAACCAGCCTTTCTTGAGGGTGAAAAGGGGGATGAAATAAACAGAAGGTTGTGCAACATGGGGTCTATATTCCCACATAACTACCATTGGCTGGAGCTAAGTAAGAACCACTGAATGAGACAGACCATTCCCCTTCCAGTTGACCAAGGTCCATTTTGTTTATGACAATTCCACTAATATATAAGAAGTGTCAGAGTCTGCTCCTTCTACTCTAGGCCTTTTGGAAAATGTGGCTGAATAGGAAGCAATTCCAACACCACCCAGACTCACCTTAACGTAGCCAAGCCTCCTGCTGCAAATCCCTTCTCACCACGCATTCTGTGAGTATAGCCAGCCCTCCTTTTGATAAACACCCTTTGCTTAGATGCAGGTCAGTGTAATTTTCCAAAAGGTTATGAGGAGTGACTGCTCAGAGAAGGCTTGCTTATTATTTCAAATGCCACCCGTCCTCTTCTCTAACATTTGCTGAGTTGTTTACAGCTTGATTTCTGCCACACCAGCTAGTGTATCTGACCTATTTCCATCTCCTCTCCCATCAGCATCTGCTCAGTCCTGACATGGGAGCTGGTGGCCACAGGGTCATGCCTCCAGGAACTAGGGTTGTCTCTAACCTAAGGTAGGGAAGCCACCACAATGGGTAATTTTTACACCAAGTTATCCTTAAGAGTCATCAATAAAACTCACCTATTTTGAGGCATACAGAGTTATTGATTACATCCATGTGGCTGCAAATGACTTAGTCCATTTTCAATTTGCTCAGCCAGATTTAAAAAATAACACTAATGTTTTAAACTAGCAAGCCTCAAAAATACGTAACTTCTTTTTTATATAATGTGGGGCATTTGTTTGTGTCAGTAATTTCAGTTAAAGAAACTGTTGGGGGGAAAATATTTATCCCACAAGCCTTCTAAAGTTATCATAAAATAATAATAAAGGTAACATTAAGATCTATTTTCTCTTCAGTGTCTACCATGTGCAAGCAGATCCACAGTATCCAAAGTATCTATCTTTGCTTTGAAGATGGATATATGATAGATGATAGATAGGTAGGTACATAGGTAGGTAGGCAGATGGATAGCTAGGAGTTTGTTAGTTCACAGCATCTTCATAAGTTAGACTTCTGAGAAGTTTTTCCCTTTTACAAGTAAGAAAGCCAGTCCTCAGAGAGCCTCAATGATTTTCCCATGGTCATTCAATCATCATCGAAGCCAGGAATTAATTTCAGGACTGAATGAACTTTCTACCCCACCCACTGCATCTCAATTGTAATTATTCCAAGAAGCATCTCCATGCAGCCAGCATCTGTGTCCACATACACATCAAAGCATCAAGGTTACTCCATAAAACTAACTGAAAATCCCCTGCTGTCATTAACTTCTTCTGGACTGAAATGAAAATTCTGCAGCTACAGTGGGCCGAGCCTCCTTCACCCCACAGGTCCCAGAAGGTCTTTCTCTCACAGCCTAGAGTGCTTAAACACCTTGAGATTGGAGTCAACTCATTGAGACTGGAACCGGCCTCCCTCACTTATTACCTGTGGGACCTTGAGCAAGTCATTTAATCTCTCCAAGCCTCAGTCTCCTCATCTAAAAGAAAGGGGACGCTAACAATACCCACATCATAGGATTATGGTGGGAGGAGGATGAGGTTCTGTGTGTATAACACATAAGTCTGTAGCTGGAGCTGTGATAAATAAACATTAGATACTGTCCTAATTAGCCACCTAAAGGCTGCTGCCTGAGCAGTTTTTAGAGCCATGATTAAGAATCTGTAAGAACAGTATACGATTGCTTTACTATTGGAACCCAAAAACCCTCCTTCAGTCCACCCCATACAGACTCTCTTACCCCATCCACCACCACAATGTCACCACCACCTCCTCCTCCGTGACAGAGAAAAGCCGTCTGAAAAAGCAGACTACTGAAAGGCAGCCTTGGTCAGTCTGCAGACTTCGCCCCAGGAAGCCCCAGGCAGTGTGTGTCCCAGGCTCTTCCTCAGATATGCCACCTTCTCCACTGAGCGTCTGCTCCTCAGTCTTCATGACTAAGAACCTCCACTAGGCTTACTCGTGGGTCCTAAGAAGAGGTTGACTGATTTTCCTCCATCTCTTCTTCCTTCCCTCTCCTTGTTCTTGCCTCTGCCCCCCTTTTCTTCCCTGAATGCCTCTTCCTCGCTTTTTCTCCAGGATGACTAAGTTGCATTTGACCTATGAACTCTCAGATCTGTCCAATGTTTTCTGCTTCTCCATCCTGGTTCAGGACCAAGTGTGGGCTGGAAGGAAGGAATTAGCTCTTCTATCTCATCAAATAGCCTCTCATCCCAACACTGCTTGTGCATCAGGTCTGCATTCCTTTCCTGGCACTGCCATAGCAAACCACTAACCCAGAGGCTTAAAACAACAGAAACGTATTCCCTCTCAGTTCTGGAGTCCAGAGGTCTGCTCAGCTAGAAGTATTATTCTTCCAGGAATGCAGGGCCATACTCCTTTCTAAGTTCCTGGAAGAATAATACTTCCTTGCCTCTTCCAGCTTCTGGTGGGCCTGGGCTTTCCTAGGCTTGTGGCAGCATAATTGCCTCAGTCTTTGCCCCTCCTCTTTTTTTCTGAGTTCTTTTCTCTTCAATCTCTTAAAAAGGTATATGTCATTCGAGTTAGGGCCCATCCTAATCCAGGAAAGATGACCCCATCTCAAGATCCTTAACTTGGTTACATCTCCAAAGATCCCTTTTTCAACTAAAGTCATATTCACAGGCTCCAGGTGGACATACCTTTTGAGGAACATCCAGTTGAAGCCATTGCTTGACACTAACAAGGCCCGTGAAAGCTGTGACACACCTTCCTTTCGGTATCCAGTCACCTCACTTCTTTACCAAACAATACTCAGTGTGAAAACTCATACTTTTCTTGTGGAAATCACACATTGTATGATTTCATTTACATGAAATGCTCCCTAAAGATACATAAGACAAAGAGTACATTAGTATAGGGAATGGGAATAGGGATTAACTATAAATGGGCATGAGAAATGTTGCTACAGTGATGAAAATCTTATTACACAGGCCAGCTCTTCCCCCTGCCTTCCCCAAGTCCATAGAAACCCGACCCTGGGGAAGGCTGTGGTGGGAGGGATGTGAGGAAATAGTGCAGAACTCCAGGAAGATGAAGGGGTTCCGGGTCTGATCTCCAAGTCAGTCAGCTTCCTGCAGGGCAAGGGTCACTGCGTGGAAGACTGTCCACTGTCCACTCCAACAAGAGTCTGAGGGATAGGGAGACTTCAGCACTTCCCCAAACTATTTCCATTGTGGTATCAAAATTTCTGTTTTCAAATAAATCTAGGAAATACTGAGTTAAATAAATTCTTCACTGTAGAATTTTCTAGAGTTCTCAGTGCAGTAAACTTGAGGAAAAGTAGAAATAATTTTCAAAATTTCCCAACCTATGGACTAGAGAACCCCGATACTTGTCAGGCATCTCATAGCCATGGTGATCTCCCAAATATACAATGGAGATAATGGTGGTCTGTGTCATTCTATGTAGTTATGTAGCTATCAAGGCATTAGAGAAATACAAACTACAACCACCATAAGATATCACTTTATACCCATTAGAATGACTATGTTTAAAAGACAGACAATAACAAGCAATGATGAGAATGTGGGTCAGTGTGAACACTCATGCTTTTCTTGTTGAAATGTAAAATAGGTGTAGCTACTTAAAAAAAAATAGCAGTTTCTTTAAAAGATCAAATTTACCATATATCCCAACAATTTCACTCTAGGGGGGGAAAAAAACATCCTGCCACACATGAATGTTCATAGCAGCATTATTCATAACTAGAGACCTGGTGCACGACATTCGTGCACTGGGGTGCAGGAGGGACCCTCAGCCTGGTCTGTGCCCTCTTGCAGTCTGGGACCCCTCGGGAGATGTCCAGCTACCAGGTTAGGCCCACTCCCTGGCAGGTGGACATCCCCGGCTTCTAGCTGAGCAGCACTTCCTCTGTGGGAGCGCACTAACCACAAGGGGGCAGCTCCTGCATTAAGAGTCTGTCCCCTGGTGGTCAGTGTGCATCATGGTGTCCAGTCATTCTGCCATTCAGTCAATTTGCATATTAGGGTTTTATTATATAGGATAGCCCATCAACTGATGAATGGATAGATAAAATGTGGTAGAGCCATACAATGCATTATTATCCAGAAATGAAGAGGAATGAAGTACTAACATGCTACACTGTGGATGAACCTGGAAAACATGATGCTAAAAGAAAGAAGCCTGCACTAAAGACCACACATTGTATGATTTCATTTACATGAAATGCCCCCAAAAGATAGACAGATACACAGAGTACATTAATAGTTGCCAGAGAATGAGAATGGGGATAGGAATTAACTATAAGTGGGCATGAGAAATGTTATTAAAATTATTAAAAGGTTTTAAAACTGGAGATCAACCAAAGGACTTGTATGCCTGAATATAAGCATAACCAATGGATATAAGACATGGGGTGGGGGGCAGGTGAGGGCATCTGCTGGGTGTTAGGGGAGGCTGGGAGGAGGTCAATGAGGGGGGGAAGGAAACATATGTACTACTATTTGTAATACTTTGAACAATAAAATATTAAAGAAAAGAAAAAAAGGTTTTAAAACTGGATTGTAGTGATAGCTGCATTGCTCCATAAGTTTACTAAATAACTCATTAAACTGTATGCCTAAAATAGGGGAATTTATGGTATGTTAACTATATGTCAATAAAGTTGTTTTTAAAATGTGCTGTCACTGATTAATGAAATAAAATTTTATTTACCTAAAATATGTTATCAGGCTACATGCACAATCCTATGCTTCCCCAAATGGAGGTGTTGAGTGAATTTTAGGGTAGAGATGAGTGAGGTTGCAGGTACAAAGTTTTCAGCACACTTAGAAAACTTGGGCAACTTGCATACGGTACCTACCTTTTGGGTCATGTTTGGAAAGATACATGCAAGTTTTATGTATTAAAAGATGAGCCCTCGTAGAGATACTTGCTAACAGGAAACACTTGTGATGAATCCCTACTTACAAACTGTACACTCAACCAAACAAGGCCCAGCCCATAGAATTTATTAAAATGGTGGGATTGATTAGAATTCTAGGACCAATGTGATAGAAGTTCTGAGGGAGAGGGATCAGGCTCTTTGATCTGCCTGGTTCCACCCTGACTTCTTTCTAATTAGCAAAGCTTTTGAGGCCGACTGATAAGCATTCTGGGCACTGCATGTGTCTGGCCACTGATTAATTAATTAATTTTTGACTTTGAGCAGTGACACATCATTTGAAAACTTTCTACCATCTAGAGACGAATGCAAAAAAGTAGGGCAAAAGATGTAAAAATATGCTTAAGGTGCCATTTCAAATCCAGTTAATTTCCAAAATGGCAGAATGGGTCAGTGAGTTAAATAAAGAATGATAGCAAGGAAGGGTGGGGAGGGGGTGTGCTAAGCCACTTATCTGTGTATTTGGGCTTAGCCATTAACCCTCTCTGTTCTTGAAAATTATAAGTCTCGAGAACACCAAGATGGCGGCATAGGTAAACACCTATTGTTCTGCCCCACACAACGATTTAAGAACTACAACATAACAGCAGAACAGACAGCACCCAGAATCACCAGAAAGCTGGCTGAGTGAAAACTCCACAAATAAGAGTAAAGGTGGGACGCTGAGACTCAGGAGCGGTGGGAACGCAGCCTTTCAGACGGAAACAGGTTAGAAGCCGTCCTGGTCGCGCGCGTGGGCTGGGGCTGGAGCAGCAACCCCGGCCGGATTTCTCCAACGGGGAGGGTGGAGACGTCCCACTACACAGATTCCCCAGCGCCAGGCAAGGTCCGAGATCCGGGGTACGTGGAGACGTCCCACTGCACAGATTCCCCAGAGCCAGGCGAGGTCCGAGGTCCGGGGGACGCACCCTGGAAGCGGGGCGCAGCAGAGGCTCCTAGTCTGCGAGAAACCCGGAGGAGGCGGGGAAAAGAAGTTTCCGCGCAAGGGTCAAGCATACCTGCGACTTGCCCCCTGGAAACTTGTCTCCTGCTTCCGGAAACCATCTATTTTACAACCCTGGGCTAGACTTTTGGTGTGCAAACACATTTGGGGAAAGGCAGAGTTGTCTGGCAAGGGGAAGAGACTAGCGGCTTTCTCTTGGAGGTGTCTGCAGCCATCCCCATCCAACAGAGACCCGCGCACACGAGCGCTGCATAGGACGCAGGTGAAACTGAGGCTGCCTGCGCATCTCAGAGACTCCACCCATCCAACCTGAACACAGTCTCCCTTCACAGCCAATTGGCCTGGAGGTCAAACCCTCCTAGGGCTAACAACAACAAGCTGGGTTTAAATTCAAAACTACTGAATACAACCCATAAAGGGTTGCAGTAAGAATACCTACCTCAGGTAACTGGGGAGGCTAAACCACTGTCCCTTTGAGGATATCTACTACATAAAGCAGCCACCATGCAGAGATATGGAAAGAAATCAGGTGTGAAAGAAATGGAGGAGAAAAGACGACAAGACATAGAGTTTAAAACCACGGTTATAAGGCTTTTCAAGAGGCTCCTAGAAAAGGCTGATCAACTTAATGAAAATTACCAGGAAATAAACAAGACCAACCAGGAAATGAATGAGAATTACAAGTAAATGAATGAGACCTCTAAGGAAATGAATGAGACCCTCAAGGAAATGAACAAGACCTCTGAGGATACGAACCAGACCCTCACGGATAAAAACAAAGGACCAACTAAAAATCAAGCATACACAGACTGAAATAAAAAAATATTACACAAAGTCCTAAAAGCAGTCCAGAGGGCCACAAGAACCAAGTCAAAGATTTGAAATACAAAGAACCAAAATCCACTCAGATGGAAAAGCAACAAACAAAAAAAATTCAGATAATTGAAGATAGCGTAAGGGGCCTCTGGGACAACCTCAAGCATGCCAACATCCGAATTACTGGGGTGCCAGAAAAAGAGAGAGAGCAAGTTAATGAAAACCTACTTGAAGAAAGAGTGACTGAAAACTTCCCCCACCTGGTGAAAGAAACTGACTTAAAAGCCCAAGAAGTACACAGAACCCCAAAATATAGGAATCTAAAGAGGACCACACCAAGACATATCATAATTAAAATGCCAAGAGCAAAAGATAAAGAGAGAATATTAAAAGCAGCAAGAGAAAAACAGTTGGTTACCTACAGGGGAGCACCCATACGATTGTCAGTGGATTTCTCAAAGGAAACGATGCAGGCCAGACGCGAGTGGCAAGAAATATTCAAAATAATGAATAGCAAGAATCTACAACCAAGATTACTCTATCCAGCAAAGCTATCATTCAGAATTGAGATCAGATAAAGTGCTTCGCAGATAGAAAAGCTAAAGGAGTTCATCACCACCAAACCAGAATTATATGAAATGATGAAAGATATTCTTTAAGAAGAGGAAGAAGAAAAAGGTAAAAATATAAATTATGAACAACAAATACACATCTATCAACAAATGAACATAAAAATCAAGTGAATTGATAGGCTGATGAACAAGATAAACTGGTGAATATAACAGAAACATGGACATAGAGAGGGAATGGACTGACAATTCTTGGGGAGAAAAGGGTTGTGGGAAGTACAGCAAGAGATTGGAACAATCTCTTGCAACAATGGGAGAGGACATTGGGGAGGGGCAGGTGAGGGTGGAGGGTGGGATAGCTACAGGGTGGAGGGGAGATATAGGGGGATAAAAAAGGGGGAAACAATGTAATTAATAAACTGAACAATAAAGGAAAAAGAAGAAAGAAAATTATAAGTCTCCTTGGCATCCTCGTTTATTGAGAAGTGACTGTGTGTTGGCCACTGAAAGACAAGGGACAGAGGGAAAAAATGAGTCACCAAACGGGGAATGGGAGGGTGGACAAAGCTTATGAATTGACACAGAGGTTTTGAGGTGAGCAGTGCCCAGATGGAGGGTCTGCAAACTACATCTGCCACCTGTTTTCATAAATAAAGTTTTATTGGAACACAGTCATGCCCATTGTCTTTGAATGCTATGCACAATCTTTGGATGTTTTGATGCTACTATGGCAAAGCTGAGTGGGTGCAACAGAGATGGTATGACCCTCAATGCAGAAAATATTTCTCTGTAATTGTACAGAAAACTTGGCTGACCCCTGATCTAGATGGAGTAAGCATTATGCCTTTTCAAATGTGATTGAAGTAACACTGGGAACACTTCCTTTATATATTAAAAGACAACCCTTTTCTAACAAGTACGGAGCTAAGATTTTCTTTTTGAACTAAGGTTTCTGGGTACATGGTACCAGGTCCCCTTTCTCAAAGATTCTCCTCTCCCCAAGTCCTTTAAGTGGGGATGGACATGGTCATGTTTCAGAGGAAATCAAGACTCAGAAAGTTAATAACTGGCTTGTAAGTTACAGAACTGGTATCTGAAACCAGACCAACTGGTCTCCAACATCAGATCATGGTGCCTCTCTGTTACGTCAGCATTAAAGCCAATATTTCGTAGAGAGGTTTTCTCAGACAATCCCTCTGTATAGGGTCAACAAGCTTGGGAACAGGTTTTAGAAGGATGCAAGTGACCACATTTATTCAGGCACCTCTGTACCAACTCTATCATCTAAGCTTAGAGAGAAGCCCCTTTATTTATCCCGCCTCCAAACAGGAGCAAGGTCAGGCCATAAAAAAATTTAACAAATCTTTACCAAAAATTTGGGGACTTCAAAATTTTTTACAGAAAGAAACTAAAATGATTGCCTCTCTGGTGGAAAATCTCATAAATTAAGTCCCTACTCTTCCCAGCCCCAGATGCAAAAGAACCTCCTCTCCCAGCCCAAGATCCTCCCAGGATGCTGACCACAAGACAGACCCTTCTTTCAGAACAAATTCCCACTCCAACCACAAAGTGGGCTCCACCCTCCAAGGTCCAGACGAGGTATTCAAAATGTTTGCATCATAAAAGTCTGAGTTAGTCACTACCCCCAAAGGGCTATATCAAGGCTAGTCCAGCTCATGTTGAAAGTCCTTTCTCCAACCTTAAGGAAAGAGATGGAGCCTGGCCATGGTTCTCTCCCAGAAGAATTCTATACCCTGACCGTCTACACACAAACTTCTAGAAAAAGGTACACACGTTTCCCAGAGCCGGTAATACATGTTAAGTATCATTTTCCTAAATCCATTTTCAGAAGGCAGCAAGTCTTCTCTAACTCTACAAAGGCATAGCCCTGCGAAACACAATGTTCATCATTAAAATAGAGCTCTGAGCATTTTGGACAGTGGCTTCTTCTGCATTCAAGTTAAAATTGAGCAAGGTCACCAAGTGCTCTGATGGCATCTTTGTGCCAATTAGAAATGGCAAAACGCTAAAGTGATATCCGTCTCTAAAGAAAAAAAGAAAATGCTGGTATTTTCAACCAAGCAGTTCAGAACAGCTGAGTTGAATTTAAAACTCAGCCAACTGCTGGTTGTGTGATCCTGAACCAGTCACTTGACCTCCCTGAGGTTTTCATCTTTAAATTGGAGGTATTACATGCCAGCTCTACTGAGATCTCAAAGATGCTTAAAATCTCTAATTAGGGCCCTGGCCAACATGGCTCAGTTGGTTGGGCTTCCTCCTGTGCACTGAAGGATTGATTGATGGTTAGATTCTGAGTCTGGCATGTGGCTTGATCACCAGTAGGGGGCGTGCAGGAGGCAGCTGATTGATGTTTCTCCCTCTCCCTTAGTCTCACTAAAACTCAGTTTTAAAAAACTTCTGAAAATATCTTTAATTAGAAAATGTACAATGGCTTAGTAGATATCAAATAATCTGTGAATATTAAACATTGACCACATAAAAAGACAAAAACAACAAATAATCTTATTTGTGCTTCCATTTAAGCCATTTGCCCCGTTCTTGCTATTTCTGGACTCTGTATTCTTCTCACACACAAAATACATAAATTAATAATAATAATAATAATAATAATAATAATAATAAAATCTGAGAATGGCCATTAGTTGTCCCTGGTTTTCCAAAAAGGTCATCCAAGCAATAACGGGTTTCCAACGTGGCAGATAATTAGCTCCCGAAGCCTTCCCAACCCACCTGATCAATGAGACGAAACACTCAACACTCCCATCCCTAAATGCACACAATTGAATAGTGTGTATGCTTCACCGTTAAAGAACGGTAGCGTGCTGAGAAATAATCTTTTTGTAAGTCACCACCCTGCCCAGTGATAAGATGTTTGACTAAGACTTTTAATTTCTCAAGAAAACAAACAAATAAAGAACTATGATATAGGTTTCTGTGAGACTCGTGGGGGTTGTTTTAAAGACTTGGGAGGAATCCAGCCCTCGTTTAACTGGGCTGCTTTAACCATGCCTTTCGAACGCTGTAATCTACAATCCAGCATCAGTGCCTGGGCTGGATGTAAGGACCAAACGCAAGGCCCATTTTTCTTTGTCAAAGACTCCTGTGATAGTAGAAGTTCGACATCCAGCACGGTTTTTCTTGAGCAACCCACGCAAGCATAGATGTGCCCCACCTCTCACCCCCTCCTAGAGAACAAGTTATTAAAAAGATGTGTTTTTTAAATCAGCCTTCTCTGCCTGTAACATCAACATCAACAACTGAAGGGGGAAGGAAGAGAAGGCAATGGGAGGGCAGTCCTTGGAGAGGTGGGAAAGGCCTCCCAGACCACAGTTTAAGGGATGATCAATGCACACGTCAAAGGCTGCGATAAGACCTGCAGAGCTTATCGAAACTGAAACTCTGATGACAGAGTTCACTGTGGCAAGAAGATAAGAGAAGCTGGGCTCTTCTCTCTGCCGTTTTCCCCCCCAAAGACCCTGCTTTAATTTCCCACTCTGCATGGTACATTTTCAGTCCCAAAGGAGTCCACTGAGCCTCATTCAATTCTTTTTCTAATCTCACTGTAAATGTTTCCAGGGGACTGATTAGTAGACGTCGCCTCGGTGCTATTTCGGAAAATATTGTGCAAGTGGTGTCAGGGATCCAAAATGGAGCTGAATGTTCTGGAAAGACTGAGAAAGGAGGGGGAAGGGCACTGAGCTGGACATTGAAAATGTATATACATCTTGGCTCTGCCAACAAGTGCTTTGTGACCTTGCATAAGTCACATCATCTCCCCGGAAAGGAGTTCACTCTTCTGTAAAGTGGAGGGAGATGGACTGTGTCACCAGAACAATGCCCCCTTTACCCTTGCCCTCTGGCAATGAGGCTGGGAGGTCACACAAAGGTACAAACCTGAGCCACAGTCTTCAGCTCTGTCACTAATGAATAGCTCGTCAGCCTGGGTTGCCATAACTAAATACCACAGGCTGAGTGGCTTATTTCTCAAAATTATGAAGGCCACAGGTCCAAGATCAAAGTGCCTGCAGATTTAGTTCTTGGTGAGGGCTCCCTTCCTGGCTTGCAGACATCCTCCTTCTCTGTGCCCTCAGATGGTAGAGAGAGAGGGGAGATGCACTGATGCCTCTTCCTCATCTTCTTTTTTTTTTTTTTACCTTTATTGTTCAGTTTATTAATTACATTTTCCCCCAATAGCTCCCCTCCACCCAGTACCCATCCCACTCTACGCCCTTACCTCCTCCGCCTCTGTCCTCTCCCATAGTTGCATGATTTTTGTCCAGTCTCTTGCTGTACTTCCTGCACCCTTTTTCTCACCAAGCATTATCAGTCCATTCCCTCTCTATGTCCATGATTTTGTTCTATTCCTCATTTTATTCTGATCATCAGGTTGTTAATTCACTTGATTTTTAGATTCATCTTCCTCATCTTCTACGGGCATTAATCCTATGGTGGGGGCTCCACGCTCATGATGTCATCTAAAACTAGTCACCTCTCAAAGGTCTCACCTCCCAATACTATCCCACTGGGATTAATGCTTCAAGATACAAATTTGGGGAGGACACAAACATTCAGTCCATAAAGGTGCCAAAGGTCTTGTTTGACAATCAGGATCTCAATATAAAAGCAAGAGATCATTTGTGTATCCCTACCTCTCATTCCTCCAGCCCAGCAGATGCTCCCTCTGCTGCCCCCCCTCCTTCCTCCCTGGCAAGGCTATGCTTAAACCACTGGTCATCCCCAAGCTATGAAGATGCCGCTGGACCTTCATCCTCACTTCAATATGTTCTATTTTTTATTGACCCCATAATCAGAGCCCCTTTCTGTCTCCTTTATCCAAGTCTGAGATGAATAGAGCCAATTCAAGAAATAGACTTCTCTCAGTTTCCCCACTCAAGGCATTTTGACCCTGATTTACTAGAAAAGGCCATGTGTGGGCTGGGATGGAAAGAGAACCGGGATTGGTCAGTGATGTCTGCCATAGATGCCATAAACCAGTGGGAAATACATGACATGCTTGTCATCCCTGACACCCAGAGCTGAAAACAGTGGTGCTCCAGCTCTGCTGTGCATCAGAATGGTCTGGAGTGCTTACGTGAAACACAGGTTCCACACTGGAAAGTCCGTTGCAGCGAGTCTGGGATGGAGCCCATGAGTCTCATTGTAGAAATGCCCAAGGCTATCCTGGTGCACATCAAAGTCTGCGTGGTGAAGATTTGAGAAGAAATATACTCCCTTCCAATCTTAGTGATCTGGAATTCTTAGTCGCACAGGTGCCGTTTGACGTAGATAACTCAGAGATGTGTGCCCTGCTCACTTCCCTATGGCCTTGCAACTTCAATGCAAGTAGGTCTGACATCCAACTGTTGGCGTTTGTACCTTTCTACAGAAAGGTTTTCGCAGGCCAGGGACCCTATTTTACTCACATGAGGCAAAACAGAAGTGCTGGTGAACTTTTGTCCTCCAGAATCAGCAGCCAACCAGGAAAGCCCCACAAACATGGGATGCCCCCAAAGTTCTCCATTGGTTAGACTCCAGTTGCCCACATCCCTGCCCTGCTTGGTGACCCAGACTTTACTGGCCACCTTCCCTTCTCTGTCTCACATTCCTACTCATCTCCCCCAGGGCATGTCTAGAGATTATCATCTAAATACACTATCTGCCCTGTAGTTCTTATCCTGGCATCTGCTTCTGGGAAAATCTACATTAAGACAAAATATAAAGAGAACTACCATATGATCCAGTAGTCCCTCTTTTGAGTATATATCCAAAGAAAAATAAATCAATACCCCCAAGAGATATATGCACCCCCATGTTCATTGTTCACAGTAACCAAACACAAAAGCAACCAAGGGTCCATCATGGATAAATAGATGACAAAACAGTGGTAAACATATATCCAATTCAGCCTTTAAAAAGGAAGGAAATTCGATCATTTGCAATGAATGAACCTGGAGGACATTATGCTAAGTGACATAAACCAGACACAGAAATAAAAATACTGCATAATCTCACTTATACATGGAATCTGAAAAGGTTGAACACTTAAAAGCAGAGTAAAATGCTGGTTAGCAGGGGCTGGGGCAGGGATGTTGACTCATAAACTAACACCTGTGTTTAGAGAGGAAGGAGAGATGGAAGAAAGAGGAAGGCCACTTAGATTGGTAGGTGGCAGGTTTAATAAGCAAGGGAATTTACATACAAGGCTTATCTTGGGCACCATAAGTTGTGAAGTTCTCAATACCCACAGACCAGAATCTCAAAAGTTTATACAGAAGCCTTAACAGAGCTAACTAACAGGCACCATGCAGATGGTCTCAACAACACCTTTCTCTCTCAAGGCTGTGTCTTTGATACAGTTCTAGCTGTGGGACCTGTGGGCAGGACGTATATTCCAAGGACAAGGGAGGGGCGAGGAGCCTCCAGTTACCTGGGTCCAGCTCTCTCTCTGGTCAACAGCGATCACCTCTTCTCAATAACCTCCACCAACAGGGAGAAATCAGGAGGCGATGGTCAAAGATAGAAACTTGCAGTTATATAAGATGAGTAACTTCTAGAAATCAATTGTTTCTACAGTTGATAATACTGAAAATTTGCTAAGAGTAGATTTCAGGTGCTCTTATCACACACAAAACAAATGGTAATTAAGGGGAGAGATGGAGAAGTTAATTAGCTTAACTATCATTATCATCATTTCTCTATATATAGGCATGTTAAAATATCATGTTATACATCTTACATATATACAATTTTATTAAATAAATAAGAGTTAATTTCAGGCATAGACTTTGTGAAAGAAAGTAGCCATATCAACACCAATAGCATAATAGAAGTCATTTTTTCTTTAAATTCCCTTCCCTCAAAACACTCAATTCTTACTTTTTCTCCCATCCTAGCCCACATTTCATTCATAACACGAATGATTCTGTGTATTTGTAGAGCAGCTTTAACTTTTCAAAGCGTTTCTACATTTAGACGTCCTTTTGGTATTTACAAAAGACCCACCAGGTAGGAGAGGCCACAGCACTATTCTCTTTTGGTAAATGAGATCAGCCCTTTGAACGCAGACCCAGAAATTCAACTCAAACTGCACAAGGTCACAGGTCGTGTGGGCCCCCAGCCTGCCACCGCATCCCTGCCTCTCCAGGGTGGCATCCTCTGTGGCCCCAGCAGTTCCCGGTGGGCAGCTTGGGCATTGCCCTGGGACAGCAAAGGGGCTTCCCTAAGAGAATTCTCTGAGATGACAGTAACAGTCTGTTCTCACTCTGGGCAACGAGGTTACCCTAAGAGAAGGGAAAACTGCTGTTCAGATACCATCCCTGATGGGAGAAACTAACTAATGGACCCAGCGAGCCCCAGTTAATGATATTCAATTCTTTATCTCCGAATCATGGAGTCCCAACACTTTCAGGGGCAGATGGAAGTGAATGAGCTTCTTTGATAGAGTAATTCAAATGTCAGACCAGTGTATTCACACTATAAATGTCAGGTACTGACTAGCATACCTGAAGAGAAGTTTGTTCAAAAAAAAAAATAACACCTTTCTCCCTGAGTCAATGGTTCTCACTCTGACTTGGGTTGCATCAGAATCCCCCGGAGGGCTTGTGAAAACCCAGATTCTTGGTTCCACATTGAATGTGTCCACCAGTAACTGGGAGCTAAAGTTAAAATGCAGATTCAGCTTCGGGAGGTCCCAGCAGCCTTTCTGACCAGCTCCTCCTGGTGATGACACTGCCAGTCTGTGGGCCACAGTGGGTGCCAAGGCTCCAAGCCAGCATCTCTGAAGGGATGTACAGCTACCCCCACACATCAGAGTCACCAGCCAGCTTACTTAAATGCAGATGGGAACTCTCAATGCCAAGAAGTTGAGCTGAGAATGACGGGAACCACACCATGGGATGAATGGACAGCACAAAGGCTACATGGCGAGTCACCCTGTCATCCCCAGCTCTGTCTCCCCAGCATGGCCATTCAGGGCCCTGAACTCAGCTCTGGCTCTCTTGGGTTTGTACCAAAGGTCTTGAAAACAAAAAAATTGCAGAAACCCTCTTAACAGCAAGAAAGAGAGAAACAGCAACTCTCCTTGGCTTGGGAACAACACAGTCTTCAAGCTGGACACCAGCTCGGACTTCTAACTGATCTGAACAGAACTGGGCATCCCGGAGAGTATTAGGACAGCCCCTGTCACTTCCAGTCAAAAGAGAAAGACAGGGAGGGGGGAGACAGAGGCAATTGTGCTCTCATTACAAGGCAACATTTGGGATAAGGTAGAAATTCACAACAAATATTGAACAACTTGCAAATTGCATTTTTCTGGGACTTCCTCTTGGCTTTTCTGGTTTGCTTGCTTTAATTGAGAGCCGTGTGCTGCAATGAGCTCACGTGACATGCCATGTTCAGTTACTCCAAATGACGGGAGCCACATGATGCTGTTTCTTGTCAGCCGCTGAACATGTTTTATGTTCCTGGAACTACAGTGCAATCACTGTCTAACTATCATATTGCACAGAAATGGCTTTGGCACTCAGGTACAATGGCACTTTCCGAGTGACTGGGAGGTCGTCCCCGGGTCAAAGATGTGCGGGAATGGTGAGAAGCAGATGCTTCCCTGCATACCACCTGGAGAGGGCAGAGATTAGACTGGAAAAACCAGCTACGGGAACAGAACATGGCATCCAGGGGCCCCCCCGACCCTAATGTCAGAAAAGCAGAAGTAAGACCAAGAATGTGGCTGGAGAGAGGAGTGCATTGGGGCAGGGGGGGAGATACGAAGTCACCCCCTTTATTTCCAGAGACATTCCAACCAGCAATATCACCTTAAGCATCCACCCAAAAGAAATGGGAACATTTGCACACAAAAGACTTTTAGGTGAGTGCTCGTAGCAGCATTACTCACAATAGCCAGAAACTAGAAATAACCCAAATGTCCACAACTGGCGAATGGATAAAGCACATGCGGCAACCTGTACAATGGAATACACGTCAGCAATAAAAAGGAATGGAACACTGACATATATTGCAATATGGGCGAACCTCAAAAACATTATGTGAAATAAAAGATGTTAGATGCAAAGACCGCATAGTGTGTGACTGCTTATGAAATATCGGAAAAGCTGAACCTATGAGATGGAACACAGATTATGGTTGCTGAGAGCTGGAATGGGAATATTTGGCAGTGACTACAAAAGAGCAGCAGGGATCTTTATAGGGAAATGAAAATGTCCTGACGCTGGGTGTGGTGATGGTTGCACGACTCTGTACATTTATAACTCATTAAATTAATCCCTTAAAACAGGTGAATTTGATGATATGTAAAGTATAGCCTAAAAAGCTGGTTGTTGTTTTTTAAATATATTTTTTATTGATTTCAAAGAGAAAAGGAGAGGGAGAAAATGATAGAAACATCAATGATGAGAGAGAATCACTGATCGGCTGCCTCCTGCATGACTCCTGCTGGGGATCAAGCCCACGACCCAGGCGTGTGCCCTGACTGGGACTCGAGCCTCCATCTCCTGGCCAGCGTCGCTCAACCACTCAGCCACACTGGCTGGCCAGGCTTAAAAAGCTGGTTTAAAAACCAGCTACAGGGAACAGAACACATCCCAGGGGCCCTGACTAACCCAATAGTGAGAAAAATGTAAAAAGCTGAAACATCTCAAATCTAAACTAAAATTAAAAAAAAAAGTGGCCATGGATTGATCTGGCAAATGACATGACAAGCAGGTGCCAAGCGCTGACAAACATGATGCCATTTAATTCTTGCACCAAGGCCTCCCTCGCTCACCAATGGTGCTATGTGATGTCACTTCATGCCCCTCTTGGAGAGCACATGACAGGAACCACATGGCAGGACATGACATTCAGGAACCACTCAGTAAGTGCTTGCAGAATAGAGCAGTATCGAGTCATGACTAAGAGGGCAGGCTCTAGGGAATAGACAGTCAGTCAAACTCTGACTTACTAGTATTATTCTAGAATCATTAGCTATTATTACTTTTAGAATGGGAGAATACTACAATGTATGTGGTTGGGAATAACACCTGTGACAGGCATTGCTATTTGGCTGACCCTACAGCCCTATAAATCCTTCTTTTTCTTTTGCCACTTTCCCATACCACAGCAGGGAAAAGTTAAATACTTTCCTGGATCCCCTTGCAGTCAGAGGTATTAAGGTAATGAGATCCTCTATAATAAAGAGGTAAGATGTAAATTGAACATCAGGCCCTTGTGCAAAATGCTGCCCCCATGTGGTAACAAGATGGCCACCACAATATGGCTGGCAGGGGAGGGCAGTTAGGGGTGACTAGGCCTGCAGGGGAGGACAGTTGGGGGTGACCAGGCCTGCAGGGGAGGACAGTTGGGAGAAACCAGGCCAGCAGGGGAAGGCGGGGGTATCAGGCCAGCAGGGGAGGACAGTTGGGGGTGACCTGGCTTGCAGGGGAGGGCAGTTGGGGGTAACCAGGCTGGCAGGGGAGGGCAATTGGGGGTGACCAGGCCTGTAGGGGAGGACAGTTAGGGGCAATCAGGCTGGCAGGGGAGCACTTAGGCATCAATTAGGGTGGCAAAGGAATGGTTAGGGGATAATCAGGCTGGCAGGCAGAAGCAGTTAGGGGCAATCAGGTAGGCAAGCAGGCAAGCAGTTGGGAGCCAGCAGTCCCAGATTGTGCAGGGCCTAAATTGGCAGTTGGACATCCCCCAAGGGGTCTCAGATTGGAGAGGGCGCAGGCTGGCCTAAGGGACACTCCCTCCTCCCCCCGCACAAATTTTGTGTACTGAACCTCTGGTATTAAGATAATATCTTAAGGGGAAGGGGGACAGATTCTGAAAAGTATTCTTGCACTCCTGAGAAGAGCAACAGTTGCAGTTGGTGCCTGCCCTGCCTCCTTCTTGACCTGAATATACATGTGATGTTGGGAGCTCAGCAGCCACTTTGTAGCAATAAAGGGGGAAATCATTGCTGAATCACTACACCAATACTAGCCACCATATGCCTCTAGACTTTTTGACATGGGAAAAAAAATCTTGTTTAAGCCTAGGCTGGACTTTTCATTACTTGTAGCTGAATGCATTTCTAATTACTATTATTAGAAGCTGAACTGCAGTAGTAGTTTTCTTCCTTATTAGACTTGTACGCCTCTTGCTTTGGCTTCTCTCTCTTTCTAGCTTGCTCTTCCAAACGGTACGTAAGCCCTTCATTGTCTGACTAGAAGATTTCAAGGCACGTCTGGGCTGTCTCTTCTTTAGCTCCAGTTCTAAATATCCACTTACATCTCCTCTTTCCTGGTGCTAAATTCACTGGAAATGTCCTGAAGTAGCAGTCCCAATGAGAAATAAATGAGTCTAATTTTAGAAAAGACAAGCCCATTCTCTCTGCTCACTAGCAGGCTCATAATACAATGGCAATTACCAATAATGGTAATAGGCAGTTCCTACAAATTCGCCATAATCAATACTTCTCACCACAGGCAGCCTTCACTGTTCTCAGGTCCATTGTAAAAGAGGGAAGTCTCATTATAGTACATTCCAGAAACATGCACTGGCCCTTCAACTGGCCACCTTGATGTCAGTCCCCTCAGTGTTTCCAGCACAGGAATATAGGCAGCCGAGTGGTCACCTGGCCCTCTCTACAGCAGGGTACACCGTGCCGATCGCAAGCAGGTGCGATTTAAACTGACAGAGGAGACAGCTTCTCTTCAAGTAATTGGGCGAGTCATGATGGAGAAGCTCCTGAAATCTGACACTAAGTTCAAGTAGAGATCAGAGACTGTGGGATCTAGGGTGCAGTAGAGTATATTTCTAGAGGATAGCTGGGATTAGGGCTGGGGCACAGGAGAAAGGGTGAGGGGAGTGTGTGTGTGACGGCGGGGGGGGGGGCGCGGGGAGGGGGGCAGCTTCTGATCCCCTCCCCTTTGTGTGGGCCAGACCATGCCATTCGTGTCCAACAAATAGAACACACGGCAAAAGTGATGAAGTGCGACTTTCCTTATCTTGCTGTTCTTCACTCTGGCTCTCCTCACATGCTTGATCCGCTGGAGAGGGCCACACTGCAAAAGAAGTGAAGGTGGCCTCTGGCCAGCAGCCAGCGAGACCTGGACCCTCCCCAGCTGACAGCCCACGAGGAACTGCCTCCTACCAAAACCCTGAATGGGCCTGGGAGCTGATGCTGCTGCAGTTGAACTTGAGATCAGACAGCCCCGCCCACACCTTGAGGACAGCCTGCGAGAAACCCTGAGGGTCAGGATCCAGCTAAGCCATTCCTATGCCTCACCCACAAGAGCCCTGTGATTTGAAGCTGCTAAGGTTTGGGGTCATTAGTTATCGAGCAAAGGGAGTCCTTAGTGAAAAGAAAAAAATACTCACATAAATGTTTGAGTACTCAAAACCTTTCCATTGTAAGAGAGTTTTTGTTTTGTTGTTTGAGGATTTCGTTTTGTTTGATTTTGTTTTGGAGGTTTTTGTTTTATTGTTTTGCTCAAGCAGCTGCTGGTTGAATCTGGGCATCTCTCTGTTAATCAGAAAAGTACTGATCATTGTTCCTGTTGCTGCCATTTAATCAGAGTTTGCAATATGTCCAGCACCGTGCTGAGCTTTGTAAGTATCACTCATTTAATCCTCACAACAACCCAGTGGGAGAGGTGCCATGACCTCTCCCCTCTCACACAGGAGGAAGAGTTAGAGAGTTACATTCCTGCCTAAGTCACTTAACTAGTTGGCCATGGAGCCAGGATGCAAACCCAGGGACTGTGACTCACAGCCTGTGCTCCTCACCACTAAGCTGGGCAGCACCGAGTGGGGAAAGGAGGCAGAAAGACTGGAATAACATATCTGAAGGGGCACAAACCCAGAAGGCTGGGGGTGGGGGACATGGAGGAGGAGAGCTGACTGGACCTGGAGAGGAGGGCTGGGGCGAGTTGGAAGGAATAAAGGAGCCACTGGGGTCACTATCATGCATTCGGATGAGAGTGGGAAAGGGGAGAGGAAATTTAGAGAAGAGGAGGAAAGGGGGGAGAGGGAGGAGTGGGAAAGAGAGAGTGACTGAATAATTTGGTAGTACATTATGTGCATAATCCCTTTTTAGCATTTTCAGGAGATGCAGCAAAGATTTAAACTTCTTTTAATGTGAGAGATGGGCAATACACAAGACAATAAAAGAGATGGGCATTGCATCGTGATTACTTTGTCTCTTCTCATTCGATTAGTTTCCCCATTTACAGTTTCTGAAACGCCTTCCCAGTCTCTCTGACCTCTTCTTTGTCTTATGCAGATCTGAGCTTATTCCTAATTATCTCCCAAATCTCTCTCTTCCTAGTAAATGCCACTGCTGCTGCCCAGTGCTGACCCTCATCTCCTCTCTCCTGCATTACACTGACGCCTCCTAAAACACCTTTCTGATATGTAAAACTTTAGACATAAAAAAAGAGAAGAAATGGTAAGAATTCAAATAAAAGAAATAAGTAGATAAATACAGACCTTTCTGTATCCAGCCTTATTCTTTTATTGCCTAGCGACTAGCCATCTGTGTATTACACACGTCCAGCCTGGACCCTGCTCTGCGTGCACCCTTCACACAGAGAATCCATCCCAAGCTCCAGCTCATGTGAGAAAACACTGCCACCACCTCCTGCTTGAACTACAGTGACCATTTCTGAGTGGAATGAAAAGAAGCAAAAGGTAATTCCCCTCTCACCTCCTGACCCCCAGGATCCACCCCACACCCCAGACGGTTTAAGTCTTGTTTACATACAGCATTAAACTTCACCTATGACATCTCATGTGTAAAACAAACTGCACCAAATATAGGCAATGGATCCCTGACAAAGGGGCAAAGGCAAACCAGCAGCACACAGACTGTCCCTTCCACACATGGAAACCTAGACTGACAACTACAGGAAGTAGACACAGACTTCATCCCTTTCACAAAAAACTAACTCAAAGTGGACCACAGACCTAAATGTAAAACTGAAAATTATAACATTCCCAGAAGATAACACAGGAGAAATCCTAGACGACCTTGGGTACAGGAGTGCCTTTATAGATACAATACCAAAGACATGACCCAGGAAAGAAATATTTGCTAAGCTACACTTCATTATAAACTGCTGCTCTGTGAGACACAAGAACTAGAAGACAAGCCCCAGACTGGGAGAAAATATTCGCAAGAGGCACATCTGATGCACTGCAATCCAAAATACACAGAGAACTCTTAAAACTCAACAGTAAGGGCCGGGCCAGTATGGCTCAGTGGCTGAGCTTTGACCTATGAACCAGGAGGTCATGGTTCGATTCCCAAGTCATGGCATATGCCTGGATTGCCAGCTCGGTCCCCAGTAGGCGGTGTGCAGGAGGCAGCCAATCAATGATTGTCATCATTGATGTTTCTATTTCTCTCTCCCTCTCTGAAATTAATCCTATATAATAAAATGCTAATATGTAAATTGTCCCCTTGGGAGTTCAACCACTCACTATGATGTGTGCTGACCATAGGCTCTTCAATTATTCAGGGGGTGGGCGGAACATGGCGGGTGGCCAGCTGCAACAGGGCACTACAGGAGTGAGGGAAGGAGGAGGTGGGGAGGCAGGGAACCTGATCATCCCTGATCCTGGGCCAGGCCTTGAGACCCTACCTGTGCATGAATATAATGTACCAGGCTTCTACTAAAAATATATTTTTTAAAATACAACAGTAAGCTCTTTGGTCTCCTGCCGCCACAGCGGGGGCAGAGAGCCAAACCTGGGCTTGTAATAAAGGTTCTGTGCTATTGCATCGGGTTCAGCTCTCTGGTGGTCTTTGGGGATCATGAAATCTGGGCATAACATTTGGGGGCTCATCTGGGATGCCCGACACCCATGAGGGACCCCGACCTAGAGAGCCTGATTGACCACAACTGCGTCGCAACCTGGGTCCACCACATCCATGTCCGCCCAGCTGATCCCTCTGCAGTCCAGAAGGACTTCATTACACAATGGAGCCACAACCCGCTCAAGCTCAAGTTACGGCACATTTGACCCACCTGATGTCGGTAACTCTGTTGACTCTGTTCCTTGTCACCCACACTGCCAGGAGTCCACCCTTTTTCCTGGCAATAGTCATGGCCGCCTCTGTATTCATGCAGCAAGGAGGCCTATGTGCAGCCCTAGGGGAGGAATGTTGTTTTTATGTTGACCAGTCAGGAGTAAAAATGGAAGGCGAGGTAGAAATGCAGCCCGGCTCATGGTTGAGCCGTAAGTTCCAAGACAAGGCGGGAATGAAAGGGCAGAGCGGGACAGCAAGGAACAATTTAGACAGCTGCCATTTTGGACTATGTGACTTGGCAGCCACCATGTTGGCTGCATATGTAAACTTATTTGGGGGCTGCCATCTTGAAAGTCACAAAGACCACCCCCTCCCTTTGAATTAGCCAATTGCAAAAGACTGTGCGCTTGAGCTCCAATCAAGAGCAAAGTACAGGACAGGTCACATGTGTTAGGGATTATTTGCATCACTAGCCCCAGTCATCACCCAACCAATTGGAATCGGCCAACTCATTGGTTCGCATCTGGCCCCACCTCCCTATAAAATCATCAATTCTCTCTCTTTTGTCTCCTGCCGCTGCTGCGGCGGGGGCAGAGGGCCAAGCCCGGGTTTGTAATAAATGTTCTATGCTATTGAAAAAAAATGCAACAGTAAGAAAACAAACAACCGGGTTAATAAATGGGACAAAGCCCTTAGCAAATACCTCACACACACACAAAAAAAAATACAGATGGCAAATCAGCACATGAAAAGATGCTCCACATCAAATGTCATCAGGAAAATGCAAGTTAAAGCAATAATGACATACAATGACACACCTGTTAGAACAGCCAAAATCTGGGACAATGACGACACCAAATGCAGGTGAGGATGTGGAGCAGCAGCAACTCTCAGTGGTCGCTGGTGGGGACCCAGAGGGTGCAGCTGCTCTGGAAGGCAGTCTGGTGGTTTCTTACAAAACTACACAACTCTTCCCACACAATCCAGCATCTCACTCCATGGTATTTACCCAAAAGAATTAGAACGTATGTCTGCAGAGAAACCTGCACACCGGTGTGAACAGCCACTCTTGATCACAATGGCCAAAATTTAGAAGCAACCAAGGTGCCCCTCAGGAAGAGTATAAATAAATAAACTGGTAAATTCAGACGTTGGGATATCATTTGGCACTAAAAGAAAATAATGAGCTACTAAGCAATGAAAAGACATAGAACCCTGGCTCTGTTGGCTGGAGGCTTGTCCCATGCACCAAAAGGTTGCAGGTTTGATTCCTGATGAAGGTACACACATAGGTTGTGGATTCAATCCCCAGTTGGGTGCATATAGGAGGCAACCTATTGATAATTCTCTCTCACATCCATATTACTCTCTCTCCCTCTCTCCTCCTTCCTCTCTCTCTCTAAAGTCAATAAAAGCATATTCTGAGTGAAGATTTAAAAAAAAAAAGACAGGAAGGAAATTTAGGTCCATATTGCTAAGTGAAAGAAGCCAATCTCAAATGACTACATACACTGTGATGCCAACTATATGACATTCTGAAAAAGGCAAAACTACGGAAATAACAAAAGATCCCTGGGTGCTAGGGGTGGAGATGGTGGGCAGGTGAGCAGGTGAAAGACAGAGGATTTTTAGGGAAATAAAACTACTCTGTATGATACTCCAATGGTGGATACATGTCATTATGCATTTGTCCAACCCACAGAATCTACACCAAGAGTGAACTCTTAAGGTCAACAATGGACTTCAGGTGATAATATATGTCAATGTAGGGTCATCGATTATAACAAATGAACCACTCTGGGGAGTGATTTTCACAGTGGGGAGGCCTCTTTGTACCTGCCTCTCAACTTTGCTGTGAACTTAAAACTGCTCCAAAAAATAGTCTTTTTAAAAATGCAGCAAACTTTATATGCCCTGATTTCATCTTGCTCAGAGCCATTCCAAGGAGGTAGTATGAAAAACACTAAATATGCCAGCTTTTATAACTGCATCTCTGGAAATTTAAAACACTCTTGAGTTGGTTCAGACTCTAAGATAAATATTCAATCCAATGTGAAGTTCATACTCTCCACCAGGACTGTTTCTCTCTCTCACAAGATGTCACGTGGGCACGGGAAACCCTGTGTGTGTCCTCGGAGGAGGGGAAGAGGAAAGCCTCAGGCCCACCAGCTATCCTTGGGACTTTTCTGATGCCTGGACTGTCTGCTCCTGGTGTCTCCGAAGGGTGGCAGGTCTCTTCTGACGTTTGGGATTTCATATCGTTCATGACGTTTGGTACCCATGCGTTGTTCTGGCCACTTCCCTCTTGTTGCAAAGTCCCTGTACTCTCCATCCTCCTCGCTCTGGTCCCAGGTGCCCCGTGGGTTCTCTCAACATCTCCACATCACTCATAGGGACCTTTGGACACAGCTGCAGGGAATTCATCCCCACGCTCCTCCCTCATTGTTTCACTGCCAAACTGAAAACAGGAATTCTGAAAGTCAGGGATATAGAAATATTCACTCTGGGCAGCAGGAAACCAGAAACATGCCCCATTAGGCTCTGTAAGACCCACCGCCAGGCTTATCTTCCTGTTTGTAGCATCACTGTTGGTGTCCCCACCACAGAGGAGGTAGTTCAGACACACACCTTTCCAAAGAGGCTTCCTCCAGCACCTCCACAGAGCAGGACAGAGGCCCAGTCAAGAAACTCCGTGGTCTAAGTTGGCCAAGCTCGCCCCTTGGTGCATTAAAAAAGCTTTTTTTTTTTAGAATTTAGAAAGAGAGAGCAAACAAATGCACAAAAATCTTTCTCTCTTAATGAAGTTTCGCTTAGAAGATTATTTGCTTGCCATGTACTGGGAAAAATACATACATCGTCTTTGAGAATCCACATTAAATATGAGCTCTTTGTTTCATTCTGTGTGGCTCTCCCTTGCTGGGACCATAAGCCTTGTGGCTTTCTTGTCATAACTCTACAGGTGTGTGAAGAATGAAACTGGCAAAGAGATAGACTGAACATTCTCAGAAGGAAGGGGGCCGTAAAGAGATTAATGAAAGAACTTATATGCATACTAGTGGTCTGGTGCATGAAATTCATGCATATTAAAGGGGAATTAACTAGAGGAAATATTTTAATATTGCTATTTGCCCTTTCTCTATAATAGAAGTGTCAGAGATGAAAAAAAAATAGTAAAATGTATATGAAAATCTCCCTACTGTCAGAGTCTGGGGTGCACCATGGGATCAGGAGTTAAGTCCCTGCCCACCACCCGCACACGCTTTGAAAACACAGGAGACCCAGACGTGGCTGGCCCCACCCCCACTGGGTGAGACCCAGACTCAGCCGACCCCACCCCCTCAAGCTCTGCCAGGCGGGGGTGCAGCCTCAGGTCCCCTGGCCAGGCACCAGGTTGGGGGTGCAGTCTCAGGTCCCCTGTCAAGCCTCACCAGGCAGGAAGTGCAGCCTTAGTTCCCCCAGTCCAGCACTGGGGTGGAGGGCACTGTCTGAGGTCCCCATCAAGCCCCACCAAGCAGGGGTTGCATCCTGAGGTCCCCTAGCCTAGCACTGGGACAGGGGTTGCAGCCTGAGGTCTCCCATCAAGACCCTCTAGGCGAGGGGCATGGCCTGAAGTCCCTTGCCCCAGCCAGGTGCCATGCGACCTCAGGTCCCTGCTGTTTGGTTATGACATTAGTGTCCTGGCTAATCTGCATATTCCTCTATTATATAGATAGATAAGCATAAACCATGGACACAGATAATAGTGCAATGAACACCTGGGGAGGGGAGTGGGGAGGAGAAGGTCTAAGAGGTGCGGGGGCGGGGGGGGGAGGGGGAGAAGGGGATATCCTGTCTAATAAAAGAGTAACATGCAAATGTGACCGTACCTTGGCTCCTTATTGGCTATGCTACCAGCCAATCAGGAGTGGGGGGCAGGGCTGCGCAGTGTACGATCCTGTCTCTCCCGCCGCCTCCGCACAGCCTGGGGAACGGACACTGCTCTGGTAGTCCTGGAAAGCCCATGGTGCCAGTTCCCCAGGCTGCGCAGAGGCAAGGCGGGAAGGCCGTCCACTGCCGTGCCTTGCCATGGGCGCCTGGGGTCTGAGATTGCAAAGGGCGCGAGCGCGGGGGTCCCAGATCACTGAAGCTCGCACGAAGGGCGGGGCCACGGGAGGCTGGGGCAAAGACTGGCTACTGCCACGCTTTGCCATTAGGGATGATCAGGCCAGGAAGGGAAGGCAGTTGGGGGTGATCAGGCCAGGAAGGGTGGGCAGTTGAGGGTGATCAGGTTGATGGTGGGGGTTAGTTGGGGCCGAGCAAGCCAGCAGAGGGCACCAGTTGTAGAGTGGTTAGCAAGCAGAGTGGTTAGGGATGATCAAGCAGTCAGGCAAGTGAGCGGTTAGGAGTGGATTGCCAGGGGTTTGTCCAAGTGCCAGTTTAGGCCCAATCCCACAGGGATCTCAGATTGGAGAGGAAGCAGGCCGGACTGAGAGACAACCCCCACTTCCATCTCCTTCACCCCATTCCCCATGCACAAATTTCATGCACCAGTCCACTAGTCTATAATACTTTCAACAAGAAAGATAAGTTTTTAAAAAAGAAACTGGCAAAGATATTAACCAAATAACTTATATGCATATATGTATAGTATATAGACATAGACAACAGAACAGTGAAGGCCTGGGGTGGGGTGGGGTGGAATGGGAGCCGGGCAGAGGAGGGCAAAGGGGAAAAATGGGGGACATCTGTACTACTCTCAACAATAAAAATAAATAAAATAAAATAAAAAAGAAACTGGCTTCTGACAGAATAATTACTCACCAAGAGGTATTTCAAAATCATGACCCCTATCATGCTTGGTTTGTGTAGATTGTTTTCTCTTTTAAATAGTGGGAGGGGGAAGATGACTCTTTTGTGACATATGAGAACATTATGAATTTCAAATTCCAGGGTGCATAAACAAAGTGCTGTGGGAACACGTGCCCAGTCTTCTAACACGTCGTCTGTGGCTGCACTCAAACTACAAGAGTGGAGACCGCACAGACCACAGAGCCTAAAATAGTTACCATCTGGCCTTTTAAGAAAAAGTTTGCCCACCCGCACTTCCAGACTGTTAGATACCGTTTATAATTTTTTAAATCTTAATCATATCTTGGAGATGATTCCATATTATACATTGAATCTACCTAATTCTTTTGGAAGCTTTTTCCCCCCAGAAAATTCTGGGAATAGGAAAACCCTATTACCCTCACCACCACAGTGGGTATTCTCGGACATCCGATTTTCTGTTTATGACCCATAACACCTCTCTCCACACTGTTCCCCCTCTAAGACCATGAGCCTCTCGAACACTGCATCCTATTTATCTTTAAGGTCCCAGAGTAGAACCAAGTGAAAGCATTTTAATTGATTGATTACAATACATCTGGTTCCAAATGTATAATTAAAGTAGACTTGGAATCCTCTCCAAAAGTTGAACATGGTTCAGACAAAGGGATTTGAACTTCAGTAAATCCCGTGTCCTTTAATGTGGAAAGCTATCTTCTGCACCGTTCTTTGTATGCATAAATATCAGCTCTGCCTCCCTTTTTCTTAACAATTTGACTTATGTCTACCAGCCATTCCCCAAGATAGCATATTCCTCTGTGACAAGATTTAATTAAACTTCCAGCAAAATAATTAGCAAGGCTATCTTAAAAGACTTTTAAAATACCAGAGTGATACCAGAGGAACAAATAAAGTTAACACTGTCATCAGAGATCAAAGCCATCGGAAGACGTGACTGAAAATTTAACCTCCAGCTGCTGACTAATGAAGGAGCCAGCACAGGAGCAGTTGCGGTAGCCTCCCTCTCGGGTCCCATCGACAAATTCATTTGACATGGAAAATCTCCCAGAGGAAGCTTAGAAATGGTAAATTTCCATTAATTACACAGCGGAGGATGTGCTCTTCATAAGTTACTATCCGTCAGGAAACATTTTAGGAAGCTATATTGTATAGACTACCCTTCCTTCCCTGGCGATGCCGATGGGATTAACAAACAGCTCCTCCACTGATGTGGGGGCACCTTTGGGGGAACGCATTTGGTAAAACCACCTTGACTTGCTGATGGTGGCAACGGGTCCTGTGGTGACAGTGAAAATGGGGGTGGTGACAATTTCCACAAGCCAGTCGGACCCAAGACCCTCCACCAGGATTCTTGGGAAGAATGGAAAAGGCACAGGGGATCCAAAATCAGTGGACCCAGGTATGCACTTCTGCTCTATCCCTCGGTCATTCTGTGGTCACAAAGAAGCTCTTTGTCCCCTTTAAGCCTGATTATTCATCTGTGCAGCGGGTACCCTACCCTCCTCCTCGCCCATTTTGCTCAGTTCTGGGAATAACAGGACGTGTTGTCAATGCTTGGTGTGATGTTAGAGTCGAGGTGAGAAGAGTGATTCTACACAGTAAAACCCTATTCTTACTTGTCGCTTCCACTGTCCTTCATGAAACACAGCTCTCCCCAGGCAGCCCCAAGAGGTGTACATGGAAGAACAAAGATCAGGTTCTGATTAATTTGCAATTAATAGGAATGTCAGGATTCTCATTTCTTTCTTTATAGTCCATAGTTGAATACTGTGCCTTAATTTCCTCCCCTATTTGAGGAATATATTTACAAAGCTTTATTTACTTTTTGGAGATGTAGGATGAACTGCTTTCCAAACAGAAGTCACCAATTATTGTCGCTCTTTCACATTTCTTCAGTACTCAGAAAATCACAATTATTCTTATTCCATACAAGAGATATTAATACCTAATATCTAAGCATTAATTATGTGTTGAGCACAACATTAAGTACCTTTGAAACCATTGCAATTATTGCCATTTTATGAATGAGGAAAGTAAAGCCTGTAAATATATTTCCAGGTCTGTAAATTTTTCTTAATTTCCTCTGCCTCTGACACCCAATATGCCTCCCCACTCCCATCTAAATCACCACCATCCTTCTTACCAGCATCAACCTCACCATAAATCAGAGATCCACAGATCCTGCTCCTTTGTTCCTCCTCTTCCAAATTGCAATGACACACATCTTAGCAAGCATTAAACAGGTATATGGACCAGTGCAGGTAAGGGACCTTGCTTGCTGCCCAACACGCTGTAACTGTTCAGTAAATGATGGCTTTCAGGTTCAATACCCTGGCTCCTTTGCTTATAGAAAAGGGAGACCTTCCCTGGGCCAGGTGGCTCAGCTGGTTGGAGTGTTGTCCTGTACGCCAAAAATATGCACGTCCCATTCCCAGTCAGGGCACGTAGGGGAGGCAATCCATCCATAATTCTCTCTCATATAGATGTCTATCTATCTGTCTGTCTATCTATCTCTCCCCAACATCAACCAATAAACATATCCTCAGGCAGGGGCCTGACTGCCCCTAACCACTCTTCCTGCCTGCCTAATCACCCCAACATGCTTTATTTCTCCAAGATTCAACTTCCTTGTGGGAATAATGATACCTCCCCTCATTGGGTTGTTGTGAAGATTAAATGAATTGGATACACGTATTGTGCTTGGGACCCCCGAGTGCACGGTAAACAGGCCACACATGCAACCCCCATGTGTTCTGAAAATGTTATTTCCCAACAACACAAAGCTTCCATTAAGGGAGCTCTTTTTCCCCAGGTGCTGTGCTCATGGCAGATAAACCAAATTAACCTTAGGAAGCTTACTACCTTTAAATCTTGATTGTAAACGTCTCCCCGCCTCCCCAGCAAGACTCTCATCCTCTCAATTCCTCTGTTAATCCTCCTGCTGATTATTTTTCTTAAATAGAGTTTGATTGTTTTCCACCCAACAAGCTCAGTAGAGAAAATAGAGATGAGGGGGAAAAATCTGTTTTAGCCATTAACTATGTCTCTCTTGCTGCCGGTGACTTCAGCGGGGCCCTTGCCAACCCTCATCACCTCCCACCCACACTCGGGTTTCCTTTCATTTTAGTAGACACAGTAGTAGGTCAACCCATAACAGCCTGTGACCTAGACAACAAAACAAGCCCCTAACAAGTCACACGCGGTTCAGGGAGCAGCCAAGTGCAATTTAAAGTAAACTCTCACGTAGGTGCTGCGGTCAGCTCTTGGAATTGGTCTCAAAGTGATTTGCATATTCAGAACCATATTCTCCAATGCTTTGGCCCATTGGGGAGTGATTTGCATTCTGGGAGGAAAGGCTAATATTCTAGTCTTAGCAATTATTGAAACACATCCAGTCAGTAAACTAATAAATTATCTTAACCCAATTACTAAAAACATTGCAAAACATTACTGTGCATCGAAGACCGTTCTGCCCAGAAATCTTTATTGGCAGCGTAATTAAAAATGTACTAGCTATGACTGCTGCTGAAATATTTGGGGATGTTTTGTGCCATTTGAATTAGCATTTTTGGACTCCGAGGACAGAGAACGAGCTGCCTGCTCCTTGCTTGATCCATCCTTTCCTTTATTTATCCCCAAGTCATCTCCTTTAGGGCCACTCACCACAGGGGTCTCCTTCCCTCATTAATGCCACCTGCAAGTGCCTTCCTACCCTAATGTTTAATACAGAAAAAATAGAGAGACAGGCTCAGCCCCTCCTCCTCACCCCTTCCTTCTCCGTTCAAAGCAGAGGATTTTTGTTAGCTGTCATGTATAGGGTCTCTACTATGTGCCATGAATATTCACATGGTCAGAATAAATCCTATCGTGACGCTGTAAGGAATGATACTCCCATTCCATGGATGAGGTAAGCATTACAAAGATTAAGTGAACTTCCCAAGTTCACAAAGCTGACACATGGCAAAGCCAGGATCAAACTTGGGTCTGGTGGTCCCAAGGCCTTTCTTTTGTTTTTCAATAAGCATTTGTCAACTGCTTATATGTGCTGAGCACTATGCTAGGTCCTGGGAATAAGACAGTGAACAAAAATGAGCAAAGTCCCTGCCCTTGGAGATCTCTCAAGGGTATTCATCCCTCAAGTATACCAGTCAGGGGAAATCATTCATGCCGGATAACAAGCAGACCTAGTATCTTGATGGGTCATAACAAACACTGCTTTCTCATCCAGGCTATGTGTCCATGGGGGTTGACTGAGACCCTAGCACATTTAATTTTAAAGTAGATGGGGAAATATAATTCTACCAGAGGGATGAAAAGTTGAGAATATTTGGTAAATAGCACTAATGACAACCTCAGCTCTTGCCAGAAAGAAAGGAGGGAAGACATTTTCAGAACAGCAACTAGGCACTCTGCAGTGAATTGACAACTGAGCTGTAACACTGGCCAAGGTCCCCAGCACTCCACTTGCAAATCCAACATTCATCTTCGAACACCATCTCTATCAGACCACAGGAATCCCAGGCATCAAACCCTGCTGTGATCACAGGGGCATGTGACAGTCACTCCTTCGTAATTAGGCTCATTGTCACACATCCCAGTGTGCTCCAGGCAGCTGGACTCACGAGCCAAGATCTGAGGGTACAAATCAATCGTGCTTGGAGCCATAGATGGGAGGTGGCTGGGAAGCTCTGTCTGTTGGATAACTTTCCAGAACCCCTAGAAAGTTCTGAATGTCTTCATCAAAATCCACAAATGTGGGTTCTTGCTTGATATCATTAATGACCTCATTTGACATTGGCTCTCCTTTCACTGTGGGGTGGGACCTTGGCTGAACTTCATTATCTAATTTATTTTGCACAACAGCACTGTAAGTAACATATTCATGGCTCCATTTTATAAATGAAGACACAGGAGCAGAAAGATTAAGTAAACAGCTTACAAATGGCGTGTCAAGGCTTTGAACCCATGTCTCTCTGACACCTGAGCACACAGCAGCCTGGGGCGGCCAGAGCTTCAGTCAGAAGCACCACAGCAAAGAAAACTCAAGGGGCCTGATGCTGTGGTTGAGATGAGAGATAAGCAAAATGGCCCATGTTCCAAGACAGAAATGTCTGAAAATCCAAACTCACCAGCATTTAACATGAGATGAGAAATTAATTTTGAAACATCTACAAAGTGTCAGAACATCAGACAAGTCCAGACTATGCACTTCTGGAGTGCATAAGACTTAGGCTCAAGGCATTATCTCCTTTAGTCTTCCCACCATCATTACAAGGGGCATTTGATGGATAAGACCTCAGAGAGGATGAGTAACTTGCCCAAGGCCACACAGCTAACAGGAGGCAGAGCTCACACATGCTATGTGACCTGACTTCCTATCTTCTACTCCAGCACGGTGCCTTGAGGGTGACGGGGGGGGGGGGGGGGGGAGTCCTAGGGAAAGGCCAGGGACTCACACATGCACACACACATACACACATGCACACTCACACTCACACACACAGATTTTTTATGACTGTCTCAGAAATAGCACAGCATCATTTGGGAATGGTTTTGGGTCCCTTCCCCAAAATGAACTGTGTTTCACTCCAAACTAAGCCCATTAAGTTGCCTGGGGATAGCAACACCACCACCTCTCCCAACAATAGTAATGAATATAGGAAGAATCAGGAGGAGGAGCAAGGGAGAGGAAGGGAGCAGATAAAGACAAAGAAGGCCCACTGTCACGCCTTCCACCACCATAAGTGCTAGGCATATTCTGAGTACTTTACATGCAGCATCTCATTAAATATTCACAGAAAGCCCTCAAAGGCCACAAGTACTATTATTCCCATTTTGCCTGATCCAGGCACAGAAGGGTCAGGTATCCTCCCCAATGTCAGCCAGCCAATGGGTGGAAGAGCCAGGATGGATGTAAACCCACATTTTCATGCTAACCCATTCTCTTAACCCATCACTACACCCACCATCCACCACCCAACACCCCCAGGAAAAGCAGAAAGGGCTTTATGTGGATGAGGGCTTGAGGCGGGAGGGATATAATCCAGTTCTTTTGTGGGTGGGTGGTAGGGGGGGACAGTAGAAACAGGCTTGGTTTCTTTCCGAAGAGGATTCCTTTTCAAAGGGTCTGCCTGTAGGCTCTCCTCTTGGTACCCCACACAGCTGTCCTTTCTGGAAGGTACATCCCTCCTGAGCTGCTGTGAGAGTTGATTGAAAACAACTCACAGCTGCTGGTCCCTCTCTCCCAGGAACTCTGTGGGTGGAGGTGGGACCAACTGTGTGCTGCAATTCAAGCCCCAGAGTTCCCAGGGCTCTGGCGAAGCTGGCCCCTATCCTGGCTCAGCCCCTTTGCCTGTCCTGCACCCCTCACTCTCCTTGCTCCTGAGAGCTCCCTCTCATAAATCACTTGCACAAGAATCTCCCCTCAGGCGCTGCCTCTGGAGAACCGGACCTGAGACACCCCACTTCTGCTTCCCAACACTCATGTGGGGTTCCAGGACATGGGCTTCTGCTTCTCAGGTGGGAGGGACAGGAGAGGTGAACTAGGGACTCAGAATCCAGGGTTGTGGGGTGGCACGAGGCCAGGCAGCTGAGAAAGGGCAGCCAACTTGACCATGCTGGCAGTGCCTGGCTGCCTGCCCCTGGCCTCACGCACTCTGGGTAATTAAGAACAGATGGCCCAGTGCCCCAACCAAGCCCCATTAACTCCTTAATTCTGCTCCTCTGGAAGCTGAACCAGCAGCCAGAAAAGCCAGCTTTGGAGGTCATCTGTTTAAATGATGCCCAGCACAGAGGCTGCCCAGTCTCTCATCTCAGTTGCCAGCCTGCTTCATCAGAGCTTCCTTTGATGACCAGGTGGGCTGGGAAAGGCGCCTGGTTGTGCAGGATGGAAGAGATGTGAGAAGTGGTAGGAGTCAGGGATGGCCATTGGACTGTGGTCCTAGACCAGTCACTTAATGTGGGTCTCAATGTCATCACCTGTCAAATGACAGGAGTAATCATAACAATAATAACAAGAAGCAATAGTAATAATCTTAATATTGTTCTAATGGCCATTATTAATCTTTTGTTATGATCATCAATCTAGTGGTCATAACAATACTGTGCCAAACACTTTCCATGTAATCTCTTCTTTAATCTGCATAACTGACCTCTGGGGTGGTACCTCTTATGATCTCCATTTACAAGTGGGAACACAGAGGCTCAGAGAGGTTAAGTAACATGCCAAGTTCACAGGCCTGGAGGAATCAGAGGTGGGATTTGAACCAAGGTCTGACTGACTCCAGGACCTCTGCTCTTCATTCTCCACCCTACTACAGTGCCCCATGCCATCTACCTTGCAGGATATTCAAATCTCAGAAAAATCCCTCACCAAGTGGTTCAGTTGGTTGGAGCTTTACAACATACACCAAAAGGTGGTAGGCTTGATTCCTGGTCAGGGCATATACCCAAGTTGCAGGCTCCAACAATGTTTGGGATATGTGCAAGAGGCAGCCAATTAATGTTTCCTCCCCCTCTCTCTCTTTCTCTCTCTCTTATAAATCAATTAAAAATAAAATCTCAGAAAAAAAAAGAAACCACAAGAGGAGTTCTCTAGTAGATGGCATGCTAAAGAACCTTTGACTTCCTATCCACCAAAAATAATCCTATCTAATAAAAGAGCAATATGCAAATTGACCATCACTCCAACACACAAGATGGTTGCCCCATGTGGACACAAGATGGCTGCCACAAGTTGGCCAGCAGGAAAGGGCAGTTGGGAGGGACCAGGCCTGCAGGGAAGGGCAGTTAGAGGTGACCAGGCTTGCAGGGGAGGAAAGTCAGGGGCAAACAGGCTGGCAGGGGAGCAGTTCGGCATCAATCAGGCTGTCAGGGGAGTGGTTAAGGGGTGATCAGGCTCCCAGGCATAAGTGGTTAAGGACAATAAGAAAAGCAGGCAGGCGAGCAGCTGGGAGCCAACAGTCCTGGATTGTGAGAGGGATGTCCAACTGCCCATTTAGGCCCAATCCCAGTAGGATCGGGCCTAAATGGGCACTCGGACATTCCTCAAGAAGTCCCTTATTGGAGAGGGTGCAGGCTGGGCTGAGGGACACACACCCTTGTGCATGAATTTTGTGCACCAGGCCTCTAGTAATCATAATAATACTACTATATAATAAAAGGGTAAGATGCAAATTAACCCTAATGGCAGAACAACTGGGAACAATTGGTCACTATGACACACACTGATCACCAGAGGGAAGACACTCAATGCACGAGCTGCCCCCTGATGGTCAGTGTGCTTCCACAGGGGGAGTGCAACTCAGCCAGAAGCTAGCTCATGGCTAGCCAGCACAGCGGTGGTGGCAGGAACCTCTCCCGCCTCCACAGCAGCACCAAGGATGTCCAACTAATGGTGGGGAGTGGGCCTAAGCCATTAGTCAGACATCCCCCAAGGGCTCTCAGGCTGCCAGAGAGATGTCTGACTGCCAAATAGGCCTGATCCTCTGGGGAGTGGGCCTAAGCCGGTAGGTGGACATCCCCCAAGGGGTCCCAGACTAGGAGAGAGCTCAGGCCTGGATGAGAAACCCCACAGAGTGCATGAATTTTCATGCACTGGGTCTTTAGTTTATAATAATAATTAAATGACTCCATCCTTTATTCAGTCTATTCTTCATATAAATTATCTTAGATCTAAAAACCTAAGGCTTGTATCAGAAACTCCAGGCTCTTCTTCTTTTTTTCCTATTGACTTCAGAGAGAAAGGAAGAGAGAGAGAGAGAGAGAGAGAGAGAGAGAGAGAGAGAGAGAGAGAGAGAAACATCAATAATGAGAATCATTTATTGGTTGCCTCCTGCACAATGAGGATCAAGCCTGCAACCTGGGCATGTGCCCTGACTGGGAATCGAACTGTGACCTCCTACTTCATAGGTCAATGCTTAATGACTGAACCATGCTGGCTGGGCTCCGGGTTCTTTGTAATGCTTCTAGCCACCTTGAACTAGGGAAAGATAAGAGATGTGCATCTACATGTTTTGGGTAAAGTTGATTAAGGAGGAGGCTCTGAGAAGGCAGCTATGTCCTTGGTCAATGAAAGAACCCAAAAAACTTAAATCTAGTGTCTCATTTGAGAATGATGGTCATATCAGAGTAGCTACAGGTGAACAGAACAGGGCAAATGGTGTGGGTTTTGGGGAGAGTCACGGGGCTGACCACAAGAACATAGGGAACCAGTGTTCCACACGTACAATGTTGGGGTTGGCTGAAGTGGGCTTTGTGCATTGCCAGGAGAGATCTTAAAGAAATAGTTAATTCTAGTGTCTGGTTTTGAAATTTAAAAATTCTTTGGCAAAAAAAGGAATGTTTTATTTCTTGATCTGGGTGATTGCTGCATGGATATATTCAGTCGATGAAATCCATTGAGCTGCTCGCTTATGTAAATGTGCTTTTCTGAATGTATATTACATTTCCATAAAGAGTTTTTTAAATGAAGGAAAAATACCCTTAGTGAAAAACAGAAAGTGCTTTGGAAAGCCCAAACTGCTACCCAGGTTTACTGTTTCGATGCTCTTAAGTTGTAAACAAATCCCTTTTACAAACCAAAAAGTCTGTTGCTTCTCTTAAAACAAATGGGCTCTCAGCTCACTGCTATCGGCTTACTTTAGTCTCCAGGTTTATGCAGGAATGCCACCTCTGGAAGCATTCATAAGCATCATATCCACTCCTTGATGCTGGAGATCATGGTGCTATTTAAGTAGCCTGATGGACTCCCTCACCTTGGCACACAAACTTTGTTGCCAGCCCAGCAGGCATGGCTCAGTAGTTGAGCAGGGACTTATGAACCAGAAGGTCACAGTTTGATTCCTGGTCAGGGCACATGCTCAGGTTGTGGACTCGATCCCCAGTGTGAGGCGTGCAAGAGGCAGCCAATCAGTGATTCCCTCTCACCATTGATGTTTCTATCTTTCTCTCCTTCTCCCTTCCTCTCTGAAATCAATAAACAAACATAAAATGAAATTTTAAAAGCTTTGTTGCCACAAACGCCAGATGCTGAGAGCACTGGTCAGTTGGGGGACCTCTCTTTACCCTCCTTCAACCTCCTTCACATTCCATGCGCCATCTCTGCTCTCTCTGCCTTCATCTGTACCTGGACTTCCACACCCTGTCTTCTATTTTCACTGGGGTCGCTCATTCTTCTTTTCATTGTTCCTCGCCTCTCAAATTTCATACAACTTTCTCCTCTCGTCTTCCCCAGTCATCATCACCATCCCCACCTAGGTGTTCAAGCCAGAATCTTAGAACCATGCTCCATTCCTCCCTTTTCTTGACCCCTCACTTCTGGAATACCCCCATTTCTCTCTACCTCCACTGACATCTTTCGATGCCAGGCCAACTGTATGACTGTGATAGCTCTCACTTATCCTCCTTCTAAATGACCTAAAACCCAATGGCCAGAGTGAGCTTTCAAAATGTAAACTAGATTAGAACAATTCCCTCAACCTCCACTGATCTTCCATCCAAACACACTTACAAGGCTCATTCAGGTTCACATCTGCATCTCCGGAGCAGCCTCTCTCACTCAGCCCCACTCATGGGGGCCGATCTCTATTTCTTAATCACTCTAAACTCATCCCTGACACAAACCTTTCACACACGCTGTTTCCTCTGCCTGGAACACTTTGTTACCTTCTCATCCTTCAGGTGTCAAAGAACAAATACCTTCTCAGAGAGGCCTTCCTTGACCACCCACCTAAATTGCCCCCTGATTATTCTCCATCATACCATCCTATTCTGTCCCATGTATAGCACTTAATTAGAATCTGTCATCGTCCTTATTTGCAAAATGTCTTCTGCCCAAACAGGAAAATCACATTTCAGAGACCCTGTCCATTTTGTTCGGTCATGCTCCCCTGTGCCTGGAAGGAACAAGCTCAGAACTTGATCAATGAATACTCCCGGTACTCCCCCAGTGTTACTCTCCAACGGTACCTACAATACAAGTGTCTGCCTCTGGTCCATTCTGATAAATGGGACATGAAATAGTGGTTTCCTGATCCTTCCAGAGATGCTTCTGCTTCCTTAACATCACCCCAAAGGCAACGAACAAGCAAGATCCTTCTTGGCTCAGGCTTGCATTCCTCTTTTCCAAGGTCAGTGGCACTTGGGCTGACCCACACTCCGCACTGCACTAGGAACCAAGAGGCAGCCAGTGAAATGGAGGATCGAAGAATCTGGACTCTGGGGTTGGAAGAGCCCAAGGCAAATTCTGGCCACATCATATTCACTAGCTATTGTATTAGCAGTTGCACTGATAAGAATCCTCCTAAGTCTCAGATTGCCCTTCTGTAAAATAATAATGCCCTAGGGCAGCCTGTGGCATTATGGGATTTATGTGGAGGTAAACAATTACCACATGTGTTGCATGAGGTCTACCTAGAGTTCAATGTATGAGATAATACAAAGCATTCAATTACTGTTCTCTATAATTAATAGTAGTATTTCCAGGAAGCCTACCGATCTGTTTACATTGTCCTTCCTCTGGGTAGACTCCCTCCCCCCATTATCCTCTAAGTCTGACTTTGATGCTCCTCCCACATGCAGCTTTCAAACCCTGTACTCAATGGGTTCAGTGATCCCTGACTCATTCAGAGCAGAAGCCCCATCATCTCTGTCTCTATTCAAACCACTCTCTCCCTCACTTGACTCTGCTCTATTACCTTAGGCTCTGAGCTATTCCTCAAACTTTCTCATTACTCTATAAATTTTTCAATTATTCCCTCTTCTTAGAACTTACTTCCCCCCAACTATTTGCATGGTTCCCATCCTCTTCTCCTCAGAAACTTGGTCAAAAAGCTCTCCCACAAGGTTTTCCTTGGCCACTATGGTAGTCTGAATAATGGCCCCTTAAAGATGCTCACGTCCTAATCCCTGGAACAGTGAATATGCTAAATTATGTAGCAAAAGGAGCTTCGCAGGTGTGATTAAGAGTCTTAACATGAAGAGATTGTCCTGGATTATCCAGTTGGGGCCCATGTAATCACAATGATACTTATAAGAAGAAGGCCAGAGTGTCAGAGTCAGAGAGAGACTGGAAAATGCTAGGATACTGGCTTTGAAGTGGAGGATGGGGCCACAAGCCAAGGAATGCAGGTGGCCTCAGAAGCTAGAAAAGGCAAGAAAACTGATTCTCCCCAGACTCTCAGAAATGATGCAGGCCTGTTGACCCATTTCCAACTTTTGCTCTCCCAAATTAAAATATAATACATTTGTGTTATTTAAGCCATAAATTAATGGTAATTTACTAAGCAGCAATATAGAACACAGCCACCTCATCTAAATTATATCCTCCACCAAATGTGTACATGTGTGTATATTTACATAAAACGCACATGTGTGCAAGCAAAACACACACACACACACACACACACACACACACACACACTCTCTCTCTCTTTATGCCCTTCCTTGATTTAGTTTTCATCACACCACTCACCATCTGACAATCAAAATAAATAAGAAAAATATGGTACCTATCTCCCACACTGCACATACACAGAGAAATAAATGTTCTGTGGAATGAAGTTCCATGCTATATCCATTTCACCTAGAAAGGGGCTTGGAATTATTGACTGGATTGACACTAAATTTGTTAACTGCATGCTTCTGTCATCTTAGTATTTATATATTCTGCTGTTAATATTTACACAAAATATATCTCACCCCCTAACATTTAGTCCTTGAAGGCAGGGACCTGTATCTCTTAGTCACTGCTCTTTCATTCATCACTAGCCCAGAACTTTGCCCCAACCAAGATGGTCCCCACAATCGTACTGAACGATTGAGCCAAGGCTACCACATTCCATACCTCTGAGCCCCAGAGTTGTCAGAATTACAATCCATCGAAAGCCCTTGCATTGTTATTTGATTGCAAATATATCTAATTCCCAATTCACTGAAGCAGAAAGAAAAAAAAGCAAGCCACTTAAGTCTATAATTTACAAAGGAAATCTGCCCAGCAGAAATATTCATCTTCAGAAGACAGTGGGATTCAATCATTTGTAAAAAGGGAAGAGAGAGAAACCGACTCCATTCCTCATAGTTTCCAGTTGCGTTGTTTGCAAAACTTCTGAAAGCAGTTTGGGGCCAAGGCTAATCATTTTGCTTCAAAAGGCTCATTTCCTGGGGCTGGTGGTGCTTTGGTCACTGCGGAAGGAACACAGCAGGCAGGAAAACAGATTGTGGCAGAGGCCTTCTTGGGGGAAGGATGTATGAAAATCCAGTCAATTCCATTGGCTTGCTAATTAGAATTCCAGGAGAACAGAGGCCCAGTGCCCCTTTGAAATCCTTGGAACAATCAGATGTACAGGACTAACTCTAAGAGGGAATGTGCAAGGGCATGTTTAAATTACATTATTTTCACTTTAAATAGCCACACAAAATGAACTGGTAACTAGAAGTTCAACCAAGCAGGTTTGGGGGTATTAGTTGCCTTTGCTATTTTATTTCCTCTGTCACTGGCTTATCTCATCATACCACACTGTGAAGAATACTTCCTTCTCCATTTCTAGACTCATCTTTGGGCCCCTAAAGGGTAGAACTATGTGTCATTTTTTTTTTTTTTATCATTCCTGGTAGCCATTATAGCACCTGACACCTACTGTACTTTGTGCTGAATAATTAAGTACATGAGCAAATGACTGAATGGAGGATGGATGAGCAAAAGTTTTAAAAATTAGTGCCTTCCCAGGCCCCCAGAGATTCTAATTCAGTCTTTTTCCAATGGAACCCGGGAATGTTCTTGACCATTTACCCCCAGTAGCTCTGCTCCTCAGGCGAGCTTGTGCGACAGGTGCTGTAACCATCTGCTCGATGCCTCCTTACCTGAAACGTCCTTGTGTTTCCCATCATTGCATAATCTGCTCACGAAGTTTCTCTTGTTCAAATGGAAAGCAGACCCTTCCCACATATAGCCACTGTGTATTCGCCCACACACTGCCACTCCGCCCTTCCAAAAGCATCATTTTTGAGCCAACGGACTATGTGGACTTTTCCTCTCTCAACCTACCTTTAGAACAAGCTACCTTTTGGGCACTGGGAAGCCAGACCTAAAAACTGTAGTTCCCACTTGTACCAGGGTGACTGCCCCAACCACCTCCAATGCCTGGGCATCACTTCACCACTCCCTACTCATGCTCTCTGAACCTTCCAGATAAATTACTGGCACCCAAGTCCTTGTCTCAGAGTCTACTTCTGAGAAAACTCAAACTAAGACAATACTATTATCATTAACTCCATATTCAGATGGCAAAACTGAGGCACAGGGAGGGTAAGTAAATTGCCCAAGGTAGCACAGCTGGGAAGTGGTAGAGTCAGGACTCAAACCCAGGCAGTCTGGCTCTTAACATTATACATGACGATAATTTTTTTTTCTCAGTCTGAACTGGGTAAATAGTAAGAACAGCTGGCCATAAACATTCTATGCCAAAGTGCTGTGAACCCAGTGGCCAGGTATTCAAATGGTTCCAGGTAATATTGCAGAGACCAACTCTATTTTTTTTTTTATGAAAATGTCATCGGCTCCCCAACACAGCCAGCTGTGATCCACTGAGAGATGTGACTGCTGAAGCCATGGGAGTGGCATTATCATGTAGCAAGGATTTCTGGTATGCTTGTAAACCTAAAACCATAACTGCCAAGATGAGCCCGTCCCCCACAAATCAAGTCCCCCCGTACTGACAATTACATCCGGTGCTGCATGGAATTTAATGCCTAAATAATGAAGTCAAAGAACAATGCTGGAGACCGAGCATGTGAATATACTTGATTGATTCATTCCTCACTCCCATTTAATAACCCACTTAGTTGGTGACAGTTAAGTGCAACAGACTTAGAAAGAACATAACACACCAGAGAGAAAACATTTCACAGATTAATAACTGAATGTGGGTACAAGCTGGCGCTCCCCTAATAGCAGCACCAAAATAGGTTATCGTCAAAAATCTGGATTTAATGTTCCAAAATGGGGATTCGTGCTTTTCTTTAATATGGTTCCATACTTATCACCACAGACTAATGAAACATAAATCAGAAATCAGGGCCTAATAAATGCAGTTCTGGGGGAGTATATTTTAAAATTTTAATACCTTCCAAGATCGTGATCTTTGCTCAAGATCTTTAATGTGCAAATTACAGTGTGTGAATATGAAGCATGTTCGATTATGACTGAACTCTCCAAAAAGGCTAATTTCTGAACCCTGCAGCCTAACACGTGTGCCCCATTTAAAGAAGGAGATGGCCACAGTCCTTCTATACCAATTTCTCCAGGATAGAGATAAACACTATTAAATTGCCCATATGAATAAAAGCATGCCCAAGTGTATCTGGGCTGGTTTGTTTGATTTGTACAGAGGGACATACAATTAAATGATACTGGCTCAGCGTTCAGAGCAATTTCAGCTGGAATTTTGCTTTGGGGAATGTTATCTTAAGTTTCTTATGGTTCCAGCGAAGGAAAGGGGTGGTTAGCACAAGGAAGGGTGCTCTCTCTGGCGAATGGGTTTCCTCTCCAGCCATAACTCTCCGTCTGAAATGATGCCATGATGCCTGCAGAAAACGGTGTCCCCCAGTGAACTTCATTTCAGTGCAGGTTTAACAACATCTTCGTCCCCTTAATTCGTTACGAGATCTGCTATCTTTTGCCCTGTTTATCATACAATGTCCAGGCCATTGGGCAGAATGAGAACTGCTTTGTGACTTTCCAGGTGCCCGGCCAGCTGGCAGGACAGATCACTGAGGCTGTGGGAAAGGAGTGGAAGGAGAGCAAAGGCATTTCCCATGGGCAGTGAGATATCCCGAGTGGGAAAGAACCTGACCCACTTATTCTGCAGCTTATTGACTTCTGCCACAGTATATGCATTCATCTGATTGATTGGCAAAGGGGATATATGATACGGATCAGGTATAACTGAAATGTAAAACTTAGAACTCAGACATTAGAACAAGACTGTGTAAAATAGAATGTGGAGACTTACACTTCAAGACTCTACCTTTATGCCAGGGAAGAAGGGAAGACATCTTATGCTGAGCCCCCTGGCAGTCAAGATATAAAGGGAAGCTCACGCCTTAAATGGCTCCTCCGGGAAAACAGACATTTTCCAGGCCCTGAGTAAGTATTGCCACTATCCTATATAGAGCCTCTGGGAGATCTAGTAACTGCACCACCATGTGCCCTCCCTTATAGAACCCTCCCATGGGCAGGCTCCTCTTGTTGAGCACACAATGTCTATTCATTTTAGCCATCAAGGTACCCCTTCCCTGTAGAAGCAGTCCTGAGAAGGTGCAGGCAAGATGACTGTGCCTTCGTGCAGTGAAGGAAGGTTGCTTCCTCTAGGACAGCACAGCCAGGGAAACCACTCAGCAAGAAAATGCTACCTCCATATCATCTACCATGTGTTCCTGTGGCTGGACTGTGCACAAGGACCTGGATTTGATTCTAAAACTTCCATGCAGGGCTTCAAACGGGACCACAGAAAGATAGGGTGAACAAAACCCTTAACCATGGGAACACAATTGGGTCCCCTGAAGCAATGTTTCAGCCTTTGGGGAAAGCCAAGAAGAGTGTCTCAGGGAAATATAAAGGAAGATAATTCTACAGGGGTCAAGATAATGTGGCTTTAAAACCCCCGATGGTCTATGTCAAGTCTACCTTCTAGGATAGATGGAGTGAATGTGCTTCGGCCAATCCTCTGGAGTCTTCCTTCTCTACCAAGCTCAGGGTGCTTCAGGATAGGTGGGAGGAAGTGGTTAACCATTCGGCTAAGTCTGTGGTCGGCAAACTGCGGCTCGCAAGCCACACGCGGCTCTTTGGCCCCTTGAGTGTGGCTCTTCCACAAAATACCACAGCCTGGGAGAGTCTATTTTGAAGAAGTGGCGTTAGAAGAAGTTTAAGTTTTAAAAATTTGGCTCTCACTGGAGCACCAAGATGGCGGCATAGGTAAACACTTATTGTTCTGCCCCGCGCAACGATTTAAGAACTACAACATAACAGCAGAACAGACAGCACCCAGAATCGCCAGAAAGCTGGCTGAATGAAAACTCCACTAATAAGAGTAAAGGTGGGACGCTGAGACTCAGGAGTGGTGGGAGCGCAGCCTTTCAGACGGAAACAGGTTAGGAGCCGCCCTGGCCCCCCCCCCCGGGCTGGGGCTGGAGCAGTAATCCCTGCCGGATTTCTCCTACAGGGAGGGCAGAGATGGGAGACGTCCCACTACACGGACTCCCCAGTGCCAGGCGAGGTCCAAGATCCGGGGTACGTGGAGCCGTCCTACTGCACAGATTCCCCAGAGCCGGGCGAGGTCCGAGGTACGGGGGACGCACCCTGGAAGTGGGGCGTGGCAGAGGCTCCTAGTCGCAAGGGTCGCGCAAACCCGCGACTTGCCCCCTGGAAACTTGTCTCCTGGTTCCGGAAACCATCTATTTTACAACCTTGGGCTAGACTTTTGGTGTGCAGGCACATTTGGGGAAAGGCAGAGTTGTCTGGCAAGGGGAAGAGACTAGCGGCTTTCTCGAGGAGGTGTCTGCAGCCATCCGCATCCAACAGAGACCCGCGAGCGAGCGCCGCATAGGATGCAGCTGACGCTGACGCTACCTGCGCAGCTCAGAGACTCCGCCAATCCAACCTGAACACAGTCTCCCTCCACAGCCAATTGGCCTGGAGGTCAAACCCTCCTAGGGCTAACAACAATAAGCTGGGTTTAAATTCAAAAATACTGAATACAACCCATAAAGGATTGCAGTAAGAGTACCCACCTCGGGTAACTGGGGAGGCTGAGCCACTGTCCCTTTGAGGATATCTACCACATAAAGCAGCCACCATGCAGAGATATGGAAAGAAATCAGGTGTAAAAGAAATGGAGGAGAAAAGACAACAAGACATAGAGTTCAAAACCACGGTTATAAGGCTTTTCAAGAGGCTCCTACAAAAGGCCGATCAACTTAATGAGAATTACCAGGAAATAAACAAGACCAACCAGGAAATGAATGAGAATTACAAGGAAATGAATGATACTTATAAGGAAATAAATGAGACCCTCAAGGAAATGAACAAGACCTCTGAGGATACGAACCAGACCCTTACGGATAAAAAAAAAAAAAGGACCAACTAGAAATCAAGCATACACAGACTGAAATAAAAAATATTACACAAAGTCCTAAAAGCAGTCCAGAGGGCCACAAGAACCAAGTCAAAGATTTGAAATACAAAGAAGCAAAATCCACTCAGCTGGAAAAGCAAGAAACAAAAAGAATTCAGATAATTGAAGATAGCGTAAGGGGCCTCTGGGACAACCTCAAGCATGCCAACATCCGAATTATTGGGGTGCCAGAAAAAGAGAGAGAGCAAGTTAATGAAAACCTACTTGAAGAAATAGTGACTGAAAACTTCCCCCACCTGGTGAAAGAAACTGACTAAAAAGCCCAAGAAGTACACAGAACCCCAAAATATAGGAATCTAAAGAGGACCACACCAAGACATATCATAATCAAAATGCCAAGAGCAAAAGATAAAGAGAGAATATTAAAAGCAGCAAGAGAAAAACAGTTGGTTACCTACAAGGGAGCACCCATACGATTGTCAGCGGATTTCTCAAAGGAAACGATGCAGGCCAGACGGGAGTGGCAAGAAATATTCAAAGTGATGAACAGCAAGAATCTACAACCAAGATTACTCTATCCAGCAAAGCTATCATTCAGAATTGAAGATCAGATAAAGTGCTTCGCAGATAAGAAAAAGCTAAAGGAGTTCATCACCACCAAACCAGAATTATATGAAATGCTGAAAGATATTCTTTAAGAAGAGGAAGAAGAAAAAGGTAAAAATATAAATTATGAACAACAAATACACATCTATCAACAAATGAACATAAAAATCAAGTGAATTGATAGGCTGATGAACAAGATAAACTGATGAATATAACAGAAACATGGACATAGAGAGAGAATGGACTGACAATTCTTAGGGAGAAAAGTGTTGTGGGAAGTACAGCAAGAGACTGGACAAAAATCTTGCAACAATGGGAGAGGACATTGGGGAGGGGGAGGGGAGGGTGGAGGCTGGGATAGATACAGGGTGGAGGGGAGATATAGGGGGATAAAAAAAGGGGGAAACAATGTAATTAATAAACTGAACAATAAAGAAAAAAATTAAAAAAAAATTGGCTCTCAAAAGAAATTTCAATCGTTGTACTATTGATATTTGGCTCTGTTGACTAATGAGTTTGTCGACCACTGGGCTAAGTCATGGTACCAGAGTGGCCGTTCATAGAGCAACATCCAGGCCAGGGGTAAACCTGCCAAACACTGGGAGAGTTTTCCACCATGGAGTGAGGAAGGCAAAATGGAGGGAAGGCTGGGCTACTGGGACAATTTTACCTCCTCTCTTTTATTTCAATAAATAAGCTCCCTTTTCCTTCTTGAAATTCCCTCTCTTGAGCTGCCTGATTTAATGAGCCATTATTCAGGTGGACTTAAAAGCACAAAAACAGACTGTAAATTACGATGGCAGCCCAGAAAGCATTTGGTTGCATGGAGTTGAGGATAACATGGGTGGTAGCGGCTTAAAGAAGAATGCTGGAGTCCCTTCAGCACTGAAGGAGGGAAAGAAGGGGATGCAGGGGACTTATTGAAGCTCTGGGACTTGTTGATCTGAAGTAACACTCCATAATCCCCTGGCATTGAAAAGCCAACCAAAGATACCAACTTGGCATATTGGGCTATTATGTTTTCCACAAACATGATGCCAGGCAGTTGGAAGGCTCCTTGTATCTATAAGTGTTCCTCAAAACAAGTCCTCCTTGTGGAAGTCACTCGGAACACCCAATCATGAGGAGAGGTTGATACAATTGATTCTGCCCATCCAGGAAGCAGGAAGCAAATTTTTCTCTGCTCTGATTGGCCAGAGCCTGGCAAGATGGCAACCAATGAGCATTTGGCAGGATTTAACTTTCCATCCCTATTTTCACTGTCAGTCTGGGACAAAGAATAGCTTCACCCTCAGACTCAACTTATTAAGCTGGTGGGAAAGGTTTCACCATTGAATAGGTAGTGCATGAACTACTGAGGCCACCTAGTACTCACTCCAATGAAAGGCCAGGCAGAAATTCCTCCCACTGCTCATGCTGAGTTTTGTTCATGACCTCACCTATTGTAGTCAACATCTGGAATGAACAACTAATAATCGTAGCAATGCCTTGAGGGGTTTCATCTATTTACATATAAATAGTTCTGACCAGAGCTGGCCACCAACAATGGTTAATTTAATTTACTATCCCCTGGCAAAAGAATAGTCATTGGTTTTCCAGCACTTTTAACCTTGGTAGACTCTTGGGAAATAAAAATTAGATTGAGAGAAAATTACCAGTGGTGGAGAACAGTATAAAAGTGACAGTAACATATATAAACCTCCGGCAGGAGTGGAATAAACTGGCATATTATTGTTCACTGGCTCCCAAAGTTCAATATTTCTTGTGTGATTTACACTTCCACTGTTGTCTCATCCCCTGGAGTAATTCTGGCCACCTCGGGCAGTCTCTCCCAAGATGCATATCCTTGTCACTGTCAGAGAAGGGACAGGTTACCTGGCTAAGCAGGGAGAGACATTTGGACAAAGAGCCATAAGAAACAGAACTCACAAATAGGAGTGTAAAGATATGTCTGGAATGAAACAGGTGAGTATCTGGGGAAGCTGAGTCTGGTTCCAGCTTTCTCTATTGAACTCCATGATTATGTTCTATGTGGGAGCTCAGCTCTGGGTAGAGGCTCTGGCCAATGCTGCCCTCCCAGTATCATTGCTCAGCTCTGATGCTTTCTCTATATGAAACCTCCTGTGTTTATAGACACACACACACACACACACACACACACACACACACACACACACACACACAGTTATAACACAATTGTTTTTTCTTCCCTGGACCTTTGCTGATGTAGTGCACTCTACCTTGACCACCCTTTCTCTCCTTACCAGTTTTGCTTGCCTGGTTTCTAATTGCACTTCAAAACTTAGCCAGTCATCACTTCCTCTAGGAAGCTTTCCCTGATTACCTCCCTGCCTTCCTTAGTATCAGCCACTTGAACTTGCCACTTAATATTATTTGTATCTATTCATGTCTTTCTACCCCACCTGCAGAACATATAAGTCTGCTGAGACCTCTAAAGAACAGAAAAATTGTACTTTACTGAGTGTAAACAGACTTAAGTGGTAAAATGTCTGTAATCCACCAACACCCTCATGTTACATGTAATGAGGCAGAGCAAGATTTAATCCACTTACCCAGTGGCATGATAACTTCTCATGGAGAGAGCACTGTACTTGTTTAGGAAATGCTTTAACAAATTGAAGTAGAACATGAGGCTCCAAAAGTTATGCACAAGTCCCAGCAGAAGAAACACCAAAATATCTTGGATAAATGGTGATCACCATTCACTTTTTTATTTTACCATGTACTGTGTGAGCTGAATTTGCAAGTTTGGGGCAGAGAAGAATTGCCCTGCTAATAGAGAAGATCTGGATACCACACTGGGTGTTGAGGAAGTAAAACACCAGGTGATGTGATAGTAAGAGACGGGGACTTTGAATTTGCTTGCTATGAGCGATGTGCTGTAAACTCTCTCCTCTGTCTCCCTTTACCAACACCTTCAGCAAATTTTGCTTGGTTCATTAATACTCTGGTGTGAGTAGATTTTTATTTGAGTAGGAGGGTAGAGGACAAGCGAGTAGCTGACATCTGGATGTTAAAAGCATGGGGAAAATGATCCCTAGACAAGCTGGCTGACTTGGCAAAGGACCCTCCACTAACTACATAGACTGAACTATTTCAGATCCATCAGCTTCTTCTTTCCCTCTCTTGGATATTAAGGATTTCAATGAGCCAGTAAGCAGGGTATTCTGGGAAAAAAGAAGGATGGGTGAGCTCATTTTGATGAGTTAGTGTCAACATTTATTGATATCAAATACATGTCAAACAGTTTACATGGATTCTCACTTAAATTCCTCAGAATCTCAATGTGGTTGGTATTATTTCCATTTTAGAGATGAAGAATGAGGAAATTTGGACTATGGAGGTAAATTACCCCTAGCCATGCAGTCGGTAGGTGTTAGAGCCTGAATGTGAATCATCTATATTTCTACCATATTACACTATCTTTTTAAAAGGGATGGATGGTGGCTGAGGAAGGGAAAGGGGTGAGATGGGAGATGATACCACCAATTCAGGTTTCCAGAAAGAAACTGCTACCATAGAGGACTTTGGTGCTCTAGGGAAGCCAAAGGGGTGTGCTGCTGAGGTAGATAGCCAGAGGCCTGGGAATTACAGGACTTGTGTTTGCATAATCAAGGGAAGGAGAAAGCACGGAGCTAGTAATGCAGGCTATGGAATCAGCAAATCCTGGTTCTAACTATGGCTCTGATCTATTATCTTAAGCAATTCAATTCTCAAATTTCCTTTATAAATAATCATCATAAACATAAATTTAACAACTAGTCAGAAGAACAACTCTTCTGAATCAGGGAACAACTGTAGCCAGAGAATAAGAACCCTAAATCTCTGCCGATTCATAATAGCCTCCAGTTAACAAAGTATAAGAGCTCAACCTTGTAATTGCCTTAACTCCTAAAAATAAATTGAAGCCCCTCACCAATGGGGTGAATCTTAATTTCCAGAAGAGACAATGTTGACAGTGGTGATTATTTCATGACAATGGATGGATTACCTCACTTCTTTGAGACTCAGGTCTGTCTCCCATAAAATGATGATAATCAAGCACAAAAGTTGGTTTTTGTAGATGATATGAGGTAATGTGTGTGAAGCGCTGAGCACAGTGCCTGGGACAGAGCAAGCACTCATTTAAAGGGAGTGGTAATGGTGGTGATAAGGATGATGATGCCAACAATGACAATGACAAAAACAGTGATGCAAAGACTGACCACATGAGACAATGATGTGTTGATGTGGATGTGATGGTAGATGATGCTGAATATGATAATGATGATGACAGCAACAACAACAAAGACAACAATGCAATGATAAAACCATGATGAAAAATGATCATGGTAGCTGATGTGTTTGTTGATGGTGGTTATGTTGGTTGAGGGTGAATGAGACGAAGGAAGAAGAAACAAAAAGTAAGGAGAAAGAAACACAGAAGAAAGAAGGAGGTATTCAAAGAACAAATATTAGGATTGCTGTAATGCTGGGGCTCACATAAACCCAAGATGCCCTGTTCCTCCAACCAGACAGATATTCTCTTCCTGATTAGAGAAGAAATACCAAGCTCATCAATGGACATGACCTCTGCAATCCCCATAACCCTGCTCATCATCTAGCCCACTACTCTTCCAAGGATGAGAAGGAAACCTTAATCTTGGATTCTCTGTGTGAAGAGAATATCTATGGCCATGTGCTCACCATAAAACCCCAAGCCAGATGCTTCCTCTAGAGTGGAGACAAAGCCATGAAGACTAACAAAATACAGGATCCATCCCCAAAAGCCTAGTTTCCAAGTGGACTAAGACCTTCCCTGGGACAACCTGACCAAATCACACCCTCCAGGTCATCATTCATGAAACTTACAAGAATATAAAACGGACAAATAAGATCCTATAAGCAAATGTGCTCTGAGCTCTCTGGAGTAGTGACTATGAATACCTTAATTTTCCAATAATTAGGAAAAGCTAAATTATCCCAATGATTAAAAGTATGACTTTTAACAGTTAATCTCTCTGAATCTCTAAATGATGAGATACTGTTTATACATCACCACCTACCATATAAGATAGTAACAAGCCTTAGTTAAGATAATCTATACAAGCCTTAGTTAAGAAAATCTATTCATAAGTGTCTTTCTGTGGTGCCCTCTACGACATTAGCTGACGTTAGGAAAAAACAAGAAAAAACAAATAAAACAAAAATAAAGCCCTAGTCAGTTTTGCTTAGTGGATAGAACATTAACCTGTGGACTGAAGGGTCCCAGGTTCAATTCCAGTCAAGGGTCCATGCCCGGGTTGTGGGCTTGATCCCCAGTAGGAGGCGTGCAGGAGGCAGTCGATCAATGATTCTCTCTCATCATTGATGTTTCTATCTCTCTGTCCCTCTTCCTTATTTCTCTATCCTTCTTCCTTATTTCTCTGACCCTCTCCATTCATCTCTGAAGTCAATAAAAATAGATTTTAAAAGAAAATAAAACAAATATACCCACAATACTGATGTGATTACGGGAATCTCCTGTTTAAAACTTTCCATGACTTACTTCCTCACAGTTCTAAGGATGGAGTCCAAATGCTTAGCATGGCTGGCAAAGCCCTGTGTGATCAAGATCCCGCCTCTATCACAGACTAAATCTTCCTAACCTGCATCCATGCCTTCCAAGTTTCAAGCTAGCATGCTTCCATCTTGCTGCTGGCCCTGCTAGAGCACTCAGTCCCCAGGCTCCAAGGAGCTTCCTTCCTCCAGGAGCTCACAGTCCTTTGATCTCTCAGATCACAGCATGGTCCCATAATTTCCTGGTGATATATCTGTTTCCACAACTACTTGGGATGGAGATGGTAAACTGACTATTGATCTCCACCATCTAGCATAGCAAGTGGCATAGAGTAGAGCCCAATAAATGCTTGCTGCATGAAGAAATGAGTACATGAGTATGGGATTGATGTCAGCAGGGGGCAGAGAGGAAGAGCAAGAGGGTTGGAGATGAGAGGGAGCCTGATGGAGGGTGATACCTAAGTGGGATCTTGATGGACAGGCAGGATTTACCCAGCAGATAAATGAGCAAGAGTATTCCAGAAAGAAAGGACAGCATGGGCAAAGCACAGGTGCACGACAGAGCATGGTGCATTGGGAAAACATCATATAACTATGCAGCACTGAAACACAGGACTTCAGGACAGGGTGGTGCGAGATGATGCTGGGATGAGTGTGTAGCCAAGGAGCCTGACTTTGTGCTGTGAACACTGGGCAGCCCCTGAGGAAGTCAGAGCTGAGGAGTCATCTGGTCAGACTGCAGCAAGAGATTAGTGACTGGGCCTACTATCTTTCTTTGATTATTTCTCATTCTTTCTTCCCACCCTCCTACCTCTTTTCCTCTACCTTCTCAAATATATTCTTTCTTTTTCAAAAGTGTCCATTTACATGGCTTTTTTTAACCCAGGATATCAGAGAATCATTAATTTAGCAAGGTGGTCCTAACAGCATCAATCGAGATACAGGGGGATAAAATTCCATTCTGGTATGGCCCAAAACACTACTAAGACACACTTCTCCCCAATATGAGGGGTCTATAAATGGCCTGCAAATTAGCCAGCAATGATATCTTTATCTTGATATAAAGAGAACATGTTTCTCACTTGCTTAAAATAATTATTTACCTGAGAATGCCCCATGATCAATGCACTTCTTTGTAAATTGTAAATATACAACTCTTCTCATTCTTCCTCTTCGGTGGGGCTTCTGACCTAACCTCTTTCAATTCAGAATACCTCAAAAATCCCAATGAGTAGCATGGTTAAGGAAGTTATTCTAAATCAATGATTATCAAACTCAAAGTCGTAGACTTCTTTGGGGATTACAGTTAAGGTTAAGATTTAGAGATGAGTAGTATGAGTTAGACTTTTGTCCATTGTAACCAGAAAATCCCGATTGGTATGCAAAAATGCAGGATGTCAGAAACAAAAAAAAGTCAGGTTTCATCCCAAATCTTCTGACTCTCAGAGCTCTCTAACTGCAACAAGCATCAGGCCGAAATGAAAGCCCTAGTTGAGATATCTTTTGTTCTGTCCAAAGACCTGTGTGGCCAGTGTGAGCTGGATGTTGCTCCAAGAAAGCCCTGCTTCTGAGAGTACCATGATAGGCATGGACATGCCTAAGAAATGCTGCCCGCCCGTGGATATAGAAAGTTGACAGAACAGCTCTGGAGGGCCAGATGGATCCCAGACAGCTGTGACTTGGTGGAGGCGCTCCATTTGGCAGGATCAGGGAGAACCCAGCATGACCCCATCAATTAGCAACCTCTTCCGAGAGAGGATGGCTACAGCACATCGCTGCACTCCAGAATCATGCAGCCTCTAGAAATAATGGTTATGTCTCCATAGCAACATTCAGACATGTTTAATGTCATTTAAAAGAGAATACACCAGAAGTATCATTCATTACTGAAGGGATTATGACTTGGCACATACTCTCTAGAAGTAATTTTGCAATATGCATCAAAAACCTTTAAAATAAAATAAATCATGACTTTTGATTCCACAATCATCCTCATCTCCTGTAAGAGTTTACCCTGAGCAAGAAATGCAAACACAGATTTTCTCAACAAGAATGTTCATCACAGCATTATTTATAATAATAGTGATAAAAGAAAGTAGTGCCCAAATTCCAGTGTAGAAAATCAATTAAGTATGTTATGATGTATAGCCTTGGAATGGAGAACTATGATAGACATCAAAACTTTGTTTACGAAGTCCAGCTGGCATGGCTCAATGGTTGAGCATTGACCGATGAACCAGGAGGTCACAGTTCGATTCCCGGTCAGGGCACGTGCCAGGTTGCAGGCTTGATTATCAATGTGGAGTGTGCAAGAGGCAGCCAATCAATGATTCTCTCTCATCATTGATGTTTCTCTCTCTCTCCCTTCCTCTTTGAACTCAATAAAAATATTTTAATATGATTAGGAGGAATCAAAATATTCACACTGTGGTAGGTTAAAAAGCAGGACACAACAGATAATTGCATATACAATATGATAACCGGTAAATAATACGTGATGTGCATTTTAATTTTTACGTACATGAATATGTTGATGAAGCATCAGTTGTGGACTCAGAGCTCCTCTTCTGGGTGTATTTGCATGGGGTGCTTTTCTGCAGCTAACTCGTAAACAAGGAGTTCCTAGAGAGAAGAAAGCAAGGACAAGTAAAGCACAATGTACAATGTAACAGCATCTGATCCCAAACATTGAAATTTATTAGGCTCCCACTGGGGAGAAGTTCTAGGCAGAATTGAAAAATCTCAAATGCTACTTCATCAGGGAAGCCTTCCCCACACAAGAACCTATGCCGCTGATACATGCTCCCAAAGCACTTTATGTTTCTCCTTCAACGCACATAATCAATGTTGTCATCAAACTAGTATATGTAGATGACAGGCAATTCCCACTCACCAGTCCTGCCTCATTGAATATGGCAGCCACTAGTTGTAAATAGTACATCATCATTAAAATCTAAGTGTAAATTAAATCAAGTAAAACAAAACAAAAATCCATTTATCAGTCTCACCAGTAAGGAGATGTTTTCATTAAGAGCTCCTTGATATAAGCAAGAAAATTAAAATCACACCTGCCCCTTAGAGTTGTCCCTTTGTCTAACAACCTGAACCTTCAAGATCTAGTTATAAATACATTTTGTAAAGAATTAACAAAAGAAAAATAATGATAAGTGAGCTCTGAACTCTATCCAGCTATCCAAGTGAATGGCATCAGCTCTTGAGAGCATGGATGGCACAATCATGTCCAACTGCTCAGAACTAAATCTGTACTGGAAGTAGCAGGTCTCTGCCACTGGGGCCAGGGTTTGGGATGCAGAGCTGAGGAGCTGGCTGGCCCATTGTCTCTTAATCACTGATATTTTTCCCTGATAGCTGAAGGACAGGAAATTTAACATCTTGGGTCTGAACATGACCTTGAGTGCTATGAATTTGGGAAGCTCTAGAAGACCCAAGCTATTCAACCTCTGTTTGCTGTCCCCTCGCAATAGAAAAAAAAGCAACATTTAAGAACCTCAATGTGGACCTGCAAGAACTGCACTCTAAAGCACTTCCTAGCCTGCAGGAGGTGCTCGGATAAATGTTGAGTCAACAGATAACGCTCAGTGTTGGAGAGCTGGTACCTGGTAAGTACCATCCACTCATTCATTCAATAAGTATTCATTGGGCATCTACTGGGTGGCAGGCAGTTTTTAGCACTTGGAGATACACCAGTGAACAAAACAGAAATAGACGAAGATATTTTCCTTCATGAAGCTTCCCTCCCAGGCTGGTTGTCAGCCGTGGCTGAATATTAGACTCTCCTGGGGGGAGTTTTGAAACATCCCAATGCTTAGGGACACACATTCCAGACATTCTGATTAAAGTCATCCAAGATGAGGACTAGAAACGGGTATTTTTTAAAAACTTCCCAGGTGAGTCCAATACAGTCACTTGGGGAAGCTGAGAACCACTGCTCTAAACCACTGGTTCTCGGGAGTGGTCCCCAGGACAGCAGCACCAGGGGCAACGGGAAACCTGTTAGAAAGGCAAGTTCCCAGGCTTCTCCACCACAGACAGACTCGGGAACTCCAGGAGTACAGCCCAGCAAGCTGTGTTTTATCAAAGTCTTCAAGTGACTCTTCCAAAAGTCATCCAAAAGTTTGAGACCTTCTGCTCTAAGCAAAATGGACTGGAGAGCTGAGTTTTTAAAGATAGAAAAATCCTGTTATCTATCTTTTCCCAGTGACCTCCTGACAAGTCATTAGCCCTGGACAGGCATCAGAGGACAGCCTCTCAGAGTTGGTACCTGACTACCATGCTGCTGGGTTTGCAGAGGCTCTCGCCAGTCATGCAGGGCATGGCCTTGCTAACTGGGGCTCTCTCCCCACTCAATTCCTCAACTAGCAACTCCTCCCCAAGTGCCAATAAACCTGACATAGACACCTTCCGGCTGACTTCATTATAGTAAAATGCAAGTGTGATTGGCCTCCATGGCCATTGGATGTCCTGATCTCCCTCCCATAGCGCTACCAGAAAAGTGCATAAACTCATACATAAGCATAACCAACTGTGGCACACACAGAGACTCATTTTACAAAATGCATTCTTACTCTAATCATCCATGCAAATGTCAAAAACACACACGTATGCATTGTTCACTGTCAAACGCACATTCACATCCTCTTACATTGTCTAGACCTGTGATGGCGAACCTATGACACGTATGTCAGCACTGACACACGTAGCCATTTTTGATGACACAAGGCCGCATAGGGATGACACGTATGTCAGCACTGACACACGTAGCCATTTTTGATGACACAAGGCCGCATAGGGTCGCATACAGAGAAGTAGGGGGCCGCATGCCAAGAAGGACATTTCATCCTCGGCTACTACACAGCCAGGTGCAGTAGCTGAGTATGAAACATTTGCCAATGAAATTCAGCAACAAAAAAAAGTCACTAATAGGCAGGTTAGTTAAAGAATTCCCCCTCCCCCTCACTTATCTTAGTTCACGGCACCCCACACAAGTTAAATAATATCAAGACCAACAAAAGAAACCGACTGACAGATGAACAAAGAAGTCACTAAGCAGGTAAGTTAAAGAATTAGTTTTTGGTTTATTAAATACAGTTATATATTACAACTATACATTTTTGTTATTTAAACTATAAATATCGCGAAATTATGGGTTTTTATCTTTTCTCGAAGTGACACACCACCCGAATTATGCTCAGTCTTTTGGCGAATTTTGACACACCAACCTCAAAAGGTTGCCCATCACTGGTCTAGACACAGACACAAGACACATACATGCACATACACATCACGTTTTATCAGTGATTCTCAATTTGTCTGCACATTGGCTTACTTAAGAGCTTAAAAACATTCTGATGCCCAGACCACAGCCCACAACAATTAAATCTGGATCTATGGAGTTGGGACCCAGGTATCTGTGACCTTAAGAGTTACTTAAGTAGTTACAATGTATAGCCAAGGTTGAGCCAAGGCTAACAAAACAAGAAGCAAGAGGGTCTCAGGCTCTTTCAAAAAGGAAGAGACAAGAGTGATGGGAGAAACTGGAATGGAAAGATTTCCAAGGTCTCCTGTGGCACACCCTGATCTACAATTACCTAGACCACTCACCTTTTGTAGTTGATTATTTTTCAATTATTTTATGTCCAATATTGTTTTAGCTTTCGGGTGTCCAATGATTGGACATTTATATAACTTACAAAGCGATCACCCTGGTAAATCTAGTACCCATCTGGTTAACTAATCTTATGCTGAACTTTACATCCCCATTACTATTCTGTAAATACCAATTTGTACTTCTTAATACCGTTGCCTTTCCCCCCATATCCCCAACCTCCCTCCCCTCTGGCAACTATAAAAATATTCTCTGTATCAATGAGTTTGTTTCTGGTCTCCTTAAACTATGCTCCTTTTTAAATTCTTTTTGCTGCTCTGATTGGGTGTTTTCTGCTTCCTTATCTTCCAATTTGTTTATTTGGTTTTCTGTTTTATCTACTTTACTATTGATTCCCTATAATGTATTCTTCATTTCAATTAGTGTATTTTTTCATTTCTGGCTGATTCTTTTTTCATGTTTCCTATCCCAATTTTTATATTCCCTATCTCTTTGTTGAAATTCTCACTAAGTTCATCTACTCTTCCCTCAGTTTATTGAGCATCCTTATGACCAGTGATTTGAACTCTTCATATGGTAGATTGCTTGTCTATATTTTATTTAGTTCTTTTTCTAGAGTTCTTTTATTTGGAACCTGTTTCTTTGTCTCTGAATTTTGGCAGCTTCTCTGTGTTTTTTTAATTAGGTAGAGCTGTTACATCTCTCCATCTTAGTCGAGTGGCCTTTTATAGTAGGTGCCCTGTAGGGCCCAGGGGCACAGCTTTCCTAGTCATCTGAGATAAGCACTGCAGGTGCCCCCCAACCATGTGGACTGTGTGTACCATCCTGGCATAATTGAACACTGATTGCTTTTGGAACATCAATGGGATGGATTTATCCCTCAGGCCAATTGGATAGGAGGACTGGCCACCACAACAGCATAGGAGCAGCTATGCAAGGACTGACCCCATGGAACAGGAATCACTTCAATGGGGCTCTGGTCCCCGATGAGTCCACCCCTTGAGTATGTCACTTACTGAGGTGGTTGAGTGGTACACCAGCATTGTCTAAAACTGACCACTAGATGCACTGGCTCTGGGGTCTCCTGGGTGGTGCAGGCCAAGATCCGATGCCCAGGGTCACCTAGCATGAGCTACAGAGCTGTCTACCCCACTGTGTTTCCTGTGGGAATAAAATGAGACAATTCTGAAGCCACAAGGAACTAGCAAACAGCAGGTTCTCAAGAAATGCACATAAGGCAGTTAATTGCAGTGGAGAGGTGATTGGTTTTACCAGCACTTTGCTCATGGACATTAAAAGACAACTGACTTAAGGGGTCTCTGATGACTCCGAGTAGGTCCAAGAATGACAGGTGGAGTCCAATTCCTTGGGTGTCACTTCAGTTCTTAAACAAGCTTCAAAGATAAGTATCCAGAAGTGATTTTGCTTAGAATGTCACACTCTAACATTATCTGAGTGCTTACTATGAGCAAAGCATTGTGATATAGAAATGAAAAGAAAAAAAAAACCACCCAGTTTCTTCCCAAAGATGTGCCTCACCTACTAGAAGAGAGACAGGAGCAAAACAACTTTAGAAGCTCTTGCCCAGCTGGAGTTGCTCAATTGGGTAAGTATTGTCCTGTGCACCAAAAGGCTGCCAGTTCAATTCCTGGTCAGGGCACACACCTGGGCTATGAGTTCCATCCCCAGCCAGGAAGCCTACAGAAGACAACCAATCAATGTTTTACATTGATGTTTCTCTCTCTCCCTCCACTTCCTCTCTCTAATAATGTCCTCAGGTGAAATTTTTTAAAAAATAAAATAAAATAGAATAGAAGCTCTTACAGGGTACAGCATAGCATACAGCAGGGAGAAGTTCATTTTGTCAGGGACTGGAGGAGGAGTGACCAGGAGATGATAGGAAAAACTACACAAAAAATGTAATGCTTCAACTGAGTATATGAAAGATGAATAGAGAAGGAAGTGTCAGAGAAAAGTGATTCCTAGCAAAGGGGGCAACAGATACAAAGATATAAGAGCATGAAATACTCTGATGTGTTATGGAATCTTGAAACCCACCTATAAGGGAGTCATTTTAAGGGGTATGAGACTGCCATGTCAAGGGTATATGTATAAAGACATACTGTTTACTTGTCAATAGAAGCAGCAATGAATGAACTCCATAGTTGTTATTATCAGAGATTTTAAACACTGTGACAGAATTCTAATCACAGAGAAAAATATGTATATGTAGAGGTTTGCCTTAGTGTTAATACTACATTATTTTTTCTTGCCCCATATTTACAACTCTTTGAAATGAATTGCCTAGCTAACTAGTTGCAATGTACGAAATCAGACTTTAAAAAAAAACTGCACAAATATTGAAGGCTTTTTAAAGAGTAGTTTATTCATTCCTTGGTTGTTAGCTGCTGTCTGCTTTCAATATCTTATTCAGGAAGGGGATGACCCAAGGGCACAAGCTTCCCTCCTCAGTCTTGTCTGAGTTTGGCTTCCAGAAAGTCAAGTTTGGTTAGTTATTTGTAAGATAACAGGCCACCAGAGAGCCCTTGCTTTTGTAGTGGAGACTTGAAAGCTAATTCTAGGACTAGATGCCAAGATAGCTTTGGGCTTCACAGACCATGTGAGCAAACTTCCCCTGGGTGGCCAAAACTGAACTTGATCTACCTGGCAAACGGACTGGCCAGAGGGGCCTTCCTCGAAGGGTCCTGTTAGAATATGGTACATACAGCTTAGAAGAGTGAGAAACACCCTCCAGCTGCCTCGTGCCAAATCTGCCCCACAGCGCCCCGCTAACCAACCACCCTGCCACCTAGCACATTAGCCATGTCCGGGGCTGGCCAGCAAATATAAAATTATTGCAAATTTTTTAAAAATGTATTTTTAAGTGTCTAACTTGAACATTCTGAGGACATATGAGCCAATGAAATAATAAACCCAAGCCTGTACTATTGGGGAAGGGCAGGATAACTAACCCCTTGATTATTTGCATGTCTTACTCCACTCTTTATTTCTCCTTTGTATAGATCTGCCTAGGATTTGTTATTATTAAACTAGAGGTCCAGTGCACAAAAATTCATGCACCTGTGGAGTGCGGTGAGGGAGGAGTCCCTCAGCCTGGCCTGTACCCTCTCGCAGTCCAGGAGCCTTCAGGGAATATCCGACCAACAGCTTAGGCCTACTCCTGGCCTCCCTCTGTGGGAGGCGACTGGATAGGCCAATCAGGGGATGGTGCCAGCTATTTGCCATCGCCTCCCCATTGCCTGTCCTCTGTTGGTCGTCCCCCGCTACATCGTCCCATCGCCCCTTCACTGCTGATCACCGCTGCCCCACAATCGTTGTCCCCTCCTTCTGCCCACTGGCAGGCACCTTGGCTGGCCTGGTGCTGCCTGCTGGCTGGGCCCCACCCGCTACCGACTGGTCTTTCCGAGGTTTGGTCAATTTGCATATTAAGTTTTTATTATATAGGATTGCTGCCTTGTTGACAGAACCAGAAATCCTTCTTGTGGCCTTTCTGCACAGCTTGGCCAAGAAACTGCCCCAAACCAAGGAGAGAGAGGCATGTCTGAGCATAGAAAAGATATGTCCCAACACACATCAAACCCCGACTAGCTGCAGGAGGAGGAAGACAAAGCTTGGGGAGGAGGAGCATACACTGTCCAAGGCACACACTGTCCAAGGCTCTTTGGGTCTCAATACACCACCTAATGTCCTACCTTTTCCATCATTTTCTCTTTTCTGCTAGGAAGCAAAGCTTTCTGGTGTGGGCGAGGCCACTGTTTTACAAGCCCTGCACTGGGCTCTAGTTTTATTTCCCGAAGTTAACCATCTAAATAAATCTGCTTTGCCTCACCTCTGCTAAACTGCTGGAGAAATGATGCTTTGCAGTCAACCCAGGTCAGATCTGTACTTTCTCCCTCTGAAAGCTGCCATTGGTAGAAGTTCTCGCTCTATCTAAAGAACCAATATTAGCTTAACTATGTGTTAATCACAAGCTGAGTTCTATGCAAACTTTTTTTTTTGAGGGTGAGAGAGGAAGGAGGACTGGGGGAAAGAAAAAGAATATTGTACTTGCAAAGTTTCTGAAACAGATAATAGTTCTAGAATTTATGTTCCTCTTAATGGATGTGGTAAAATATCTTTCAAGGGTGTCTTACCCTTAGGGCTCTGATTCTCCTTCCCAGTAAGATCTGACCACAGGTAACTCTCAGTGCCCAGGTCATGCAGCTTCCATGCCTGGGAGAAAACTTTCACCAGAGGGTTCAATCCTTTTCCTTTGCAATACCAAACCATTTTCTTGACAAGTCCATATGAATTGTGTGCACAAGCAAACAAAAGCCACATCTCCTGGTGGTTCCAGCTAAAGATTTAGAGAAGTGTGTTCGTGTGGGCTCCTCCAGAAGTAAACCCTGAAATAAAGATTCAAGTCAAGTAATTTATCAGGAGGTGATCTAAGGGCAGGTAAGTAGAGTGAAGACAGTGAGACAGGGAAGGGAAAGAAACTGATATAAAGAGTGTCATGAGATAGGTCCCTACTGTGGGCCACTGGGACTTAGCCGCACTGGTACCAGTGCCAAATATGCACTTTGGATTCACTGACCAGAAAAACCCAACTGTCAGTCATCGTAGGTTGGTGGATACTCCTGGGAGTGTTACGTTCCCAGGACTTCAGGCTTCCCATGAGTGTGAACAAAGTGGGCTTGAGCGACCACAGAGAGCTTTCAATCAAAGAGACACAAGAGCTAGCAGCTGAAAGTGAAGTTGACTTCCACGGAAATGGTGAGAGCTGCAGGGATGTGGGCAGGGTACCTGCAGGATCAGAGGATCAGAGCAGAGATGGGAATTGAGCCCAGCCTTCAAACTGTGTTGAGTAAACCCCATCTCTTTCTTTGGCAGCAAGAGAAGAAAGCCTGCTGCCATTTTCAAATATGGTATGGTAGTTAGTCCAGCTCCAGGTGCCTGCTGAAGAATTTGGGGTGCAGTGCCCGGCTTTCCCTCCTCTTCCCTATGGTCCTCAGAAATGGCACAGTAGACAGATGACTGAGCCACCAGGGCAGATTCTGCCATTCATGGTGACCTTGGGAAAGGCTCTCACCCTCCCTGAACTCACTTCCCTCCATCTGCAGAACGTGAATAGTAAGAGTTATCTCATTAATATTTACCCTATCTAATAAATAGGGAATATGCTAACTGACTGTCATGCCCTCACAAGATGGTGGCACCCAGTCCCCTCAGCCCTGTCTTATCCAGCTGGAGTCCCCCAATACCCTCAGCCCCACCTCATCCACCCTCAGTTACCCAGTCCCCTCAGCCCCACAGGTGAGTGCAGTGGAGGCAATCGGGCTGGCAGGGGAGGGCAGTTGGGGATGATCATGCTGACAGGGGAGGAGTTAGGTGTCAATCAGGCCAGCAGGGGAGGGCTTAGGGGGCTATCAGGCTGGCAGGTAGGTAAGTGGTTAGGAGCCAGCAGTCCTGAATTGTGAGAGGGATGTCCCAGTTTGGAGAGTGTGCAGGCTGGGCTCAGGGACCAATCCCCCTCCCCACCCCCCCCCCCCCCCCGTGCATGAATTTCATGCACCAGGCCTCTAGTCTTGAATAAAAATTAATATTATCTCAGGTCTGTAATTGAGGAAACTGGGGTGCTCAGTGTTGCTGGGAGAATCAAATGAGACAATATACTCATAAGGAAATAGCATCCTACAGAGATAAGTTAGTGTTAATGAGAACACCAGGAGAGAAGCCTTTTCACGACAGTATTTTGGAGCCAAGTTGATAAAAATATAGCCATCCCCAGGCTGTCCTTGGGTTATTAAGAATGTTATAATTGCCCTAACTGGTTTGCTCAGTTGATAGAGCATCAGCCTGCAGACTGAAGAGTCCTGGGTTCAATTCCAGTCAAGGACATGGGCCCAGGTTGCAAACTCAATCCCCAGTGGAGGGCATGTAAGAGGCAGCCAGTCAATGATTCTCATCATTGCTGTTTCTATCTCTCCCTCTCTCTTCCTCTCTGAAATCAATAAAAATAAAAAATAAAAAGAATATTGCAATTAATGTATGAAAATAGAGAATAGTTGTAAAGGTTATAAAAACCAAATGCAACCCATTATTCTTGTTTGAATCCTGGCTTCAAAAAATAGTTATGAAACAAATGAAGAAATCTGAATATGGACTAATTTATTAGATGATATTAAGAAATTATTGTTAACTTTTGTTGTGTGTGATAACTGTGTGGTAATTATATAGAAAAATAATCCTATTCTTTGGAAATGCCAATTTGCAAACTTAGGTGTAAAGTGTGTCTGTGTTTACTTTTAAATGAGTGAAAATGGCAAAATGTTAACAAATGCAAGGTGACAGCTCTATGAGTATTCATTTTACTATCTTTATTATGTGTTTGAAAAGTTTCATAATCAAAACTTCACAATGTTTTTAAGAAATGTTTAAATAAGTACTTCAAACATCAGAAAAATACAGAATGCAAATGAATTTTAACTTAGTTATTATATTGAAACTTAGTTCATTTATTTTGTTATTGAAATTCTTATTGATGTAATTGTAGATTCACATACAGTTGTAAGAAATAATACAGAGAGTCCCTGTATACATTTTTCCCAGTTTTCCCTAATGTTAACATTTTGCAAAACTATAGTATACAGATGGCCCTCCATATCCATGGATTCTGCATTCACTATTTAACCTACTGTAAATAAAACAAATATTTTTAAATTCCCAGAAAGTTCCCAAAAGCAAAACTTGAACTTGCCATGCACTAAGCACTAACTACACTGAATCCACATTAATGAAGCAATGTGTAACCCAATGTAGCCTATTTGCAAATAGAGGTTATATGCAAATACTACACCATTTTATCCGAGATCTGAGCATCCCTAGATTTTGGTGTCCACCGGGGTCCTGGAATCAATTTCCCTTTGATAGAGAGGGACAACTATCATATCGTAACCAGGACATGGATAGTATAAAATCTATTGATCTTGCCGAACCGGTTTGGCTCAGTGGACAGAGCATCAGCCTGCAGACCGAAAGGTCCCAGGTTCGATTCCGGTCAAGGGCATGTACCTTGGCTGCGGGCACGTCCCCAGTTGGAGGTGTGCAAGAGGCAGCTGATCGATGTTTCTCTCCCATCGATGTTTAGACTTTCTATCCCTCTCCCTTCCTCTCTGTGAAAAATCAATAAAATATATTTTTTAAAAATCTATTGATCTTATTCCGATTTCCCCATTTATATCTATACCCATTTTTGTGTGTATTTTTAGTGGTATACAATTTTCTCACATGTGTAGGTACATGTGTCAACCATCACATCAAGCTACACAATATTTTTTAAATATATTTTTGTTGATTTCAGAGAGGAAGAAGGGGAGAGAGAGAGAGAGAGAGAGAGAGAGAGAGAGAGAGAGAGAGAGAGAGAGAGAGACCAGTGATGAGAATCATTTATTGGCTGTCTCCTGCATGCCTCCTACTGGGGATTGAGCCAGAAACCTGGGTGTGTGCCCCAACTGGGAATCAAACCATGATCTCCTGACTCATAGGTCGAAAATCAGCTACTGAGCCACACCAGCCAGGCAAGCTACATAATAATTTCATGACCACAAGTATCCTGCATGTTTGCCTTTTATGTAATTGTACCCACCTCATTCACTACCTGCACCCTCCCCATCTCTAAACCTTGGCTCATCTCTTTCTAAAACTATATTGTAAGAGTCATATGTATGTAACCTAAAAAGTCAGCATGCAGTGAGAGGTAATATGAGAGTTAGGAATCAGAAGACCTATGTTTGAGCCTGACTTCACTGATGTGGAAAATTCTGAGCATGGGAGGTCCTGGACCATGATAAATCTACCCCCACAATACAGGCCCCTGTTAATTAAAACTCTCCTGATAACACCCTGACTTGACTGCTAACTTCCATTTCAGCAGATGGTCTGCCTTACACTCACAAAAATAGGCTGTGCAGCCCTAACCAGTTTGGCTCGGTGGATAGAGTGTCGGCCTGCGGACTCAAGGGTCCCAGGTTCAATTCCTGTCAAGGGTATGTACTTTAGTTGCAGGTACATCCCCAGTAGGGAGTGTGCAGGAGGCAGCTGATTAATGTTTCTCTCTCAGCAATGTTTCTAACTACCCCTCTCCCTTCCTCTCTGTAAAAAAAATCAATAAAATATATTTTAAAAGACAAAACAGGCTATGCAACTATTAGAATTCTGCACCACCAGGAGAGGACTGATACTGCAGCAAGAGGCTGGGTGCTTTTGCACTCTTAGCGTCTAAGTCGTGACACATGCACCTGTCTTCAGCCAAAGAGGCTCCAACATTGCTCAATTTACGTCCAATTATTTATTACGCGGTAATGTCTTCTCCAATTACTAATAGATAATTGCATAAGAGGAAATGAAACCCAGCACGCTGGGCTAATGTGACATCATTTTATGGGCCCATTCCTGCCTTAGAAACACTTGCTGAAATGGGGCCCAAGTGATTTAGTACAGGGAATGCAGGTAGACAGGGCCCCCCTTTAATTAGTTTCTGAACTTATTTAATGAGGCATCATGGGTCCTGAAAGCTGTTATTGCTTAAGAATTCAATGTGCCATACAATCCAGGGAAAGGAGCCTAGGAAGGAAAACAGGCAAACTGCTGACTGATGGCTCAAGTCCTTGGTGTGACTGGCTCAGCACCACCAGCATTCATCTTGAGTAAAAGTCAGATCCAAAACCGATGGGCAAGAAATGAGATTATTTTTCTGAACTTATTTTGCATTTCCAGAGCTCCTGTCACAGGGAGGGTAGAAACATAGTCCCAGTAGCTTTGGGGTTGTTCTCCGCTAAGGGTTATCTGACTACCTTTAAGCAAGTATGTCTTTGCCTCTCCAAGCATTGCCAACCTGGTTCCAGTCCCTGCCTTTCTGGGTGAGGCCTGGGATGAAATACAGCCCTCCCATCAGCACGAGCATTGATTCTCAGTAAGCGGCACCTGGATTCAGGGGTCTCCTCTCTCCTCTCTCCAGGGCCACCTCCATCACCAGCAATGTCCCAGTCAGTTGCCCCTGCCTGAGCTCAGCTGCTCCTTGTGTTTCTCCTCTCTCTCAAGTTATGCACCTTCTGTGGCCTTTTCCACATGAGCCACACACTGGGGATCACAGATCAGAGAGTTTGAAAGCTGGCAGAGAACTCATAAATAACTTAATATGATGCCCTTTACAAGGAGCTCAGGCGGGAGTGAGGGTGGAGTAGGACTTTAAAACAACAGGATAAGAAAATTATCTGGCACAGCAGTCGGCAAACCGCGGCTCTCGAGCCACATGTGGCTCTATGGCCCCTTGAGTGTGGCTCTTCCACAAAATACCACGGTCTGGGTGAGTCTATTTTGGAGAAGTGGCATTAGAAGTTTACGTTTTAAAATTTTGGCTCTCAAAAGACATTTCAGTCGTTGTACTGTTGATATTTGGCTCGGTTGACTAATGAGTTTGCTGACCACTGCTTGCCCATGTTCCGATTTTGGTTGTGGTTATATGACTATGTAACTGTGTTAGAGTATACAGAACTAGACACAAAAAATCACTTTTACTATGTGATAACTTAATAGGAATTTAACTTAAAAAACAACAACAACATAGAACCAGCATGGTTGAGGGTTGAGATCCAAATCTTGAACCCTATAAAACTGCTTCCTAAAATAACTACAACTTAGTTGACAAAGCTAATATATTATACGTGTTCCTGAAATCTTGACTTGTTAAATATTATATCATGTTCATGTCTATCTATATAGCTATCTATAAGAATATAGGTAGGTAGGAAGATGATTGATAGATAGATAGATAGATAGATAGATAGACAGATAGATAGATATGGAGATGGTAATGGTGATGATGATGGTGATTGAGATGGAGTTAGATATATTCTTCTCCCAAGAGCTCAGCATAATGTCTGGTACATAGTAAGTGCTCAAGAAATATTTGTTGAATGGAAATAAATTAGCAATCTGCACAAAAAAAAACACCATGAAAGAATACCAGTGAGAGACCAGGTACACAGTGGGGATAGCTTGAACTTTGGGCCTCTCGTGCTGTTTGCTTACTTACTCAAAGCCCTACCATGTGGGGATTCCTCTAATAATCTGTTCTAATAAAAAGTCAGTGCTAGCAGCAGCTGTCACATTCTGTCGTCAGCTGAGAGTCTTTCAAGTGACCCACAATGGTTTTTACTCTGACCTGTCTCTTAAGCTCCGGCTCATATTGACCTGCAGTTTCAACAGCCCAATTTCAATGATTTCTAGTCACCATGAACTCCACAAAACCCAAACAGAACTGCTGAATTCCTAGTCCCTAGATAAAGCTTCAAGCAAAGCCAAACTGTGTCTTTACCATTTCAGTAAATGACACTACCAGGCACCCAGTTGCTCGAGCCAAAACGAAAATGTCACTCTCGATTCCTGCCATCCCCTCAGCCATCCCAATGCCAGTCCTTCCACTGCATCAGATCCTCATCCTCTCTCCACCCTCACTCCACCCCTCTCATCCTGGTCGTCATCTCTCACTGGAAAAACTGCTAGTCTTCTCACTGACCTACAGCTTCCAGGCCTGCCCTGCTGCAGGGCATCCTCTGCAGAACGCACGGTCTTTTAAATGAAAATCACATCTTGCCAAGAAGAACTTACAGGGCTTCCTTTCATGCACAGAATACAATCCATCGCTGGGCCCTCTGTGAGTTGACCCTTGCCCCTCTCTCCAATCTCATCTCTTTGTACTGTCCCTCCTGCTCATACTTCAGCCACTTTTGCCTTTTTTTTTTAATTTTTACTGTGGATCAAATAACACCAATATCATTCTTAGGGCCCCTCTCCTTATTTTCCTTGCCCTGGACTGTGGCTGGATGCTTCTTTTCATGAAGGTCTCGCTTCAGGTTTGAACTCTTCCGATGAGACTTCTTTGACCATCCAACCCAAAAGAGCCTCTTTCACATTAAAGAGTATTTGTTCTTTTCATCCCAGAACCTGATATTTTTATTTATAAAAATAAGTTGTCTATTGTCCTCCTCTGGAACAGAAGTCTCATAAGTGTAAGGTTCTTTCTACTTTATTCTCTGTTACAGGTACAAGCCAAGAACAGTGCACCTAGTCGGGATGCAGCAAATGGTTGATGAATGAATGAACTGGAGAGGAATCGCGGGCACTGGATGCAAGGAAAAGTAATGGGTTATCCTTGGAGAAACTCTGAAAATGGCACAAATGGGCTGATATATTCCAGAACACGTTTACAGGAACCATCTCTAAAGTACCAAAGAGTTCAGTGAAAAAGCTACAGCCTAGGGGCAAGAATGTCCTTCTTTTGTGTTAAAACGTGAGCACTCAGCACTTAAGAAAGTCTTCCCTCAGTCAGAAGGGCACCTTCTCCAGGATAAAGAGCATGGCCGGTGTTCAAAGCATGAATTAGTATGTTTGTTGGGCCACAACCCCAGAGACAGGCCACTTGTCTCCTCAAAGGTACAGCTGTCTCCAAAACATAGTAAAGCTCTCCCATCGGCAATTTATATGGGCAAACTTAACAGATTGTACGATGTTGATTTATGGTGACAATTAGGAACGTATTACCAAAGTCTATTTCACCATTAACATCCCTGGGGACAGGATAAATTTTAAATCTTCAGGCTGCTTCTCTCCTAAAGGCTGGGATCTTGGCTAAGGACTTAGAGATTATAAATTTAACAAAGGATGAAAATTGTAAGAAGAGAGCCTTGATCAGCAAATAATGAGTTTAACCAGCATTGCAAGTTCTGGGCAAGATTTACAACGCCTCCTGCCTAAGGCCAAGGAATCTTTCATTTTGAAGTTTATAGGCACTATCACTTAATATGTTCACTCCAAATGTGAGAGTCTGGCCCTTGGATGTCATTCTTTATGGAAGCCAGTGGTCATTGCCTCAGCAAAACTTCCCTTCTGAGGACCTTTCTGAAGGATACTAGAGTGACCAGGCACCCATAGCTGTCATTTCCAAAGACCAAAGGGGGCATCTATGGCTTGAACAAGCTGCTTAAAATACAGAATTCTGGTTACGTACTCATCTGATCAGAAAGCCCACTCTAGCTTGAAAGAACCCCGGAACTAATAGAAGTTGGATTCTCATCTCTGGTGGGGCTAGGTCACCTTTGAGATCTCCAATCAGAGCAAAAGAACACTAGCAAAAACCAATAACTGTCAACTGTGGTTGAATTGACAGAGTCTGAAAGTCAACCATACTTACTTAAGTCAAATTTTCCCAAATTCCTTCCAAAGGTCACCTCCATCGGAATCAACTAGGATCCTTTTATTTTTTTTAAATATTTTATTGATTTTTCACAGAGAGGAAGGGAGAGGGATAGAAAGTCAGAAACATGAGAGAGAAACATCGATCAGCTGCCTCTTGCACACCCCCTACTGGGGATGTGCCCGCAACCAAGGTACATGTCCTTGACCGGAATCGAACCTGGGACCTTTCAGTCCACAGGCTGACACTCTATCCACTGAGCCAAACCGGTCTCGGCAATTAGGATCCTTTTAAAGAAAGTAAAAGTCCTGGAGGAAAAAAGATGACTAGACATAGAGTTCAAAACCACGGTTATAAGGCTTTTCAAGAGGCTCTTAGAAAAGGTCGATGAACTTAATGAGAACTACAAGGAAATGAACAAGACCAATAATGAAATGAATAAGACGAGGAAATGAATGAGACCTACAAGGAAATGAACAAGACCTACGAGGATATGAATGAGATCCTCACGGATATGAAAAAGGACCAACTAGAAATTAAGCATATATTGACTGAAATAAAAAATATTATACAAAGACCTAAAAGCAGAACAGAGGGCCACAAGAACCAAGTCAAAGATTTGAAATACAAAGAAGCAAAATCCACTCAGCTGGAAAAGCAAGAAACAAAAAGAATCCAGATAATTGAAGATAGTGTAAGGGGCCTCTGGGACAACCTCAAGCATGCCAACATCCGAATTATGGGGGTGCCAGAAAAAAGAGAGAGAGCAAGATAATGAAAACCTACTTGAAGAAATAGTGACTGAAAACTTCCCCCACCTGGTGAAAGAAACTTACTTAAAAGCCCAAGAAGTACACAGAACCCCAAAATATAGGAATCTAAAGAGGACCACACCAAGACACATCATAATTAAAATGCCAAGAGCAAAAGATAAAGAGAGAATATTAAAAGCAGCAAGAGAAAAACAGATGGTTACCTATAAGGGAGCACCCATACGATTGTCAGCAGATTTCTCAACAGAAACAATGCAGGCCAGACAGGAGTGGCAAGAAATATTCAAAGTAATGAATAGCAAGAATCTGCAACCAAGATTACTCTATCCAGCAAAGCTATCATTCAGAATTGAAGATCAGATAAAGTGCTTTGCAGATAAGAAAAAGCTAAAGGAATCCATCACCACCAAACAATATTATATGAAATGCTGAAAGATATTCTTTAAGCAGAGGAAGAAGAAAAAGGTAAAAATATAAATTATGAATGACAAATACATATCTATCAACAAATGAATCTAAAAATCAAGTGAATTAATAATCTGATGAACAGGATAAACTGGTGAATATAACAGAATCATGGACATAGAGAGGGAATGGACTGACAATTCTTGGGGAGAAAAGCGGTGTGGGAAGTGCAGCAAGAGACTGGACAAAAATCTTGCAACAATGGGAGAGGACAGTGGGGAGGGGAGGTGAGGATGGAGGGTGGGATAGATACAGGGTGGAGGGGAGCTATAGGGGGATAAAAAAGGGGGAACAATGTAATTAATAAACTGAACAATAAAGATTTTAAAAAAGAAAGTAAAAGTCCCTAGAGAAGAAAACACCACATCTATAGAACCAGAATCTTTGGGGTTGAGGTCTAGAAATCTTTATTCTTTGCCAGCTCTTTAGATTATTCTTATACAGGCTAAATTCCGGAGAACTCTGATCAAGTTTTTGGGGATAGATGACAGCTGTCCTGGAGGAATCCTAGGAAAGGTCTCACAGCAAGCACTTCTCTTGCCTTTGCTTATTTTCCTCTGAAAATGCAAACATCATCAGCGCCTTGTGGGGAGAAAAGAAAGAAGATTCCTCAGGAACATCCACCTCTTCTGAGATATTTGCCCTTCACTGGACCACCTACTAGCATGACACTATTTCTATATAATTCTGCTCACTGGTCACTTGAAATATGAATCTACAATATACTTGAAACTCCAATAGGAACTAGAATATTTTAAAGACTAAAATAACTTGAGTACTCAAGTAATGACTATCCAATAGAACAGTGGTCAGCAAACCACAGCTCGTGAGCTACCTGCAGCTCTTTAGCCCCTTGAGTGTGGCTCTTCCACAAAATACCACGGCCTGGGCAAGTCTATTTTTAAAAAGTGGCATTAGAAGTTTAAGTTTTAAAAATTTGGCTCTCAAAAGAAATTGCAATCATTGTACTGTTGATATTTAGCTCTGTTGACTAATGAGTTTGGCAACCATTATAATAGAAGAATTTCAGGTAGCACGAAGGCTAATGGGGAAAATATTTTAACTATGACTATAGTCAATACTCCCTTATTCCTACCCTCCCTCCCTCCCAAGAGAGCCATATAAATATTGGCTCCCTCAATCATATATTGGGGACTGGAACCTAGAGTCATTTAGGAGTCCAAATTCCCAATGTTGTTTGGTCCTGATGCTTTCAAATCATGGCATTTTTATTTAATTTTTCTTTTTCAAACCATAGCATTTTAAAAGGGAGAATCATCCATCAAATGCAATGAGTATTACGTACACACACACACACACACACACACACACACACACATACACACACACAAATAAGCCTAGAAAATAGTGTTCTGCTTGGCAGAGAACGGTGGCTCAGTGAGTATAAAGTTTACCCATTCTTGTCACCACAATCTTAACTACAATAATCGAAAAGTACCCAGAAATACCAGATAGCCATCTTTAATAAATAAATATTTCTCTCACAGAATACATTTTCATAACATGAAGCGAATATGATATGGCCTAGTAGGATGATAACTGTGATAACCAGCATTTGTTAGGAACTCACTTTGTGCTTAAGAATTTTATATGCGTGAGAACTGGAATGCATACAGTCTTATGCCAGGGGCAACTTTTCTACAAAAATTCTAGATAGTAAATGCTTTAGGCTTTCCAGGCAGCTTCTGAACTCTGCCACTATGGCATGAAAGCAGCCATCAGACAATAGGTGGCTTATGCAAATGAGCATGACTGTGTGAGAATAAAATTTTATTTATGGGCACAGAAATCTGAATTTCCTACAACTTTCATACATTGTATATATACTTTCACACACACACACACACACACACACACACACACACACATATATATATATATATATATATATATTGTTTTTTCCAACCATCTAAAAATGTAAAAACCTTTGTTATCACATGGTTGATACAAAAATGGGTGATGAACTGGATTCGGCCGGCAAGCTGTAGTCTGCAGACCCCTGATCTCTACCACTTTCAGCTTCCTCACTCTTAGTCACTAAGCTATGACACCTCGATTGACAGTGTGCAGTATGTCATTTGCTCATTCACATGTTCTTATTTTCATTTAACAAGCATGTATGGAACCATGCACTGGGCTAGATGCTAACAATGCCAGATTCGGTCTCTGCCCTCACTAAGCTTATATCTCAGTGGGAATAATAACAGACAGACAAGCAAGTGTTCTACTTACTATGTATGACAAGTGTCTGAGGGCAATACACAGAGTGCTCTGGGATAACTAGCTCGAGAATGAGGAGCTCAGAATGTCTCAACTTGTCATGAAAAACACAGAGATTTTTGGACGTAGGGAGTCTCATTCTAAGAGTCCTCAACTCATATTTTTACTTGCCCTTCTTGGGTTTGCCCTTGGAAGACTGATGAATTGTCTTAATCATAGAATCTAGTCCATTGCTCTAATTCCTCCACAAAAGATAAATTTGTTTTTTTTAATTTCTGTGTAACAAATTACTATAGTTAGTAGCTTAAAATCACATGCATTTATTATCTCACAGTTTCCATAGGTCAGACATCTGAACATGGCTTAGCTGGCCCCTCTGTTCAGGGTCTCACTAGGCTGCAATTAAGGTATCAGCTCAGCTACATTCTCATCTAGAGGTTTGAATGGAAAAGAATCAAATCAGCTTCCAAGCATATTCCTATTATTGGCAGAATTTATTTTCGTGAGTCGTAGAACTTGTGGTAGCTTGCTTCTTCAAAAATAGCAGGAGAAATGAAATTGTCTTCTTAGAATCATAGAAATGTAAACATATATAAGTGCATATATGATAACATAATGAAGGGAGTTGCCGGAGTGTTTCTCAGCATCTAGAAGGGTTCAGGGATCCTGAGAAGGGTGTGTGTGTAAATTAATAAAGAGACTAGACATGGAATATAAATTTGGAAGGCATTTTGGGGAGCCAGAGGAGACCATGTTCTCTCAAACTCTGGACCCCTAGCTTTTTATTAACTAACACAAATTGCCCTAAGGCAAAGCAGATATACATATGGCTGGGGGAATTGCCACTCAAGTAGCAGGCAATAATATATTCAGATTTTCTGGTTTGGGAAATGCTTTCAGCCATTCCAGCAGGCAACAATATGATTCGCCCTGCTGAGTAAAGAAACCCATCAACCTTTTGAGGACTTCTTGCATTTATTATGACGTGCTGGAATTAACTTCTAGCAGGGAATGACATCACCCTTGCCACATAATATAGTTTTATCAAAGATGTGACACTCCACCTATCACTTCTGCTATAGTCTATTGGCTGGAAGAACTTCACAGAACCAGTAAAGGGGGAAGGATCATCTACGACATTGTACCAGAGATCCTGGGGTCATTTTAGCATTCTGCTGCCACAAAAGACATCATCTGAAACATAGGGCTGGCAGTGGTCCTTGAGTTATGGGTTTTTCTGTACAGTTACAGAGCTTACAACACTGCCTGACACACAGGAAAGTCTCGTTATCATTATCCTTATCATTTGCCACTGTCATTATCAAGAAGGCCCCAGACATATTTCATGCAGCTCAGAGCATCACTCAGTCACTTCCAGGTGACCTGGGATATTGCTATACAGAGAGCAAACGTCTCTTCTTTATCTCCAGGGACTTCCATCCTGAGTCTACATTCCCTTTGACATCTTGGCATCTTCGAGCTGGACCTAATGGCTCTGTGCCATCTCATTTTCTAGGTAGAAATGTTTCCGTCAGAGATGGGTTATGTCAGCTTTTGTCCATAAGCTCTGAGCTCCTGGATTCCAAATTCTAATTTGCTTTGATTCAACGAATTCATCTCGCAGTCTATTATTGCATGCCTTCTGAATGCCAAACATCATGCTTTCTCCTCAGTGGCTTTGCTCCAACTCATATCCCCAGAACTTTCTCATTTTGCCTGTTTTAATTTGGATTCAGTGTCACTTTTCCCTCTATTCTATTTAAGATTGAGCCAGTTTTTAAAAGCAATATCTACAGCTTTGAGGTACTGGAGAAATAGAGCACCACACTGACCTCTCTTATACTGTATAGCAATGCATTAACTAGGCTTTTCTCTCTGCCTCTCTTTTCCTATTGAGATTCAAAATTGCTCCTTGCCTCCTCAAAAAAAATCTTTTTTACCCTCTGGTACTTTAATTGACTGCCCTTTCTTTTCTTTCTTTCTTCATTTCCCCCTTCTGATTTCCTAGAAGTCCTTTCTGAAAGATTTCCGAAACTTTCAAAATAAATGATCCAAGTGGTTATTACTGTATCATTAGTAATTATAATAATGTTATTAATAACAACTAAGGTTGATAAAGCCCTAATTATATTCCAGGCTCTGTTCTAAAAGTAGCCCATTACGCCCTCACCTCAGAAGTCAGAACACTAAAGCACAAAGAACTTAAGTAACTCGCCAAAGGTCACACAGCACAAAAGTGGCGGCAGGATTCATGCCCAGGCTGTCTAATTTCAAACTCTACACTTTTAACTGGTATGCTAGTCCGCCCTCTGCATAGACTGTGGGGAAATTTTTGTGGAAACGGAATTCCATTTTCCAGAAATAAACTTTGACTACAAATGAGAGGCTGAGTTGATAAGAAAACAAGGGGTGTATGGGGAGTATATGTCTGCACTCCTGCGAAATGTGAGTGAGGGTCAGTGAGGTAGGCCCTTTCTCTAACACCTTAAAGCTCTAGAGATTGCTTTTAAAAAATCAGTTCAGATGAAATTGAATGGGACAAAAGGTCACATTGAATCCAAATTAAAATGATGGGAGAAGGCAAAGATACAGTGGGGAAAGTGTTTGGGGATGAATTCCAGCAGAACTGGTTCAAATACTGGCTTGAGACTTAATATCCAGCTGAATGTTGGAGGACAAGAAGGTCAGCCCAAAATTGTTTGATTCAATAAATGTTTATTCCTTAAAGCAAACTAGTAATCAAAAGTGGATTCCTTGATAGTCATTAAAACATTCATTCCTGCATATTCCAGACAGTGACATTTAATTACCTTAGTCCAGTGGTTGGCAAACTGGCTCGCGAGCCGCGGTTTGCTGCTCTGTTGACGAATGAGTTTGCCCACCACCGCCTTAGGGGAAAAAATTAAAAAACATTCTAATAATGTACTAATGTCTTTAACCTGAAGTCAAAACTTCTGGGTAAGGGTAATGCCTTACAGCAGTGGTCAGCAAACTCATTAGTCAACAGAGTGGCAAACTGCATGTAGCTCACGAACTGCAGTTTGCCAACCACTGTCTTAGTCCTATTGCTTTATACTTTTCAAGACAACAGAATAAAAATATAGAGAATCATAAATAATATTGATCATTAAATCTATATATATAAAAGGCTAAGTGTCCATCTGACCAATAGCTATGATGCACACTGACCACCAGGGGCAGACGCTCAACACAGGAGCTGCCATGATGTGCACTGGCCATTTAAAAATAAACAGCACCATGGACTTGGTGTCGACAAACCAAGAGGGACACCATCCCGACCACAAAGAGTTGAAGCTGTTTTCTGTGATCCCTGAAGGTTTTCACTCATTGCTTTACCTCACTTAATTCACTTGACACTCTATGAGGTGGACACTGTGATAATTCCCACCTTACAGAAGGGTCAGCAGATGCTTAAAAAGGAGTCTGTCAGTCTAAAGGCCCTCAACAAGTAAGTGGCAGATCTGGGACTTGAACCAAGGTAGCATGATTCCAGAATCTGTCCGGCCCTAGCTATTTTGGCTTAGTGGACAGAGCATCAGTCTGTGGACTGAAGCATCCTGGGTTGAATTCAGGTCAAGGGCACATACCTTGGTTGCAGGCTTGAGCCTCAGCCACAGTTACAGAGCGTGCAGGAAGCAACCAATCAATATGTCTCTCTCACATGGATGTTTCTAGATACTCTTTCTAACCCACCCCCACCCCCTTCACTCTCTTTAAAAATCAATGGGAAAATATCCCAGAGTGAGGATTAACAGAATCTTTCCTGTGAGCACTAGTATTAATTAGTGCTCTTGGTATTAACTTCCATGTTACAAACAACAGAAATGGACTCTATTTAATTAAACAGAAAAGGGATTATCAGAAGAGTTCTCAACAGCCTACGGAGTCAAAGAAGAAACTAAAAATTAGACTATGAAAATGGGAAAAATTCGAGGGAACCTAGATGGTAAAAATTATAGTTAACATCTCACCCCAAGAAGAGTCCACTAAGAATGTCCGTGCCTCCTCCATAGCCCATGCCTTTGTGTCAGTAGCTCTCGATTCATGGTCCTGGAAGAGGCATGGGATTGGCTCCACTTTGGTCTAGAGCCCATACTCTGTCCTCCGGGAGTCATGGAGAACATATATCTAGCCTTTAGCTTCTGTAGCAGAAGCAGTGACTAGGCACATCTCTGAGATAGCCTGCAGCTGATGCTCAGCCCGGGGGGGGGGGGGGGGGGGGGGGGGGGGGGGGGGGGGGGGCGAGTACCGCCTTCAAATTGTCTGTCCTATCAGTGCATCCCATGCCCTATTTGCTTAACAATTCTCTTTAAACTGACTCTAGATTTTATTTATGTTAAAGGAAAACTTTATATAATGCTGAGAATATGGTTCAGTGTGCTAGCTATATTTTGTCTCCTAAGAGTCATGCAAATAAACAGAAAACTCTGAAAGTTTCTTCAGTTCACCCAGGAACCACTCAAGAGCACCCTGCATTCCTGGAGATGCTGCTCTAACATAAGCACCACCTCTCATTTGGCATGAGGTTGAGATGACAGAAAAGAAGTGATGATGTCTTGAAAGACCACAGGAGGCTCACTGTGTGTCACTAGAATTCAGAGCTGGGACCTCTGAGAAATCCACCGTGGCCGTTTCTCTTCTTTCTTATTTGGCTGTAATAATGGAGCCCCTCTGCACCGCTGTTTCCTGGCCCACTCAACACTGGCACTGAGTGAGGAAAAAGAATGCAAGCACAGCCCCTCCTTGGTGGCAGATGTGAATGCCCTTCTCTGTATTTCCCAAAATGCTACTTAGGCTTAACATTTAGTTTCTTTCAAGAAACAAAATTCAGCAATATATATATATATATGAAAATCATTTCATCTTAGACCCTCTCTATTTGCTCTTTCCCAGGCCAACACACTGACCAAATAAACAGCAAACAGGAGCTGTACCAAAAAGGCGGGGAGGGAATGGGAGATAGAGGCAACTTTGTTCAGGGAATAGATACTCTTTGGCTTGCAGTTAAAGTGATGAGCAAATTTATTTACACGGATATATCCATCCACCAAGGACTACCCCTTCACATCACAAGAACATAAATGCTGCATAAAAACTACCTTCCCTCTGCACAGAGAGTCCTGTAGACAGACCTGCTGTGAATGCAAAGCAGGCCACCCAGGTGGAAGGAGAAAGGCCTTCAGAGGAATCTGAGGAGGAGACTACATAATCCTGCACATATTCATTCTCTCTCTCTCTCTCTGTCCCTCCCCTCTCTCCTCCTCCTCCTCCTCATTCTCCTCCTCCTCCCCCCTCCCACCCTTTCCCTTCCTTTCTCCCCACCTCCCCTAGAGGAGGTGGATGAGCTGGTGGCCTGGAAAATCCTGAACAGAGAGCCAGAGGGGCAGCCTTGGAAAGAGAGCTGCCTGGCTGGCTCCCCTGCACAGAGGGAGCTGCTATCAGAGTCTCTACTCTTCCGCCCAGGAAGCAGGCAGGCCACAGGAACTTATCTCAGAGCAGTTAGTCAGGAATCCTCCTCCTTAATATAGTTGATGGAATTAGGTAATCAACTAATTAATAAGTCACACTGCTCTAGACTAATACCTATGCCAACACAGCAAGACACTGGAAAAGCACGAGGGAAACGAAGAAAGTGCAAAGGCTTCCCCTGCAGACAGGAGTATTTACTCTGAGAGCGGCATCAGTTCAGCAAACATCTGTTTATTCAGAATACGAGCAACCAGGGAACTCAGCATAAGCAGAAAGGTTTCTTGGAAATTTAAAAGAACAGTAGGCTCTTAACCCAAAGATGCTCAGGCCTTGTAAGATCTCAAGGTGCTCTCTGAACCGAAAGGAGATATTTCTCCCTGTAGAGTTTTACTCTAAAACTAGTGGCCCGGTACACAGATTTGTGCACATTGGAAGGAAATTAATTAGAAGAACCTTAGTTTAGCAGTCTACCAGATTCGGGACCCACAGTGCCCCAACAACAACATAACCCACGGCCGAAGGAAGAATCAATTGGATGGCCCTGAGAGAAATCAGGCTCCCTCTTCTCTGATTCCAGGGTGCATCACCCAAGAAGTCACCGCAGCTTGGCAGCTCCTGTGTTGAGCGTCTGCCCCCTGGTGGTCAGTGTGCACTATCTGTACCAGCTGGTCAGTCGGTCACTTATCTTTTTATATATTTAGATGTGTTCCAACTTTCTGAAAATTAGTTGTCATGTATTTTCTCAGGGCAGTTCTCAGTTAGTGTGGATATTCTATCCACCAAGTGATCTACTTTGCAAGGATTCCAGGGCATGGGGGCAGGAGGGGGAGGGAAATAGGATGGAAACCATACCCTGGGTTTACACCAGGAAGGCTGTTACTGTTTAAAGAACACTGAACTTGGAATCTAGAAAAGTGGGTGGGAACCCTGGTTCTTCAGTTTATTGGAAGTGTAACTGTGGGGGCATAAGCCTCAGCTTCCCCATCTGTATAATGGGAGAATCATTTCATCTTCCCCAATGTGGCTAAAGATGAAATAAGAAAGAGTGTGTGTGCATGCTTCACATGTTATAAGCATATTCAAACGCAAGGAATAATGACTGTCATTTATAACTGCAGACTCTCACGTTTGAATTATTCCTTCATTCTCTCTCTCCTTCCCTCCCACTCTCCCTCCTAGGGAGCATAATGATATTTGTGATAACTACTGCTCATGGAAATTACATCTCTCCATTACTTCTTCCCACAGAATAAATTTCATCGAAATCCATTAAAACATTTTAGGCAATATGCCTGCTTTAAAAGTGTGATTAATCACTATTTTATTTCAAGATGTTGGTCTAAGAACAAAAAAGCTAAACTTTAGACATTTTGTGGTGCAGCTTGATAGAATAGAGCTGGATTTCATTAGACTTAGCCACGCTTTTTAAATTGTCAACAAACAGAGAGACAGAGGGAGAGAAAGTTGGACAACCATGAACCATTCAGCAACTAAGCCAAGGTCATGATCTCCAATGTGCTTATAAAGGCTGTAATATGTTAAGAAGAGAATGTTTTGCCCATGACTAACCTGCTCCGTATCTAACCAAATCACAAATTTATGGTTTGTTTAATGTCAAAGAATGGAAATGTTTTAAAACGATTTTCTATTATTCCTTGAGTCCTTATGGAATTGGCATTAGATAGATGATTGGTAGATAAAAGATGATAGATAGATAGATAGATAGATAGATAGATAGATAGATAGATATAGAGGTGGATTCCACTTAGAACCTTTTTTTCTGTACATGAGGAGACACAAGGCAAAGGGACATAAGAAGAAAAATATGTAATATGGCTGACTTAGAAGGAGTTTAAAAAATAACCTTTAGCCCACCTTTTAATTTGTAAAAAGTAAGACACACAGCAGGTACATGTAAAGGTGCTCAACATCACTAACCATCAGAGAAATACAAGTCAAAGCCACAAGGAGATATCATATCACACCTGTCAGATAGCTACTGTCAAAAAGGCAAAACAACAAATGCAGGTGCAGATGTGGATAAAAGAGACCCTTGGTGCATTGCAGGTGAGAATGTGAGCTGCGATACCCACCATAGGTAACAGTATTGAGATTTCTCAAGAGATTAAAATTAGAACTACCATATGACCCAGCAATTCTATTTCTGTGTATATGGCCAGAGGAAATGAAATCATTACTTCAAAAAGATATCTGCATTCCCATAGTCATTACAGCATTATTCAAACAGCCAATGTAAAGAAACAACCTGTCTGTCAATGGGTGCCTGGGTAAAGAAAGTATGGTATATACATACTATGAAATATTATTTAGCCTTAAAAAAGAAAATCTTATCATTGTGACAACATGAACGAACCTGGAGGGTATTCTGCAGAGTGAAATAAGCCAGACAGAGAAAGGCAAATGCTGCATGGTATCACTTATATGTGAAATCTTTGAGAGAGAGAGAAAAAAGCAAACCCACAGAAATAGAAAAGTGGTTAACAAGGGTTGGGGAGTGGGTGAATAGGGAGAGGTTGGTGAAAGGGTACAAACTTTCAGTTATAAGATGAATAAGATCTGAGATTTAATATAAAACATGGTGACTAGAGTTGATATACTGAAATTTGCTGAGAACAGAATATAAATGTTCTCACACACAAAAAGGCAAAGTATGAGATGATAGGAATGTTAATTCAATGGGGGATTCTTTCACAACATGTAACAAGTCATGCTGAACACTTTAACTATCTTAAATTTTTTTCAAGTATGCTTCAATAAAGCCAGAAAAAAATAAAATATAAAAAATAAGAAGGAATTTATTTCTCTCAGGTCACAAAGCCAGTCCTGCAACTGTAATTAATAATAGCTAACGTTCCGTAGGCACCTACCATACCAGGTTTTGCACTAAGCTCTCTATGTGTGATATCTCATTTCGTATTCCCGGAATAGTCAGAATGACAAGGACACTGAGGCTCAGGAGGGGAAAGCAACTCACTCAAGGTCACTCAGCTGGCGGGACGCAGAGATGGGGTTGGAATCTGAGAGGTACCCTGAGCTACACAAAATTCAAGACTCCTGGTTCCAATTTAGGACAAGTTCCCTTTATGTAGCTTAATCTGAAATTTTAATTTAAAATGTTTCTTTCATCCCAGTGGTGAAAATTCTCTTTTTAAATGAACATATGGAAAAACAATCATTTCCTCAAATTGCACATTCCCCTTTTTCTATTAATGTCTACGGCAACCACTGAAGGCTGGTTCAGCTGGGGCAGGCTGCCCATAAATAAGTCATGCCCTGGTCGAGTCTGGGTGGCTGTCACTGTAAATATAACAGAGGAGTCAGTGTCAGGAGCAGCCAGCACTCACCTCCATGAGCACCTGTTTCCAAATTGCCCTTGACAGGCTCTGAGCAGAGTGCTTCCAAGGGATGCATTAAATACTGACACAGGTGCCCTGAGAGTCTGCCCTGCCACATCCTGGGGCAGGCACTTTGATTTCTTCCAGTTCTATTAGGTTTTGCCTTCACCACCTGAAGGAAGGAAGCCGGGAGCAGCTCCTGGGGCCGCTGGTCTGGCTGCAGGGCTACTCTCCCGGCCTCTGAATAGGAGGAGAACAGAACTATGAGTTGATAAAATACATGGTCTCCGAGGCTGAGAGAGGTGGGTTTGAATCCCAGACCTACCGTTTAACCATTTCCCAGCCACAGTGGCCCTAGGCAACTTCCTGAGTGTCGCACATTTTCAACTACAGAATGGTTGCAGTAAGGATCACGTAAGTGTGTTAATAATAGCTAATGTTTCTTCAGAACTCACTATATCCCAGGCTCTTCAATAAATACTGAACATGCATGTTTTACTCATACATCAAGTAGCAGGCAATATTATTACCCCATGTCACAGATGAGGAAACTGAGGCATGGAGGTCATATAATCAGTCCACTGTCTCACTTCAGGCTTTGCACCAGGCCACCTGGCTCCAGGCTAAAATCCTTCAGCAAACACACTGTTCACAGGGTGCCTCGCACACAGAAACTGCTCAATAGATTTCTATTATATTTTGCCTCTGAGCTGCCTCCTAATTGCTCGTCTATTCAGAAAGGGCAATCATCAGTGTCACAAGGTAAGAACCATAGAATCATTATTTATATACCATAGGTCTTTGCCAGAGGCTTTGCTGATATTTTCTTATTTAATCATCATAGACAAAGTCCTATTATCCCCACTGAATGTATGGGGAATCCATGTGTCTAAAAGGCCAAGATTCTTCCAAGGCAAATTGGGGCACTGGGGTCAAAGTCTGTCTAACTCTGAGTCCACACCACCCTGGAAAGCCCTTGTAACACACACCATGTAAATCAAGCAGATTTTGTTCACCTCCCTACGCCATCCTGGTCTCTTAAGACAGTGATTCTCAAGTACACTATGCACGCATACCACCTGGAGATCTTGTTAAATGCAGGTTCTGATTCATCTGGTCTGGAGTGGGAATCGAGACTCTGTTTCTCTAACAAGCACCCAGGCGATGCCATTGTTCTTGGTATATAGACAACTCTTTGAATGCCAAGGTGGTAAGAAAGCCCTTCAGCTCCTCCATGTTTTCTCTCTCCTCGCCACTTGTGACTCAATAGGCTTCTAAGGTTGTAGAAGTGCAACAGATCATTAGTTTTGCTTTCCTTAGCTCTACGGAGTCAGATTTTCCAAACCACCATCCCACCCTCACCATCATCACTATAATGTACATAAACACACACACTCTCTTAATTCTCTTAAATTCATGTTTTTTGTCACATGGTTACTGTATACATTTCATATTAAACCATACCAATGTCAAACAAGAACTCAAATTGTTCCTGGGAATATTTAACTCCAAAAGGAGAATTCTACCATAAGGTAAAGGCAGCAGCACCAGCAATTTACAAGTAAATAATGACTTTAGTGAGGATAATGAGCCTGATGACATTTGGTTGTACTACATGGTTAAACCTCCCACAAAAAACTCCCTGTTCCATCCTCAGAGTTAAACCCAGGAGAAGTATTTAAGGGGTTCTTCATAAAGTAGTCTTCCTTTGCCATCCCATGATTTCATAGCTTGCGGTCCTTCCAGTCTAGCCTTATTTCCCTATATGTTTCCTAAGATCCTCTTTGCCCAACTGTGCAGCTCTTTCAGATCCTACATTACCATGCTCATTCCTACTTCAGGGCCTCTGACTCTTTCTAAATTCTCTTCTCCCATCTGTAATCCCCTGGGGTTACCTCTGTCTCCAAGTCCAGACTTTTCTTCCAGAGGGCAGAGACTATGTTCAAGACACACTTATGACCCTGCTCTTCACTCCAAGAGGTTGACTTCATAATCTCTCCAGGTGGAGTAACCCTTTTTGGTGACCTGACAAAAAGCAAAGAAAGCAAGCAATCAAGGTGAGAGAATGCCATAATGGCTATTAACCCTGGCCAACTCACAAAAGCCACTAAATGACCTCCATCATCGCTTAGTCAAGGCTTTCCTTCATGAGTCAATGCCAAGAGGTAGGGTGAGTGAAGCCATGTGAACTCACAAGCATTGCATTCGTATATGCTGGTGGCAGTGATTCCAGAGGAAGAAATAATAGACTGGCACTGCCACCAAGAACACCTGGCACATGACACTCAGTGCACCCCCTTTTGGTCACAGTTCAGACCTATTGGATGATCTCCATATTGTCCTTTAAGAAACTTCTCCTGGATTCCCCTCAATGATTTTCTCTTTCCTGTGACTGTGACAATGTCACAACTGCGACATCATTGACTCTTCATCGTGTCTGAGTCTCCAAGTATCTCTCTGACAAAGACTTAGTCTAGCTGACCAGACTGTGTTTGCCTAATTCTACTGATTCAATACATGCTGTTTATAGTAACAAAATAATCCCTAGCACATAGAATCTCTCCCAGTTATAATTTATTTCCCAATCATAATTATTATAAGCAAACACTATGTGGCAGGTGCTGATCTAAGCACTTTACATAGACTAACTCACTGAACTTCAAAATAACTCTAGACTCTAGAGTCTAGAGGGAGGTACTATTATCTTCCCCACTTTACAAATTAAGAAGCTGAGACACAAAGAGGTGAAGCAATTCTCCCAATGTCACACAGACAAGAGGTAATAGTGTTTGAATATGAGTGCCAGCTGTCTGGTTCCCACACTCTTAGACCACTATACAATGCTATTATTGTTTACAGGCTACATATCCACACTTATTGCTTCATCTAATAAATTCTCATTTTAATTCATTTCCCCCTTGGGCAGCACATTCTGTTATATATGATTTCAAACACCATGGAAATTTGAAGAAAACCGGACAGTGTGATGTAAGAAAGAGAAATAGCGGGGATCTCATTTCAATCAGGAGAGTAAAGGAGACGCTCACTGGAGAATAAAACTTGAACTGGGGCCTGAAAGATGAGAAGAGATCAAGAAGGCAAACCTTGGGGGGTGGGGGGAGTGAAGAATGTTCTCAGAACATGGCCAAACCCCAAAGGCAGGAAAGTGACTGGCGCCTTCAAAGAACCAAATTAAAAACCTTTGGGGTTGGAATAGCATAAGAGGAAATTGGTGGGTGTGTGGGCAACTGTTTCAACAAATGTGAGAGTAAACAGGGACACAAGAGCCAGGCAGGAATCAGAGGAATGTGGCATCAGAAACTATTGGAAAGGGGGCGGGGGGGCATTTGCATGTGTAAGGGGTGACTGCATGGAGAAGAGACTTCAATGAAGACCAGAGAAGGAACTGGTGTAGTATTGAGAGCTCCCAGGTGATTCCATTGCCTGTGCTTCGGAGGTGAAATGAGTCTGGCTGGTGGGATCCTCAGGAAAACCCGCCGATGATGGAATGTTAGAATGAAAGGCCGGATAATGGAGAGCGAAAGGAAAGAAGGAAAATTAGGGATTCCTTCATCCTTAACAACAAACCTGTTGTTTTCTCTCCAGATCTTTCTCCCACCTTTTCCTTCCCTTCCTCATCATGGAAGCCCATTGAATGATGGAACTGCAGATAACAAAGCTGCTCATCTGACATTGGAGGAACTCAGGATCCGAATGGATGGGTCACCAGCCAGATGGCTACGTGGTTGGCTGTCCCTGCCCCTTCCCTCCCAAAGGACCACCCCTAGGAAACGCTGAAAGGGTATGTGGCAGAGAAACATCACCAATTCAGCCACAGGCCTCAGCTGACACGATCCCTTGAACAGGTCTTACTTGGGCCACCTCGTAAAGCTGCAGAATATAGCTCCTCTTTCTTTTATACTGCAAGTGTCAGAAGTCTCTCGAGCCATTTATTTGATGGAGAGGTTGCTAAATGTTACAGCAAACGGCCACATCAATCTGGGTAATAGCTGGGTGTTGGTGTCTGCTGAACCCTAAGACCTCACCAACCTGCAAGGAAAAGCTTTCCTGACCTCCAGACCATGGTCTGCATAAATGACGGGAACAGCACGGCCATAGGGCACAATGGGCCCTGGCCTGGAGGTAAGGGACGTTCTAGTCCTGATGCTGCTGCCAACTTGTGTGGGCTGGAGGAAATCACTTGTTCCCTGGGGAAGCTTTTACTAGAAGGGAAAAGAGCCTAATATAAATAGCCCCAAACATGGGCTCTTGAATCAAGTGTATCCTTTCAGAACTGGGTGATGCCAGTGCATTCCTTCACTCCTCTAGCAGCTAACGATGGCTACCATACTGCTTATTGCTATGTAACAATCACAAAATCCCAGGGTCATGTAACAATAAGAATCTACACAGCGCGTGCATCTGCAGTGCTGCTCATGTAGGCTCCGCTGTGCTGGCTGATTTAATCTGGGCTTGGCTGGGGAAGCTGGCTCTGTTCCATGGATGTTTCGTCATCTCCTGGTTCCAGCAGACCAGCCCAGGTGTCTGCTTCTCATGGTGATGGCAGAGATGCAAGCGAGCAGGCAAAAACACACAAGGTCTCATAAGGCTCAGATTCAGAACTGGCACGCTGAGATCTTCACATTATTCTGTTGGCCAAAGCAGTCGTCTGTGTGGCCAACCCAACATCACGGGGCAGGGAAAGAGATTCCATTCCTTTAATGCAAGGAGCTACAGTCATGTGGGACAGGACATGCTCAGAGGAAGGAGCCAATGAATTGCTCCACTTGCCTAACCCAACCTCCAGGCCATAGTTCTCCCAACTATAGTGTGTCCCCACCTGGAATGAGCCGCCATCCACCTATCTGAACTCTACCTATTCTACAAGTCCCAGCCCCACATCCTCCACCAGGAAGCCTTCTCTAGCCCCACAGTTGGCCACTTGAGCGTGTTCATCCCTAGGTTTTAGGTCCGTGCTTCCTATCCCTCTGGCCAGCTAGTGACTGGCTCCTAGAAGACCATGTGAAATGTGTCTGCCCAAAATGCTAGCCCCATACCTGGAGCTCACTCAACAGGTGCTGGTTGGTAGGTTATACTTGTGTGAAGGGGATGCGGTGTTGGGTTCTTACTTTCCTAAGAAGGGGAGGAAATGTTGATTGTCTCTGCTATAACTGCCTCACCTGAAACCTCTGGAGAGCAAAATGGTATGATTCTCTTCTGGCCTCATTGAGTGGGAACCAACCTGTGGTTCACCTGAAGAGGGCGCTGTGCTTTCTCGCATGCCCCATAGCAGCACTGCTTGTGTGAGGGTTGTCACCAGGCCCCTTTCAGCTTGCACAAAGAACCTTCATCCTCCAGAGCTCAGACCTAGCCCAAGCAGTAGGGCCGAGCAGCAGACCATACAGGGTCTCTCTCGGGGGTCCTGAGTGTCTCATGTCAACCACAGTACCTACATTTTTCTCCTTGAAAACACTTTGCTCCACAAAATCAACTGCTGCACAAAGACACTGTGGGTTATAAACCCACATACTCAGACCTCAATTTGGATGCATACAATCCATACTCAACAACAAATTTAATTTTTTAAAAGTGAGAAAATTCGGCAGAAGAGAAATCAAATGTAGGACAAAACAAAGCAAGATGAAGCCAAGAGCATGACAAACACAATCAATTACACTGCATCCTTAGTAACACCTAGCTTCAAGGTGCTAGAAGGAGTCAGTGATAAAACATGTGTGATGGGACCAGTCCAGTCTCTGCCATATAGCCCAATGAATGAGTTCCTTTCTCCCATTCTTTTTTAAAATATATTTTATTGATTTTTTTACAGAGAGAAATGGAGAGAGATAGAGAGTTAGAAACATCAATGAGAGAAACATCAATCAGCTGCCTCCTGCACACTCCCTCCTGGGGATGTGCCTGTAACCAAGGTACATGCCCTTCACTGGAATCAAACCGGGGATCCTTCAGTCCATAGGCCAATGCTCTATCCACTGAGCCAAATTAATTAGGGATGCCATTCTTTTCATCTTCCTTATCAGGCTCCTTTATTCTAAAGGTCTTCCTCACCTCTGGCTACAGGACTATGCCTGGTGGGTCTCAAAATAAACATATTCTGCCCTAGCCAGTTTTTTCCCCAGTGGATAGAGCATCACCCCAAGTATTTAAGAGTCCCAGGTTCAATTGCAGTCAAGAGCACATACCTAGGTTGCAGATTCGATCCCCAGCCCTAGCAGGATACATGTGGGAGGGAACCAATCCATATGTCTCTCTCACAACAATGTTTCTTTCTCTCTGTCTCTCCATCTCCCTTCCACTCTTTCTAAAAATCGATGGAGAAATATCTCTGGGTAAGGATAAAAATAAATAAATAAATACATACATACATACATACAGTCTGATCCCCACACAGATGTGCCTTGTCATCCTCCAGGGCCCCCCAAAGTTGTTTTGCAAAGTCAGAGGCAGCCCCATCCCCTGCACACCAGGCCAGAGATTCTTCCTCCTCTCCCTGCTAAGTGCCTGGGGACTGTTCTACACACACCTCTCAGCAGCAGCTGTAGACGTGCAAACAGAATTCATTAGCTCCATAAATGGTCCTGGTGCTCCCCCTCCCCAGCACTCCCGCTTCGCCAGACATCTGTGGGCTCTGGCAGAGAAAAGAGAGAGCGAATCCCACATCCCCTGATGCCCCGTGGCGGCTCCGTGGTCACCTGGAGCACACCGAAGTGGCTTCCTGCTTTTGCAGGCACGCACCTGAGCCTGGCAGAGGCCCTTCAGGCCTGGCCGTGCCACTCTGCTCAGAGTACAACTTAACACATGTTTTCCACACTGTTCTGGAAAGTGGGGATCTAAAGAGATTAGGTAATTGGCATCCCAAGTCCTAGCAAGCCCTGATTCCCACAGAGCGCCTTGTTACTCTAATTGCTCAGAGACCCATTTTCATATCCCAAGACCAGGAGTCAGACTGTAATAACCTGAAGGCAACATATACTACACTTTCTCATTGCCTCTGCTCTGGCCAGAATGAACTTTTCTATTTTAGCTATGGTGGCAGGGCCAGACCACTCTAGGGACACCTGCGATCCAAGAAGGACCCTTAGGTCAGGGTCCACAGGAGGGAGGGATTCATCAGGGTTACCCCAAAGTGGAATAGGCTGGCTTTGAGAGGTTGTGGGCACTCAAGGGTCCAAACTGACCCTCTTGGTCAAGCTAGAAATCTGGGCATTATGTATAGTTCTTCCTCTCATCCTCAAGGACTCATAAAATCTGCAAATTCTGATCATGATAACCTGCTAAATAGTTCTTGAATCTCATCCATCCTTTCTATTCCCTTTACCACAGCCTCAGCTCATCTCTTGCCTAGACTATTATCTACACACACACACACACACAATGAATGAGTTCCTTTCTCCCATTCTTTTTTAAAATATATTTTATTGATTTTTTTACAGAGAGGAATGGAGAGAGATAGAGAGTTAGAAACATCAATGAGAGAAACATCAATCAGCTGCCTCCTGCACACCCCCTCCTGGGGATGTGCCTGCAACCAAGGTACATGCCCTTCACTGGAATCAAACCGGGGATCCTTCAGTCCATAGGCCAATGCTCTATCCACTGAGCCAAACTAATTAGGGATGCCATTGAGCTCTGGAGGATGAAGGTTCTTTGTGCAAGCTGAAAGGGGCCTGGTGACAACCCTCACACAAGCAGTGCTACTATGGGGCATGCGAGAAAGCACAGCGCCCTCTTCAGGTGAACCACAGGTTGGTTCCCACTCAATGAGGCCAGAAGAGAATCATACCATTTTGCTCTCCAGAGGTTTCAGGTGAGGCAGTTATAGCAGAGACACACACACACACACACACACACACACACACACACACACACAAATAAACCACCCGATTTGAGTCTCCAGCCCTCTACCCAAGGATCAGCAAACTACAGCTCAAGGACTAAATTGGACCTGTCATCTATTTTTGTAACTAAAGTTTTATTGGAATGCAGCCATGCCCGTTTGCTTACCTATTGTCTTTGGCTGTTTTTAGGCTACAGAGTTGAGTAGTTGCAAGAGACCATGTGGCCTGCAAAGTAAAAAATATTTACTATCTGGCCCTTTAAGAAAAAGCCTGCCAAGCCTGCCCTAAACCACCACCAGTGTAAATTCAAGTCACTTAATCAAGATTCACCAACTGTTCGCCCTGCCAAGTAGGAAAAAATGTAAATTCCTTGGCATACATAACAGCATCTTTTATGAATCAGTCCTTAGTTAGCTCAGGAATTATAAATTGGCACCCCACAGGCTTCTTCTAGCATACATATATGGCCCACACAAAGTTTAAAATATTACATTAATTGCCAACTTTTTCAAGATTATACATAAATTATACACAAAAACATAGATTCTGACTTATCTTGAAAAATAGGGAACTCTGGCAACAATTAAACCCCGTTTCCAAATGGCCCCTATCAGCCAAAATCAATGGGCATCTGCCCCCATTGGATGGTGCCTGTGCTCTGGAGTTCCCCAGACCCCCACCACTCCCTACTGCCCTACATCAGGCCTGCATCATTCATGTGGGCATGAATCTCACAGCCCCTGACCTTCCTTCGTTCTTTACCAACCAGCCCTCTTTCTAGAACTATTTCCTGTAGTTACACCAAAAGACTGAGTTCCCAAAGGAGCCATGCTCTCTCCTACCAACACACTTCTGCACATGCTATCCTTATTCTCCCATTATCCCCTATTGCCCCCCACTCATGCCCTCACCCCCCTGTTGTCTGTGTCCATTGGAGGAGGGCTGCCATATGCAAGTACCACAGACTGGGTGGTGTAAACAATAGACATTTATTTTCTCACAGTTTTGGAGGCTGGAAGTCCAAGATCAAGGTGATAATGGGTTGCTTCCTTCGGAGGCCTCTCTCCTTGGCTTGTAGATGGACTTTTTTTCCCCCAAATCTTCACGTGATCTTCCCTGTGTAAGTCTGTGTCCTGACCTCCTCTTCTTATAAGGACATGAGTCATATTACATCAGGGCCCACTGATGTCCTCATTTACACTTTTTTACCTTTTAAGGACCTGATCTTCAAATACAGCAACATTCTGAGTTACTAGGGCTTAGGACTTAAATTATGAATTGGGGGGGACGGAACACAATTCAGCCCATAATCTCTCTCCTCCAGGAATGCCCTACCCTATTTCAGTCATCTAACAAATGCTCCCTCTTTCTTTAAGAATCTGATCAAGCACAACCTCCCTGGTGAGGCCTCCTCAGAAATCCCTTGCAAAAATCCATCTTGTATTTCTCTGCAACTTGTGCACATGTTCACTGGAGAACTATCACCTGCCCTGTAAAGATTAAGTCTTCTTTTCCCCCAGTGAACAGTGAGCTTCTAGAGATAGTAACTGGTCTTTTTCACCTTTATTCACTCAATAAACATCTACTAGGGCCTCACCACATGGCAGGCACTACTCAGCCCTGAACAAGAGGGACAGAGACCCTGCCTGAATGGAGTCTATTAGTGAGGGAAACGAACAATAGGTGCATGAACAAAAGTGGCGAATCTCACAGCACCAAGCTTATCTCATGTAGGTGTTCAAAAAGCATTCAAATGAATGCCATGGTCGGAGGAGATGTATGAATGAGAGGTCTGGATATCTTAGAGCCGTGGTTGGCAAACTGTGGCTCGTGAACCACATGTGGCTCTTTGGCCCCTTGAGTGTGGCTCTTCCACAAAATACCATGGCCTGGGCGAGTCTATTTTGAAGAAGTGGCATTAGAAGAAGTTTAAGTTTAAAAAAATTTGGCTCTCAAAAGAAATTTCAATTGTTGTACTGTTGATATTTGGCTCTGTTGACTAGTAAGTTGGCCAACCACTGTCTTAGAGCATTTCCAGAGGTGGAATTCTATGATTTTTTTTTTAAATCTGAGTTGCTGAGGCAGTTAACATGCAGAATGTTAGGTGGCCTACCCCTTGTCCTGAAAGCTAGTGTCACTAGCTAGGTCACTGCATCCCACTATCTCTCCTTAAATTATGGGACCCAAAACCATCCCTGGGAAGAGACATGAGACAAAGCCCACCGACATTTCCCACAGCCCCTGACTCAAAATCCACTCAGCCAAGGTCTGGTTGCCAGTTGTCTGACCCAGAGATGGGCTCTAGTTTCCTGTGTGCAATTTTTGGGTAGATCTGTGAAGAAATGGGAGCAGGACAGGTGACTAAGCCTAAGAAGACCCTCTCCAAGTAAATGATACTCATTTTAGGTGTATCACGGACTTTATCAGCTTGTAAAGAAGTAATGGGCAATTTCTAGAAATTCTCTAGTAATATATGAGAAGTGGTACAAGCCACACAGGGATTCCCACTCTGATAAAAGCACAAAGCCAGTGGGAACTCAGTATGGCAACCCATAATATCTGCTCTCTTCCTATTCTCTATGAATTTTTTTTTGAAAATGCTATTTGGATACTTATGGAACAATTTAAGTAGATCAGAATGTGGGCACAAAATTTACCCATGAAACTCTGTGTCCTCAGATACTTATTCAGACATAAAATTTAGAATCCTTTCTGTCCCATAAAAATTTGTTAAATTTACAAGTTAATGTTAAATGTATAGATTAGTAGGAATTGGCTTAAAATTTGGGGCATCCCATTCTAGAACACACCTGCTGGCCTTTTACAGTATTTAGAACATTTTATAAGTATATTCCAATATGTCCTGCATAACAATTAAACTGTTGCTAGGTGTTTTATATTGTTGTGAGCACTCTCAATGAAATCTTTTAAAATTATTTTCTACTAGATTATTGTTGGTAAAGAAAAAGGAAAATTCAAATAAACTAGTGAATTCTCTTATTGCTTCTAACAGTTTTTAGTAGATTCTATTTGGTTTTCTATGCAGACATGCCTATGCCTATCATTTTATGTAATGATTCTTTTGCCATGTTCTTGCCAATATTTATCCTTAGTTCATTTTTTCCTATCACGGTATTGGAAAGCAATCCAAAGTGCTTGTAAATAATTACAGAGAGTAGTTTCTTCCATATTCAGGGGAAATGCCTTTAGTATCTCTCTGCACCAACAGCCATGATGTTGGCTGGCTGTTGGTTTGGTACAGATGATTTTACAGAGGGGTAGTTATGTTCTAAATATGCATTTTCAGATTCCAATTGTCCTATATCAGTAATAGATATCAAGCTTTATCAAATAGTTTTAAGGATCTATCAAGATTATCTTAAGACAAATGATGCTCTCTTCTATGCTATAGATTTCCATAATCCCTTTTTTTTCTGGTGGTGCAGGCCCAGCAGTGGAATTACTGGGTCAGTGATACATTTGAAGGCTCCTCATGCATCTTGTTAAACTATCCCCAAAGGATAGAACCAATTGACACTGCAGCAGTGGATGAAAATGCCTGTTATACTAAACTCTCACCAGCACTGTGTTTTACCAATTACAATATCTGTCAACTGATACAACTACTGAATGTTGGCTATAAGATACACACTCTCCTACTGCAACTACTGGAAGAGCCCTTAAGAAATGCCCAGTACAATGACTAAGAAACATTTTGAGGTCACAGAACTATAATTATCTAAAAAAGTTATAGACCCTCTTCTCCCCCTCTCGCCCCACCCCCAAGAAAAGATGTGCATACATGGAATTTTTTCCTATAAATTTCCAAAAATTCCCACATCCAAAGGCCCCTCAGTGGAGTGTCACAGATGCACAACGCAGACATTTGGCTATCCCAACACCTCCATTTTACAGATAAGGAAAACTGAGGCCAGAAAAGTATGGTTAAAAACTAAAATGAAACCTTTTTTTTAACTTGTTTTAAAATATTTGAGGAGAAAATCTCATATTGGTTTTCTACATTTAAAAAAAAAAGAAGATATTTTCACCTTGAAAAAGGAGAACCCTTTGGGAACCAGCAGCATTAGAGAACTAGCTGTGAAGATTCCTGCGGCAACTACTTTTAAGGCAGTCCATGTGCATTCGCATGGGGCCCATGAAAAATGCAGCTGAGCAGGAATGAGAAGACTCAGGTCTGGTGCTGACAGGCCAGAGAATGAGAGTCCATCCTCAGGTAACTCACAAACCCTGTGAGCCTCACTATTCATGTCTGTAAAATAGGGAATAGCATTGTAGGTTGTGGGGGGTTGTGTGTGTTTGTGTGTGTCCTGAAGGCTGCACATATGTGTGTGTTTTCAGTTATATTGGGGGGAGGAGGTAGGTTGCATGGGAGGGAGTTGTGGGTTGTTTGTGATTCTGAACTTGAGTTGTGTGTATGAGCTGTGTATTTGTGTTGGAAATGAAGCTCAAGGCTAGGCTGAGCTAACTGTGGATGGAATAGTCGAGACTGCTGCTGCCCCACTAGTACCCCTTCTTCAATGCAAGACACCAGGCCTCCAAATGCCAGCACAGGTACCATTTTGCCTGTGGACCTTCTCTGGCACTAAGTCCCCCTGTGGTCCCTCCCTCAGCAGGCTACAGTGCCACTGAAATCATGCTCCCCATCTTCAGAGGTCCCCAATCAATGACTGATGAGGGTTGAAGAGTAAATATCCTGCCCCCCTCACCCTGGGGAAGATGACCGTGAAGTCTGTGTTCTGTGCCCTCCCTCCACCTCCCAGCAGGGTCACCCTGCAATTGCCTGTGGTGCTAACTCACATGCTTGACAATGACCCTTTGTTGGTTGTTTTCCCCTCCTTAAATCACTCCCATGTCCCTATGAGGCTGTTTCCTGAGATGCTGCCCAAACAAATGACCTTTCTCACGTCCATGACCTCATTGGTCCATGCTTGGGTGAACCCAAGCTAATGTGCTGAACCTCACACTGTGGACATCACACAATCTGGAATGTGTTTGAAAATTTAAATAAACGAGACCAACAGCTCCAGCAATATTTTAGAACCCACAATTCATACCCCAAGGGAGGTGCATGAAGCCCTCCAAACAAGAAAGGTTATCTGCCTCCCCGCCAAGCAGGGGTGGACACCCTCCAGGGGTCCTTGAGATTCACAGCACATAGCTGATTCATCGGAGGCCACACTAGGAGTAGCCAAGTCAACACTCGGGCCCACACGGCCTTCTTCTCACCCCATTCTCACTGGCTACTTTTCCAGTAACACTCGCATAATCGTTTTGCCCAGACCAGTCAAGAACAGGGTCCTCAACCAACTCAAAACCTGTGGGTCAGCGCTGCCGTTATTGGAAAAGGGAGACCAGGGCCATGTCCCACCCTCGGACAGGCAGCTGCAGGTGAACCTGCTTTAAAGGGGGGAACCTAGGCCATTCCCAGCCTCTGATCCTGCTGGGGTGGTTTTCCTGGGGAGACCATCACCGCCAGGTGTCTGAGGCAGGGGAACGGTTGCCCGCTAAGCGTGATGGACAACACAGCCTTCCTGGCTGAGACGGCTTTGAGATTGTTCTGTTTCAGTCTTGTCCTTCAGCATGAATGAGAAAGGACAGAGCTTGGCCCCAGCATGAATGATAAAGGACAGAGTTTGGCCCCAGAGCAGCACGTGCACAGGTGGGATGGAAGAAAATTGAACGAGAAGCCTCTAGGCCCACAGGATGGATGGGACCCACCCTCTGCTGCTGTTGGGTGCTCAGTTTCTCCAAAGAGCTTGCTTCTTACAGATCCTGGCGGGCTGGCATCGCCAACATAAAATGGGGCTAATAATACCTTTCTCATGGCATTGCTGAGAGGGTTAAATGAGACAATGTATGTGAAAATCTGAACATGATTCCTAACACACCATGTTAATTACAGACACTACTCAACTAATGATGGGGTAATATACTGATAAACCCATCGTAAGTGGAAAATATCAGAAGTCAGAAATGAATTTAATACATCCAACCCAGTGGCCAGCAAACTCATTAGTCAACAAAGCCAAATATCAACAGTACAACAATTGAAATTTCTTTTGAGAGCCAAACTTTTTAAACTTAAACTTCTTCTAATGCCACTTCTTCAAAATAGACTCTCCCAGGCCCTGGTATTTTGTGAAGAGCCACACTCAGGAGCCAAAGAGCCACATGTGGCTCGTGAGCCGCAGTTTGATGACCACTGATCTAACCTACTGAACATCATAGCTCAGCCTAGCCTGTCTTAAAAGTGCTCAGAACACTTACATTAGCCTTCAGTTAGGCAAAACCATCTAACCTAAATGATATTTTATAGTGAAATGTGGAATATCTCGTGTAATTTATTATGCATATCATTTTTTGCACAATGATAATGTCGGGGACTGGTTGTATTCCTTTCCTTCCCCATTATAATAACTAGCACTTGGGGAATATTATAACAAGCCAGGCACTGTTGAGTGGACACTGTACATATTATTCCTTTTAGCTCTCTACAACCCTATGAAGGCCCTACAATTCATCCCATTCTATAGATTAGCAAACTGAGTCAGAGAGGTAATTTTAAGTGCCATGAGTTCCCACACTTGCAGGGTGGCACCAGGATTGGAAACCAGCAGCTGTGGTTCCAGAGCCCAAGCTCTTCACCATCCAACTTTCTCTCTACTTACAGGAGGACCACTTTCCCATGAAGAACACTGTATCACTAGGCATTGTATCGATCATATTACTCTCTTGTGTACACTAGCTTCAAGACACAAATAAGTCCACAGTAGTGTCACTGGTGTTCTATTTTGTAACTCTGGCTTTAAAATCAAAAAAGCCGCCGAGACCCGTTTGGCTCAGTGGATAGAGCATTGGACTGCAGACTGAAGGGTCCCGGGTTCGATTCCAGTCAAGGGCATGTACCTTGGCTGCGGGCACATCCCCAGTAGGGGGCGTGCAAGAGGCAGCTGATCGATGTCTCTCATCGATGTTTCTGACTTTCTATCCCTCTCTCCCTTCCGCTCTGTAAAAAAATAAATAAATTATATTTTTTTAAAAAATCAAAAAAGCCAAAATTACGATGCTGAGCAGCAGCATCCTTACCTGGGAACTTGTTGGAATGCAAATTTTTTGGTCCCATCCCAGGCACCTGTGTGTCACCAACCCTGCAGATGCTGGCAGACCCTGAAGTCCGAGCCCCACATGAAGATGTAAACAAATATACAAAGAAGCAAACCAATCATCACTCTGGCTTCTAGTTTCCTCTTGATTCCTACTATTGAAGCTCTCCTTTCTTTCTTCTGAGCTCAGCTACATTTCTTTTCTCTTGTTATATTTTGCCTAGACCAGCAGTCGGCAAACTGCGGCTCACGAGCCACATGCGGCTCTTTGGCCCCTTGAGTGTGGCTCTTCCACAAAATACCACGGCCTGGGAGAGTCTATTTTGAAGAAGTGGCGTTAGAAGAAGTTTAAGTTTAAAAAATTTGGCTCTCAAAAGAAATTTCAATCGTTGTACTGTTGATATTTGGCTCTGCTGACTAATGAGTTTGCCGACCACTGGCCTAGACTTTCTCAGTAATTAAAGAGAAGCAGTAAGAGTGGATTTGCCACATCAATTCCATCCACTCTGGTTACTTTTAAATCTCCCAGGTCTGCATTAGGTTGCACTGCAGTGCACTTCCTGCATCTCCTGGGCTCTGATCCCGGAACCACAGGCAAACGTCATCTCACTGTGATCTCTGTGCTTACCATCTTCTTACTAACCTGCACAGGCCACACAAGCACGAGCGTTCTGCTTGCTCACCAGTATTCCCGCACCTAACACAGCCTGTGACATGTAAGAAGCGCTCAGTAAATATTTTTGAGTAGATAAATGTGCTCATTGTTAACCTTCATCCAATCCTACTGGTACAAGATGAATCGTTCATCTTTTAAAGATGAGGAAACTGAGGATCAGAGTAGAGTGTTCAGTAGCTCCCCGAGGGTGGATCAGAAAGTGGGCTGCAGATTTTGGATTCAGAATCAGAACCGCTGGGTCCCAAAGACCTCTTCTCCATTCCTTATTCCGCTGATTCAAGGGCCCAGGAAGTCCAGAGGGCAAGGTTTTGCAACTGAAAGGAAAACAGCGCTGCTGCTTTCTCCGCTGGGTCAGGACGGTGTTGGTGTGGGCTAGGGATGAAGGGTGTATCCCAGGGGGAGAAAAGGCAACTAGATTGCTGACAGAATGGGGTAAGGCCGCCATCCCTGCACTGCGGCAACTGACAGGCAATGGTGTCATCCTAACAACAAAGGTTAATCCCTCCTAAAGATGGCATCACACCTGCCCTGAAATGTAAGGATCTTCCAGGTGGAAAGTCAGCTCAGAAGGCCCTCATACCCCGGAAGTGGACGTGGTGCTCCGAGGTCCGCAAAGCTGCCTCTGAGGGACCAAACTGTCACCAAGAAAATCACAGGAAGAGAGACCAGCAGTTCCCTGTGGCTTTCAGGCCAGTGACTCACCTTCACTCTGTGGGACCTTCAGAATGTTGAAATCTTAGTGGATCTGAAATAGTGGTTATTACCTCAACATCATAAAAGTCCAGTGAAGAAAAGTTGGGCATAAATTGTATTTCACATTGATTTCGACCTTGGTTAAAAGCCAAGTAAAAATAGGCGCAGCATGAAAAAGACACAAAAACGAAAGGCAATCCACTAAAAGTTACAGGGGTAGGACTCAAAGTGGTTTCTTTCCCTTCATTTTCTATTTTGTCCTAATTTTTCACTAAGCAACCTATCTCTTTTGAATAAAACAAAGTTCCACTTTAAAGGACTATAATGATGCTTGCTGAGTGCTTGTTAGTGGCCTATTTTGTTGCATTTTACATAACCTAAGTGAATCTCCTTTTATAGGGGCAGGCATTAGGCTCTGCTGGTCTAACTTGACAAAGCTGTAGCTGGTACGTGCAAAGCCAAGGTTTAAAAATAAAGTGGTACCACCCAACCTTGACAGCATGCTAGCATCATACAGGAAGTTTTTAAAAATCCTGATGTCCAGGCCACATGCCTTAAATCCAAATCATTCTGTACAGGACCCAGACATCCACACTTTCATAATGTCCCCCATGATTACAACATGTAACAGACTAAGAAATACTAGTATTACTCTCAAGGCTATGAGTTATACAGCATGCCCCATACTTGCTCAGTCTATGGGAACATTTGTCTCCAACAAATGAGAAATATCAGAGGGTTCCATTTTAGGAACCCTCAGTATCAACAAATATTGCCGAGCACCCTGTAGATTTCAGAGCCCTGTTCAGGTGACCATGTCAAAGCATGGAAAGACCTAGTCATCCGACAGCAGTGAAGCTCACTAAGCTGAGTGGGGATGACGATGGCAATGAGAAGAGGCTCCTGAAGGTGGAGCCCTTTTAAATGGTTTACTGGTGGACCAGACCCTGGAAAGAAGGGGAGGACTTAAGCAATAAGAGAGTCGAAGACTAAAGGGAAGTTCCAATGAACCAAGACTGAGTAAATTCAGGTCACCAGCACCTACCATTTAAAAGCTAACATGATGCCCTAACTGGTTTGGCTCAGTGGATAGAGCATCAGCCTGTGGACTGAAGGGCCCCAGGTTCGATTTCAGTCAAGGGCATGTACCTTGGTTGCAGGCACATCCCCAGTAGGGGGTGTGCAGGAGGCAGCGGATAGATGTTTCTCTCTCATTGATGTTTCTAACTCTCTATTCCTTTCCCTTCCTCTTTGTAAAAAAAAAAATAAAAAAATCAATAAAATATATTTTTAAATAAATAAATAAATAAATAAATAAATAAATAGAAGCTAACATGAGCCCTGGCCGGTGGCTTAGTTGCATGGAGCATTGTTCTGTACACCCAAAGGTTGTGGATTTGATTTTGGTCGAGGAACCTACCTAGGTTGTGGGTTTGACCCCAGTTGGGATGTGTATGGGAGGTAACCAATCAATGTTTCTCTCTCACATGGATGTTTCTCTCTCTCTCTTTTCCTTCCTTTATCTCTAAAATCAATAAACATATTATCAGGTGAGGATAAATTTTTTTTAAAAAAAGGCCAGCATGTACTCCTATAGGGTAGTATACTGTTACCATAGGTAGCTAGATATTAATAGAAAGAAAGCAAAGGGAATCACATGATTGTTTCACCAGTAAGCTATAGCTTCATACACTCCAGGGGGGGTCACAGCTTGCCCACCAAGGATCACATTCCCCCCTTCCCCCTCCTCTGGAACCGATTGTGGAGGGCGCAGGGGGAGGTAAGCACATATGCAAAAGAAGTCAAAATGGCACAGGGGGAGGGAGGTACTTGAACATAGAGACATGACACTCTAACCTGGGAAAGAGATCAATTGGCTAGGGCCATGGTAAGCAAACTGCAGCTCACGAGCCACATGTGGCTCTTTGGCCCCTGGAGTGTGGCTCTTCCACAAAATACCACGGCCTGGGAGAGTCTATTTTGAAGAAGTGGCATTAGAAGAAGTTTAAGTTTAAAAAATTTGGCTCTCAAAAGAAATTTCAATCGTTGTACTGTTGACATTTGGCTCGGTTGACTAATGAGTTTGCCGACCACTGGGCTAGAGGCTGGACCCATCAGAAGCCCAAAAGCATGGGAAGTTGATTGGTTATTTTGAAAAAGTTCCTGGTTCTTCCCAAACCCAGGATAATATGACCCCAGGGAAACAAAGAGGGAGTTCTCTCTCTCTCCAACTCCGTGACCTGTGCTGGTCCCATTTTCTCACATTTTCTCTCCATAGCCCTGTGGCCCAGCAGCCTTGAAGCTGATGGGCAGGCAAAGTCCAACCGCACAGCTTCAGGTCGCAGATGGGAACACAAGCTAAGCTAATCAGATGGTAAGAGAGGTTAGACGGACTGAGCTTTAACATGGCATAGGAACTTTGGACACAGATGGAGATGGGACACTGAGAACAGCCTTCTATTTTCACCCAAATAAATCTTACCACCAGACCTCATCCTCCCTGTGGGTTCCCCAAAAATGCCTTTTCTAGCAACAATGCAAGAACCCCACTTCCATCAGTAAAAACACCCGAAAGTGACAGAGGGTGAGCTGCCTATTTACACATCTAAGCAGGAAGGCATGGAAGAGGAAACTGAGGCCCCAGGAAGGGCCAAATGAACAGATCTGAGTTGGTTCACAGGCAAGAGGTTTAAGCTGATGTGCACATAGGTCAATTGGAGGTCAGAGCACCAGGCTAGGGAACAAAGACTGGACATTTGTGGAGCCCTCACCATGCATAAGTGGTGGTCTGGATTACTTTCCTCTCTCCTTGTTACTCTGGGCATTGTATACTTCCCAGCCCCACCAATTTAAGGCTCGGCCAGGTGACTCGCTTTGGTCAGTGTGGGCCCCTGAAGAGAGAATGGGGGTAAGCTGACCATTGCTCCCCAGGTCTTGATGGGAGCTTTAGAGCTTAGGATAGAAGACACAAAGTACACGCCCGATGAAAGGGGGTGTGGGGTGCTCAAAGAAGATCGCTGGAGCCCTTTGTCCTGAGGGTTTTATCCATTTTCTATAGGCAGGAAAGGGCAGGTCCTTTTAGGGGAGGATCTCAACAGAATACTCATTAGATTTCTGGGTGTAATGTTTAGTATGCTGAAGTATTAAAATGAGCATAAAAGAGGTCTGGGGTCATTTTCTGATTAGTTTTACTTAATCTTAAATTAGTCTGACTCTAATTGTGTGTTTTGCTTTGTTTGGGTTTTTTTGTTTGTTTGTTTTTGTTATCTATCTCCCTGACTAAGGTGATTTACTAGTAAACCACCTTCTCTTAGGTATCTTTGGTTGGGGGGGGGTGGGGGTGTAAAGAATTGTGATTTATCAGCTGGCTGTTAATTGCTCAGCCATTCCAGGTCATTTGTTCAACTATTTGTCTAGTTTCCTCATTCCACTTGCCAGGGAATTTTCCTAATTTCTTACTAACCTGCCTCAATTCCCACTCTTCCTCCCTCGCAAAATCCATGCTACTACTTCCCTTCTCTAAACCTACATAGATAGCATCTGGCGATCCCCAATGCACGGCTGTGATCTCGGCATTTCATACTGATGTGTCTTGTCTCAACAGCTCCACTGTAGACTTCTCCAGGGCAGGTCTTGGTCAACTTCACTGGGCTGGGCACTTAGGAGGAGAGAAGTAAAAAACGAGTCCTACTGAATTCAGTGATTCAACAGATGCCAAATCAATGTCGGGTCACAGGAGCAAGGGAACCTGGGCAACGGAGCCAGGAGTGGGTTCTGGGCAGCCCCGAATTCTGCTAGGTGGAGAGACGCTGAGTCTGTCTGGTAATTTGCATTCCGATGACATTCTACAAAATACAGGTGCCTGCCTTTTCACCACAGAGGCCAATTAAATGCTTTACGTTTTAGAAGCAGACTCTTTAAGAAATGCCTGTGAGAACAATTAAGAACACAAAACACAGTAAATGAAACTGGAAGTTATCAAAAGTTACTGAACAAAGTTGAAGAAAATGGCCTGTGGCCAAATGGGAGGAACCGGAGTCCAAGGGATCAGATTACAGACCACGGAAGCCAATAGTCAAAGGTGCCCCGTCCCAGCAGAGCCCCTCTGGGGCCAACAGTAAAATAGCGACAATAATAGTACTTGCCTCAGAGGGGGGTTGTTAAGTTGAATGCATTAATATATGTAAAGTAATTAAAACTGTGCCTAGCACTTAAGTGCTCCATGACTGTTGGCTACTATGATTATAATGATTATTAATATAGTATTATGTATGCTCCAAAATAGCAGGCACCTTTTCCGCCTTGTTTTCCCAGCACCCCCCACTTCCAGCACATAAGAGGAAACTCGATAAATGTTTGTTGGATGGCTGAATTAAATGGCAAGCTTAGCTGGTGACAAATTATGATCCTGAGCAGCCTACAGACGGCTGCCAAAGTGCTTTTCACCGCTCCTTCCTTCCCACACAAAGTCTCAGGAGTCCTTTATTACTTCCCATCCTGGTGTGACAGACTCAGGGACCCCCTCCCAGCTCACCCACTCAGTCTCTCCTGGCTGATGATCCATCTCCTTCACAACAGATCTGGCCCAGCATGTTGCCCAGCCCTCTTTCAATCTGCACATTCTGGCCTTCCCAGGGCTCCCAGCTGGGATTCTGGAATCTTACAGGTCTGAGTTTAAATCCTGACATTCAAGAGTACTCCTGCTGGAGCAGAGCTAAATGCCTGGTATGCTAATTATCAGAGGAATTGTGCTTGAGGCTTGAGTTTTTGTAAGAAAGTGCCTCCCCAGAAAATATGTACAAAATAATGACTGTTTATGAAATATATACAGGAGTCTATATGCAAAACAGATTCCCAGTGACCAGGAACAAAGAAATTTAGAGATGTAGAAATCTAAATCTGCCTTTCCTTGAATCCCTGTTGGCACCCAGATGTCTTTAGTTATCAATCACCTCTTGCCCTGCCCATTCTCTCTTCCCTTGACATAAAAGAAGCCTGAATTCTGGGCTGTTGGAAGATGGGTTTGACTAACCTCTAAGGCCCCCACCTTCTTGAGCTGGCCCCTTCTCAATCAACAAACCTTTCCTTACTCCAAACACTGACATTTTGAATATTGGCCTTTTGAAGCAATGGGCACATTTGACTTTGAACCAGTAACATTGCTAACCCGTATCCTTGGACCATTTGTCATCTCTCTGACCTCAGTCTCTTCTCCTGAAAAGTGTAATAACAATACCCACAATGGAGGTAAATACCTGTAACAAGCCCCAGCACACCATCTGCAGACAAAAGAGATGGCCCAATGCTAATGCCTTCCTGGCCTGCTACTTCCACAATATGGCGAGATCTCTAGAGCACCATAAAAACACTAGATGAGCCATTTGGCCAGCAAGAGCCCGGTGATTGAAATCAGGGGCATCAAGTCTATTTTTCCAAAAGAGAGCAAAACTTTGTAATAAAACTGAGTTGTGGTGGAATGCTAGGAAAAGCTGTTTGCTGCAGCCTTAACGGGCAAGATATAAAGGGCACATCCTCAGAGGCCAGGGGACAGGTTTATTAATAGGATTAAAGCCTGGGGAAGCTGCTGGAGAGTCAGGCTGGCTTATCAGAGTGAAAGATAAGATCACCCACAGAACAGCCAAGAGGCCACTTCAGAAACTGAAAAAAATATAATAATGTAATGGGCTGCTGGGGTAGGAAATGCCTCACCAGGGGAGGTTTCCCAATATAGAATCCAGAGCCCATCCCTAGTAGTTTCTATTATAGTAACTGTATGTGGTCCCTGGGAACCTGTTAGCAATTGTTAAAAGGTTCACAGGTGATGATGCTAAAGAGGCAGCCAAATTTGGATTTAGTTCCCATGCGAAATTCCTATCTAATAAAAGAGTAATATGCAAATTGACCATCACTGCAACACACAAGATGGCTGCCCACATGTGGACACAAGATGGCGGCCACAAGATGGACAGCAGGGGAGGGCAGTTGAGAGGGAGTAGGCCTGTAAGGGAGGGCACTTGAGGGCCATCAAGCCTGAAGGGGAGGGTAATTAGAGGTGACGAGGCCAGCAGAAGAGAGAAGTTGGGGACGACCAACCCTGCAAGGAAGGGCAGTTGAGGGGGGACCCAGGCCTGCAGGGGAGAGCAGTTGGGGGGGAATGGGGGTGAACCCAAGTCTACATGTGAGGGCAGTTAAGGGTGACCAAGGCCTGTGGGAGAGGGCAGTTAGGGGCAAACAGGCTGGCAAAGGAGCAGTTAGGCATCAATCAGGCTGGCAGGGGAGTGGTTAGGGGGTGATCAGGATGGCAGGCAGAAGCAGTTAAGGGTAATCAGGAAGGCAGGCAGGCGAGCAGTAGGGAGCCAGCAGTCCTGGATTGTGAGAGGGATGCCAGATTGGAGAGTGTGCAGGCTGGGCTGAGGTACACACACCCCCATGCATGAATTTCATGCATCGGGCCTCTAGTTGTTTTATAACTTGTTTAGCAGCAATCCAGACACCTGGATTTATCCACTTATTTAACAAATACTCAATACATGTTTTTGCTAAGAAAGAAACCAGAAGAGAGAATGGTCCCATTCCACATTGAGTTTACAGCTCACTAGTGGAGATAATGATCAAAGAACCCAACATTCATTCATTCAAAAATTAAGTACCATGATGTGCTAGGCTCTGTGCTAATGACCTGGGATTTTGACTGGGCCCTACAATTTGGCCCTAAAGCAACCAGAAACTTGGGAGAAAGTCATATTTTAGATCACAATCTACTCAAGGGAGTATCATTGTTTCTTTTTCAGAATTATGTCCTGAGAGGGGAAAAGAATATTTCTTAAAAATTCAGAGGAAAAAAATCTGTTTCCTTAGATCACAGTCCCTGTGCTTGGCGGAGAGAGTTGCATAATGGAAAGACTGGCAGTAGGTTCTCAAATACTAATGAGGCAGAAAAAAAGTGAGTAGAGTAAGAGAAAAAAATAATAATAGCAGCAGTAATAATACCTAACATATTGAGCACTTATTATGTGTCAGGCACCGATCTCGGTGCCAAACAAAAATTAAAAACACACACATGCGTAGCGTTTTCCTTTGTGACAGGAAGGAGCAACAAGGGTGGCCGTCCTTTGGCCAGGTAATTCCACAACGGCACCAGGGACTGTCATGCCATTTGACCCTGTGCTTTCTTTTCAGACAGAGCACCCTTTGGAACTAGGACAAAAGCTTCCTGCACAAAGGCGTGCAGCACTGGCTTATAATGGCTCAAAACCATGCAAACAAACTAAGCGCCTCACAAAAGGGGTTTGCTTCATGATCTCTGGCGCATCCACATCACAGAGGAAGGAGGTGGCTCTCTTTGAACTGATAGAGAACCCTTCCCAAGACTAACCACTGAGTGGAAAATGCAAGGTGCAGCAGAGCACTCGGTATCTTTTACATCTTATGTCATGTGCATGTATTAACTTTGCAAAGACAATCTGAAGCAATATACCAAACTATTTGTAGAGTGTAATCCAATCATCTGTGCAAGGGCAAGAAAAGTTGGGGAAGGATTTTGGGGAAAATGTTAACTAGTTTGGGTCGGATAGGACTTCACTGGGTTTTTTTTCCCCTCGCGTTTTTCTATATTTCTAAATTTAGGTTTCTGGCAAAATGAAATATTTTACCACGCACGCGCGCACACACACACACACACACACACACACACACGATTTTTAAGAAGAGAAATCATGAGTCCAGGCTAAAGATTTGCTTAGATTTTTAAAACTTACACCATATATAAAAAGGGACTCATGATCAAGAAACAAACATCAGCCTGGCCAGGGTGGCTCCATGGTTGAGTGTCGACCTACAAACAGGAGGTCCTGGTTCCATTCCCACTCAGGACAAATGCCCAGGCTGCGGGCTTGATCTCCAATAGGGAGCCACGCAGGAGGCAGCTGGTCAATGTTTCTCTCTCATCATTGATGTTTCTATCTCTCTCCCTCTCCCTTCTTCTCTAAAATCAATAAAAACATTTTTAAATAAATAAACATCAAAGAATAGCAGAAAATGTCAAGGATATTAATCAGAAAGGCATAAGCCCTTGAATAATTTGTCCAAAACCAAAACCCCAAGGGCTGCTCAAAATTAAGTTATAAAGAATCATTCAGAGATTTTTGTTGTTGTTGTTTTAGAGCTTATATTTAAAGTGTATTGGTTAGGACTCTTTTTGTTGCTATTGATGGGAACCCCAACTCCAAATGGATTAAGCAAAAAAAAAAATGAGATTTATTGGCGTATAGAATTTTGAAATAGCTTGGTTCTGGGGCTCACTTGCATCTTATATATTTTTTATTGATTGATTTTTTAGAGAGAGGGAGTGCTCATAGCGGGAGGCTGCTCTATGAGTTGTCAGCATTATCTCAGAAAGAGCCCCAGCGTGGCCAGCAGTCCTGCCTAGTTTCTGCAGCATGCATGTGGCATTACTATGGACCCCTCTCAGAAACCATGCTTACTGCCCCTTTCCTGTGTTCCTCTACTAGTCAACAAGTGTTTAAGTGCCTACTATGTGCCAGCTGCCATGCTAAGTGCTCAGAATACACGTGTGAACCAGAGAAACACACAGTGCCCTTCCTGGAAACAAAACCTGGGCTACAAGGACTATGGGTCTAACGCAGTTCCAGAAATGCATTTACCAAGCACCTTCTGTGCACCAGCCCTTGTGGAGGGTGAGGCGTGTCACAGGGAAATGAGACATGGCCCCTGCTCAGAAGTGCTCATGGACTAGTAGGAGAGACATATCAAAAAATGAGATATGTTATTTTTACTCTTTTATTAAATTTTTATTATAAACTGAATTTATGGAGCACTTACTATGTTCAGGCACTACACTAAGCATGTTACAGGCATTAATTCATTTAATCCTCACAAACACCCTTTGAGGTAGGTATACTGACTCTCCCCATTTCACAGCAGATGCACACACGCCCAAAGTTCTCTGTCTCTAAGACTCTTTCCTTTTATGCACCATGCTGCTGCATTCTACAGCATCCACTTCTCCCTCATCAGCAGACTGTCCCAGACCCCACTGGACCTTACTCTGTTCTCATCAATTTGTGCATGAGTCTCCAAACGTTGGGGGAAATCCTGACTTGAACTACTGTCTATCGATAGCTTCATGGGCTGAAAATTGTGTCACGTACAACAAAGAATATCAGTTCCCCGGGCACCCAGGAAGACGGAAATGGGTCTGTTAACAGTCTTGCATTCCCCATTCCACTTGGAAGGTTAATATTCAGGGTCAAATTTCCCAAGCTTAAACCTCGGGGCTTCAAAGTAATGAGGGGTGCGAATACTCTAGGAATTTTGGACTAATGACTTGTGAGCTTCTGTTCAGCCCTGAGCTCCTGTGATTTTGATCAAAAGAAGTCATGATCACTTAACGGAAAAGGCTAACTGGTCAATATCCCCCTATCAGTTTATTTTTAGACCAAGCTAAGTCATAATTCTACCCATTATTTTACCCCGGCCCCTCCCTGTCCCTGTCACACACCCAGTCACTGTCAACCCGCCCTGGGATGTGAATGTTCTGCAGATGTCTCCCTGCCCTGAAAGATTCCTTACACTGTTTTGCTTTGACTGCAGATGTGTCAGTATCTATCTCCACAAAAAGTTCTTTCTGTTTACGGAACTGCAGCTGGGTGCCTCCAGCAGGATCCCTCCTTTCCCTGAGCCAGACCTTCCCCACACTTCTCTCCAACCAGATCCTTCAATTCACTTCAACCATATTCTCCTGAGCCTCTACTCCGGGCTGGGCACAGGCTAGGCTGGGATAGGAAGGTGAATGGGACCCAGCCCTTGCGTAAGATCCACATCCTCATGGTCAGAAAGAAAAGGTAAAAGGAGCTGGGGGTTAGGGGAGGCTGGGGGAGGACAATGTGGGGGAAAGGAAAACTATGTACTACTATTAAATCTAAGTTATACTGCAAAAAATACATAAATAAATAAAATATTAAAAAAGAAAAAAAGAAAAGGTAAAAGGACTTATACCCAAATCCAAACTAAAAGCATTAATATATTTCCCATGCAGTATTATAAAGAAAAATAAGATAAAGAGGAAGGTTTTTTGTTGTTGTTGTTTTTTTATATTCCCTGTGGGGTAAGTAGGGGATGACAAAAAGAAGTTTTTACAGATGAAGATTTTAAAGGTTGAATAGGAATTTTCCAGGAAGAAAAAGAAGAAACAAATACAAGAAAATGTGAGAAGTCATGTTGGTGAGTTGGGGGAATGGGAAGAAGAAAAGATGGTTACATATAATTCAGTCAAGCTTTATTGTTGAACAGGAGAGAGCAGAGTGGCAAGAAATGAGCATGAAAAATTGTGGTGGCTCCCAACTACCTTGCTTGCTTCATTTTGTGAAATGTACAGGTTTTGAAATAACTTCACACTAATAGGAAAGTTGTAAGATTCATATAAAGAACCCTCATATATCTTTTTCATCTAGTTCCCCAAAACAGTCAAGATTTTCCCAAACAAGCTGTATCATCTTCTCTCTGTCTCTCTCTGTCTCTCTGTCTCTGTCTCTCTCTCTCTCTCCCTCTGCTATCTAATAAAAGAGTAATATGCAAATTGACTATACCTCCTCCACATCCACAAGCCACTCCCCAGCCACACCCACCAGCCAATCAGGAGCAAATATGCAAATAAACCCAACCAAGATGGCTGCAGCCACAGAGAGCAGGAGGAAGGCTTGGGTTTCCCCAGTGATGGAAGAAGCCAAGCTTTCCGCCTGCCCTTGCTGCTTAGGCCTCCACACCAGACAACAAAGTTTCAATTATAGATGCTACATAAATCACAACAGAAATGGCTGCCACCACGAAGACAGCAGAAGGTTTGGCTCCACTCCAGGCTACAAAGTTTCAATTGTAGAAGATAAATAAATTCCAGATACGAGGCCCTCCACTTGGGTCGCCAGGTGGCATGGCTTTCCTGCAAACCACCACAGGTCCCTCGCCCAGGCCACCCCATGCCCCAATGGAAATCCCACCCTGATCCGGGACAACGTTCAGGGCAAACCAGCTGGCCACCGCCCATGTACCAGACCTCTATCCTATCTAATAAAAGAGTAATATGCAGATTGACCATCACTCTAACACACAAGAAGGCTGCCCCCATGTGAACACAAAATGGCCAGCAGGGGAAGGCAGTTGGGAGGGACCAGGCCTGCAAGGGAGGGCAGTTAGGGGCAAACAGGCTGGCAGGGAACAGTTAGGCATCAATCAGACTGGCAGGGTAGTGGTTAGGGGTGATCAAGCTGGCAGGCAGAAGCAGTTAGGGACAATCAGGAAGGCAGGCAGGTGAGCAGCTGGATTGTGAGAGGGATGTCCCAGATTGGAGAGGGTGCAGACTGGGCTGAGGGACATCCGTGCATCCCCCCCATGCACAAATTTCATGCACCGGGCCTCTAATGTGTGTGTGTATGTGTGTGTGTATATGTGTGTGTGTGTGTGTGTGTATATATATATATATATATACTCATACTTTTTTCTGAGCCACTTGAGAGTAAGTTGAGGTCATAATATTCCTTTACACCTAAACACTTCATTGTCTATTTCCTAAGACCAAAATCATTTCATTGGATAGCTACTACATGAAGTCAGAAAATTTATGCTGACTTAATAATATTATCTAATACACAAACCTTATCCATATTTCACCAATTTTCTCAATAATTTCCTTTAGAACAACAAAAATGCTGACCACCCTATTTTACTACTCTGTTAATTTTACTTTTTTAAAATTTCTTTATTGATTAAGGTGTTACATGGGGTCCTTATTTCCCCATTATCCCCCATCCCCCCCCCCACTCTTGCCTTCACCCCCACTGCATCCATTGGTTAGGCTTATATGAATGCATACAAGTTCTTTGTTGATCTCTCCTCCTTACCCCCACCCTCCCCTTCCTTCCCTCTGAGGTTTGATGGTCTGATCAATGTTTCTCTGTCTCTGGATCTGTTTTTGTTCATCAGTTTATGTTCATTATATTCCATAAATGAGTGAGATCATGTGATATTTATTTTTCTCTGATTGGCTTATTTCACTTAGCATAATGCTCTTCAGTTCCATCCTTGCTCTTGCAAATGGTAAGAACTCCTTCTTTTTTACCACAGCATAGTATTCCATTGTGTAGATGTACCAGTTTTTTAATCCACTCATTGGCTGATGGGCACTTAAGCTGTTTCCAAATCTTAGCTATGGTGAATTGTGCTGCTATGAACATAGGGGTGCATATATCCTTTCTAATTGGTGTTTCTAGTTTCTTGGGATACATTCCTAGAAGTGGAATCACTGGGTCAAATGGGAGTTCCATTTTTCGTTTTTTGAGGAAACTCTATACCGTTCTCCACAGTGGCTGCACCAGTCTGCATTCCCACCAGCAGAGGGTTCCTTTTTCTCTACATCCTCTCCAGCACTTGTCATTTGTTGATTTGTTGATGATAGCCATTCTGACAGGTGTGAGATGCTACCTCATTATTGTTTTGATTTGCATCTCTCAGATGATTAGTGACTTTGAGCATGTTTTCATATGTCTGTTGGCCTTCCTCTGTCTTCTTTTGAAAAGTATCTATTTAGGTCTGTTTCCCATTTTTTGATTGGGTTGTTTATCTTCCTTTTGTTAAGTTGTATGAGTTAGCTGTAAATGTTGGAGATTAAACTTATATCGGTGATAACATTGGCAAATATGTTCTCCCATGCAGTGGGCTTTCTTGTTGTTTGTTGATGGTTTCTTTTGCTGTGAAAAAGCTTTTTATTTTGATGTAGATTTTTCAATTACAATTGACATTCAATATTATCTTACATTAGTTTCAGGTACATAACATAGTGGAGAGACAATCATATACTTTACAAAGTGTTTCCCCTGATATTTCCAATACCCCCTGACACCATATAGAGTTATTAAAATATTATTGACTATATTCCCTTTGCTGTACTTTATATCCCCGTGACTATTCTGTTAACCACCAATTTATACTTCTTAATCCGTCCCCCTTTTCACTCAATCCGTCCCCTTTTTCACTCAATCCCTCTAACCTACCCCCCATCTGGCAACCCTCAGTTTGTTCTCTGTATTTATAAGTCTATTTCTGTTTTGTTTATGTGTTTATTTTGTTCTTTAGATCCCACATATAAGTGAAATCATACATTTGTTTTTCTCTGTCTGATTTACTTTACATAGCATAATATCCTCTGGGTCCATTCAACTTATCACAAGTGATAAGATTTTTCCTTTTTTATGGCTGAACAATATTCCACTGTATATATGTACCAAATCTTCTTTATCCAATCATCTCTTGCTGAGCACTTGGATTGCTTTCATATCTCAGCACTTACAAATAATAGGGCCATGAACAGGGGTGCATATACTAGCATCTTTCCAAATTAGTATTTTGCATTTCTTCAGACAAACATGCAAAAGTGGAATTGTTGGTTCATAGGTGGTTCTATTGTTAATTTTTTGAGAAACCTTCATAGAGGCTGTGCCAATTTGCAATCCCACCAATATTGTTTGTGAGTTTCCTTTTCTCCACATCCTCACCAACACTTACTTTTTGTTGATTTATTGATGATAGACACTCTGACAGATGTGAGGTGCATTCCTCTCACGATTACTGATGTTGAGCATCTTTTCATACATCTTTTGGTCATCAGTGTATCCTCTTTGAAGAAATGTCTACTTAGGTCTTCTGTCCATTTTTAAAATTGATTGTTCTGGTTTTTTTCTTTCTTTTTTTTTTTTTTTTTTGGTGTTCAGATATATTCATTCTTTATAAATTTGGGACATTAACCCTTATCTAACCATCCTGTTTTAAATTGGAACACTACTACTCCCAACATGCCCTGGCCCTGCTTTCTTTTTTTAAATAATTATTTACTGTTGAAAGCATTACATATTTCCCCTTCCCCCCCCCCTACACCCCTCCCAGCCCACCCTGTTTTCTTTTTCTTCACAGCTCTTTCCACCCTCTAACAAATAACATAATTTTCTCATTTTTAAACTAGAGGCCCGGTGCTAAAAATTCATGCACGGGATTGGAGGGGCGTGTCCCTCAGCCCAGCCTGCACCCTCTCCAATCTGGGACCCTTCGAGGGAGGTTGGACATCCCTCTCACGCTTCAGGACTGCTGGCTCCCAACCGCTCGGCTTCCTGCCTACCTGATTGTCCCTAACCACTTCTGCCTGTCAGCCTCACCCCCTAACCACCACTCTGAAAGCAGATTGACGCCTAACTGCTCCCCTGCCAGCCCACTTGCCCCTAAATGCCCTCCTCTGCTGGTTTGGTCACCCCTAACTGCCCTCCCCTGCAGGCCTGGTTGCCCCCATCTTCCCTCCCCTGCAGACCTGGGTCCCCTGCAACTGTCCTCCCCTGCTGGCCCTGATTGCCCACAACGGCCCTCTCCTGCAGGCCATCTTGTGGTGGCCATCTTGTATCTACATGGGAGTGGCCATCTTTGACCACATGGGAGCAGCCATCTTGTGTTTTGGAGTGACAGTCAATTTGCAAATGACTTTTATTAGATAGAATTGTCTCTTCTTCCCACCACCCTACTAGAATGTAAACCTATAAGGTCAAGATTTGTATCTATGTTGTTCACTGCCCTATCCACAACACCCAAAATAGTGTTTGGCACATGGCAGTTGTTCGATAAATTTCTTCCCACAACTGAATGGCCAAATTACTGCTCTCCTTCATTTAAAGTACTTTGGGTTCTTCATACTTTTATATGTATGTAATATACACTGCAAGGGAAAGAGCTACTCTGGAACAGTCAGGGCTACTCTGAAGGTTAGCCCAAGTCAACTGAATCCACATGGGGCTGTTCATATAGATGCAAAAGTCTTTGAGGTACAACAGTATTGACTCCTCTGTAAGCAGCGTTAGCATCTTTAGATCTAATGGAAAGATTGAAAGAAAACCCCCCAACTGAAAGGTTAATTTATAGATTCAACAGTTAAATCAGGCCATATCCTTAACCACATAGGACACAAGCCTTGTATTAAATCAAAGACTTAATCTGAGTTAAGCCATCTTGGCTGGGAACCTGAGCTGGAGGTGTGTAATGCCTGCCAGTCAGCACCAGCTGCTTTAGCTGACCGTGGCCAGACTGGACAAACTTGGACAGTTTCCAGGGTGCTTTGGGGCTGTTCACCTTCAAGATGCAGAGATGGTGGGCTTCTTTCTGCCGGACCTCATCTCCTAAGACTCACACTGGGTTCATGACACTCCAGCCCCACCAGCCTCTTTGTGCTTCTGAAACATGTCAAGGATGCTTATACCTGATCTCCAACCAATTTTCCTTTGGACTTTACTCACTTTCTTGGTGAGAACTTCTCTCCTGCCCTATTTAATTCTATGAACACCTATCCTCTCTGCTATCCCCCAATACCCTTTTCTGTGTTATCCTTTCCCACAGCACATAATCATCTAACATACTGCACATTTTACTTAAACATTTACTCTCTTGCCTGAAGTGATATGCAAGCTCTATGATGTCAAGATCTTGCTTTTTCATTCATAGCTGCCTCCCCAATCACCTAGAACAGTGTGTGATATATATTAGGAACTCAATACCAAATTATTTAACTAATTGTGTAGTTATATGATATATTGATTGATTAAGTAATTAATTAAGTGGTTAGTTAACTAACTCCATTTCTGTGGCTGGCCTGGTATAATAGCCTGGCTAATAAACTCCATCAAAGCCCATGGTTGGTACTTGGGTTACCAAGTCAAATAAGATCCACATAGAAAAACCCTAACCCCAGGTGTCTCCAATATCCCACCTGATTCACTGATGCAGATTAGTACCCTTAGGATAAAGTTCAAATTTTCTGTCCCTAGAGTCCTTATCTCTTGTACCCCCATCCTCTACTATCCACAATAGTTCTTCTACCCTCCAAAGATCTATTACTTTCTGCTCCTCAAAGTCATTAGGTTCTTCTCATATGCAATATCTCTCTTTGCATTACAACCCTCTTCATCATCCCCTATTCTTCCAGCCTGGCCAGGTCCTACTCGCCAGGTTCACCTCCTGTCACAGCACTCATCACATTCTATGGTCATTGTCTCCTTGTAGGTCAGCCAATCTGACTAGACTGTGGGTTCCGTTGCCTTCTTCCTCCACATTGTGTCCAATGTCTAGGGCATTGCCCAACTCCAAGTTGAATGTTTGCTAATTTGGACAAGTTATCATTCATTTAACAGATGGAGGTTAAGTATAGTATAATGATAATACCATGACCTTGAAGACATGACCTTTGAGTTCAAATCCCAGCTCTCCATTTAATTGATGTGTAACCTTAAGGAAGTTTCTTAAGCTCTACAAATTTCTTTATCCAATAAATGATGAACATGGTAAATTCATAACCCATTTAGTACTGTTCTCAGGCTGGGAATATGGCAGTAAACAATAGGTCTGTAATGATAGCTAACCCAAGTCCTAAGTGATTAGAAGGATCTGGCTATCTTGAGCACTAAAGGAAGAACATTTGAGGCAAAATAAACATAATGTGCCACAGCATCGAGGCAGGAACAACCAGAAGGCTAGTGGGGCAATTCGCATTCTCAACAGCAAGCCTCCCAGACCCTTAAGAAGTACAGGGCCACTTTTCCTGCCATTTCAGGCTGCTCATCCAAGGCTCGGATCCACCCAGCTTTGCACTCTGAGGCCATCATAGGCTCTGATGAAGTACACTACTTCTCCACCCATAGCTTTCTCATTGCTCCTCAACCACAGCTAGACTCTCCCTCTGGCTCCCCACCCTGATACTTCCCACTAACCTGGCCTCAGTTCCCTACATCAGTGTCCCCTGGGTGTCACTGTTCACCGGGTTGGCCTGGTTCTCAGGCTGAAAATCTCTAAAGCAAAATCAATGGGCACTAGGAGATACATAGAATGTGGGGGACAGCAATCCCAGATCTTGATGCCAGAGAATGGTCTTTGGGTTTGCGCCTCTTACTCTGATAAATAACAATACCAATTAGGTCAGAGAATGGAATGATTCGATATTCCCATAACCAGATTTCCATTCGCCTCTAACTCTAAATGCTCTACTCTGAAGCCTATAACTTTTGATATTTTACATTTGATTAGTGTCTGCTTCACTCTGGTCCCTTTACAGCACTGATTCTCAACTGGGGGCACTTTTGCTCCCTGAGGACAATGGTCAATGTCTACAAACACCTTTGTTGTCACAACTAGGGGGAAGGTGCTATTGCTACATAGTGGGTAGAGGCCAGGGATGGTGCTGAAGATCCTACAATGACCAGGACAGCCTGCCCCCGACACAATTAAGTCAACAGTGCCAAGGTTAAGAAACCCTGATTTAATGGAACCTATGGCTCATACACATAAACATTAAATATACATAAAAGGATGCTAAAGTGTATTTGTATGCAAAGAAATGGAAATTAAGATATTAATGAGATATTTACACCTACTATGCTGACAAAGTTCAAAAAGGACAAGTATGGGCAGGAATGTGCTATGCAGAACCTTCAGGAATAGCTGGTGGGAGTGGACACTGGTATTGTTATTTATCAGAGTAAGAGGCGCAAACCCAAAGACCAGCAGTTTTGCAAGAAATTCTCATCAGACTCCTTACAAGGACATTTGCAAAGATAATCACTCAATGCTACTGTGGTTGCAGGAAGTCAGAGGTACCAAGGGTGTCCATCACTGGGGAAGAAGGCAAGTAAAGGTAGACGAATGAACACTATGGAATATTAGAAGTGACATTTTCTATATACAGCCATAAAAATGGTGGACCTATAACTATAGTGCGAGGGGGGAGGGTAAATGAAAAACAATATGCAGTCATTAGTACAATTTCACACAAATCACTTTTTTAAGTGTACACAGTAGAAGAGTACATTTATACAAGCACTCTGGAATATTGTTTGGCAGTATATACTAAAGCCAAATATAAAAACCATGACCCACCAATTCCATTCCTGGAAATGTATTCAAGAGAAATAAGTGTGTCATCAAGACACATGTACAAGTATGTTCACTGTGGTTTAATTCATAATATCCCCCAAATATGCAACAGCCAGTTGTTAACAAATAGAGGTATAGCCATGTGGTGGAATACTATACAGCAATGAAGTTGGAAAAACCACAACTATATGAAACATGGACGATCTCTTAGACAAAATGTTCAGCAAAAGAAACCAGAAACAAAGAAAACATAGTATGTGATTTCTTTAATGAAGTTCAAAATCAGACGAAAGTAACCAATAGTTTTAAAGATCATTACAGTAGTTCCCTCGGAGGATGACAGAATTTAAAAGCCCACAAGGAAGATTTCTACAGTGCTTCATCTAGGTGGTGATTAAGCAGGGATCTGCACATATATCAAGCTATGTAAGTTTTGTGTTCTTTCTATTATGACTAAAAATAAAACTTGGAGGGGGCACCCTCAAAAGACACAGGCTCCCCTGACAACACTCAGTGCTAGCAAATACGCAGCGCAATTAGAAATACTCACACATTGCTGATGGGAATGCAGAATGGCTCAGCTGCTCTATAAAATAGTGTGGCAATTTCTTATAAAGTTAAACATACATTTATGATATGGCCCAGTAATCCCACTCCTGAGTGTTCTAAAGAAATGAAAACTATGCTCACACAAAAACCTGTACATAGATACAGAAATGTGTATAGCAGTGTCATTCATAATCACCAAAAACTGGAGACAATCCAAATATCCTTCAGTGAGTGGATACACAAACATCACTTCCACAGAATACTACTCAGCAAAAAAAGAAAAAGAAACAGCTGACATAGGCAACAACTGGGATGAATCTCAAATGTGTTGTCCTGAGTGAAAGAAGCCAATTGCAAATAATACCATATGAGCCCATTTATATGAGGTTCTTTTAAAAAAAATTATAGTGGGGGAGACAAATCAACAGTTGCCAGGATTTATGAGTGGAAGAGAGTGTGACAATAAAGGAAGAACTAACACAAAGGAGTTATTTGGGGTGATGAAAGTGTTTAGTATCCTGATTGTGCTGGTAATAGTTACATGACTCTACATAGATCTATATACCAAAACAAAAAGAGACAACTATACTGATAATTTAAGATATAGAATAAGTAAGATATTGATTCAAAGTCGTATTCCATCCTATATAATAAAAGCCTAATATGCTAAATGTTAGTTGTCGGTTCAACCAATCAAAATGTAATATGGTAATGATATGCTAAGGCCACTCAGCTGCTTGCTATGACGTGCACTGACCACCAGGGGTAGATGCTCAATGCAGGAGCTGCCCCGGTGGTCAGTGCGGTCCCACAGTGGGAGCACCGCTCGGTAGACTGGGATGAGCGGCACTCCCACAGCAGCCATTCAGAGGGTGGTTCCACAGCTGCTCAGCTGACTGGGATGAGCAGCTGCTCCTGCAGCAGGCCGATCCCCACAGGCCACATCCCCAACCAGTGCACAAATCCCATGCACCAGGCCTCTAACATCTATACTAATAAAAGAGTAATATTCTAATTAGACTGGACATGTTCCAAATGACCTTCCGGACGTCCTTCAGACAAAGCCACAGTGTCTGGGCAGAGGTAGAGGCGGTTAGGGGTGATAAGGCCAGCAAGGGAGAGCAGTTAGGGGGATCAGGCCAGCAGGAGAGAGCAGTTAGGTGATCAGGCAGGCAGGCAGAGGCAGGTAGGTGTGATCAGGCAGACAGGCAGGTGAGCGGTTAGGAGCCAGAGGTCCCAGATTGCGAGAAGGAAGTCTGACTGCTGGTTTAGGTCCTAAACTAGCAGTCAGACATCCCCCAAATTGGAGAGGGTGCAGACCGAGCCAGGGGATGCCCCCGTGCATGAATTTTGTGCACTGGGCCTCTAGTATGTATATATATATGAAAGAAATGACAATTATGTGAAATGATAGAGGTGTTAACTAACACCATGGTGGTAATAATTTTGTAATGTGTAAATGCATCAAACTGATGTGCCCTTCCTTACCTTACACAATGTTATATGCCAATTATATCTCTTCTAGAGGCCCAGTGCATTAATTCGTGCACCAGTGGAGTTCCTTGGCCTAACCTGCAGGATTGGGCCAAAACTGTCTCCCAGCATCCCCTGAGGAGTCCCAGGTTGCAAGAGGGTGCAGGCCAGGCTGAGGGACCCCACTGGTGCATGATTGGGCCTGGAGAGGGTCATGGGAGGTTGGCCAGCCACGGAGGAACCACGGGAGGGCTCCAGGGTGTCTGGCCATCTCACTCAGTTCCAATTGGCCAGACCCCAGCAGCAAGCTAACATAATGGTCAGAGCATATGCCCCCTGGTGGTCAGTGCACATCATAGCAACTGGTCAACCAGTCAACTGTCTGTTCCTTGGTGATCAGTGCACGTCATAGTGAGCAATTGAGCGGCCTTAGCATATCATTAGCATATTATGCTTTGATTGGTTGAACAGACAACTGGACACTTAGCATATTAGGCTTTTATTATATAAGATAGGCTAGAAAAATAGAAATATACATATGTATATATATTACACCAAAAAAATTACACATGCTGCAAGAACATATACAAGCAAAAAGATATATATTAAGCACAAAATGGTGGCCCCTTTAGTGAATATGAATGAATGGGAGTGAGGTGTGGGGTAAAAGGAGATGAACCTGACAGCAAATAAATAAAACAGTCAGTAAGTGATGTGCTAGGAAGACCAGTACCTAAGACTGAGAGGCAACTGTACTCACTGTAATTTATAACAGGACCAGCAAGGGGGAAAGAGCATATCAGCTGTGATCGGAGGAATCCATGCACAGGCCAGCAACATTCCCCCTCTCCATCCCCGGGGATCACACTGAATATGCTCTTCCTCCAACAAAACTCAGTGACGTGTGTGCAGTGCTCCTGCCGGGGAAGCACACTTCAGACTCACAGTGCAGGGGTTTTATTGTGAACTGGTTATGTATGCACAACAACCAGCTGTAACTTCTGAAATTCCAGACTCCTAAAAAGGAAGCTGGTATTCAATGCCTTCTACGTCAACTCTTTCTTGCACTGGTGCTTTGCGTAGACCAATGTTGATGGAGGCAGATTATAGCTACCAGTGACTTGAGGTAGAATAGAGACCTCTCCCTGTTTCTTACCTTAAACCAGCACTGCCCTTGGCAAATGATCTGAAAGTATTTTTCTCTCGCTTTGCCTCATTGAGTGACATCCAAAAGTCATACACACACACACACACACACACACACACACACACACACACACACACAAATCTCTCAGCAAACATTTAAAAATGGAAAAGTTGTACACGGGCAGAAGACAACTCACAGATCTCCTCAGGATGACATAAGATGGAATGAATCTTACCCTCCTGCGATAACCCTCCCAGCCCCCCAACTCTAAAGCATCTCAGATTAAAATAATAAATTATCTAATGTTCACAGTTTCCACTTTTTAAAGCTTCAGAAATGAAAGAGTTTTTGCTCCCTAATGATATCTCTCAGATGTAGCAGGACCTGGGCTCTGCCTAGCTGAGGAATTGCCTTTATGTTCACTACAGAATTCCCTTGCCTCAAAAAATGAGGAGCCTGCAAAGCTACAGATACTCTGATATTAATTGATCTGCTCCAAGTTGTCAGTTCTTCTGGTTATTATTTAAGCCGTACTATGTGTTAAACAGGCAGGCTCACTAGAGTAATGGATGGGTAAATGAATGGGTTGGTGGGTAGGGGGGTGAGTGGATGGATGGATTGTTGGATGAGTAGATGGATGGATGAGTGGATGGATGGATGGATGGATGATTGGACAGGTGGATAGATGGATGGCTAAGTGGATGGATGCAAGAATGGATGGATGGGTAGATGATGGATGAGTGGGTGGATGGATAGATAGATCAATGGTTGGGTGGGTGGGTGGATGGATGGATAGATGGATGGATGAGTGGGTGGATAGATGAGTGAATGGATGGATGAGTGGATGCATGCATGAATGCATGCATAAGTGGATGCATGGATGAATGCCTGGATGGAGATAGGCAGATATAGACAATAGAGATAGATATGAATAGTTCAAATCAAATAGAAGTGATTTATCCATTCATTTAATACATATTTGTTGACTTATCTACTAGGAGCCAGGCATTTTTCTGGGTGCTGAGTCTATAACAGTAATCCAAACAGACAAACACTCCCTACCTTCATGGAGCTTGCATTGTAGAAGAGAAGAGACAGACTATAAACAAGTATAAAATATAGAATGCTAGTTGGAGTTAAGTACTATGGAGAGAGAAAAAATAAAAAGAGGCTGGAACTGGCTGGGAGAGTTTAAATTTTAAACAGTAGGGTTAGGGAAGGACTCACTAAGAAAGTGATTTTTTAATAAAGATCTAAAGGAGATTAGAGTACTCAGGTTTAATAATACTTTTTAAATAGACAGACCTAATTACTTGCAGAAAAGCTGGCTAATACCAAAAATCACAGAAATCACTGAAAAATCACAGAAGTTGGTATAACACCAATAGGATCTACAGGAGATCATAGGACGTAAATATTTAGTTGTTTGTCAGATTTGGGTTGGAGATGCACAGTATGACTTGGGCACAACTGAAAGAAAACCAAGGGACTATCACAAAGAATGGCCTGCCCAGGCCCAAAGTAACCAGGAACTTTATGACACTTGTGTCATAATAATGTAGTAACACAGAAAGACGGAGAGAGGCATAGAAATAGGTAGAAGTACAGAAACAACCAGGGCTGATGCAGACACCCTTGGGACATACCAGCTGGGTCAAAAGAAGGAACAAGGACAACAAGGAGGCTGAAGCTCTGTATATGCATTATGAAAATGCAAATTAGAGGCACCTGAGAACCTCAGGTGATTTTGCACATCTGTGCCTTCTCCCACTGACCCATCACTAGCCACATAAATAAGCCCATACAGACAGACATTCTTCATACTGTCGCCTGTTCTGCATTGCCACAAGGACTGCCTGTGGACTGGAAAGTAACAATGATCAGTCTGGAGAGTACTTGTGAGTCAAGTATGAATTATAGTGATTCATCCCACCCTGACATGCACACCCCTTTCTAATCCGACTTTGCTGTTCTTCCCAGTAAAGAGTAGAGTCTATTTCTCCACCCTTTTGAATCTGAGATGGCCATGTAATTGGTTTTGTCCAGTACAATCTCAAGGAAGTGATATCCCAGGAGTTCGAGCCTAAGTCTCAATAGGCCTGCAGACTCTGCCTTCCCTGTCTTGAAATGCTTCCCTGCAGGATGAGTGCAACTTCCATTTTGCATCCCAGGTGCCTGCTTGCCTCAGCACTGCCCTGCCCTGCACCTGCCCTCCACAGCCCTGAAAGGCAGCAGGGAGAATCCTGAGGAAGAGGATGGCCCAATCCTCTGGGTGGAGGGCAAGATCGGTGCCATCCGTCCATTCCTGTGCAGGTGGGCTGACTAACGGCACAGTTAAAGAGAGCCAGCTGCTGCCTTCAGCTCCCTCCTGCAGAGATCCTTAATTACTGGGCTTCACCTGTTGAGTCTCCTTAAGCGACATGTGTGTTTTTTTAAGTTGGCAAACAATTCATTAGGAAGTGCCAGCATCTTAGAGGAGGGAGAGCCCCCAATTAAGTTCAGAATCTCACTGCTTCCACTGGGTAAGAGGAGGTCAAGGAGGTGCTGCTTTTATCTGAATGCTACCCAGCCTAAAAAAGACCTTCAGCACATGGCAGGGATTCAGAAACCCATTGGGAGGGGCCATGTGGTCAGGCCACGCCCTTCTTAATCTGCCTCCATCCTTGAGCATCCTCCCCATCTCTCCTTTAGCTCAGCAGCCTTATAATAACAGCGCTGTGCGGCATTCAGGGACCGCCCCCACAGGGCCAAAACTGCTTGAGCATTTTGTTAAATAAATAAAAGCCGTGCCTAAAGTTATTAATAGATATTGTGACCTAAAATAGTGTCTAAAGGTATTAGAACACAGGTCCTCAGACAGTGTTCTCAACCCTCGCATTTAGTTGGTCTGGGTGTGTCTCCCGCCCCTCATCCCATCCCCGCAGCATCAGGATTTGTGTAAAGCTCCCGTGGCAACTCTAATGTGCAGCCAGGATTGAAAACTACACCAGCAGTTTGCACTGCACTTTGATAGATTACAAAGTACTTTCTAAAGGATGGGCCCTGGGTCTTGTCACTGCATCACCCACACCAAGCACAGTGCCTGGCACAGAGTTTGTCACTAATACATGTTATGTGAATAAAAATAACATCATTTGATTACATTATGGTTTTTTTTCAATTATTTACCTTACACATGTGTCCATGCACATGTTAATCCTATCTAATACAAGAGTAATATGCAAATTGACCGTGTCTCCTTTCAAGCCATGCCCACAAGACACGGCCACCAGCCAATTAGGAGCTGGGGCAAAGCCAGCCAGTGAGCACATGGCCTGGGCCAGGGGGGCGGGGCCGAGGCAACCAGGGCCAAGGCAGCCAGGACCAGGGGTGTGGGGCCGAGATGGCCAGGGCTGGGGGATGGGGCTGAGGCGGCCAGGGCTGGGGGTGGTGGGGCCAAGGCGACCAGTGTGCACTGGCCAGGAAGAAGACCCAAGCTGGCGGGGCGGGGCTGGGACAGAGCCTGCCATCGACCCAATTGCAGGGCAATGGCTGGGTGCCCAAGGCCTAAAGCCTTGGCCAGATGCTTTAGGCCTTGGGCAGGCTGAGGGTGAGTGGTCAGTAGGACATCCCCTGAGGGTTCCCAGTATGTGTGAGGGGGCAGATTGGGCTGAGGGATCACCCACCCCCAGTGCATGAATTTTGTGCACCGGGCCCCTAGTCTATATCTATATATAAAAGGCTAATATGCTAAGTGTCCCTCCTGCCATGAGACCAGTCACTATGATGCACTCTGACCATCAGGGTGCAGATGCTCAATACAGTGACTTAGCACCAGCAATTCTCAAGTGACACACCCCAAAACCAGAGAGGAGGGAGCCCAATTCCTCTCGAGGCCATGCAATTCCACCTTTGGCCATGGGTTATATTGTTCCCTGAGCACTGTCTGCCCCTAATCTGGGTTACTGCATACTTGCATTCGCATTCCACACCCTGCATCAGCAACTTTGCAGAGTGCCCTCTCACACCCTTGGGGGATGTCGAAGAGCTGTTTTTGGCCCGATCCCCACAGGCCAGGCTGAGGGACCCCCACCTGCCAGAGAGACCCTGCTCACTCCACAGACACCAGGGAGAAACTGTAGGAGGTTGGCTCCAGGGTACGGCCTGCCTCGCCCAGTCCCATCCTGCTGGCCATCTTCTAAGTTACTGTATTTTCTGGCATATAAGGCGACTTTTTAACCCAGGAAAATCTTCTCAAAAGTCGGGGGTCAAAATTAAATCTGATGTTTTTTTAAATTTTTTAATTTGGTGTGCATTGGAAGAGGGGTAGTCTTATATGGTGAGTATATCCCAAACTCTGTATTTTAAGTAAAAAAGTTGGGGGTCGTTTTAGACGCCCAGTCATCTTCTATGCCGGAAAATATGGTAATTTCCTTTCAATGTGCATGAATCTGTGCACCGGTCACTAGTTTTACATAAATGCATAAAAGTGACCAAATCATGCTGTGTGTGCGTGTGTGTGTGTGTGTGTGTGTGTGTGTGTGTGTGTGTGTGTGTGAGAGAGAGAGAGAAAGAGAGAGAGAGAGAGAGAGAGAGAGAGAGAGAGCATTGCCATTTCCTAATCATTTTCACTTACTTGCCCTGAACCCCTCTCAACCTCACCCTGCCCAGTGACCTGTCCTGTCTGAAATCCCATTCAAAACAGCCCAGTCTGTGATCTTCCATGTATTTTCCATTCTCATTTAATTCTAGACAGACATATAGACATAAGGGGTCATGGTGGTCACTGTCTGTTCTGTAGAAATGGGATCTTATACACATCAATTTCTTACAGAAAGCCCCCCCCCACGTCACCTGCTGGAACTTGACTTCACTCTCCATGACAGGCACACACAAGTCCATGAGTAGATGCACTGTAACTGACTCAGTTATTGCCCCTCGGAGAGGCAGGCACTTTGCTTCCCATTCCTCCCACATGAGAAACCAGACAGCAATAAACACAGGGTGGTTTGATGCTGAAAACTGCCCCACAAACCACAAATACCCACACAGATCCTTCTTCCCATCCCAGAGACCCACCAAGTGTCTGGCAAAGCCTGCCCTGACACCCTAAGCTCCATCTCTGGCCTAGGAGGACGGTAAAGATTTACACTAGATCATGCACACAAAAAGCACTTTACAATCTGCAGAAGGCTTTGTGTCAAAGTGGGCCATTCACTCAGCGTGGCAGGGTTCTCCATGGCCAGCCCATCCACAATGGCAGAGAGCTGTTCAATAGCATCATTAACAGCCCATTGATCCAATTACATTTCTTTCTGTTCTACTTCAGAATTACAATCTCTTGTTCCCCTCCTCGAAAGAGCCCAGATAGATTCCCGATGACCAGTGGAAAAGATAGCTGTCACTGGGACTCATCTGAGGGACCCAGACACTCATCTAACTGTGGCCTGGGATGAATTAATCGGGTTGACACATCAGACCTCCTCATGGAAACTTGTCATTTTCTTCATCCTCTTTGTTTTCTGGGGATATTTAGGGGGGCAGCCAAACTTAGGTCAACTCAGGAGCATCACTGGGCTCTCTCGTTGTGTGATGGGCACTCAATAAGTAACTGTTGGATTGGAAAATGCCCAAGGGATCATAATTGGGGCTCAAAGAAAAGCAGGTTGGCTGAATGGGATTTGTCCAGATGGTCTCTTTGTGGGACTGGCCAGTATGGGAGCTGCAATATGAATCCAAAGGTAATGCATAAAATGAGGATATATTCTAGAATAAGGCAAAGTGAAGACCTTGAGTGACAGCAAAGGGCAAAGTACAAGGAACTAAATACACATTGTAAGGCCAATGGGCAGGATAATGAAAGAGAGAAATAGACAGTAATAGGACCAGAGTAGGAAGCATTCATTCGCTTGACTACTATACATATATCCATAACTACCAAATGCCAACACTGAGCTACATATTAAAGATACGCTGGGATAGAAGTTATCTGCTAGCCCTCAACTTTTTGTGGTCTGATGGCGGAGGCCAAGATATAAACCCACAATTACAACAGAGCCATGAAAATATAGGACAGAGAGAAGGCCTGTGACAGTGATAAACCCAGGGAAATCTGAGAGCACCTGGATGCGCCTATGCCAACCAGGAAAAGTACAGAAAACTTCTTGGAGGAGGAACTGGAGGAGGGAGAATTAGCAAAGATGAAGGAAAGAGAGAAGGTAAACAGTTTATACCATGAAGGGCTGTGGCCTCAGTCCCCTCTGTCTTTAACTTATACAGCTAAACTCCTAGACAAGGGCAATCTATGCCCATAATCATGTCCCTGAGTGTGACAAGCCCAGTGCTCTCCCACCTCTGTCCATGCTGTTCCTTCTCCCTGGACAGCACTATTCTCTCTCCTCAACCTGCAAAGCTATCATGCTCCCTCCATCAAGGGACAGCCCCAACGTTACCTCCTCCATGAAGCTCTTCCAAATTCCTCTACCTGGGATTAATCTCAGTCTCTCTTTCTGAATTCCAGTAATACATTGCTTATTCCTCTCTTACATTACACAGCACTCTTGACATCCTATACCAGTGGTTGGCAAACTCATTATTCAACAGAGCGGCAAACCGCAGCTACTGTCCTATACAATAAAAGCGTAGTATGCAAATTGTCCCTGTGACCTGGAGTTTGTCTGGGAGTTCGACCAGGGGGTGGAGCTGGCCATGAGTCGGTGTGGGGATGGAGGGAGGCCCTGACCAGTGGTGGCAGGCGACCAGGGGAAGGGAGAAAGGCCCCAGCCAGCAGCTAGGGACCCTACCAGTGTAAGAATTTAATGCACTCGGCCTCTAGTTGTATTATAATTATTTGTGTATTTGTCTTATCTCTGCTACTAAACTATAAACTCCACTGGGGCAGAAAACCTTGTCTTAACCATGTTTGTATCCCCCACAGTGCCTTACCCAAGGCAGGAGCTCAATACATGTTGAATGAAGACTGTGTTTACCAGATTCCAGGTGAATAGGAGAAAGTTGACAGCACAGCTGGAATTGGCGGACTGGGCCAACTTTCTAACAACTGGAATTGGCCACTTGCTAAAGTAGTGAATTTCCCATGAATAGAGAGGTTCTTAAAAAAACAGCAGGACAAGATGATTTTTAAACTCATCTAATCTTTGCCAGGTTACTAGGATGAAGAATAGCTGATAAATAAGCAAAGACAGCAGAATCCCATTAACAGGTGAGATAGAAATAGATGTAAGTTCATGTCAATGTTATAGCACTTGGGCTGGCTGACAGGTGCATGGACAGTTATTAGATTATTAAATATTTAATCCATTAAACTAAAATAACAGATTTGTTCTTAGAGAAATGACAGTGTCTCATGGACAAAGACTATAATTAGCCTAAATGTGAACAGCTGAGATCTATTTTAAAAGCTTGACCTATCTGATCCCCAGATCTAATTTGGTGTGTCAGTGGAGTCGAGTGATGAGAGCTCTCTAAATCACACATTTCACAATGTCAGCCTGCTACATAAAACCTTCAGTAGCTCCCCAGTGCCCCAGGACATACTCCTCAGTCTTCAGCATGATGTTTGAGGCCCCGAGTGAGGTAGCTCTTGCCGGCCTCACCTTCTACCACTCCCCTGTCACACTCCATCATGTGTCCCAATCTCAAAGGCCAGAAGGGACACAGTAGATGGTGCTGGGAGAGGAAACCACAAGTGCACAACCCAACTCCAGACCTGAGCAGTTTCACATGTCCAGCTCCTTTTTCCAAGAGGAATACAGACTCAGTATTGCAAGTTGTCAAAAGAATCAGGAAATCCAGATTTTTTTGTAGGATCTGCCATTTTCCAATATTGGCTCAAAAACCTTTATGCACAGGCCAGTAAAACCCCATCTTGTGGGCCATGGATTTCTACCTACCCTATGTTTTACTTAAAATCTATTTTTTAATCTACTTAGTGTTACTATAAAGTGATATGCTCGCTCACGTCCATAATTCCCTCCCTGGTGTTTCCTCTGCCTACATCATTCCTCCCATCTCCTTCTCCCAGATACACCTAACCTTTACAGTTTGCTTCCAGTAGCTGTCACTCCTGCAGAATTCTCCATTTCTTCACACTTTCCTACATTTTAACAGTTTTTGTAATAAACAGGAGTAGCAGATGCTGTCACTGCTCTCCCACATCCCCCAGGATCCCTTTGACATTTTCATGCCTACAAGCCCCCCATGGGCTTCCACTCTCAACAGCCTCGGGCTCTTGGCACCCACTTGCTCTTCATCCTTGGAGAGCCATAGTTCCTAGGAATTTATGTCCCCCAAGAGCAGTACTTAACAAGGAATGTCAGGTGGGAGGGGGGTTATAATTACTCCAGGTCCTTTGCCCCTGATAACTCTAATAATGCTGTCTTCCCATCTCCCCTACAGACTGAGCCAATGTGTTCCTCTGGAGGACTTTGCTTGTAATCACACACTTGCCTGTGTTATTTCCTGAAAACAGATCCTAACAGATTAGTTTCAAATGAGTCTGCAGTCCGGGAGCTGTGACAGACAGCCCCAACATGGTATTCAATGACCTCTGTCTCCTTGTGTTCCTGCCCTTGTGTAGTCCTCTCTGTTGAGTGTGACTTGCTTCTAAGTTTAAAGCTGATGGGTTTCACCTCTGTGATCAGGTGAGAAATGATGTAAAACTCCCATCTTACCAGCAGCCTCTAACAGACTTCCTAGGTGTCTTCCCAGCTTGCATGTTTTGACAATGCAAGCTGCCGTGGCAAGGAGCTGAGGGTGGCCTCTGACCAATGGTCAGGAAATAGCTCAGTGCTGCCAACAACCAGTCAGTGAGCTTGAAATGGATACTTCCCCACTCGAGTCTTCAAATGAAAGCATAGACGTTGGGCCTTTTGCAACACTATGAAACAGAGAACCCAGCTAAGCCACAACCAGGCTCCTGACCCACAAAAATTGTGAGTTAATAAATGTGTGTTATTTTAAACTTCTTGATTTTGGGGTAATTTGCTATGAAGTAATAGATAACCAATACAGCATCTCAACTTAACACATTGCGTCCCAGTAGTTTTATTGCTAGCTTTACCTAGTGGCCAAATAAGTTTCTATTGACCAAGTACAAAAAACATTTTACATAAATGTTAAAGTTATGCTTTAAAATTAAATACCCATTGCATTTTGAAGTTATTTGTTACATGTTCTTACAAGCTAATATCTTTTTAAAGTATGATACTTTGTAAAACACTGTGTAATATGAAGCGAGAAGTCTCATGATCTGTCCATAATGTGTTACGAAAACATATACTACTTCTATAATTAGAAAAAAATCCCATCCCAGACATCTTCTTCAGAAACCCATCTCTGAGACCCCAGACCAGAGCCCTGTGTCCCCTCTGTCGTGGTCCTCATCACTCTGAACCTCCCGGTAATCATCCATATCACCTGCCTCTCCCCATTGGTCTTGCACACTCATCACGTTGAGTGCAGGCCTTTGGCAGAGAAAAAGGCCTAATATGTTTCTTTATCTTAATACTTAAGCATAGTACCTGGGTTATAGTAAATGCTTAATGAATTTTTATTAACGTGATTTATTTATTTGTTAACTAGAGGCCTGATACATGAAATTCATGCAAGAGTAGGCGTTCCTTTCCCCAGCAGCCAGCTCAGGCTTCCCTCTGGCACCCAGGAACCAGGCTTCCCTCCAGCCACTGGCAGGCACCTGAGACCCAGACTTCCCTTGCAGCCCCAACTTCATCCCGAAGGTCATCCGAAAGGATGTTCGGTCTAATTAGCGTATTATGCTTTCATTATTATAGACTAGAGGCCCAATGCATGAAAATTCGTGCAAGAGTAGGCCTTCCTTCCCCCAGCTGCCGGCACTGGCTTCTCTCCGGCACCTGGGACCCGGGCTTCCCTCCTCCAGCTGCTCTCTGGCACCCAAAACCTGGGCTGGCTTCCCTTGGGCCACCATCAGGTAACCGAGACCCAGACTGGCTTCCCTCCGGCCCTAGCTTGGTCAGGAAGAATTTCCAAAAGACATCTGGTCTAATTAGCATTTACCCTTTTATTATTATAGAGTGTTTCTGCCATGAGATTTTGGCCAAGTGTCTCCCTATACCTGTCGTTCTCTAGATGCCAAATCAAGGGTAAAAGCAGACCTTTGGGATGCAGCAAGATCTCCCCTCTCTGCACCCCTCCCCCCATGTCATTTTCCAAGTAGTGTCTGTCTTCTTTTCTATCACCAGGGCACATATCAATTTCACACTGACACCTCCTCCCCTCTGTTCAATTCATCTGTTGGACAGTCAGTTGCTGCCACTTCAGAGCAACAGGGAGTTCACTCTTCCTTTCACAGCCCTCTGGGAAGTTCAGCGAAATTATCTCTGATTGATGTGATTTCTTCTCTTGGTCCTAATGATAAAATTACAGCAAAATCTAGCCCTATTTTGTACCACACTTGGAAAAAAATCTGCTCAGCTTTTGTCTGCCAACCACAACAAAAATTTGATTAACCAGGGCTCAAGCACACAATGGTTTTATATTTCTAGGATGTTGTTTATTTTTTTTCTGGTTAGCTGAGGAATAAAACTGAAAATGCCATTTATTTCCCTCCTTATTACCTGGGAAAAGAATCAATAGGTTCACCCACGTTGCTGCCCACTGGGAATAAATTCCCCCAAAGAAATGGAGTCTCTAACAAAGATATACATCCTGCAGAACTGAGAATCAGGAATTCTGGGTCTAACAGTGGTGTTAGAAATTAGAGAGATCTTTGGCATGTGGGATTTTTATTTAAAATTTTATTTGCTATCACTCTTTTAATTTGCTATTCTTTGTCTTTGCCCTTCTCCTAGAAGCCAAAGACAGAGCCTGTGTCCTGGTTATTTGAGGACACAGATTCTTAAAGTCCAGATCGTGTAAGTGGATTGTATTCTAATGAATATGGTAGAGACTTTTACAGATATGTAAATCCAAGCTTATTAAACAAATGTCTCATGGTCCATCTACTTAATGTTACTCGTGGTCTCCTAAGTATCTTGGATTCTCGTCCCTCTCCCTCTGAGACACATTGAACTCCAGGTTGGTACCTTCCCTTGGCCTAGCAGTGGTCAGTCAGCAAGCTCATTAGTCAACAGAGCCAAATATCAACAGTACAACGACTGAAATTTCTTTTGAGAGCCAAATTTTTTAAACTTAAACTTCTTCTAATGCCACTTCTTCAAAATAGACTCCCCCAGGCCGTGGTATTTTGTGGAAGAGCCACACTCAAGGGGCCAAAGAGCCACATGTGGCTCGAGCTGCAGTTTGCCGACCACAGGACTATGGCATTGTGAGAAAAGGGAAACTTTCTTGTTACTAAACTAACCGATCCTTTTAGCTCTAGGGGAAGAAGCAGCAGCCAGAATGGTACTTTAATACCTTGGCTAAAATTCAACCATATTTTAAGGGAAAGGAATTATAAAGAAAGGAAAACAGATTATTGAGCACTATCTCTGTGCCAGGCACTGGATTGAGATTTTTTAACTGATAGCCTCTGAGACTCTACATGATCTGCCCCCTGCCTGCCTTCTTTGACTAAATTTCTACTCACGCCTTCACATCACTAACCATGCTACAGCCATGCTGGCCATTTCCTGCCTCAGGACCTTTGCACTCAAAGCTGTCGCTGCTGGCAATGCTCTTCTCCAGGTAAATGTGTGCCTCCCTCCTTGTTACCCCTCATTTCTTGACTCACTGTCCTCTCAGCGAGGTCCTCCCTCGCTAAGGTGTCCGTCTTCCACACCCAGCTGTTCTCTATGATGTTCCTTTATTGTGTTTTCTTCGCAGGCCATCACCACTTTTAGTTAACTCATTTGATTACTGCCTGCTCCTCATGACAACAGAAACCTCATGAAAGCAAGGAACGTCCCTGTCTTGCCATTGTGAGACCGAGAAGCCAGAACAGGCCTGCCATGTTACAGAAGCTCAGTACATTTTTGTGGAATAAGTGAATAAACAACTTTCCAATCCTCTGAGATAAATATGTTTATGACCCCATTAGTACATGAGGAAGTTGAGGCTCTGAGCAGGTAAGGAAACGCCACAGGTTTATAGAGCTGGAAGGTGATAGCCAGACTTTTGACCATAGCACTGTCTGAATTCCAAAGCCTGAACCTCCCTCGCTGCTCGAGACTGTGCTTTCCAACTTCTGTTCATGAAAAATGTCTGAGCAGCTGTGACAGGAAAAGAAAAAGTCTTTGATCAGCAACCATGAGTATGTCGTACCAGGGATGTATCTTTCAAATCAAGAATTGCTGCTCTGTCAAAAACCTGGATAGAATGAAAACTTCAAGAAACCATTGTGTCTGGGCTTCTCTCATGCCCCCTCCCCTTTTGGGGGGAATCTTCAAAATTAGGCAGATGAGTCCAAACAGTGGAATGGGTGATGCAGGCATCTGTCTAGGATAGTTGGAGTGCATGGACTTGATAAACACTATGTTGGTTGTGGGCTGTCTGTCCTTTTCACTGATGTAATTGCTCATGGAAGCCAGTGGTACGAAATCGGGGGGTACGAGCCCCATTGGTAGCCATTGTTCTAGAAACCTCTCCTTTCATTAACACCATCGCTTATACTCCCGTATTTGTTTCCCTTAATATTCACCCAGGTATCCCACCCTTTACTTCTTGTCTCCAGCTCAAAAGCCCAAAAAAGGACTACATTTTATTTTCTGGATCTTGAACCTTGGGGAACCCTAAAGAAGGGCCTGCATACCGCTTGCCCGTCTCCCAGTCATTTCTGGGCATGACTAGCTTAGGAAATTACTCTAACCAGCTTCAGAGCCGCAAACAACATACCCAATTCTGGAGGTTCCATGCAACAAGTGTCACCTACAAGAAAATAACCAATGACCCCACCACACTTACTGGACCAAAATTTTCTGCCTCGAAGAAAAGAACTCACTGGAGGTGACTTGGCTAACTCCAGAATCAAAGAGAAGTTAGAGTTCAACAGCCAAACTTGCACTATCTTCTTGTTCCTGTGTTTTCTTGCTTTGTCTTTTTTATTAAGAGAATCATAATGTTCTCTATCTACATGACACTCTCCATCTTTAAACATTAACTAATTAATTGACTGAAATGGTATCTCGGGAGCATTTATCATCCATCCCATTAGCCAGCGAGCCAGGCGACTGTCTATAAAACTGCCATACACTCAGCAGAGGCTCTGTCTTTCCACTTCCCTTCCCAGAAACGGCTTTTGTGTGTGTGTGTGTCTGGACGTGTAATGGAAAAAATAAAAGGAGAGGATTTTGCTTCCACCAACTGCCATAAAAATCTACCTCTGGGAGACATGGAATTACAATTGTGAAATCATCCGTCTTGGAAATTGTCCTGTCCTCCAGGAAAAGAAAAAATAAGTAGTTTAACAGCCATTGCCCTTCAAAACAATTACTAATTATAATGTCTATAAAGAAAAATACCCTTGGTACCATTACTCCTAATAAAGCCAGGCGAATCTATAGAAAGGAATTAGCTAGCATGCCTAAAATCTGACCAGAGCTCTTGGGAGTGGGTCGGAAGTGGGATATTCCAATTGGTTTATAAACCCCAATCAACGCTTTAGGAAGCTTACCCCCTGGGGCAAGCCCCTTTCAGCAAATCCAGAAGATTAACACAGGCCTCAAGGAAATCAGGCTAGGACAATTACAGCTGAGAATCTGGTCATTTTTCCTGACCTTCCTTTCAGAGCCTCCCACCCCAGGTTCTCTCCCTAACCCCTTCACCTCCTCCGCAATCAGTTGCCATGGTGCCTGGGATTCAGGCTCTGGGGTTCATCATCACACTGTCCACATAGTCCTTTGAAAATTGCAGAGATGCCTGGGGAAGGGTTACATCACATCACTGTGGCCTTAGAATGAATTGACTATCAGATCCCATCTGACTGGAACAAATGTGCTGTGGAGGAAGACCACTAGAGGAAATAACGTGAGAAAGGGGGTCCCGACAGGAGACCTTAGAAGTAGACAAATGAAGAGAGTCAAGTTCTCCATCACTTACATGCTCTGAAACTTGAGTCAAGCCATTTGAACTCTGATTCTCAGACCTCAGGCCCTCATCTGTAAAATAAGGCAAAGGGGGCAGGATACGGAAATGTAGTATTGAGGTAGTATTCAATACTACCTCAGAAACCACTCCAGTTACTTTAAGCAGAAAGGAATTGATTACTAGGTATAAGGTGACTTAGAAAAACCAACTGAAGGGCTCAAAGAGTTGGACCTTCCATGAACAACTTCCTGCCCCGCAAATCTCCCTGCCTCTATAATGATTAGAAAACAGCCACCACTGCTACAAGAAGTCACCAAGTCAAGGAGGTAGTGGCTGAAAGAACCACCCCAACTCTGCCATGACCCGCAGCAGCAAGGTGGGTCACATTATACCTTTTTCCCTTCTAACTCATTTCTGAATTCAAGACTCAAGGCTGAATCTGATTTGCAGAACTGAAGTCACAGTCAGGATCCTATCTGCAAGAGAATCTGGGAAGTGCACTTTTGATATTTCCAGTCTCTGCAGTATAGATGACACAGTCAACAAGCTGGAATGGAAGTTGAAGGAGACCATCTACAAAGTGCACTGCCTACATGTTTCAGAGAATCAAATGAGATGGAATTTATCAAAGAACTCCCTGGAGGTGACTTTGAGAAAGTAATGTCTAAGCTAAGACCTGAAGAAGAATAAAAGTTAACCAAGTTAGGAGTGGGAGAGAGGTTCAAAGGCTGCACGTTGAGAAACCAGAAGAATACCAGCATGGCTGGAGTATTCTGAGTGAGAAGGAGAATTGGGTAAGAATTACCATGGCTATGTCCCCTAGATAATTATCTGGGAGTAACATTTCCCCTGATGTTGAAGTCAGACGTGTTCGGCAATTAACATTTCACAAAAAATAATATTTGAAGCAATTTTAGTCTACCTTTCTGCATCTTAGTAGTCTCTTCAGCAAAAGAAAATAATATTAACCTTTCACTGGGTAATTGTGAGCATTAAATGAGCTAACAAGTAAAAGTTATTAAAAGAGGGCTGGCCACAGCTTGAGCACCATCACCACCACCGTCACCATCATCATCATCACCATCACCATCATCCTTGGTGTCTAAGCATACCACTCCAGAGAGGTCCACCAGTTATTTTCCATTTGCACACCTTCTCAGATACTCTCTCTGGCCTACACACAGCAGAAGCATCTATGTGACACCCGTAGCCACAGCTGATTGGACAACAATGATACCACCACCTGCACCTCTCAGATTCTTATACTTGGAAATGTGAAAGGGATACAGAGGCTGAGTTGGTCAGAGGATGTTAGAAACTAACAGCTTACAAGGAGGAAGAGCTAGAGCTCTGGGCAGGTGTAAAGTAATGAAGAGCAAAACCTGAGATCTGGATGGCAGATGTGAGCCTGTAGAAAGAAGAATGGAGCAGATGTGGTGAGATAAGCCCAGAGAGAAAGATGGAGAAAACGGTTGGTTAACAGCATTCCAGTCCCATGAGGTCCAGCTGTTACACTGGATTCCCTGAGGACCTTCTGTGTCCTGACAATAAAAATTCCTATCACTTTAATTGCTTTGAATGAGTTTCTTTTCCTTAAAATTAAACAATTACTGCTGAAGAGACTCATCACAGTGGAAAGCTGAGACTAATGTTCCTTAAATCAGACCTAAAATGCAACCCCATCTTGAAAACGTGTCACGATGACCACAACCATGTGCCCCACCACCACCACAAGGCTTTGCACAGGCTGTTGCCTCTGGACAGAAACCTCTTCCGAACACTTTTCAGAAAACTATCTCTCACTCACCTTCTAGACTGCTCATTGAGGGTTTCCATGGCTCTCAGAACTCCCCTTTGCAGCATGCAATTCACTTTTGTCACCTGTCCAATGGCTGCCACTCTACCAGAGTTTACACTCCACATGTGCTTGCCTTGTTGACTCTTTGGCTGGGCAGGGCTGCCCTGTGCCTTGTAGGGTGGTTAGCGGCATCCTTGGCTTCTACTCACGAGATGTCAGCAGTCACCCCACAGTTGTAACAACCAAAAGTGTCTCCAGTCATTGCCAAATGTCCCTTCGGAGGCAAAATCACTTCCCACAGAGGACCATGGATCAAAACAGTTTCTAGGGCATGTAACCAAAAAGAGGCATGACCACATAACCCAGTGATTGGGCAAACTTTTGAGCTTGGTGTGTCAAAATTCGCAGAAAAACCAAGCATAACTCGGGTGGTGTGTCACTTTGAGAAAAAACAACCATAATTTTGCAATATTTATAGTTTAAATTAAAAAATGTATAATTGTAATATATAACTGTACTTAATAAACCAAAAACTAATTATTTCACTTGTCTGCTTAGTGACTTCTTTTTTCATCTGTCAGTCGGTTTCTTTTGTTGGTCTTGATATTATTTAACTTGTGTGGGGTGCCGTGAACTAAAATAAGTAAGGGGGAGAGGGAATTCTTTAACTAACCTGCCTATTAGTGACTTTTTTGTTGCTGAATTTCATTGGCTAAACCTTCAATTGAAGGTTGGTATTTTGTATACTTCAAGCCCAAGCAAGTGCTACTAACTTCATCTGTCAGTCTGTTTCTTTTGTTGGTTTTGATATTATTTAATGCTGAGAATAAGGTCTCACAAAAGTACATAGAGGGAAAAATTATGAGTAAAGCCATTGCTATATTTTTCAGGGTGCTGAAAGTGTCTGGTAATCGGTTCCAGGCACTCCAAATTTCCTGTTCGTAGTGGCACTCCTCTTGATTCTCCAAGCGGCACCTTTCCAGATTCTCAAGCTTTGACTTCAAGTCAACAAACACCTTAGTCCAGATGCTGTGAGGAAATTCTGCAAGTTGCATCTCCAAATCATCAATTTCCATCCATTGGAAACCATTTAGTTCCAAACTACTGTAGACTACTAATCAGGATACTTAATTATTTTTATGGTCTGTTCTAGGCTTCTAAATTGATTAAATCTATCACTGAACTGGTCAAGTAACCAATCTAAAACATACTGATACTTTATATGCAAGGGTTCCATTTCATTTTGTACAGCTGCACTGGCCTTCTCAAAATACTTTGTTACTCGAGGAAAATATTTATAAGTTTTAGTTTCTACATCTCGCTTGAAAATTTTAAGTTTACTTTCAAAAGCTTTTATGTATCCAAACATAACGTCAATACTTTTGCCAAAACCTTGTAACTTTAAGTTCAGTTCATTAATATGAACAGAGAGATCTGTAAAAAATATCCGAGTGTTGACCCACTTATCATCATTGAGCTGAGAAAAGTTTCCCAGATCCTTATCCTAAAGAAATATCTTAATTTCTTCAAAGCACTCCACAAAGCAATCAAGAACTTTGCCTCAACTCAGCCATCTTACATTATTGTACATCAGTAGTCCACTGTAAGTGGAATCAACCTCCAGTAAAAGTGCAGAAAATTCTTGCTTGTGAAGGGGGCAATCAGCCGTTAATTAATTATTTTTGTAATAACTGACATTAAGTCGTTTACATCGGTGAATCCTGCCTTGGCACATAAAACCTCCTGATGGATAATACAATGAAAAGGCACAATCGGATCTCCAATAGCTTCTGTAAACAATTTGACAAATCTGACTTTTTTCCCCCACCATGTTTGGTGCCCCACCTGTCGTCACTGACACAATTTCAGAGATATCAATGCTTAGGTGATGGAATGTTTGTATAACAATCTTATATATTTTGCTTCCTGATGTACTTGTTGGCACTGATACTAACTTTATTAACTCTTCTCTCATTGTCAGACCTTTAGAATATCGACCAATAATGGCCAACTGAGCACGTGATGTGACATCAGTAGTTTCATCAAGAGAGATCGAAAAATATTTACAATTACTTATGTCTCTCTTTAATTGATGATATACGTTTGTGTTCAGTCTCATTATTTGGTCTTTTATGATATTTCTACTGAGTGGTAACTCAGATATTCTCTTAATAATTGCATTTTTATTCTGCATATTGTGAAATAGAACTGGTGCACATCTTAGGAGAGTTTCTTTAATAAATTCTCCCTCACTAAGTGCTTTTCCATGCTGAGCTATGGAGTGAGCAATGCTCAAACTTGCAGATGTTAAATGTGTACAGCCTTTTATAAATTTAAGGATGGAATGAAATTGGCTCTTATAAAGGTGTAGCTGCCTGGAAATGTATCCTTCCATTCATCCTCACCTTTTTTCAAGAGCTGGGAATGATTAGTTTCAAAATGTATATTTATATTCCATGTTCTGCTTACTACCGTTTCAGTACATAGAACGCAAAATGATCTGCCATTTTTTTCTATAATGCCATACAGCTCGGTCCATGTCTCTTGAAAGGGTCGGCTACTACTACTACCACTTCCTTTACTTACCCTTGGTTTTTTTTATTTTTTGGGTTCTCCATCATGGGGACAGTAACAGAAGATAGAATTATAGATAGCCTGTTAGCCCTGCAGGCAATTAGGGGTTAACTAGCCTAACTGACCACAAGATGGCACATGTAACTATCTTTTAGGAAAGGGCAGAATTAATAAGCAGAAATAGGGGTTAATAAGGATGCACAATAGTAATAGTGGTGAAATGGAGTCTGCACTATTCTGCAAAATGACATTCCTTATATAAATTAAGATGGCTGCCACTATATCTAATGGCGGGAAATGGCACCCATAGCACAGGCCCTCACCTCTCCCAGCCTCCCCCTCACTTATCTCAGTAAATATGGTCAATTAGAAATCCATGACACCCCAGAACAGCAGATTGGATGATGGTTGCTGTGGTTATGTGGTTGCTGGTAATGGCGATCACAGGGCCCCCAGAGATGCGTCCCCCATGGCATTCCGCAGCTCCCTGCTCGGCCGGCTGGAAGTGAGGTCAAAGATCCCCTACCTGCCTAACCGGAAGTCCCAGAACTAGATGCTCTGTGCCAGAGTTCTATTGTTTTGGCCTACAGACCTCCGGCACAGAGTGTCTACACTACACTACAGCAGATGTTTCATCCTCGGCTCCTGCACCTGGCCATGCAGTAGCTGAGAATGAAACATCCTTCTTGGCATGTGGCCCCATACTTCTCTGTATGTGACCACATGCAGCCACGTGTCATCGAAAATGGCTACACGTGTCAGTGCTGACACGCGTGTCATAGGTTCGCCATCATGGACATAACCCATCAAATAATTTCCTACCTACTTTTCAGGAACCATTTTCACTCCTACATTTCTTTACTTCCCATGGAATCTGAAACATCTTTCTATGGGCTTTGCTTTCCAAAGCCCATCAGTCTAGTTCACTTTTTTTTTAAAAAATATTGAGTAAATGAAAGTCAGTCAATCAGATCAAGAACAACTTAGATTTCAGTTCCAGCACTACTTTTATAAGCACCAGGTTTGGGTACATCGATTGCACCCTTTCCCCCTTTAAAAATTTAAACATCTTCCCTCATTTACTTTATTTTAGAAATTTCAGCAGTCAATTTTCTTTTATGCATAGACCTTGCCTTCGATGGGAAAGTAATCAATAAGGAATTATTTTTTGCCAAGCTATTTTAAAGCAATGTAACCAGCGTATTCCTCTCCTTCATGGCTTCATTGATTGTGAAGTGAAAACAGAAAGATAATGGAAGAGCCTACACGGCATTCCTGAGACCCCATTTCATTAGGCTCCATCACGCAGGCAGTGTCCATCGGAGCCCTTCCTCCTGATGACATTGCTCTGGGGGAGCTTGGGTTTGATCATCAACCTCATTTGATAAATTGAAGCTCACCTAGAGTTGAGTTAGTCCCTTATAGTTGGGGGTGGCAGGGTGGTAATTAATAGCAAACCTCGGGCAGATGAGCCGCACCCACTAATTCCATCTGAAATTTTTTTTTATTTTGTTTTATTTGTATTTTTTTTCCAATTACTCTTATAGCAATGCTGCCCCACCTTTTGGCTCCCAAACTGGAATATACTTTGCAAGAAAACATCACATTGCGCTGACGGGGTGGTTTGGTTGGTTAGAGCCTTATCCCATACACCAAAAGATCATTGGTTCAATTCCCATACAGGGCACATATGGGAAGCAACCAATTAATGTCTCTCTCTCACATAGATGTTTCTCTCTCTCTCTCTCTCTCTCTCTCTCTCTCTCTCTCTCTCTCTCTCTCTCTTCCCCCCCCCTCTCTCCCTCCCTCCCTTCTCTCTCTTTCCCCCCTCCTTTCCTATTTCTCTAAAATCACCTCAGGAGCATTTTTAAAAAGAAAAGGGCACCTTGTGTTGAATAAGAAAATGAAAATGGAATTTCAAGAGGAGAACAGCTACCATCTTTTTCAATTATCTTTAAAACACATGCGGGAAAGCTTTTGATGCACAGGCACAGTCAGATGTGCGGATTCGCTTCACCGATGCACTTGTGTGTCTGAAAACAGCCATAATGCCTGTGAAGATGCAGAGGGAAAGATGGACAGCCAGTGCCCTTCATCCCAAGCACACAGTAGGTAACCTGACTTGGTTACTCAGAGTGAGGGAAGTGGAAGAGAGTCTGCTATTGGGAGTATTAGTAGTTGTAAAAATGTACTGATTCTTTATTAGAGGGAGAGAAATCCATCTGTTTGAGGGTAGTAGCTTGACTATGGCAGGTCACCGATGGAAGGCACATGCCTGGGTCAGCACACTGACCACACACCTCAGAACACATACACCCTTTGAGCCATGAGACAAAGAACTCTCATCAAAGGAAACTAGCAGTAAATGGGCCTCCCTGGATGTCTGGATGTCACAGAATTCCACTCCTGGTTGCTCTGGCTATGCACAACCCTCCATGCCAATGTTATTATAGCAAATGCGGGCACGTGCAGACAAAGAAAGAATAGAATTGAACAACACATAATCTAGTCAACTCCATGCTGAAGGTAAAAAAGGGATAGAGGTTGGGAGGGATTTGCCCATTTATTGTTTCAACAAAATGACTGGGTCCCTATTCTGCACCCAGCAATGTCCTAGGCTTTTGGACTACAAATAAAACATCAATGCCTACACTTGTGGGGCATACGCTGAGGCAGGAAAGGATGAAATCTTGAATTTATGGTTCAGGGCTGCAGATCAAAGGGATTGTATTAGCCTGAAGACTTCCTAGATCCTGTATGCCAGTAACAACCCCACTGCCTTGGGAAGAAGTGAGTGTAAAGAAAGAAACAAAGTGATTCCTGCACCCACATGTTCTCTTCTATCTTACCTGCCATGGAAGCAAACTCCCATCTCCTGGACAGGAGGTGGGAAAGCAGGAGGTGGAGTGGCAGCAGTGTGAGGAGCTTAAGCTGTAGCCAATGCTGCAATTCTCTGTTGCGATAACACCCATCCTTGGCTGCCATCAATAGAGTTGGAGCTTCCATGAAGCAGTTAGGATTAGTTCATAGGAGAGTCTGCAAACACCAAGAACTAATTCATGTTGAGTCTGCTCTGCCCATTCCTTCCCAGAGAGCCTGTCTCCTTTCATTTTCACAGCAATTGGATGAGGCATCTTTGCCTCCATCTCAGAGATGAAGAAACTGAGGCTGAGAGAGAGACAGTGACTTGCATTGGGTCTGACTGACTCCAAAGTCTATGTCCTTTCTGTGTTGCTATGCTGCCCATTTCACTCAATACAACCCACTCATTAGTATGTGAGTGTTAACCTGAGTCTGGCTGGCTGTACTATCCCCAGGGAGGCATTGTAAGGGGTATGGAATTAAGGTGTGCAGTCTTTGCTCTCCTGGGACTAACAGTTGAGGAGACAAAGGGGGGAAAATACCCATTCTATTTTTAGCAAACAATACTGACATGCCACCACACCCACCTTATCCTGTACTCAATCCATGGGGGTCCCCGAACGTGCTCTACCTTTGCACAAGCCTATAGTGCCTTCTTCTTCCTCCTCCCTCTATCCACCAAAATCCTCTTCATCAGCTCCTTTAGAAGTTCTGTTAAACACCCAGGCTGATCAGTTGCTTCTTTTCTATGTACCTCACCGCCCTCCCCCTCCCCACCAGGAAACATAATATCTCTAAGAAAGGAAATATCGGTGAGAACTTCAGGAGTCAGGGAACCCAGTGGAGAAGAGCCTGAGATGGGGAGATGAAAAAGAGAAAGGGGATGAAGAATATGCTGTGGTCCAAGGGGAAGGGGTCATCTATGAGTGGAAACTGATAGCCAGAGAGCAGTAAAACAGAGAGGTCAGGATACTCAACACCCAATTAATCACATTATTTTACTTTCACTTATTTTCTTCTAGGAGCTCCCACCTTGGGAAGCATAGCTGATCACCACAGGAATGAGGTAGGTCGTAGATACTGTCATCCCCAGTTGATGAAAGAAGAAACTAAGATGCTCTGAGAGGTTCAGGGAGCTGCTCAAGGTCACGCAACATGAAGACCCCCAGGAAGCAGCCCCAAGTGGTTAAGATCACACCCTCTGGTGTCAGGCCAAAAACGGCTCTCAGCTTCCTCTGGCCATGTGACCTTGAGCAAGAGACTAAACTTTTCCCTAAGACTCAGCTTCTCCTAAGGGGATGAAAACTCTCTACTTCATAGAGTTGTGGGAACCATCAAATGATAATAGACCTTAGTCAGCCTGTGACATGTGACCACAACTTTATCCCACCCATCACTGCTGCTTTTGTTTCGTCTGAGTCGTCTGCAAAACCGCGTGTGTGAAACTGGTCCCAGTTCTCCGGGAATATCAAGGTTTCCTCTGCACAGGTGCTGGACAACTTTGGACCTCAAATTTCTGAGCTCTTGTCCAAATGCAAATCCTCTTCCTCACAAAGGCACTGGCTTCGCTTTTCCTTTCTAAGCTGTCAGGAAATAAAGGCCAGGGGCTGGCTTCACAGAATGGTTTGGGAAATAATTAGTCTGCCTTCCACAAAGGCCAAAGTTCACTACCGAGATATTTAAAACTCTGCTGATGGCTTAAAATAAATATCACAATGGAGATGTCAAAACAGCAGTGTGTTCTAACACATGACATTTGGGGGTGGGGGGAAGCAAAAAATGTTAATGGATTTACCAAAATAATCTCAAGGTAAGACCTTTGAGGTTTGATACCTTAGAAATGTCATATTGTTTCAATTTTCTTTTTGGTTCTTTGTAAGTTTGTTTTCCTCCTTTGAGGTCACTGAAAGGTCTGTCATGAAAAAGAAGCAAGAAGTTTTCTCAAAATGAAAAAAATAAGCATAATTGTATTTTTTAAATCAATGATAACAACTTTCAAATTTTAAATCAATTTTTAAGTCAATCATAATAATTTTCCATGCTTAAAATCCATTCTAATAATTGTTTCTTTAAGAGATTAATGCAATTCCCAATTGCAAATAACTGATTCCTCCAAATGGAAAATATAGTGAGTATTCAAGGGGTGCCATGTTCTGGGCTCAGTATTTTAAATATTTCTTTCATCTTAATCTTCCCAGATGCTCAGTGAGGCAGGCAATGGAGACCTCGGCCACTTGCCCAGGAATATGGGACCAGTGAAGTACACAGTCAGGAATGAGCCTAAATCTTTTCTCCTGGATCCATGCTCTTTCCAGCCTATTCCCAGAGCCCTCTACTTCATCCAGACCTATGAGAGCTAAACTCCCCACATTATCAGGAAAGGCAATAGATGCAACCTTATAAACTGGAACTCATGGCCAGTATAAAGCAATAAAGGTTAAATGTCAAATGCAAGCAGTTCTAATACATACCCATAAACTAAAGAATATGTCCTCTTTCTCTGGCCTGCCTGGCAGAGCCTTCTCCCTCATCTCCAGCACTTCGCACCTTGCACTTCAGGCTCTATTGAAAACCAGATCACATATATGGCCCAGCACTATCTATGCCTCCTGTCACTATGCCTTTGCAAATGCTGTTCCTTTTTCCACATGCTCTTCCTTCACAATACACTTGGAAAACTCCTATTCACCCATCAAAACCCTGCTGGAATATAATCTTTTGGAGGAAGTCTTTTTATCTCTCTCCTACTCTTACACCCAATGGAATTCATCAATTTCTTCTCTGTCCTTTCTCTATACCAGGTACATGCTTTCAATTTTGTAATTAGCGCAGTGTTTGGGTTTTTCTTCTTTTGGTTGGTTGGTTAATGGTTGGTTGGTTGGTTCATTGGTTTGGCCAACAAATCTGTTCCCCTTACGAATGACTTTCATGCAGGCAGGAGCTATGCCTTAATCCATTCTGTATCCCCCATGCCCAGCTCAGCTGTCTGAGTCAAAACAAGCATCTAATTGAATTGAATGTAAATTGAAAATGAAAACAAATATCATGGAGCACCAGAAGAAAGGGAAGCAAGCGCTAATGTTGTGAAAGTCTATTACAGAGCAATCAACCAGACCATGTTTTCCTAATACAGATTACAGAACTGGCACAGAGACAGACGGGGAAGCAGTGGGGACTCTGACTCTCTGGACATCTGCTGGGCGTCTCATCTGATCAATCCTCGCCTTGCTGTGCTGACGATTTCATCTTTCAGAAGTCAGAGGAAACGGCAAGGGAAATGGTTGCTTGGCACCAAGTTCTGGCAACAAAGAAACACTGTTTGATGAGAAAGTGGTGGAATCTTTGGAAGAAAAAAATCAGACACGTAAGCTTAGAGTTAGTTACTCATAGCACAGGAAATGGGGAAAGCATTCATTAAACACCTACTGGATACTGCCTACTTTACATGTGTTACTACATTTAATTCTCATAACCACCCTAGAAAGTGGGTATAAATCACTTCTATTTACAGAATAGGCAATAAAAAAAAACAGGAAATGGAGAAAGGTTAAAGTGACTTGCCCAAGGTCATATCGCACATGTCTGTCTGCCTGCAAATCTCAAGTTCTGACCTCACACTAAGCTGCTGAGTAAAAAGCAGGGCATTGCTTGACTGGCCACCTAGACTTGAAGAAAAAGGATGTCAATCAGTATAGCCTAGATAATGCTATTGTAACAACACACACACCCCAAAATCACAGAACTGTGACATAACAAAAGTTATTTCTTCAAGGCTGGGCAGCGTTCTAGGGTAGCATCTGCTGTCTTTTGTGTGGCGGCCCAGCACTCATGGAACTCATGGACCCTCCATCTCAGCAGGGTTTGCCTCAGTTGCAGAAGGAAGCCCTGGAAGATCTCACACCAGGGCTTTCTTCCCCAATGCCTAGAAGTAGCATGTGACCCACCCCAATGCCTAATGGGCACAGAGTACAATTCTCCACTGGGAAGGAGGAAGAACCAGAGAGGACCAGGCACTAGAAGTCCCTATGGCAGCAGCCTCTGTAACATTGAGAAAGAAAGCTGCCTTGCACAGCAATGGACACCTGATGAATCCTGCCTCTGTGTGCTCCCAAGGGAGAGGAGAGAACATGAAAACAAAAATTAATAACCACATAGCAGTTCTCAAAAGAAGAGAGAGGGCACACTCTTGACAGGAGAAATTGATTATGAAAGATGATTTTACAACCAAGAATCACCAAGCATGTGGGGAAGCTCAGTCCCCTATGAACAAGGTCCCGTGGCCACAACCTCAGAAGAAAGTAAACTGCAACATGAAAGGGAGTATTTATAACATAACTAGAGGCCTGATGCACAAATTCATGCACAGGTGGGGTCTGGCCCAGCTATCCTAATTGGGGCAGATGGGGCCACCGGCCAGGAGGAGGGGTTGAGGGTGGTTGGTTGGCCAGTGCTGGCCCTGACCAGGATGAGGGGGCAATCAGGGGTGGTGCTGGCTGAGCCTGGTCTAATTTCCAGTCAAACAGTTGAGATGACAATTTGCATATTAGCCTTTTTTATATAGGACTAGAGTCCTGGTGCACAAAATCGTGCATGGAGGGGGTCCCCTCAGCTCAGCCTACACCCTCTCCAATCTGGGACCCCTCAGGGGATGTCCAACTGCCAGGATCAGGCTTAAACTGGCAGTTGGACATCCCTTTCACAATTTGGACTGCTGGCTCCTAACTGCCCACCCTGCCAGCCTGATCACCCCTGTCTCTGCCTGCCGGTCTGATCACCCCTAACTGCCCCCCTTGCCTGCCTGGTCACCCCCAACTATTTGGCCTGGTTGTCCCCAACTGCCCCCACTGCCAGCCTGGTCATCCCACACATCCTGCTGTTCAATTGTTTGGTCGTCCCTCACTAATCCCCCTGCTGGCCTGGTCACCCCACATGGCCTACTGTTTGGTTGTCTGTCTGGTTATTTCAGTTGTGACGGCCTCTGGCTTTTTATATATTAGGATACTGTGGACTGAGTGGCCTGCACATTAGGAATTTATTTCTCACAGTTCTGGGCTGGAAGTCCAAGAATCTTGGTGTGCCAGCTTAGTCCATTTCTGGTGAGAGCCCCCTTCCTTGTTCAACGACAGCAATCAGGCAGAACATGTTTTCCTAATACAGACCACAACCTTCTTGCTGTATCCTTACAAGGTGGAGACAGATAGCTCTGGTCTCCTTCTCTTCTTATAATACCACTGATCCCATGAGGAGGCTCCATATTTATGACCTTATCTAAACCTGATCACCTCCTCAAGGGCTCACCTCCCCAAGGGCTCACCTCCTAATACCATAGAGGGTTAGCACTTCAATGTATGCATTTGGAGGAATCACATACATGCAATCCATAACAGGGAGGCCCAGAGAACCTGTGTCTGCTTAGTCCACATTAGCATTCCCAATGGGATGAGGCATCAACAGCAATTGACAGGAATGTGCAAGAGCTTCCTAGATGCTCTTATTTGAAAAGCTATGAGCAAAAGCTGGAAAATGGGAAACAAATTAAGTGTGCCTTTGGAAATGCATGTAAGGTAGCATGAAAGAAAAAGTACTGAGCCTTTGCCACTGGGGGAAAGGATGTTCTCCAGTTACACTAAAATCAGTCCATGTAGTCCTGTATCATTAATAATATGAAAGCATGTATACTGGGCACTATCAAGATTCTTACTCTGAGCTAGAACCAATAGTTTGAAAACACTTATGATATCTGAATTCCCTGGACAATTTCTGATTACTTCTGCAACAAAGTGACAAAACATGAAGGCCATTATAACATCAGATTTTATTTGGATGAAAATATCAAAATTCCTAGAGGCAAGAGAATAAAGTATCTAGGTACAAATTATCTAGATGTACATCCTCCATTTCCTTCAGCAGAAGGGCCTCACATAACTGAGCCCCTTTACAGTACCAGGCCCCATAAATATCCGTGCACCTTAATATATATTTCATGTCTACAAAGGGTTATGACAAGGTAAGTTCTATTAGCCCCATTTTTCAGATAAGAAAACTAAGGTTCAGAGAGGTTAATTTCATTGCTTAAGTCCACAAATTTAGCAAGGAGCAGAACTTGAAGTCAGAGCCTTGCCTGCCTAATTTAAAGACTATGCTTTATTCACTACAAGGGATGAAAATGGGGAAAACAAGCTACTTAAAAAAATGGGAATACTGGTAGACCCTCTTCTTTATGATTCTTGAAGGAGCTTCTCTGAAGCTACCAAAGCCAGGAATGGTATTGTGCTCAGGCCACATAGGTCCTTTGCCTCACTTGATAATTGACTACTGTCCCCAGTAGACCCAGCTCATTGATAGCCTTTAATTGAATCCATTCATCCACAATTACCACCTGAGCTCCATGACCCAACAAAAAAAAAGAATATGTTCACCCAACTGACCTGAGGAAGACTTACCCTTGATCTCAATGCTCATCCAGATGGAGAAAAGTCCTCCAGGCCATCATTGGAAAACTGAGGACACCCCCCCCCCCACCACCACCACCACCAAGCTGCCAAGTTAATATCACAAGAGATGACTTTTGGAAAACCATCAAGTTAATATCACATGAGATGAATGGAAGCAGATGGCAAGTAAAGTACCTGGAACAGCCTAAAGATACAGTGGACCAATGTAGCAACTTCTATTTCCCACACTACTCCAAACAGCAGCATCCTCTCAACCTGATTACCTCATGAGTCAAAGCGCCTCTTGCAAAGCGCCATATGCTCAACCTTGATTTTTAAATGAGTAGAAACCTAGGAGACCAAAAAACAGTGATGAAGAGTCTTGGCTCAGGGTCAGCCAGATCTGGAAATGCATTCCAAATCCACCGCACACCAGCTGTAGGACGTAAGCCATTAATGTCTCCACGCCTCCATCTCTGGGCGAGGAATAAAGAGAGCATATTCCTGTCATCCTGTGCTAAGTGAAGAAATACAGGTCAAGTCCTTGACACAGGACCCAGCACACAGTAGACCTTAACTCAATAAATGTTGGCTATTGTTCCTAAGAAAGAAAACGTTTAGCTAGTCTACACATTTTATAGGTCAACATCAGTACTGAGAATAACTTTCTGCCATATCCTGAATCTTCCTCTCTTGATTGGTGTGCTTATGATTCTTGAATTTCAAGTATCTCTTAATTAGTTACGTGGAGGGAGAGGCCTATGGGTAATTAATGACCCCAGAATGTCTTTCTCTGTACCCTGCTTGACTCATGTTCTTCCTGGGGAAATCTCATCCACATTATGATTTACTCATCCCCTCAACAAATACTTATTAACCTTCTACTACTCACCAATTACTATGCTCTCTATATGGAAGTAGGCACCTTGTATCCCACTCAGCTCCACTTAGATCCGGAAACTCAAAGGGTCCAAAACTTGACTTTCCATATTTCAAAACATGTTCTCCCTCTGCCTCCTTTCTTAGTCAATATCTCTGCCACACTGGAATCACCTCAGACTTCCTCTCCCTCCCTCACTCTGCACATCCAATTGATGCCCTGTTTTTGTGGATTGAGGTCTGTGCCTCTCCCATCCCATTTTTCCCCCTTCACGGCTGATTCCCACTCATCCCCAGCAGCCTCCACCATGGCCACACTTCTTCCAGTTTCCCCCAGTACAGCCCCACATGCAGGACAAAGTCATTTGAAACATGACTGTGAATCTGCCACTTTCCTATGTAAAAACCTTCAAGGATTCACAAAACCTCCAAAATAAAGTCTGCTGCTTAGTCAGGAAGGCCCATCATGATCTAGCCCTGCATACTGAGCCGGCACTTCTCTGGCCATTTCTCATCTGAAGCCCCTTCCCTTCAGATGCAGCAACCTACTGGCCATTCCCCCAGAAGCCCTTGCATGCATCCAAGCTTCTGATTATGCTGCTCTTTGTCTCACAATTCCCTTCCCACTCCTTGGCTACTGAGCTGACATCTACTCATCCTCTTTCATAAGTTCAAATCCCTATCCTGGCCTTTTCTGATGCCTCCCCACCCCAAGCCCTTCCTCTGTGCTCTGACATTTTCCTCCTATCATAAGTAGGACACAGTCTTGTGATTTGTTTCTTGTTTTTTCTTTTCTATATCCCTCCAAAACCAGCTGGTCATCTCTTTGAGGACAGAAATTCTGTCTGATTTGTTTCCAATGTCATACATGTTTTTTCAGATAAAAGTCAAGACAAAAATAAAGTTTTTGCAACTGTGTTGATTCCAGAAATTTCTTAAAGTAAATGTTTTATGAATACCAGGGGAATCATCCTATCTAATAAAAGAGTAATATCCAAATTGACCATCACTCCAACACACCAGATCGCTGCCCTCATGTGGTCAAACATGGCTTCCCTCATGTTGACACAAGATGGTCACCACAAGATGGCCAGCAGGGGATGGCAGCTGGGAGGAACCAGGCCTACTGGGAAGGGCAGTTGAGGGAGGTTGGAGGCTATCAAGACTGCAGGGGAGGTCAGTTAGGGGTGATCAGGCCAGTAGAGGAGGGTAGTTGGGGGTGATCAGGCCTGCTGGGAAGGGCAGTTGAGGGGGACCCAGGCCTGCAGCAAAGAGCAGTTAGGAAGGACCCAGGCCTGCAGGGGAGGGCAGTTAAGGGTGACTAGGCCTACAGGGGAGGACAAATAGAGGCAAACATGTTGGGAGGGGAGCAATTAAGCATTAATCAGGCTGGCAGGGGAGTGGTTAGGGGGTGATCAGGCTGGCAGTCAGAAGCAGTTAGGGGCAATCAGGAAGTCAGGCAGGTGAGCAGTTGGGAGCCAGCAGTCCTGGATTATCAGAGGGATGTCCGATTGCCCATTTAGGCCCAAACCAAGTAGGATCCCAGATTGGAGAGGATGCAGGCTGGGCTGAGGGACAACCCATGACCCCATGCACAAATTTTATGCACCCGGCCTCTAGTTATAATGATAATAAGGACAACAACTATTTCTAAGGGCTAAGTGCTTAGTCTGACTAAACACTTTATAGGCATAGTTCATTTAATCCTTTTAACTGCTCTATAAGGAGGTACTATTTTTGCTCTCTCTTTTATGGGTGGGAGGAAGATGAAAGAGCGTGTGCACACACACACACACACTCAAGGTTTTGGAGTCTGAAAGACACAACCGTAATGTGGTCCTGTCATTGACCTTCTATGTAACTTCCTGGCAGTTCACCTTGCCTCCACTTATTTTCTTATCTCTGGAATGAGGATTTATTATGATAATTTAAAAATACTATATAAAATTATTGGCTACATAGATGCTCAATGTTAATATCTCTTTCCAGGTCTGCCCTTGGTTGGAACCAAGATGGCGGCATAGGTAAAACACCTATCTTGCTGCCATAGACAGCAATTTTAAAGCTACAACTTAACGAAGGAACAAACACCATCCAGAATCACCGGAAAGCTGGCTGAGTGAAAATTCCACAAATAAAAGTGAAGACAAGACACTGTGACTCGGAGGAGTGGCTGAGGACAGCGTTGGAGATACATGCGGAGAGAGGTTTGGAGGAGTGCAGGCACCAGCAGATAGGGCGGGCGGTTGAAAACCAGCCAGTTTTCTCGAACGGGGGAGACAAAGACGTCCCACTGGACTGATTCTCCAGCTCTGGGCAAAGTCCAGGGAAACCACTATCATACGGGGTAAAAACTGGACAGTGGGAGGACATGCCAAAGCTCGGGTGCTGCAGGGGTCTGCCAGCTTGTGGAGAAGGCGAGCTTGTGCGGAGTGCATGTGAACTTGGGAACAGTGCAGCTGCCTGACTGCGCAGAGAGCTCTCGTGACTTCCGCTTTCATTCGGGAAACCATCAGACTGCATTGTTTTGTGACCCTGGGTGAGACGTTGGGTGTGCAGACTCATATGGGGAGAGTCTGAATTCTCTGGCAGCCAGTGGAGCTTGGCAGTGACTGACTCTTACAGGTGCTGGCGGCCATTGCCCCTAGTACAGAGTCCCTGGGGCCACATAGGGCGGAGCTAATGCTGTCTGCTTGGCCCGGAGACTCCGCCCATCCAACCTGTGCACAGCTGAACGCCACAGACAATTGGCCTGGAGGTCAACCCCTCCAAGTGCTAACTAACAACAATTAACCTGAGCTTAACTTCATCAAGACTGTGCAACCCATATCCACCTCAGGTAACTGAGAGGCTGAGCCACTGTCCCTTGTAGGACGTCTATAACACAAAGCTAATTGACCAACTCAGGGAAGCAGCCACCATGCAGAGACATAGAAAGAAATCAGATGTGAAAGAAATGGAGAAAAAAAAAACGACTGGACATGGAATTCAAAACCATGGTTATAGGGCTTTTCAAGAGGCTCCTAGAAAAGGTCGAGACCTATAAGGAAATAAGCAAGACCTACAAGGAAATGAATGAGACCCTCAAGGATATGAACAAGACCTGCAAATAAATGAACAAGACCAACGTAGAAATGAATGAGTCCTACAAGGAAATGAACGAGACCTACAAGGATATGATCGAGACTCTCAAGAATATGAAAAAGGACCAACCAGAAATTAAGCATACACTGACTGAAATAAAAAATATTATACAAAGACCTAAAAGTACTCTAGAGCACACCAAGAACCAAGTTAAAGATTTGAAATACAAAGAGATAAAATCCACTCAGCTGAAAAAGCAAGAAACCAAAAGAATCCAAAAAATTGAAGATAGTGTAAGGGGTCTCTGGGACAACCTCAAGCATGCCAACATTCGAATTATGGAGGTGCCAGAAAAAGAGAGAGAGCACGACAATGAAAACCTATTTGAAGAAATAGTGACCGAAAACTTCCCACACCTGGTGAAAGAAATTGACTTAGGAGTCCAAGAAGTGCACCGAACCCCAATATATAGGAACCCTAAGAGGACCACACCAAGGCACATCATAATTAAAATGCCAAGAGCAAAAGATAAAGAGAGAATATTAAAAGCAGCAAGAGAAAAACAGTTAGTTACCTATAAGGGAGCACCCATACGATTGTCAGCGGATTTCTCAACAGAAACGATGCAGGCCAGACAGCAGTGGCAAGAAATATTCAAAGTGATGGATAGCAAGAATCTACAACCAAGGTTACTCTATCCAGCAAAGCTATCATGCAGAATTGAAGGTCAGATAAAGTGCTTCGCAGATAAGAAAAAGCTAAAGGAGTTCATCACCATCAAACCAATATTATATGAAATGCTGAAAGATATTCTTTAAGAAGAGGAAGAAGAAAAAGATAAAAGTGTAAATTAGGAACAACAAATACACATCTATCAATAAATGAATCTAAAAATCAAGTGAATTAATAAGGTGATGAACAGGATAAACTGGTGAATGTAACAGAATCACGGACATAGAGAGGGAATGGACTGACAATTCTTGGGGAGAAAAGGGGTGTGGGAAGTGCAGCAAGAGACTGGACAAAAATCATGCAACTATGGGAGAGGACAGTGGAGAGGGGTGAGGGCGGAGGGCGGGATGGGTACCAGGTGGAGGGGAGCTATAGGGGGAAAAAAGGGAACAATGTAATTAATAAACTGAACAATAAAGATTAAAATAATAATAATATCTCTTTCCACAAACAATGATCCCTGACAACTTGTCCAAATTCTGATTCCTTAAGAATGTTATTAAATTTTTAAATCAGAGAAGTAGATCTCTGGTTGGCTGGCTCCACTCTGGCTTTCCAATAGGCCAGCTCTGAGCCTCTTTCATCCTCACCACCACCCCTCCACAGCCCTCATCAACTCTAGCTTTATTAATGTGGGTCTCAGGGCAAGTACCCCAGGATGGGGCGAGAGGGAGCATAACTCTTATACAGTTTACTTGATAATTTTTAAAAAGTGGAAAGCTTAGCAGTTTCGCTTTGGGTTGTGAAGCACATGAGAAAGTGTTTCATGTGTATTTCTGTCGACCACAGCAGGAAGACCACGTCCAATGTCACAGATGCAGGTGTGGAAGCACCTGACAGAGCAGGAATTTGCCGTGATAGGATTTAAAGGGCAGACTTTGGCCTGGTGACACCGAAGCTGTCTTCCCATCAGCTCTGCCATCCCCCACTTCCACCACCCTCCCCTCCTCTCACCCGGAATACATTAACATTTCAAAATGTATTGATTACAGGAGCAGACTAGGTTTGGGCAGGGGCGGGGGGAGAAATAGATTGATTCTATTATTTGTGGGAGGGGGGGGCAATAAACAAGGGTGCTTTTGTTTGGAGGACAAAACCAAAATTATTGGTTGAATGGGACTGAATTAAGCACTTAAAGTTCAGTCTTTCCAGAGTGCTGACAATGCAGGTGGCGATCAATATGGAAACAATCTGCACCGTGGGGAACCCGGCCCGGTTATTAACAACTAATTATATCAAATATTCTGCAGGATTCGGTTGTTCTCTGAAAGGCTGTGATATAGCAGGACTCGTCAGCAATGTCAGGTTCAGGAAGGGATTCGGTTCCCAGAACAGCAAGCCCACAGCTGGGATCAAGGAACTCCCAGAGACCTCTGCTCCGAGGAGCTCACTTCACAGTCTGCACTCACTAAGCAGGGTAGGGGCAGCCCACACATTTTTCTCTGCATTTTCAAGTATGACTACCAGCAGCCAGACTGATACTGCACCAGGAGCATCAGCACAGCCACACCAGCTGTTTAATAAACAAAATCTTTCCATACTAGGTGGTCAACAGCCACCCCTGGGACCTCCCAGACCCCCAACCCTCATGATCTAAGAACTGAAGATTCGACACCTGGCATAGGAAGAGGTCTCCAAAACATGCCCCAGTATCCACTCTGATGAGTTAGTGCTCATGCCTGACAGGTGGTCAAAAATCTGAGTATGACCCAGACTACAGACAATGGCTTTCGGCCAGTCACCAGCAGCCAATCTGCAAACCCAGATACCTTCCTTTGAGGGAGAGGGCACTTAGTGAGAATAAATAAAATCACACACAAAATGTATATACATGTATACATACATACATACATATATACACATATATAGTTGTGTAAACATATATAGTAATACTAGAGGCCTTGTGCACAAAATTCGTGCACGGGGGCTATTTGTCCCTCAGCCCAGCCTGCATCCTCTCCAATCTGAGAACCCTCTAGGAATGTCCTATAGGCATTAGGATATCCCTCTCACAATCCAGGACTGCTGGTTCCCAGCTACTTTCCTGCCTGCCTTCCTGATTGCCCCTAACTGCTTCTGCCTGCCAGCCTGATCACACCCTAACCACTCTCCTGCCAGGCTGATTGATGCCTAACCGCTCCCTTGCCAGCCTGTTTGCCCCTAACTGCCCTCCTCTGCAGGTCTGGTCACCCCCAACTTCCATCCTCTGCCAACCTGGTCACTCCAACTTCCCTCCTCTGCTGACCTGGTCACCCCCAACTGCCCTCCCTTGCAAGCCCAGTCCCTCCCAACTGCCCTTCCCTGCTGTCCATCTTGTGGTGGCCATCTTATGTTCACATGGGGGCAGGATCTTTGACCACATGGGGGCAGCCATCTTGTGTGCTGGGGTGATGGTCAATCTGTTGGAGTTATGGTCAATAAAAGAGTGATAGTTACTCTTTTATTAGATAGGATAGAGGCCTGGCATGGGTGGGGGTTAGCTGGTTTGCCCTGAAGGGAGTCCAGGATCAGGGTGGTGGTTCCCTTGGGGTGTGGGACAGCCTGGGTGAGGGGTGTGTGGTGGTTTGCAGGCTGGCCATGCCCTCCAGCAACCCTAGTGGAGGCTCTGGGATCTGGGATTTATTTATCTTCTACAATTGAAACTTTGTAGCCTGGAGTGGAGCCAAGCCTTCTGCTCGCTCTGTGGCTGCTGCCATTTCTTTTAGGATTCTATAATTGAAACTTTGTAGCCTTAAGTGGAGGCTTGAGCCTGCAAGGGCGGGTAAAAGCTAGGCTTCCTCCATCGCCAAGGAAACCAAAGCCTCCCTCCTGCTCTCTGTGGCCGGTAGCCATCTTGGATGGGTTTATTTGCATATTTGCTCCTGATTGGCTGATGGGTGTGGCTGGTGAGTGTGGCTTTGAGTGTAGCAGAGGTGTGGTCAAGTTGCATATTACTCTTTTATTAGATAGGCTGTGTAGCTACATATACAGCTATATATAGTTGTGTGTACATATATAGCTATATGGCTACATGTATAGTTACATATAATTATATACATATTATGTATAGTTTTACATATTCAGATAGATATATAGTTTATTTGAACCTGGTATGTTTTGAAGATATTTCCATGTTACACATACAAATTTATCTCATCTTTTTAACAGCTGCACGGCACTCAGTCATACGGATGTACCATCACTTAGCCACTCCTACTTTTTCACTAGTATAAACAATGCTGTAGTAAACATCCTGAACGTATATCATTCCATGTACATCTGAACACTTCCGTATGGCAGATTCCAAGATGCGGAATTGCTGAATCACTGAAAATGTCCCTTCCTAAAGTCGATAGATATGCAGAACTCTTTATACATTCTTTTATATGCAAATGACAGCAGCACATGCCCCTTTTACCTGGATGGCTTGGCAAGAGTCAGGCCCCCTCAAAGTGCTCCCTGGTCTAGTTGAAGAGCCTGGTTGTGATGTGATGGGTTGATCTGCACTTAAAAGTCAGAGTCCACCAGGCGTGTTCTCATCGGCGCTGGCACACGTTTGCCCTCGAAGAGGCAGAGGGACTCCTCATTGCTATTTCTCGCCAGCAGATTATTCCAGTTGCCCACAAAGCCTCCACTCGGCTGGGCTGTCTGAGAATAGCAAACAGCAAGTTTGCCTGAAGAGTCTGAGAGAATGACACTCTCGCCAACTCGGCGTCACCACCTATCACCCAGGCCCTGAAGCGGCTCTGCTTGTCTCTAGAGCCACAGGAAATTCCTTTGAGAGTTCTTCCAACTTCTGGCCACACCTTGCCAGGGATGTTACCAAGCAGCTGATGAAGAGCAGCTGCCAGTCTGTGGTGCTCTAACACGGGACCTCAGACCCAGCACAAAGGGCTAATTGGAAAACAGATGCTAGTCCACCCTCCCTACCTCCCACCTTCCCATAACAAAACCTTCTGGGCCTGGGAGGGGGCAGAGGAGAGAGAAGCACTGTTCATGTTAAAAGCATCTAGACCCCAGCTCGGTCTGCCAAAATGCCACGGTACACAAGCAATCTTATTCATGCCACAAAGGACTTGAGGGAGCTTTTGAGAAGGGACATAACATAATAAAACTGGAAAATGTAATTAAAAAGACAAAGCTAGTGAAAATATATACGGGACAGGATGTGAAGGCCAAGGGGAAAAGCATCTATGCAATCCTCTAGGTTTTGCCGTTTTTAAGCATGGGAACTGCAGCTGGGCTCCAAGCTCCCTGGAGACCAAAGGGAAAAAAGGGGATGGGGAAATCTGAATTGAGTGAGTATTCAGCCCAGCCAGCATGGCTCACTGGTTGAGTGTCAAACTATGAACCAGGAGCCATGGTTCGATTCCTGGTCAGGGCACATACCCAGGTTGCAGGTTCGATGCCAAGAGTGGGTGGTACAGGAGGCAGCTGATCAATGATTCTCTCCTCACTGATGCTTCTACCTCTCTCTCCCTCTCCCCTCTTCTTTGAAATCAATAAAAATAATTTTTAAGTTAGTATCCAGATTCGAAATGTACATGAAGAAAATCCCCACATTTAGACTTTAGGAATAACTGCAAAGAGGAAAATAGTATGTAAAGATGACACCATTCTCAATTTCTCAGAACAGATCTGTTTCTCTTTTGAACATGGGTCCCAGCAGCTGACTAGAGCGCCCTTCCAACCAGCCTGGCAAGACCTTTCTGAGCTGACCTGAAGCTCCGTGCCCTTTCTTAAGCCCTCCCCCAGCTCCTCCTACTCCTTTCAGCTGCTTCCTGCCCATCCCACCTCCTTGGGATGCAGCCAAGATACCCCACACACAACCCTCCAAGGTCCCAGCTCTCTAGTGAACACAGCCCTTCCCCTCCCTGGGCACCTAGATGACCAGGTGTGTTTCAGGAGGATATGGGAGGAGGCTATTCTATTTCTTCTACACCAGAGACATGATTAGCATTTTCATTCCCCACACCTTTTTTACCTGATAACTGTTAAACATTAGAAAATATATAAAAATCCAGATCTGCCACTTTTTACAAATCAGGCCCCCCAAAAATGTTTTAAGTAGGTAATACCACATCTCCTCTTAGCTGGAGCTGAGAGGAGAAAGGTACCTCCAATCTGCCCCCATCCTCACCCTCTATTGTTTACACCCAACCCACTTCCCTCATCTTTACAAAACCCAGTCTAGGCAACAAATACTTAAACTTAACGAAGAAGAGAGAGAGAGAGGAGAATGGAGTGAGCAAAACTGACCCGAAAGACCTGGATTCGAACCCATGACTTAGCCATCCATCTCCTAGATTCACAAAACGAGGGCTCAGACATGGAAGGAGAAATTCTCCCCACCTCTGGCAACATTGCTCCTTCTGAGGGGCAGAGGCCCTGCTTCCCAGGGTGGGGGGATTTGCTCACATCGTCAGACCATGGCATTTGTGATAAAGGGGTCAAGAGAGGGGCCCTATAGGAGGGGGCCATGTCCCTTTATTTTCTGCTTGAAATGTCTCACTTGCCAGTGCCTTTCACAGCCCCAACCCTGGGGTTTTGCCAGCATATTAGGCTCGGGTAGCTACAAAGATGAACTGCGGACGCAGAGTCAATAGATTAGTTTTACAAGCAGAAACACAAACAAAACAAAGACAAAAAAAATTATTTTAATCTCTTGCTCTCCTTACAATAAATTGTATGAAACCAGTAGCCTGTTTATCAGAGGCTGGAGCCCAGGTGTGTCCCAGAAGCCAAGCCTCGAGCGCCATCTATGTGCAGAGGGCAGCACTGCAGGCGCCGATCCTTGAGCTGCTCCTCCCAACTCCTGCAGACCCTTCCCTTCCTTAATCCCTTCTCAGGCTGCCTGAAGGTCTCAGTGGAGGGGATATACTATAGTGGGGAGCCAGGGGCTTTGCAATCACACCCTGCCAATTCATTAACTGTGCGGTCTTGGGCAATTTGTTTACTTATCTGCAGAGTGGAGATAATCATGCCATCTTACAGGGTGATTGGAACCCTAAGTAAAACTACATAATCTGGCATATAATATGGAGTCCATAAACTTTTATCCTCTTCCCCCATTGCACCAAAAATCCCAGGGTTTGTTTTGTTCATCTGTAAACCAGGGATGGGACCCTGGGAGGGCGGTTGAAGTGGACAGAACATAGCCAATATATACAACTCCTGGCTCACAATGAGTGCTCAGCCATTAATAAGGGGAAGGGAAGGAACTGTAAATCTGGCCCTGATCAGTTACAGGCACTGAGGTTATACAAACACACGAGACAGTTATAAAGATAAATAAGACAGTCTTGTAGGGAGAGAGCCAAGTGTAAATAATAATCCGGAGTCATAAATTAGATGTAAAAACAAAGTGCATGTCGATACAGATCTCCAGGCTACATCAATTACCTCACTTACTTCTCATACACACCCTGCAACCAAGGATTATCACCCCAACTCAGGGAGGAGCCAGGGGCAGCTCAGGGAGGGTAAGGGGACATAGCCTGGACTTGTGCTTTTCATGTCTCTATCTTCTCTTTGTTTCTAGTTTAGATCTGACCCATTCCCCAAAATGGATTCCTCATCTCTGCCACTGAAGCAAAAAAAGCTTGAAATTTTCTCTCCCCTCCCCTACCCCAGTACTCCATGGGCCTGAAGTCTGGGCTATTCCAATTCACCATATCTCTCCCACACAGCCCCCTCTTTGTGTCTCCACGCTTCTCTCTCTAGTTAGACCTCCTTCACTACTCCCCTGCAGAAGCCTATCAGGGCTCTCTGTCAGCTCTTCTCCCTCCAGTCCCTCCTGCAGTATCTCCCAGGAAGATCTCGGCAAGTCTAGTTGCAAGTCTAACCTCTCTAGGCTGCTCACCTTCCTCAAGGAAGCTTTTCCAACTACACTGCCCACAGCATCTCTGCTTTCCCTCAATACAGACAGGTTGTTGACAACTCTGCCTGCGCATTAAAATAACCGGGGGAAGCTTACACATTGTTCAACAGTAAGCACATGATGTCATTTGCCATCGGGGAAATGCAAATCCAAACCACATTGAGAGACCACTTCACACCCATTAGAATAGATATGGAGTAAGTGGAACCCTCTACTTCAGAAAACAAAACTGGCAGTTCTTCAAAAGATTAAGCATAGAGTTAACCATATGACATATCAATTCCATTATGTATAATATCCATGTAAAAACTATACACATGCGCGGCTGGCTTAGCTCATTGGTTGAGCATCACTTATGTATGAATCAGCAGGTCAAATTTCTATTCCTGATCAGGACATATGCCCGGGTTGTGGGCTCAATCCCCAGTAGGGGGCGTGCAGGAGGTAGCTGATCTCTCTCTCATTATTGATGTTTCTCTCTCTCTCTCTCTCTCTCTCTCTCTCTCTCTCTCTCTCTCTCCAATCAATAAAAACATGTTTTTTAAAAATAACCATATACATACAGCCTTGGCTGGTGTGTCTCAGTTGGTTGCATGTCATCCCATGCACCAAATGGTCACCGGTTCAATTCCCCGTCAGGACATGTGCCCAGGTTACTGGCTATCTCCCTAGTTGGGGTGCAAGCAGGAGATAGCAGATCAATGTTTCTCTCTCTCCCTCTTCTTTCTTCTCTCTCCAAAATCAAATTTTAAAACAAAATTTTTAAAAAAAACTATAACAGCATGATAATGCCTAATCCTCCTCCATTAAAATCCCTGGGGGTGGGGCCCAAGAATCTGTCAGCATGTTTAACACATATCCTTTATAAGACATCCTGAAAGTTGAAAAGCACTGACCTACAGTCAACACGATTTTACAGCCTGGATCTGTGGTATCTCTGATTCACTTTTCATCATTCCTGCATCACGTGCTGCTTCAGGCAACAGAAATGATCTCTCCCTTCCCCTTCATTTGGCTCCTCCAACTGGCCTCCAGAGCTCCACTCTGATGCCACCTCCAGTAGCAAGCCATCCCAGGCTCCCAACCTCCTACAACTGCACTTACTATAACCCAGTGGTTTTTAAACCAGTGCTTCCCAGGGGACACTTGGAAAATCTGGAGCTATTTTTAATTGTCACAACTGGGGTTGGGTGAGACTACTGTCTAGTAGGTAGAGTCCACAGATGCTGTTAAATATCCTGCAATAGACAGGACAGTTTCCCCCCAACAATCCACACACACACACACACACACACATCAAAGAATTGTCCAGTCCAAGTGCCAGTAGTACTGACACTGAGAAACCCTACAGAAGCCTATTGTCGTGTGAGGTCCTCAATTGCAGGGAATGTGTAAGATCAGCTATAGAGCCCAATACACAATAGGTGTTCAGTAAATGTTAGTGGAATGGATCATCTGTACACCTCATCTGGCATTTGGGTGTCCACTTATTTCCCACCTTATTCAGGAAAAGAATTGTACCTGCTGACAAAAAAAAGAACCTATGCAATAGAATAGGATAAAATGAATGAGGCTTTCTTAGAAGAAAAAGAAGATAAAAGCTATAGGTGGGTTGAGATCAGGTAAGCATCAGGAATAGTGTGATTCCAGACCCAGGTAGGCATGAGCTGACATTTGACTTTGGGCTTCCTGCTGGCCACAGCAAAGAGCAAAACATGAGATTCATCCAATGAAAATCCCCAGTTGCTCAAGGGAAGCACAGCTTTCTCTGACGCAGTAACATGACAGGCATGAGAAGGGGAGAGGAGACGGCAACCCTCTGAATAGCATCGACACACTAGAAGTCTTTCATGACTATTTCTTATAACTTTCTCTGAGTTACTTTGACCTCATTCTCTTTGCCATGTAACCTGGTAGTTCCTTCCTCTCACTGAGTTTGACTTGGCTATGTGACTTTCTTTGACCAATGGAATGAGGACAGATATGGTACAAGCAGGAGACTTAGATGGGTTTGTGCAGCTGGATGTGCTTTCTTGCATCTCTGCTATCACCATGAGAAGGACATGCCTGGCTATCCCCTAGTCCAAACAAGCTGAGAGATATGTGGAGCCCAGCTGACTCAAGTTACCCCACCAACATGAAACCTGTTGTACAACCACCCAGCTGAGCTCAGCCTGGCTCAGCAAATCCCAGTTGCATGAGCAAGCCCAGCTGAGTCCAGCAGGGCTTCCCCTGCCATCTCCTTCGATGCACAATCTGAGTACATGTTCACTGTTACGAACCACTGAGTATGGGGAAGGTTTGTTATGTGGCATCATTCTGGCAGTAGCTAACTAACATATCTTCAAAGTGCAAAATGAAAGGATAAACAAATATAAGCATTCTTTTCCAGGGCTAAGATGGAACAAATGGGTCCACGTTAGGTTTTCTAACTGAACTAGATAGTAACTCCTTGATGTTGGAACACAGGTCCCCCTAAGTGGCCACCACAGTCCTGAGGACTTAAAGACACTTGATGCAAATGTGTCCATTGGTATATGAGTGGGAACATAAGCAATCAGGGCATCAGCACAACACTGAAATGAACTGAAGTCAAAATGCTTGCAAAACTGGAAGATCAATTGATGGAGTTAGACAATCTATAGGTTCAGATACTCTAAATGCCCTGTCAGATCAGACCCGCCAGAGGATACATGAGGCAAGAAATGATTTCAATATGACAGCAAAAGAGGGAAGAAAGAGATCAGTCCGTGTCCTGGTCGCTGTAGGGAATGGCAAAGGAACCACAGGTTTTGCCACTGGAAAAGTCACTGAACCAGGGGATGCTTCCAGAAAAGCAAAGAACAGAGCAGCTCGCTCTTTGCATGATACAGAACGCTACGAAGGCCGTGTGATATTCCATGGGGTCTCTTCAACATGTAATAGGACACATATCAAGATGAAGAAACCACCCAGAGGCCATGGCCTCTGCTACCACCCGGCCTCGTCGCCGTCTGCCCTCGCTGGCATGGAAGACCGTGCACCAAGGTCTTGGGGTCTCTCACATGCTCACCTCACCTGGGCTTCTTCTGCAACCTCTCACACCAGGAAACCCACACCAGCTGGCTGGGAAGAGTGTCTGCAGTGTAAAGTCCAAGGGAAGCGCCACCCTCTGCCCAGTGTGGCCACTCGCTGAGGGACCTAGAGAAAGGACCCAGAGCTAGAACAGCCAACTGGACTGGGAGGAGGTGAGGACTGCCCAGGAACAATGTGCTCCATACGGTCAGGTTTAAGGAGAGCCCCAGCTGAGTTCCCTGGGCCTCATCCACCATAGTGCCGGGTGGGCCAGCACCAGGAGGAGGCTCAGCTCTCACGCCTTAGAATGTCGGGTGTGTGTGTGTGTGTGTGTGTGTGTGTGTGTGTGTGTGTGTGTGTTAAGGGAAGAATAAAAAAAAGTGTTCCATATCTGTACCCTATGGAGTTGAAACTTCTTCCCAAATTACCTGCCATGTATTATCTATATTATACTAAGAGCTAACCCCATCTAAAAGATAGGGAAACTGAGGCTGAAAAAAATAAAGTAGCATTCCCAAAGGACTCCAGCTAAAAAAATTATCAGAGTGAAGATTCAAGCCTGTCCCCTTTCACCCCCAGGCCTGGCTCTTGCCCTACATTGAGCTGTTTTCTCTATATCATGGCCCTCTGCCTCAGTTTGCAGACATCCCTGGGGCCTCCTCAATTCCACTTTGCAGGCCTAGCCCCAGCCTGTTAAGTGGCACACGGCCTCTGTGGGAGAAGATTCTAATTGTGTCTGACCACAAGGTCTGCAGGGAGTTATTAAATTATTCCAAGAGAATATCTGCACTGAAGGCCTTATTGACTGGAGTCCATTTCCTGAGCTGGCATAAATTTTCCCCCCAGCAACAGTTGCAAAGCAAGTTCAAGTGCAAATCTTGATGCCTCCTCTATAGGATCCCTTGCTTATCTCCAACGCTACACCTGCAAAGCTTGCCTGCCAGTCAAGGCCATTGCAAAAGGACAATCCCTAGAAAACACAGACAGGTAAGTTTTAGGGGTTCCAGGTTTCCATAAAAAACATACTTTGGTTCTTTTCTCTATGGCTTTTCAAATGAATGATTCCTTTCCTCCCTCACATTCTCATCTTCTTCCTGGAAAGATGAGAGTGATTCACTGCAGTGTTGTACTACCCCCTAAGCAGAAACAACCCAAGCATCACCAGTAGAGAACTGGTTCAGTAAGTCATCTGTCCAACAGAATGCTGTGAAGGCACATGAGTGAATGAGGAAGAGCTCTATGTCCCCAGTACAGAGCGGCCTCCAAATTGTATATTTTAAATGAAATTATCAAGGTTTAGAAAGAGTGCATAGCTTTGTGTAGGAAAGAGATGGGAATATATATTTACTTGTAGTAGCAACATGAAAAGAAAAGAAAAGATAAACCAGCAGGAAAAGGTTCCCTTGGATGAGAGGATAACAGGAATAGTGAAAGTGGGGTTCCTCTGAGGCAAAGACAGGGGGGCAGACACAGCAAGAAAGGAAGAGCGGCAAGTACAGCCAGTCAATACAGTCCAAAGTCTGCAGAGGGTTTAAAAATCAACAACAGCCGTGGCTGGTTTGGCTCAGTGGATAGAGTGTCAGCCTGCAGACCAAAGGATCCCAGGTTTGACTTTGGTCAAGGGCACGTTTCTCAGTTGTAGGCACCTCCCTGGCCTGGGCCCTGGTCAGGGCTTGTGTAGGAGGCAACCCATCAATGTGCTTCTCCCACATTGATGTTTCTGTCTGTCTTTCCCTCTCTCGTCCACTCTCTCTAGAAAAGGCAATGGGAAAAGATCCCCAGGTGAGGATTTAAAAATAAATAAAACTAACCTCAGACCCGGCCAGTGTGGCTTAGTGATTAGAGTGTCAGCCTTCGCACCAAAGGCTTGTCACAGGTTCAATTCCAGTCAAAAGCATGTCCCTGGGTTTCAGGTTTGATCCCTGGCATTGGTCAGGGCAGCTGCAGAAAACAACCAATCCATGTGTCTCTTTTACATCGATTTTCCTCTCTCTCCCCTCTTCCTTTCCTCTCTACTACTCTATCTAAAAAAAAAAAAAAATCAATGGAAAAAATATTTTCGGATGAGGATTAAAAAAAAAACAATAATAACTACAAAATGTCATGCATTGGATCCTGGGTCCAAAAAGGGACATTGGTAGAAAAACCGGTGAAATCGGAATAAAGTCTGTAGTTTTGCTAATAGTATATTGATGTTAGTTTCTTAGTATTGAGAAATGCACCACGGTTACGTAAGGTATTATATTAGAGGGAGTTGGATGAAGGGTAAAGAAGGGAATTTTCTGTGCCATCTTCACAACTTTTCTGTAAACCTAAAATTATTCCAAAACAAAAGTGTAGCCGAAACCCATGTGGCTAAGTGGATAGAGTGTTGGACTGCAGACTGAAGGGTCCCAGGTTCAATTCCGGTCAAGGGCATGTACCCTGGTTGCGGGCACATCCCCAGTAGGGGGTGTGCAGGAGGCAGCTGATCGATGTTTCTGACTCTCTATACCTCTCTCTTCCTCTCTGTAAAAAAGTCAATAAAATGTATATTTTTAAAAAGTGTAGTTTTTGAATAAGTGAGATGTGCTGAATGGTATATAAATAAATAAGCATGGTGAAATGGGGTTAGGAGTAATTAAGGCCATCTGCTCTTCATTATTACCATGACGGCAATGCTGAACAGTATCAGTGTTATAACTCCTCCCTCCCCTGAGGGCCACCCCTCAACAGCATCCCTCTTTAGAGTTCTGTGCTCTAAAGATACTTTTTAATACCATTTTTAATTTGGAATTATGAAATAATTTTCCATACACAAAAAAAAGTACAACAAAATTTGAAGACAAAAAGAAAGAACCATGATGCTGGGCATAAATAACCCAAGTCTGAGAATCATGGCCAATGGCCTCCATCCAGTCCAGGTTATGGCAACTCTCACTGAAGTCCCACAGGAGTAAAAATCATTGTGGGACTCAAATCCAGGTCCATCCGAGCCCAGATCCCACAAGCCTTCTGATGGACCTCCTTGGAGGCAACAAAACATGCACCACAGATCAGAATGAAAACCTGCAGTTCTTCTGCTCTTTTTAGAGGTGTCAGCAGGAACATGAAGAGTTTCTCAAGAGGATGGGCATTTTGTCCTCTATCAGGACTCTGCTGCTCCCAGGAAATCAAGTTGGCAGAGCCTCAATCACTGAACCTAATGCTGGAGGTGGTGGGCAGAGCAAAACCCTTCTCATTCAAACAACAAATAGTTCCTTTGAGCACACCTGTCTCAGGGTTCCTCCCTAAAAGGAAGGCAGCTCCTCATGGAAACACCCCAGGGCCTCAGCTCCATGTTTTCATATTTAATGATGACTTCTTTTGTTGCATGTTTTCTGATTACAGCCATCATTTCCAAGACCTGAAGGTGTTTGCTCACCTTGGAGCCTCCAAAAGAGTTCTTTCTTTGCTCTATTTGCCCCCAAGATATCTGCCTGGCTCACCTCCAGTTCATCCAGTTCTTTGCTCAGAGAGGTCTTCCCTCACCATCCTCTCAAAACTGAGGCTCCCTCTCCTATCGCTCTCCATCCACATACACGACTTTACTTGATCTTCACAATGCTTGCTGTCTCTTGATGTTTATCCATGTTGTTAGCTATCGTCCTTCTCTGAAAGCTCCATAAGAACAGGGTCTATCCAGGATGCATTCCCATAGAGCATGTGACCTTTCAGAGTAAGCCAGGGTGCAAATGCCCTGAGGTCCAAATGACCGTGTGGCATGCGGAAAGAGCAGAAATAAGGCCGGTGTGGCAAGAGGGAGAGTACTAGGAGATGAGCCAAGAGAGGTAGGCAGAGACCAGATCACAAAGGCCTTTGTAGACCGTGGCAAGTGGTTTGGCTTTAATTCTGAGTATAATGGGTAGCCTCTGGAGGGCTGTAAGCTAGATTCCATTTAGTCTAAAGATCATTCTCGCTCCTGTATGAGGAAGAGTCTGTACAGGGCAGGAGGTAACACAGGGACCAGTGATAAAGACTACCGGATCACTCCAGTGGCGATGGGGTGGTGGCTTGGATTAGAGGGTAGCACTGAAGGTGGGCAGAAGTAGATAGATGGCTTGTGAATGTTTCCTGGCCATTGGCTGATGAACTGGATGTGGATGTAGGAGAAAGAAAGGAGACAAAGATGATTCCAAGTCTAATGACCTGAGCAACTGAGGTGGCATTTACTGAGATGGGAGAGTCTAAGGCAACTATACCTTGGGTTAGGGCAGCAGTAGAAAATGAAAAAGTGCCCATGTTTTGTTCCATGAACACCAAGGAGCCAAAGGGCATAACACAAGCTTTTGGAAACCACTGGCCACTCCCCTTCTTCAGAGTACACAGTTCTTTCCCTTCTAGCAAAAACTTCTTCCATGCCCAGGTTCCTTGCACAGAGAAGAAAGGAAAGGCATTGCTGTGATTTGCAAAAGGACCACAACGAAGATGGGTCTATATTAGACTTTGCGTGAGAATCCATTGGGTTCCTAATTTCCAAAGATGGCCCCCAGCATGCATGCCCTTCTTCTTGTGAAGAAGTGGAGGCAATCCCCCCTCTCCTCTAGGCTGGGCAGGCCTTTTGATCAGCGATGAGCAATAGAGTATGTGATGGAAGTGATGTGCCAGGTCATCTGAGCCGTAAGAGGACTAACAGCATTCACTCCCTGCCCACTAACGACCAGCTGCCAAGCTGGGAGAAGCCCAGGCACATGGAGAAAACACATGGAAGAGAACGGAGGCAATCTGGCAGAGCTCCCTGTCAACTGCAAGAACCATCACCAACCATGCAAGAGCCATGCTGAGTGCTCCAGCTGAGTCAAACTCCCAGATGACTGCAGCTCTACTCAATGTCGTCTGGACCAGAAGGTCTGACAGCTGAGCTGAGCCTACTTTCAGAGCCACAGTGATAATGAACCAGTCTAAGTTTGTTGTGGGTTAATAGTCAGCAGTTGATACCATTCAATCGAATCACTAATGTGTTTTCCTTGATTCTAGGATTCTTTTGATGTTGTAATAATCACACACTAAGTGCACATATAAATAAAAAAGACATCATGATTTTAGAAACCTTAAAACTCTGCTCAGTGTTTGTCTTGGAATCAAGAATATGACCACTAGATGACTCCAAGTTCTGTACTCTCTGGACTCCCATACTTACTTCAATTACATGCAGACAACAGAACGAATCTTTAGACAACTCATGGTGCACCTGGCTTATCACCTGGTTTGTCCCTACATAAATTGCTTCTTCAGAGTGCGCAGACGTGTCCCACCCTGTCTCCCTCTCAGGGTGTATTTTAGTAACACTTCTTTTTTATGAAGACACAGAAGCCGTCCTAAAATTCAATGTCTGGAAGTCAGTGGAGGCCAGAGTTTGGACTGAAACTCCCAATCTTGCCTAATTAATGACACACGTTATTGCCCCGGGTCCCCTAACGAAAAGCAGCCTCGGGAGCTTGATGTGTTTTCCCAAAGATAAAATGCAATAAATGAATTAGTGTCCGGAGGGACTGTGGTGGGAATAAAGCGAAAGCCACAAAAGATAGATGATGTCTCAACTAATTTTATGATTTATTGATCTCCACTTCGTTCATTTTGCAATGTTGGAGAGCTCATTTTTCTGCCTGGCCCACAGTGGTGTCACCCTTGCTAATAGATATGATTACCATCCCCAAAACTGTGTTTGTGAAACAAGAAGTGTGGTTTCTCTCTGCTGCTGAGCTCAGCAGTTTTCTTTTATTGTGTGTGCCGGACCTGCCAGGAACCAAAATTGATGCACTTATCCAGAGACTTGTTGGACGGTCAAAAGCATTTTTCTCATTTTTCTTCCAAACAAGTTCATCTTTAAGCAAGTGCAGATATGTGATTTAAATTACTGCATTGACATCTCATCTGTTTCCAGTGTGTTTAACCTCACATGGAGGCGAGAGAAGGGGAGAGAAGTATCACCACTAACCATTTTTGGCTCATGTGACAACTTGAGTTTAAAGCTGTATTTGTCATGACCCAACACAAACCAATTTGGATGGCTCAACAATTCCATCCAGCAAGTACTGATTGGATCCAGGTATTTTGTTAAATATGTTGTGGGTAGCACATCAGCCTGTAGTCAGTAAATATTCATTTGGCACCTATTGTATGCTCAGTGGCATCACAGAGTGAACAAAATAGACATTGTCTCTCCTCATGGAAACTGCGGTCCAAAGAGAAAAGATTGAATTTCAAAAGCAACGACTATGAAAAGAGTAGAATGGGATGTATTGATCAACTATGCCACAGTTGTGCTATGCAGCATACAACCAGTGGCTTACAATGACATTTATATCTGCTAATGCAACTATGATCCACTGGGTTTGGCTGATCTAGTCAGGGACTACTTCTAGGCTACCAGTTCAGTTCAGGTCTATTCCATGCATCTCTCATTCTTCTGAGACCAGCAGGTGGCCCAGGGCATGTTGCTCTCATGGCTATGGCAAAAGTGAAAAATGTGAGCCCAAAAACTTAGTCATATTTCAAATCTCTGCTCACTGATGTCCTATTGGCTAAAACAAGGCCACGCTCAAAATCAAGGAATGAGGGCATAAATTCCACCCATTGGATCTTGCATTGCCACGATGTGTCCGCCATGTGGATACTATTGCTGACATGTACACATGAAGAACTATTTGACTTTGAAACTGGGATTCAAACATTTTTTTTGTCCTTATACGTTTGTTTCTAGTATGCAGAGGCAAGATATTTTTGAAGAAATGAAACAGGGGGGAGTGATTGATATAGAGGCAGGGTGGCCTTGAACAGGCTGTCAAGCTACAGGGGGAAGGCTGGAGTGGATGGGAGGCGGATGCTGGGGGAGATCTACCGAAGGACTTGTATGCATGCATATGAGCATAACCAATGAATGAAAGACACTGGGGCGGGGAGGGGGGCAGGTGGGGACATGTGCTGGGGGGTAAGGGAGGCTGAGGGGAGGATATTGGGGGGCGGAAGAAAACATATGTACTACTATTAAATATAAGTTGTATTGTAAATAATAAATAAATAAATAAATAAATAAATAAATAAATAGAAATAAATTCCATCCATACTGGAGAGGGAAGGGGGTGAACATTTGATGAGAAATAATCCAATCTACCACACAGGCTAATATCATAAACAAGTGATTTATGAGGGATCAGAGACAGTAGAGCCTAGTGACCGAGGGGTAAGTTTATTGGGAGGTTGTCAGGGGACAGACTTTGTCGGGCTATTGGGCATATCTGATTTGTGATTTCAAATGATCACTTTCATTGCTATGTAGAAAATGGACTGTAAGGAGCACAAGAATGAAGCAGAGAATCCCATTAGGACACAAGTGTTCCAAGTGGGAGACGGTGGGTGGTATGAACTTGGGTGGTAGCAGTAGAGATGAAGGAAGTGGCTAGATTGAGAAACAGAAGGAAATGGTCAAGGTAGTGAAGTGGATAACACGTGGTCCATGGCCTTAAAGAGCAAATCATCTGTTCTATCAGACAAGGAAGTACATAAATAGCCATGGAATAGTGAGGTCTGATATTTACGGGGCCATAAACAATGCCCTTAAGAAAAATAAAGAGCACTGAGGGCATCTGGAAAACTTCAGCGAGGAGGTGACATTTGAGCTGGTCTTCAAAAGTGTCATCTTCAGTGGCACCAAGCTGGAGAAGAAGAACCATCTCAATCAGATGTCACCAAGCCACACCTGTGACGGGCAGAACAACTTCCCTTGCAGTCAAGCGTCCATAGGTAAAGAATACAGGTTCTACAAAGCTTTGACTGTTGCATATACAGGAAGGAGGCCACCAGGCAGTAAGATGAGAAACAAGTAGGTACTCTGCCCTACTATTCAAGGAGACCACCTACTACATCATACCCATTAGGATGGCTATTTGCAAAAAGACAAGAGATATGTGCTAGTGTGCATGTGAAGGAAAGGAAATCCTGTGCATTGCTGGAAAACAGTATGAAGGTTTCCCCAAATATAAAAATAGAATTACCAAATGATCCAGCAACTCCCCTTTGGAATATATATCCAAATAAAATGAAATCACTACCTTGAAGAGATATCTGCACTCTCCTATTCACTGTGTAGCATTATGAACAATAGGCAAGACATGGAAACAAACTGTCAGTTGATAGATAAATTGATAAGTAAAACATAATATATACATAACAGAATATTATGCAACCACAAAAATAAGCTAACTCTACCACTTGCAACAACATGGATGAAACTTGAGGGCACATGCTTAGTGAAGTAAGTCAGACAAAGAAAAACAAATATTGCATGATCTCAGTTAATGTGGACTCTAAAAAAGCCAACTCATAGAAACAGAGAACAGAGTGATAATTGATAGGAGGTGGGGGAGAGGGGCAGAGAAAATGGGGAGGTGTTGATCAGAGGGTAAAAGTTTCAGTTATAAGATGAAACTTTGGAGATCTAACATTCAACATGGTGACTATAGTTGACAATACTATATTGAATACTTGAAAATTGCTAAGAGAGTAAATCTTAAATGTTCTTACCACTGCAACTGCCACCACCACAACAGAAAGGTAAACTATGTGAGATGATGGATGTGTTAACTAGCCTCCAGTGCTAATCATTTCACAATATACATTTGTATCAGGTCGTAATACTGTACACACATAATAAAAGCGTAATATGCTAATGAGACCAGACATCCTTCCAGACAAAGCTGGGGCTACAGCCACGGGATCCAGGCAGCCGCCTTGGCTGCAAGGAGGGTTATCCAGGTAGCCTCCTCGGCTGTGAGGGGAGGATAGAGGCAGCACTGTCGCTGTGGCCTACTCTTGCACGAATTTCATGCATCAGCCTCTAGTAATGTTATATGATGTTAAACTTACAAAAGTAATCTGTCAGTCAAATCTCAATAAAGTTGCGGGGAGAATGACTTGCCACCATTCTGGGAAAAGGGGACAGGAGACTTGGGGGAAGATAGTCTGGCAAAGACAAAGCCTCGGAATTGGCCCTAGCCTGGTTGGCTCAGGGGATAGAGCATCAACCAGAGGCCTGAAGGGCTCCAGGTTTGATTCCATTCAAGGGCATGTACCTCGGTTGCAGGCTTGAGCCCCTCCCCTGGTCTGGGCTCATGAGGGAGGCAACCAGTCAATGTGTCCCTCTCTCATATCTATGTTTCTCTCTCTCTGACTCTCCCCTTCTCTTTCACTCTCTCTAAAAATCCAAGGAAAAATATTCTCAGGTGAGGATTAACCAATAAATGCCTCAGAATTGAAACTAGCAAAGAAATCGGTAAGCTAGTTGCGGGCTAGATGAGTCTGTATTTGTAATTGTAAAAATGTAGAAATTACCCAAATGCCCTCAATAAAGTAATAATTAAATAAACAATGGTGTGTCCATACCTAGGAATATTGTTACTATGCTAAATTTTCTCATTATAAAAATTCATTATTGAGAATATGGAAACTACAGAAAGATGCCAAGAAGAAAATGAGACACACACACACACACACACACACACACACACACACACAGAGAGCCTCCGTTAGTGTCTTTGAGGATTCTCTTCCATTCTCTGTGGTATTTTTTAGTGTGTGTGCCTTCATGCACTCATGTGCGTTTATCTAACACAACTGAAAGCTTATTGAACGTACCAGTTAGAATCATGCTTTTCTCCCTGTAATATCAGTTAAGGTGTTTTCCCATATCTATACATTTTTATAAAGAGGATTAATGGTGTGAGAAATTGGTACTGATTTTATGAGGATAGAAAATGGGAATGCTAAATTCTACATTCAACATGATTTCAATTACATAAACATTTCACAGAGACAGGCATGTGTGTGTTGTGTATGGAAAGACCATATGGGTGACAGTAAAGAAAGAGGCCCCATGTTCAGCATGGCTGTCTTTGGGCTGTGAGATTACAGCCAGCTCTCAATTCATTAGTTACACTTTTCTGCATCTTCTTCATGTTATACAGGAACATGTACTGCTGTTGCAATAAAAAAAAATGTTTTTGCACAGAGACAGTGGATTTAAAAGAAAATGAGGGTGAGCTGGTTCATCAACTCTACCATCTATGATTCTGGGGTTCCATAAAACAAAAGTGTATGAAAGCTCCAGGCTCACCTCATGCCAGAAGCCAATTCCAGCATGTCATAATTGCAAGAGTTTCATCAAAAGGTTGATGGAACTTGGGGACACATATGTTATCACCTGTTGGAATGGCTAAAGGCATTTCCCCAAAACCTGAATAGGATGATTGTTTGCTGCCAGACAGCTCAGGGCAACTTAATTTACATGTTATTGCCTCCTACTGGCCAAACACCTGAACAGCCATAGGCTATTCCCCATTCTGACAATGCTTCTGTATGAAACCCTACCCTTTGAAGTGTATTTCTCCATCTTGCCTTAGGACAATTTGTGTTAATAAAAAACAAGGGGTCCAGAGATAAGGAGAACTTAGAACTTAGCTCCGTCCTCAAGGCTAACCCCCAAAGCCTTTCAAAATTATTTTTCGTCTTTGGATTCATAGTTAATCTATGTACAGACTTTCTCCAGATTGCTGAACCCTTCTTTATGCTGGAACAAGAACCCTGGCAACCTCAACCTCCCAGAGTTATAGTTTCTGCTCAGGCTGAGTTTAGGAGTCAAGGAACAGACTGGAGAGGGGAGATTCAGGCTGGGAGTTCATGGGACCCAGAGGGTCTGCCCCATTAGCTTGAGGGTCAGTATATAAGGGGGAAGATCTGGGTGGTCTGGCAAAGCCAAACACAGAGAAAACTAGGCTGAAAGATGCCAGATGTTAGAAGGTCAGAGGGTAAAAAAGAGCTGCAGGGGTCAGTCCTCATCCAGGCCACAGGCTCTCCAAAGCTCCATACACAGCAGGACTGGAAGAAATCCTACAGCCTGACCCCCAGGATGTCCCCTCACTCTCACTTCCTGACTAGGATGGAAGGGCAATCTTCCATGTCACTTTTCCCAAGAAGATAATGGAGAAAAGGGAAGTGGAAACCTAACAGCGGACCTACTTCAGTGAATGCTGGCTTAGAAACCTTTAACATCCTGCAGTTGCCTGGGAAGAAGAGCCAACACTCTGTTAGCATGGCATTCAGGGCTCCCCTGCTTCTCTCCAGCAGTCGCCTCATTTCCCCTATCTCCACACACACATGCACACACACACTCGCATGCACATACACACATGGAAACATGCACATTCCCACACTTGCCAGGGCTTTGCTCGTGCCACTCCCTCTGCCTGGAATGTCTTTCCCTCATTTCCATCTCCTGAATTTCTTTCTCTCTGCATAGTCGTCTTCCCAGAAGCCTTTTGAAAAGCTACTGCGTGAATAAAGCAAGAGACGGGTCTCTGTTTCAATCCAGGCCCCTCTCATTGATGGTTGTAAGACCTTGGGCAAGCTGGGCCATCCTTTGGACCACAACTTTCTCATTAGTAAATTCAGATTATGAATCAGATGCCTCAGGATTGAAGAAGAAAATGCATTTCTAATGTCTGTCATAAAGTAGTCAAATCGATTTCAGCAAATGCCAACAAACGTCAGGGGCCTCGTTCTTCCTGATATCAGTTCTCCAGTGGTTTTCTGGGTGATAATTTGCCTATATATTCATCATCTTCTGTCAAAGCCTCCTTTTGCATCTCTGGAGTCAAGGATAGTGCAACTGCCAAGAACAGCACCTCCGAATTTAGAAGGAGTTTGGTTGCATCCTAGGTATGACATCTCCTAGCTGTGTGATCTTGAACAAATTATTTCACCTCCCAGAACCTCGGTGTTCCCATGTGAGAAATGGGTTTAAATTTAATATTGGGAATGTTAAGTGGGTTAAGGTACTCAGAACAGGGCCTGACACAAGCTGGAAGGTTTGTTATTACTGCCTCATGGGGTTACAATGAAGATGGGGTTACGATGAATATCCTGAGTCCTGGCTGGAATGTAGGGAGCCCTCTATAAACATGAGTGGAATAATCTGGCATTTGGTAAGCACATCTAATGCCCCTCTCTCCAGCCCCTGGACAATTGTAGACGTCAATCTATTCCTTTTCAGACCAAAAAGGCCTGTTTTCTCCAATTCACTGGAGTCCCCGGATTCCTTTAGCCATTTCCTCACCCAGGTCCTAATCAGGACTCCTGGAGCCTAGTGGTGAGGTATTACATGGGCTGGCTCATTTGAAGCCAAGCAGAAACTCGCTGGAGGATATCCACCAGGCTTATTGCACTTTCTTCCCCATAAGGGAACCCTACAGTCCAGCCCAGCCCGCTCCTCTTATCGACCAGCTAATGGGGTCACAAGATTCCACTCCACAGGAAGCTGCTTTAGTGATGGCATGCCCAGAAAGAATGGTACTAGCAGGAAAAGGGAGGGGGGCAGGTGAGGGTATGACTGTGCATTGGAGTGACATATCCTATATGAAGTTGATTCATGCCGGAGCAAATCTGGGCAGGGACCAGCTGATTCCGGCACTGAAGTTATTGCTCTGCCAGTTTAATATTTCGCCATCTGCTAACTGAAGGCTCCGCTGCCTGCTGGGTCCTATAAAGACTTTTATTTATTATATTACACATGGCAACATCTGCCACAGGATGAGGCTGTACTCAGCGCCCTAATTAAACAAACATGCACTCCTGCAATGGCAGAGGGCTGGGGCCCACCGTGAATTGGCAGAAGGGTAGCGGGTAGTTAAAACTTGGAGAGTCTTGGCCGGGGGAGTTTTCCTGAGAAAAGGCAGTGTGTGGGGCACTTGGCTCCCCTCCTGATGTCATGAAACACATACAGCTGATTAAAAGTAGGCTGAAAATAATCACTTTATAAAACAAGCTCACTCCCAAACAGAACTTGAATTTTAAGACTTGGGGTAGCCAGTGGTGGGAATTCCTGGTCTGCTTCTCCCACTCTCTCACGGGATCCCCTGCCACTTTACTTGTCTGTCTTTTGCGCATGCACAGAGATGCTAGATGTCCTTGCTAACACAAAGAGCCCTAGAGATGAAGAAAAAGAGTTCTGGAAGTCCCATTCATTTTACAATTCATTCACTCAATAAATAAATACTGATGCTAGTAGGTGAGGTGGCATATGAGTTGGACTACATCTCTGCCTTCATAAAAAACACATTTGACTGGAGTCTTCAAATGGACAAGCAAATAGAAAAGGTGATCACAGGCTGTCATGTGTGAGAGAGTGCAAGACTGGGCTGGTATGTGACTGCATTCATTTTCTATTGCAGCTGCAACAGGTCACCACACAGTGAGTGGCTGAAAAGCACACACATTCGTTACCTTACAGTTCTGTAGCTCAGAAGTCTGACATGGTCACGGAGGGTTAAAATTAAGGCATTGGCAGGCCTATGTTCCTTCTGGAATCTCCAGGAGAGAATTGATCACCTGCCTTTCTCAGTCTCTGAAGACCACCCGCATTCCTTGGCTCACAGCTCCTCCTCCACCTTTGAAGGCAGCAGCACAGCATCTCTCTGCCCTGCTTCCACTTCTTTCTCTGACTCTTGTGATTACAGTCACCCCTCCCAGGTGTTCCAGAACACTCTTTCTCGTTCAGGGAGATCAGTAATCTTGATTCCATCTTCAATCTTAACTCACCTTTGCCAGGCACCGTAACATGGTCACAGGTGTAGGGATTCAGCTGTGGACCTCTGTAAGGAGTTGGTATTCTGCCCTTCACAATGGGCAAGGGGCTGTTTTAGATACAGTGGCCTCAGGAGGGCTTCTCTGAGATGCCACAGTGAAACAAGGTTGCGAGCAGAAAGAAAGGGAAGTTCAAAGACCCAGAGGCAGGAAAGAACTTGGGGTGGTCACAGTACAAAAGGTACGGACAAGGGAAGGTGGTCCAAGGGAAGCCGACAAAAAAAAATTGGGTCAGATTACATCGAGTCTTACATGCCTTTCCGAGGCAGCCTGGTGCAATGATTAAAAGGCCAGACATGGGAAGGGGACATACTTTCACTAAGCACCTAATGTTTAACCAACTTTGTGCCAGGACCTTTAGATATATTACCTTGGTTAATTCCTATAACAAGCACATAAAATATGCTTTGCAATTCCCGTCTTTCAGATGAGGAAGTAGTGACTTGTATAGCTATGTGGTAGAGACAGGATGTGAAGTATCTGGCTGCAAAGCCCATACTCGCCCACCACTCTAGGCAGCTCTCCACATGAGGTTGCCTTCTGTGCATTTGTGATTACAATGCCAGGACACTCTGTCTCTTCTTCCGCCTTTCATGAGACAGACAGGCTTCAGTACACAAAAATAACATGCAGTCAAGTATCCCACTTGTGCTTTGCTTGTTTCTGCTTTATGTAGAGAAGTACATAAAGTTCCTCTTTTGTGACCTGAAAAGGTTGGCTCAATGGGGAGATAGAGATGACACGTTCTCCAATCGCACCAGGGAGGATGTGTATGAGGACAGTGGCTGAGTTGCTAGAACAAGAGACCCCAAAACAAAACGGCTCAAATAAGATAGGGGGTCTATTTCTCTTTCACATATTAGTCCAGAGGTAAATAGAATGGGCCTGTCATGGTTCTTCTTTCTGATTGCCTTTCTTTCTTCCAGACTGTTACCTCATCCTCCTGGCATAACGAAGCAGGCTGACCAGATCCCTCATCAAATTCCAGCCTATAGGAGTATGAAGGAGAGGATGGAATGCACACATTTTCCTTTAAATGACAACCTGAACTTGCACGCATCACTTCTGCTTACCTCTCCTCAGTTGAAAGTTGGTTGCATGCCCACACATAGCTGTGAGAGAAGTTGGGAAATGTACTCTGTAGCTGAATGGTCACATACTCAGCTCCAGCTTGGGAGGTTCTATTACTAACAGGAATAAGGAGAAAATAAATGCTACAAAGGATGACTTCCCTTTTTGTTGAGCTAAGGTTTAGTCCTTCCTTTCCTTTCCCACTACATATTGTTTTGGGTTTGTGGTATGTGTTTTTAAGGTTTTAAAAACAGTAAATCTCTATTTTCCAGAAGAGGAAACCCAATTAATTTTATTTTTTTATTTCAGAGACTTAAATAATACATGAACAAGCCCTGAGTTGACCTTCCTAAGCCTCTGTGCCTGGAAAAGCCACAGGAGTTATGGGCCCCATGTTGGATGGATCTGATGCACAAACCTGATCTGGAACGGGCCCTCTTGAGGGGAGAGTCTCTGGAACAGAATGCTCTATGTATTAAAAAAAGAAAAAAAGGGAAAAAAAAAGAAAAAAACCTTGGTACAAAGAGCTGTAGCTGGGGGAGCACAATGCGTGAAGTATGGACCCTGAGGGAGGGGGCGGTTACTCTAGGAGTTATCAGGCTGCATTGAAACATAACGAATGTTAAACAGCGCCATCTGTGGCAGAAAGGGACATAGTAGGCCAACAAATACCAGAGCTTTTCCCTAGTGGGAGTACAAGAGGTAAAGACCTCTTTTCCTAACTACGTAAGAATCTTAGTCTTAGAGTAAAAGTTTGCAGTTTCAAACCAGTGAGTATGATGTTAACTGGGGCCTTGTCCTCGAACCCTGGAATTCTTGCATGAACACCATAAGAGGAAGGCCCCAAGAAGGCAGTACAGAACTCCTGGCCAACCCAGAAAATAGGAACCCAAGCAATTTTTATTTAGTTTGGGAAATAAGTAAATAAAACATATGACAGTACTTGTTCTTGTGGTGTTTATGGAAATGCTTGTTCTGCCAACAAAGAGATGGAAATAAGTTCCCTGAAGATTTCTTTAGATATGATGCAGAAATGACATGCATCAATAAGATGTCAGGAGGAACCAAGATGGAGGCATAGGTAAACACCTATATTGCTGCCCTGCCCAACAATTTCAAAACTACAACTAAGGGACAGAATGAACATTATTCAGAACCACCAGAAAGCTGGCTGAGTAGAAATTCCACAAATAGAAGGAAAGATAAAGGGACACTGTGACTCAGAGGAGCTGCAGAGGGCAGAGTTGCTGAGATCTGCAGAGAAGGAGGTTCGGAGCTGCGCACAAGTGGAAGGAGCGGGCGGCTGGATACCCAGTTGGTTTTCTCCAACAAGGAGGGAGACAGAGGTGTCACATTGCACTGACCCCCCAGTTCCGGGCAAGTCTCGGGTAACCCAGACTCATATGGCATGAAACTGGCCCTTGAGGAGGAAGCACACTGAGATTTGGGAGCTGCAGAGGTACAAGAGCTAACTGAGAGGATGCGTGGCTGGCTCTCTCATTCAGGAGGGGGGAAAAAACCCACTAGACTGCATTGCTTTCCAGATGATCTGGGTGAGAATTTGGGTGTATAGACACTCATTTGGAAAGAAACTAAATTGTCTGGCAGTGGTCAGAGCTCGGGGGCAGCTTTCTCTCCATTGCCATGGGGCACAGAGACCCAGGTGCTGGAAATCAAGGCTGTCTGCTCAGCCCAGAGACTCCACCCCACCCAAGCTGAGCACAGCAGCTCTACCAGCATAAACACAGCTGATTCTCACAGCCAATTGGCCTGGAGGTGAAACACTCTCAGTGAAACCAATAACAATCTAGGCTTAACTACAACAAGATTGTGCACACAGTACACAAAGGGGTGCACCAAGACTATCTACCTCAGGTAACTAGGGAGGCTGAGCCACTGTCCCCTAAAGGACACATACCATACAAAGCTACGCGACCAACTTAGGGAAGTAGCCAAAATGCAGAGAAAAGCTAAAAAATCACATTTGAAAGAAATTAAGGGAAAAAAATGACTGGACATAGAGTTTAAAACCACGGTTATAAGGTTTTTCAAGAGGTTCCTAGAAAAGGCTGATAAATTTAATGCGACTCTCGAGGATATGAGGAAGATCCTTGAGGATATGAGTGAGACCCTCAAAGATATGAAAAAGGACCAACTAGAAATTAAGCATACACTAACTGAAATAAAAAATATTATACAGAGACCTAAAAGCAGTCTTGAGGACCGCAAGAATCAAGTAAAAGATTTGAAATACAAAGAAGCAAAATCCACTCAGCTGGAAAAGCAAGAAGCAAAAGAATCCAAAAAATTGAAGATAGTTTAAGGGGCCTCTGGGACAACCTCAAGCATACCAACATCTGAATTATGGGAGTGCCAGAAAAAGAGAGAGAGCAAGACAATGAAAACCTATTTGAAGAAATAGTGACTGAAAACTTCCCCCACCTGGTGAAAGAAATAGGCTTAAAAGTCCAGGAAGCACACAGAACCCCAAACAATAGGAATCCAAAGAGGACCACACCAACACACATCATAATTAAAATGCCAAGAGCAAAAGACAAAGAGAGAATATTAAAAGCAGCAAGAGAAAAACAGTTAGTCACCTACAAGGGAGCACCCATACGATTGTCAGCTGACTTCTCAACAGAAACTATACAGGCCAGATGGGAGTGGCAAGAAATATTCAAAGTGATGAAGAACAAGAACCTACAACCAAGATTACTCTACCCAGCAAAGCTATCATTCAAAATTGAAGATGAGATAAAGTGCTTCGCAGATAAGAAAAAGCTAAAGGAGTTCATCACCACCAAACCAGTATTATATGAAATTCTGAAAGGTATTCTTTAAGAAGAGGAAGAAGAAGAAAAAGGTAAAAATAAAAATTATGAATAACAAATACACATCTATCAACAAATGAATCTAAAAATCAAGTGAATTAAAAATCTGATGAACAGAATAAACTGGTGAATATAATAGAATCAGGGGCATAGAAAGGGAATGGACTGACAATTCTTGGGGAGAAAGGGGGAAGGAGGTGCAGGAAGAGACTGGACAAAAATTGTACACCTATCGATGAGGACAGTGGGGGGGGGGGAGGTAAGGGTAGAAGGTGGGATGGGTACCAGCTGGAGGAGAGCTATGGAGGAAAAAACAGAAACATTGTAGTTAATAATCTGAACAATAAAGATTTATTAAATTTTTAAAAAGTTTTTAATAGAAAAATAATAAATAAATAAATAAAAGCATGGGTGGGGTGTGTAAAAGCCTAGTTGGAGGCATGAGGAAGAAAAGAGGAGTGAGCCTCAGCAACCTGGCAAGAGAGCCCTGGAACTAGGGGAAAGGATGGGAAATTCCCTCTTTGAGGACAGAATATTAAATTTCTGTAAAAAGAAAAAAATAAGATGTCAAAGATGTGGCTTATAAGAGTACAGAGAAATTCATGCATACCCAGGGTGAGCCACTGAAAGCACTCCAAGTACAAGCTCTGAACAAAATCCCACCTAAATGATTGCTTGCCTGAGATCTGTGGAGGACCAGGCCAGGCCCTGTGAGGAAAAAACTTTCGATGAATCTTTGGAGCACATATTAACAACAGCAATTCCATGATCCATAAGCTTGTGGCTTATTCTCCACAAATGCCTACTCAAATGCTTCATTTGTGAAATGGAATGAAAAGTCTAATAGCGTGTCTAAATTGAGAGTTAGAACAAATGGAAAGGAGCAAGAACCTAAGATCAAGGATGGTGTGTCCCTGATGAGGCAGCAGGTGAGGTTCCTGCTGGAGGGAGGAAGGGGTCCTGATGGGTAAGGCTGTGTACCAGTGCAGGACAATGGGAGCAGTCCCTACCTCATGGAGCCTTTACCTCATCAGTAAGTGGGTTTCAAGGTCATTGGGAAGGTTAGAAACAGCGTTAATAGAGTATCCAGGACAGTGTGTGGCAAAGAAAAAAAAAAGTGATTATTGTTAAAGTAAGAACCAATTAGTGTCTATGGCAATGCAGGGCATAGGAAATTTGGATTTCCACATTAGGTCAGTTTTCTTCAAAAAAGACAAAGCACTCTCTTGGCTTCATGCAGAAGCCAATGCAAATCCTCTCTGCTGGAAAGAATCTCCTACTTAGGCCCTCAGCATTCCCATAGATGAGACCTCTATCAGCGCACATCAAAACTCTACAAACTCATTAGGAAATAAGCCACCCTGAGTGAGAATCAGCAGAAATAATAAACAGACTTTTATCCTCACGGACTTCAGATACCAAAACATAGAAACAACCACCCTTACTGGTTAGCACAGTTGGTTAGAGTGTCATCCCAATAGGCCAAGGTTATGGGATCGATCCCCAGTCGGGGCACACAGAAGAATCAACCAGTGAATGCATAAATAAGTGGAATAATCTCTTTCTCTCTTCTTCCTCTCCAAAATCAATAAAATAAACGAATTTATAAGCTAGAAACAGCCAGATATATGCATACATAATATAAAATAATTGTGATTAAAATACTTTAAAAAAATATGAAATTAGAAGAACAAGAAGGTAATCAAAGAATATCAAAATGATCAGGTGTCATTAAAATAGAATCAAATAAAAATTTTAGGAATAGAATATATAATTGTTGAAGTTATAAACTCAATAGAGATTTTTTTAAAATAGCAGAAAAGATAATTAAAACTTAAAGATATATCAGAAAAAATTTTATTTAGAAGGTAACACAAGCCAGCTGGCATGACTCAGTGGTTTATCATTGACCTATGCTGGTCAGGCCATAGGCCCTGGTGGCGGGCTGAAATAAAATATTAAATGATTCAGCAATTTCACTTTAGAAAGTAACACAAATGGAAGATGAAAACTCTCCAAGAGAGTTTAACCTATTAACTATTTAATAGAGAGGTTAAACTATCTATTAAAGCTAGGTTCCATAGAAGTGTCTCTACAAAGGATAGAAAGAGACAGACTAGTATACGTCTAATTTGAGTCCCAGGGGGAAAAATAGAAAGAGTTGATGAGAGGCAGTATTTAAAGTAACAGAGCATGAGAATTTTCCAGAAATGGAAATATATAAAAAATTTTAAATATAAAAAACACAAGATACATAAGCAAGATTATTAAAAAGAAACCCATACCTAGACATATTGCAATGAAACCACAGAATATCAAAAACAGGGCAAAAACTGAACACATAGAGTGAATAATACATCCTATCTAATAAAAGAGTAATTTGCAGATTGACCATCACTCCAACACACAAGATGGCTGCCCCCATGTGGTCAAAGGTCCTGCCCACATGTGGACACAAGATGGCCACCACAAGATGGCCACCAGGCGAGAGTCATTGGGAGGTTCCAGGCCTGCAAGGGAGGGCAGTTAGGGGTGACCAGGCTGCCAGAGGAGGGAAGTTGAGGGCAAACAGGCTGGCAGGGGAGCAGTTAGACATCAATTAGGCTGGCAGGGTAGTGGTTAGGGAGTAATCAGGCTGGCAGGCAAAAGTGGTTAGGGGCAATCAGGGAGGCAGGCAGGTGAGCCGTTTGGAGCCAGCAGTCCTGGATTGTGAGAAGGATATCCAACTGCCCATTTAGGCCCGATCCTATTGGGATCGGGCCTAAAGGGGCAGTCAGACATCCCTTGAGGCATCCCAGATTGGAGAGGGTACAGGCTGGGCCAAGGGACACCCCTCTCCTGCCCCTGTGCATGAATTTCATGCACCGGGTCTCTAATCCTATCTAATAAAATAGTAATATGCAAATTAACCATACCTCCTATCAAACCATGCCCACCAGCCAATCAGAAGCAAATTATGCAAATAAGTCCCAACCAAGATGGCTGAGCCACTGAGATCAGGAGGGAGGCTTGGGTTTCCCTGGCAACAGAGGAAGCCAAGCTTTCCGCCTGCCATTGCCCACCTAGAAGATACATAATCCCAACAGAAATGGCAGCAGCCACGAGCTGGAGTGAGAAGAGGCTAGGGTTGCACAGATGATGGAGGAAGCTAATCTTCTGCAGCTCTGGCCAGCCTAGGTCTCCACTCTAGGCTACAATGTTTCAATTATATTGCAGCAATGGAGCCAGCAGAAGGCTTGGCTCCACTCCAGGCTACAAAGTTTCAATTGTAGAACATAAATTAATCCCCTATCCCAGTGCCTCCACTTGGGTCACTAAGGGGCATGGCCGGCCTGCAAACCACCACAGGCCCCTAACCAGGCTGCCCCTGATCTGGGACACCCTTCAGGGCAAACCAGCTGGCCCCCACCCATGCATCAGGCCTCTATCCTATCTAATAAAAGAGTAATACACAGATTGACCATCACTCCAACACACATGTGGTCAAAGATCCTGCCCCCATGTGGACACAAGATGGCCTCCACAAGATGGCCAGTAGGGGAGGGCCATTGGGAGGTTCCAGGCCTCCAAGACAGGGCAATTGTGGGTGATCAGGCCAGCAGGAGAGGACAGTTAAGAGGAACCAGGCCTGCAAGGAAGGGCAGTTGGGGGTGATCAAGCCTGCAGGGGAGGGCAGTTAGGGGTGATCAGGCCAGCAGAGGAGGGAAGTTGGGGGCAAACAGGCTGGCAGGGGAATAGTTAGACACCAATTAAACTGGCAGGGGAGTGGTCAGTGGGTGATCAGGCTGGCAGGCGGAAGTGGTTAGGGACAATCAGGGAGGCAGACAGGTGAGCAGTTTGGAGCTAGCAGTCCTGGATTGTGAGAGGGATGTCTGACTGCCCGTTTAGGCCCGACCCTACTGGAATTGGGCCTAAACGGGCAGTTGGACATACCTCGAGGGGTCCCATATTGGAGAGGGTGCAGGCTGGGCTAAGGGACACACATCCCCAAGCACAAATTTTGTGCACCAGGCCTCTAATGTCTAATAAATTTGCTTTCATCAAAAAAAGGTAATGTTAACAGGATAGTGGATTTCTGTATAAGAATAGGATGGGGAGGGTCAGTGGGAGAGTAATCATGCCCACATAGATCCAGTAGTATTGTTGATTTTAGTGGATAAGGTAAGCCAGGGGTCAGCAACTCATTAGTCAACAGCGCGGCAAATCTGTGGCTCATGACCTTTAGTTTGCCGACCAAGGAGGTAAGCTATGGTTTCATGGATCCTCATTTTATTAATCTGCTTTATAACTTACATACCTTATCCATATTCTGTGCTTCAAATATTACATTGAAAATATACAAAAATAAACTAAACAGATGAGACAAGAGGAGGATAAGTTCCCTGAGGACAAGAGAAAAACCAAAGCGTTGCTGTGCCCCTCCCCACTTTATTGTGCACTGTGAACCCTCAACAGAGATTTGCTTGCTTTTCATCCAGAGAGTCTGCTCCCTTTAGTGAATTATAAAACGATGAAGAAAACCAAGGCTTCTCATAAACAAATGGTACTGGAGCAGAAGGGAGGCTAAATTATATGATTATAGTATTTAATATAGTATAATGGGCATGATCCAGGTAACAGTAACGGAAAAATAAGCCTGTTTTCCAGCCATCAATTACACTGTCTCTTGGCTTTGAGAAGGAAGCATGCCTGCAGCTACCCTGAGTTTCAGGTTGTTAGATCATGATGGATGATCCCATAAGGAACCAAACGAAATGAGTGGAATTCATTCATTTGCCTGGTGCTCCGGGAAGCCTTTCATTTCTGCAGTCCTGACTCCCTCCTCCCGTTGCCGAAGTGGTCCACACACACCACACAGACTCACGATGAAGTGGGAGAGAGAAGCAGGACCACAAAGCTAGCCAGCATCCCAGGTCTCACCACAACGGGTGGAAACTAAGTGTCTCTCACATGCTATCCAAAGGAACAGCAGGGCAGTTGGGGAGAGGAGGAGGACACACCTACACATCAATTTTGCACCTATGTGTCTGGGGGCAGATTATTTTCCCTGCATGTGACTCAGTTTTCTCCTATGGAAAACAGGGATAATAATGTGTAATTCAGGGGTTATCGAGAAGACATCTGCTTGCACCAATTCTAACACCTGGCAGGTGCCCTCAAAATATCCCTTTCCTTTTCTTAGTTCTTTCCACATCTTCACCTCTGATCCCCAACTTTAAATAAAGAAGAAAGTGCAATCAGAAGTGACAGAGAAAAAATGTTATTCAAGACTACTACCGACTGCAGCTGCTCCTGCCCCTAAGGAAGAGACGTTATTTCTCTCCAGACTAAATATATTTTCTTTAGCAAAATACTTTGACAGGCAGCTTTGGTTATGAAATGTGAGTCCCTTCCCCCACCTCCACCCTCCACCCCAGGGCACAGTTTAAAAGGAAACAGTGAAATAAAGAGGGAGCTAAAGAGCTCTGTATTAGAAAAATGAACAGAAGATGCTGGGGTTGGCGGATGGCCGAGAAATGGGGTGACAGGAGAAAACACATTGCAACAGAACCCCCATCTCTACCTGACAACCATCCGATCCTCTGGCCCAGCTTTATTTCTCTCATTATGAACTGCTGGCACCTTCGTACTGCGGAATCTACTTATTTGTTTATTGTCTGTCTCCCCCACTAGACTATAAGCTCCATGGGAAAGAACTGCTGTCCGTTTTGTTCACTGCTGTTTTCTCCGAGCCCAGAAGAGAGCCTGGAAAATAGGAGGTGTGCAATACAACTTTTCTTCAGTAAATGAGCAAGACATGACCTTCGGGAGATTTTGAAGCAGAACTGCCACAGCTGACCGGCAGATCAATGGGAATAAATGGCTATGTTTTATGTCTGCATATAGGGGTATGTTGTTGGTTTTTTGCATAGATTATTGTGGCAACGGCTGATTAATACAAGTAACAACACTGGTTGGGTTCAGATATGAGGAAAATCACATCAAAGGTGCAGCCTGAGGATTTGGACTCGGGCCAGCTTGGATTTCATCCTGTCATCTCTTAGCCTTGGTTTCCGCCTCCATAAGGACTAGAAGGAATCGAAGGACACCTTCCCCACGGATAACTGTAAGGGTTAAATCACCACTTTTTCTCAGAACAGGTACTCAATAAACGGTAACAATTCTGATGCTGGATGGGTTCCCTCAGTCTCCATGTGAGATTGGGCCTGCTAAGAAATCAACACATGATTTGGATCCTGTACAATGTGAAATTAAAGGTGCAGAATTGGTGATAATATTTTGGCCCAGTAAGTTAAAAATATATAATTAATTATAATATTCAAAGTTTACAGAGCCAAATGGTTATTCTTATTCACTAAAAATTGGTGTGACTTCCTTTTTAAAAAAGTAATAGGACTACATTCTATTAAGAACCATGAAATACTATAGGTATTTTAATCCAGCATCCACCTTCTAAAATCTATGCTAAAAAATTATCATAAAAATCACTTTATTTATTCAGATCTCTAATGAAGTGTAACGCACTCTATCTACTTCCAATACAGAAATAGAAAGTCACCAATGAATGCCATTCTTACCCAAAAAAGCAAGATAAGCTACAAAATCAGTTTTTTAAACCAAAATGAACTGGATTCCAGAAGGTATTCTTTTAGAGGAGAGAAGAAATTTACCACTGATTTTTATCCCTGGCAGAACCACCGAAGGAAGAACAGCTACAAATGAGATAAAAACTCCTTCCAAACTGGTAAGGGGCATTTGTAGTCTGGATGACAGATTAGAATCCCAAGGAGCCCCAGGCTCTACCACCTTTGAACACTGTCTCCCGGGTCTATACTAACATCTGGGGATGGTCATCCCACACTAGGGGTGAAAAAAGGAGAAGTGAGAGTTTCCCTGAAATACGTGGAGCCTCCAGTCGAGGTACAAGGCAGCTGTTTGTAGAATGAGAGAGTTGGGCAGGGCAGGAGAGCTGAGATAAGTCCACCGAAGCGTCTGAACAAGCAGGGCAGCAGTGTTGCTCCAGAGCATGAAGGCCTTCCCCAACAAAGCCTCGGAAGAGGGGAGCATGGACTTCATGGGGCAGAAATGCCCTCTTCAGAACACCCAGGGGCAGAGCATCAGAGCTAAAGAGAACTTAGGGTCGAGAAAGCAGGGAGCAAAGAGTTCTCCAGTGAGCCAAAAGGTGGGTATCCAAGTGTTGCAGTATGAGAAGTTCCTCACAGTCCCCAAAACTGGTGGCTCAGTTTGAAATAACAGGCAGTTTTCTGGAATCTCACCAGTGCTCAGACCCCAGGACCTGCTGAAGAGAAAGTTCTGATCCAGCTACTAGGATATTTGAGACCAGTGATAAGGTCAATGAGCCCAAAGCTGCAGCAAAGCCCAGCCTGAGGTCCAGGGCAGATGGGGCGCACCCAGCTCCCACTCTGGTGCCTGGCATAAGAGAAGGCGTACCCTCTAGTGGAAGTAAGTATTTTTTACGTGAGTCACGACAGTTTTTTATACAAAATGTCCAGCATACAACCAACCAAATATTAAAAGAAACATTAATAATTTTTTAAAAAGAAAAAAATTGTGGGACGCAGTTTAAACAGAAAATAATCAATAGAAACAGATTGAGAAATAACCCAGATGCTGAAATTATTAGACAAGCACTTTATAATAAAACTTGCTTTTAAAAATCTAATGGAAAAAAATCTAATGGAAATGATAGACAACATACATAGAAAGACAGTAAATTTCAGCCAAAAAATATTCAGGAAATGTTAAACATGTTAGATGGAAATCAAATGGAATAATTAGTAACAAAAAATATAACATTAGGCATCAATAATTTCTTAAATCAGCTTAAAAGCAAACTGGAAAATAAAAATTAAAAAAACAGAGAAACCTTTTGGTAAACTATAAGAAAGATCAATAGAGTATCTAAACTAGGTCACAAAGAGAAACAGTTATAAAAATAAATAAAACATGAATTATTAATGCCGAGAATGAAAATAAACATCACTACAGATCCTACAGATATTTAAAAAATATAAAGAAATATTAAAATGTCATTATATAACAGGAATTCAGAAACTTATACTAATTAAATGAAATCACAATTTACCAATCCTCAAGACAAAAAAAAAATAATAATAATCCTATGACTATTAAAGAAGTTAAACTTGTAATTTTAAAAAACTCACTAAGATAACTTCAAGCACATATAGTTCACGAGTAAATTCTACAAAATATTTAAGGGAGAAATAATGTATCTGAACAAACTCAGAAAGCAGAGGAGGGGGTATCGCTTCCTAACTTAATCTATACGGCCAGCAGAGCCCTGGTACGAAAGTCTGACAAAGGCGAGGGGGAGAGGGGGGAATAACAGGCCAATATCTCTCATGAACATATAGACACAAAGCTTCTAAACAAAATATTAGCAAATGGAATTCAGCAAAATATAAAAAAGACAATATATCATGGCCAGGTGGAGTTTATTCCAGTTTAACAGGAAAATCAATCGGTGTAATTTATCACACTAACAGAATAAAGAAGAAATCATTTGATCATCTCAAAATATGCAGAAAATGCATTTAACAAAAATCATCAGTCTTTCGTGATAAAAAACAATCAGTAAGCTAGGAATAGATTAGAACATCTTTACCATGATAAAGAAAATCTATGAAAAAGCTACTGTTAATAAAATAGTTAACAGTAAAACATTAAAACTTTTTCTCCTAAAATCAGGAACAAGGCAAGGCTGACCACTCTCATCACCTCTGTTTAATATTTACTGAAATTCCTAGCCAAGACATAAGGCAGGTAAAAGAAACAAAAGGCATAAATTTCACAAAGAAGCAAATTATTACTTACATAAATATTTATTTAAAACCTGGAAGCAAAACTAATTCCCCAAAATAATGCATCCTTTGAATAAATTTTGTCCAATCCGTTCATTATTTTGTAGTCATTTAGAATGAGAGTCTAAAAAAAGTGCTAATCAAATGAGAAAATGTTTGCTAAAACCAGATGTAAAAGAAATTCTAGGGGACTTCTGGGGAGATATGGACTTGTTATTGGATGATTTTAAAGAATTATGCTTAACTTTGTTAGAAATAATAGTGATATGTGGCTATAGAATATTTTAGATTTAAAAAATGCATTCTTAATAATTTAGGGCAAAGATTTTCAGCTCAGAACTACTGACATTTAGAACCAGGTAATTCTCTCTTGTCGGGTGATAGAGGGGCTTGTGCATTATAGGATGTTTAATGTTATACCTGGCTCTACCCAAGAGATGAACATTTCCCATGTGACAACCAAAAATGTTTCAGACATTGCCAAATATTTTCTAAAGGGATCAAAATCACCCTTAGTTGAGAACCACTGCTTTAGGGTTAAATGCCATTACATATATAATTTATTTTAAAACACTTCAGGAAAGAGAAAAAAATACAAAATAAATATAACAAATACTGATAATTCTAAATGATGAATATGTGGGTGCTCAAAAGTTTCATAATAAAAGTCACAATAACTACAATATGCCATAGGTAGTCAATGCAATACTTATAATTGTATATGCACTGGGATTCCAAATGTGTAAAATTGTTTACAGAAAAATATTTTTTAAAAAATACATTAAAACAGTTGTGGATGAGTTAGAGTGTGATTCATGGTTGATTTCCTTTCACAGATTTTAAAATATATAATTATATACTTTTTGATTGAAGAAATTGACAAATCTAAGAGTGCTAAAATGCAATATTATTAGTCATTTCTGATCTAATATTAGAAGAGAAATGGCAGTCAACACAGCAGAGACAGAAAACTTTCAGCTTTGGAACTCCCCTCTGGCTCCCTGCAAAGGAAGCCTCTCAAAGCAAATGGCTCTGACAGGCACACACCTGCCTAAGGACCTGGCTTTGTTCTTCCCTGGCTGGCTAATTGAGTAACTTCAAACAAGCATGCCTCCAGACTTCACAACATATTAGAGCCCTTTGTAAACAAAATTAGAGTTGGGAACATGCTTCCCCAGGCTGGTAAATAAGTGTAGGAATTTAGAGACCTGGCATCGTATGCTAGCATGGCTAAGTAAATATTACATTCTTCCACATTTACCAATAAAAGCTAAGGCTCAGCAAATGCCAAGAGCTTATCTCACTCTGCATCAGAGACCCCTCCAATCAAACTGTCCCTCCTAAAAGTGGCTTCTTTTTCTCCTTCCCTCTTCCCATTCTGTACATCAGGGGTGGTCACTGCTATCACTCTGGGCGGAGATTATTGCCTGGTTTCCACGACAATGAGGACAATAAAATCACTTAGGATTCTGTGGCAAACAGCCTCTTTCTCCAGAATTCATGCATTGATCCCTGTCTCCATCTAGCATGAGTGCCTCCTATGGTGCCAAGCATTTTTCTGATCAATCTCATTACAGTAGTGAGCAAAAGAAAAATCCCTGCTCTCACAGAACTTCCTTTTCATTGTGTTTTTATTCAAAATTTCCCCATGCTCTGAGAGTTGTGATGTTGGGCACCGTTTTTACCTACAGTGAAGTTGTCTAGGCTGTGTATCTACTGTTTGCATGTAACTAAAAATCTGATTTTGTACTCATCACACAGCGGAAGTCTGGACCATGTTGGAAGAAGCTAACCAGGAAGTACCCTTGAACCTTTCAGACAGGAAGTGAGGAAGCTGAGCTTGGGAACCTGGATGAGAAGGGAGCTGCCTGCTCTGGGGGTGAACACTCTGCCCACGGTGCCCTTTTCTCCCGGGTAACGCCTTATCCTGCACGCAAGGATGGTGAACAAAAAGTGGGATTGGAGGAGCCTCCTGAGACAGGCCGCCTCGGTTCAGATAAAAACCTCTGCCACTTACTAGCTGTGTTTCTCTGAACAGCGTACTCAGTGTCCCACCTCGACCATCCTCATCCATAAAGCGAGGATAACAAGAGTACTGCACACAGCTGCGGTGAGACGAGAGCAGCACATTCCGTGGGAAGCAGTAAACACAATGCCTATCACACAGTGAACAATGAATGTTAGCTATTCCACAGTCACCTAGTGTCTACCACATAAAGTACGATACCACAATGCTGGTTAGTTGTAATGCTGTAATGAGTCATTACAGTCTTAGTTACTCACCCGGAAACCTTTGTTACATATGAAGCAACCACTATGGGTCAGGCATCATGCTAACTGCTAAGTGCTCTCCTTTCATCTTTCCAGTAGCCCACGATGGACATATTATCACCTCCACATTACAGGTGAGAAAACTGAACTCAAGAGGAGTGAAGCATCCTGCCCCCATCCACACAGCCATGAGCAGCAGAGTCACTGTATGTCACTGAGAATTACAAATGCACTCATCCTCTGACTCAGCAATGCTACTTTCTGAAATTACCCTAACAGGCATACACTCAGCCATGCAAAATGACTCTGCAATGTTGATCGTTGCAATGTGGCTTGTAACACAGAGGATTGCAAGTAGTCTAAGTGCCCATCACTAAAATTCTAGCAAATCGGATCCAGCAGTACATCAGAAAAATCATACACCATGACCAAGTAGGATTTATCCCAGGAATGCAAGGATGGTACAATATCCGCAAATCAATAAATGTGATACATCACATAAACAAATTGAGAGATAAAAATCACATAGTCATATCAATTGATGCAGTAAAAGCATTTGACAAAATCCAACACCCTTTCTTGATAAAAACTCGCAACAAGGTGGGAATAGAAGGATCATACCTCAACATAATGAAAGCTATATATGATAAACCCACAACAAACATCATACTCAATGGCCAAAAACTACAACCATTTCCCTTAAGAACAGAAACAAGACAGGGATGCCCACTCTCACCACTCCTGATCAACATAGTACTGGAAGTTTTAGCCACTGCAATTAGACAAAAAGAAAAAATAAAAGGCATCCAAATTGGAAAAGAAGAAGTAATGCTATCCTTATTTGCAGATGATGTGATATTGTACATAAAAAACCCAAAAGACTCCATAAAAAAACTAATAGACTTAATAAATGAGTTCAGCAACGTATCAGGATACAAAATTAACGCCAAGAAATCTACGGCATTTCTATACACCAATAGTGAACTTACAGAAAGAGAGACTAAAAAAGTAATCCAATTTACCATCACACCAAACAAAATAAGATACCTAGGAATAAACTTAACTAAGGAGATAAAAGACCTATTCATGGAAAACTACAGGACACTGAAAAAAGAGATAGAGGAAGACAGATGTAAGAACAGATGTAAGAACAGATGTAAACAGATGTAAGAACATACCATGTTCATGGATTGGGAGAATCAACATAATTAAAATGTCCATACTACCCAAAGCAATCTATAAATTTAATGCACTCCCTATTAAAATACCAACGGCATATTTCACAGACCTAGAAAGAACTCTCCAAAAATTCATCTGGAATAAAAAAAGACTCTGAATAGCCACACAATCCTGAGAAAGAAGCACAAAGTAGGTGGGATTTAAATACCAGATTTCAGGCTGTATTACAAAGCCACTGTTCTCAAAACAGCCTGGTACTGGCACAAGAACAGACATATAGACCAATGGAATAGAATAGAGAATCCAGATATCAACTCAAACCACTATGCTCAATTAATATTTGACAAAGGAGGCATGAACATACAATAGAGTCAAGACAGTGTCTTCAATAAATGGTGTTGGGAAAATTGGACAGATACATGCAAAAAAATGAAACTAGACCACTAACTTACACCATACACAAAAATAAACTTAAAATGGATACGGGACTTAAACATAAGACGTGAAACCATAAAAACACTAGAGGAATCCACAGGCAGAGAAATATCAGACATATACCGAAAGAACGTCTTCACTGATACTGCTCCTAGGGCAATGGGAGCTAAAGAGAAAATAAACAAATCATACTACATCAAAATAAAAAGCTTTTGTACAGCAAAAGAAACCATCAACAAAACAACAAGAAAACCCACTGTATGGGAGAACATATTTGCAAATGTTATCACTGATAAAGGTTTAATCTCAAGCATCTACAGGCAACTTATACAACTTAATAAAAGGAAGACAAATGATCCAATGAAAAAATGGGCAATGGACCTATATAGAATATTTTCTAAAGAAGACAAAAAGGAAGGCCCAGAGACATGAAAACCTGCTCAAAGTCACTAATTATCCAAGAGATGCAAATCAAAATGACAATGTGGTACCATCTCACACCTGTCAGAATGGCTTTCATCAACAAATCAATAAATGACAAGTGCTGGTGAGGATGCGGAGAAAAAGGAACCCTAGTGCACTGCTGGTGGGAATGCAGACTGATGCAGCCACTGTGGAGAACAGTATGGAGTTTCCCTCAAAAAACTAAAAACGGAGCTCCCATTTGACCCAGGGATCCCACTTCTAGGAATATATCCCAAGAAACTAGAAACACAAATTATAAAGGCTATATGCACCCCTATGTTCATAGCAGCACAATCTACCATAGCTAACATTTGGAAACAGCCTAAGTGCCCATCAGCAGATGAGTGGATTAAAAAATTGTGGTATATCTACACTGTGGAATACTATGCTGTGATAAAAAAGAAGGAACTCCTACCATTTGCAACAACTTGCATAGAGCTGGAGAGCATTATGCTACGTGAAGAAATTAGCCAGGCAGAGAAAGATAAATATCATATGATTTCACTCATTTGTGGAATATAATGAACGGCATAAACTGACGAACAAGAATGCATCCAGAGATTGCAAAATGTCCATCAGAATGTCATACATCAGGGTAAGTGCGGGGTGGCGGGAGTAAGGGGGAAAGTCAATATATTTGACCTCCTGAACTAAGGTAAGTAATTTGTGTTTTTACCACCCTGACAAAGTTTATATAAAGTTATTTTTAAAAATTGGCAGCTAGTTTGAAATCGAATTGACATGGCCTAGAGCTTGTCATCTCCTATGGACACCAGTCCTTAGGCTAGCCGCCCCCCCCCAACCCCCTCTGACACCATAATATCCTTACATGATATTATTCTACAATGTCATTATAATTTTTTATATTTGACAACAGCATATTGTACAACTATCCCAAAGAAACTTAAAAGCTAATTCTTTGAATGTTTGGCATCAATTTTAAAAAGGACAGGAAAGAAATTAATCCCTTTCAGAAGGAATTAAGACACTGGGAAGGCACTTGAGCATTCAAATTGGCCCCTCTTGCCCTTTTTGCCAAGAGGGACTCTCCTCTTACAATCCAAGTGCACACAGTTGTTCCTAAAATATTAACTAAAATTTCTATTAGTAGTTAATCTCGTTGTAAAATTGCCCAACATGCAAAGAACCTAAAGCAGTCATATTTTTATGCAAAAATTAAAAGTTACCAAGACTGCAATATAAAATTTCCAAAATCCCCCACTAATAAAAAAAATGGGAATAGTGGGGTAATATCATGTAAGGAAAAATATCCTGTAAGTAAATTAGATCTAGAAAATTTTTAATTCAGAAAATTTATTTCCATTTGTAATGCTAACAGCAGGACACCCATGAAAAACACACATGATGTCAAAATAAGCCAAAGGAAAATCATTTGGGCAAAAAATAAAAAGAATCCCAAGTCTAATTTACAGAAAAGATTTCTTTATTAACTTTTGATTGAGAATATGTTTATATACTTTCAGAAAACAACTCCAAGACCATATGGATTCCTGCAACAAAGAGGAACTGACATGTCTGTTCCAACCACGAAGACAGGCCAGAGATGGAAGACGCTGACGACACCTTGCCATGCTAGCAGTCAGCAGCTGTGCATCACTGCAGGTTGCCCAGGACCAAACCAGAGAGGGTGGGGCCTGCATTGCCACAATTTGTCCACCATCCAGATACCACTGCTGACATGTACACATAAGGAACTATTTGACATTGAAACTAGGACTCAGAACTGTTGGACATTGAAACTGAGACTCAAACATTTTTTTGTTCTTATATGTTTATTTCTAGTATGCAGATGCAACATTTTTTTAAAGAAAAGAAACGGGGGGGGATATAGATACAGAGGCAAAGAAGAATTGAACAGACTGTCAAACTATAGTGGGAAGGCAGGGGAGGGTGGGGAGCGGGGGCTGTAAGAGATCAACCAAAGGACTTGTATGTATGCATATAAGCATAACCAATGGATACAAGATACTGGTGGCGGGGAGGCAGGTGAGGGCATGTGCTGGGGGTAGGGGAGGCCGGAGGGAGGTCAATGGGAAGGGAAGAAAACATGTACTACTATTTGTAATACTTTAAACAATAAAAAATAAATAAAAATAAATAAATAAAATGAAAAAATAAAAGAGTGGAATAATTAAATAAATCACACTATGCTATATAATAAAAGCCTAACATGCAAATCAACCAAATGGCAGAACAACCGGTCACTATAATGAGCACTGACCACCAGGGGGCGGATGCTTAATGTAGGAACTGTCCCCAGCCCACAGGCCCTAGGCCAGCCAAGGCAGGTGCCCAAGGCCCCCCCAATCGCCCCGCCAAATCGCCCCACAGAGGGAAGTGACCAACAACGGCAGCACGGGGGTGGGAGGGGGCACAGCTAGCAAGTGGGTGGTGCCAAACCAGCCAAGGCATGTGCCAGCGGGGGTCCCCTGATCACCCTGACAATCACCTACCGGCCCTTATTGCTGGGCAGGCCTACGGACCCTACCTGTGAAGGAATTTTGTGCACTGGGCCTCTAGTCTCCAAATAATAGGAAAACATCCTATCTAATAAGAGTAATATGCAAATTTGACCATACCTTCACTACACTACCAGCCAATCAGGAGCAGGGAACAGGGCCAAGTGGTGCAAGACGAAGGGCAGCAGCGCGAGACAGGGCTCTGTGGAAGAATGGAACAGGCACCACTGGCTGGCTGGGACTGCCAGTGCAGTGTCTGCTCCCCAGGCGGGGGCCCAGCAGAGTGTTGGCGGTGCAAGGGGCGGGGCAGCGGCGTGAGGGGTAGGGCCACCACGAGGGGTGGGGGCCCTTTCTGGCCCTGGGGTTAGGCCACATGCCCTGTGGTCCTGGGTGCTTGCAGCTGCCTGTGGCTGCGGCCAGCCTGAGTGAAGCTGGCCCAGGTCCTGGGTGCCTATAGCTGGCCAGAGGGAGGGAAGTCTGGGTCCCAGGTGTGGGGCAAGGCAGAGGCAGTTAGGAGCAATTAGGCCAGGAGGGGAGCACTTATGGGCAATCAGGGAGGCAGGCAGAGGTGGTTAGGGGTGATCAGGCAGACAGAGGTGGTTAGGGGCAATCATGCAGGCAGGCAGAGGGGTTAAGGGCGATCAGTCAGGCAGGCCAGTTAGCAGTTAGGAGCCAGTGTTCCTAGATTGCGAGAGGGATGTCCAATTGACAGTAGTCAGACATCTCTGACTGCCAGCAGTCTGACATCCCTAAAGGGGTCCCTAATTGGACACCAGTCCTTAGGCTAGCCGCCCCCCCCCAACCCCCTGTGACACCATAATATCCTTACATGATATTATTCTACAATGTCATTCATTATAGGCTGGGCTGAGGGAACCCCCACTCCGTGCACGAATTTCATGTACTGGGCCACTAGTGTAACTATAAGAATAGAAGAACTCTTTCTACAATGATTTGGAAAGAAAACAAGATACATTGTAATTTTTTAAAAGGCAAGATACAGAACTATCTCTGTGTATATTTGTATTTGCTTATATATGCCTGAAATTCTACAAAAATGAAGAAATCACTACAATGGCTGCCTGTAAAAAAAGGTGTCGGAAATAGGAGGGACACTTCCCACTGGATGCACTGACATCCTCTTTTTTTAAAAATGTTTTTTAATCATATCAATGAATTGCCCATTTTAGAAATGAAATAATTAGAAAACTGTTTGAAGAGGACCATATTGGGACTCAGAAATCTGAGTAACGTGGCAAAACTGGACAACGTACTTTATCTCTATCCGCCTCCCTTTCTCCATTAGTGAAGTCTCCAAGCCCTAAAATGCCATGGTTGCCTAACAACAGCATCACCATTGCTACCATTTCTTAAACGCTTGCTATGTGCCAGGCTCTATGGTAAGCCCTCGTTGAATCATCTCAAGCAACTCTATCAGGTAGGAACTATTGTTATCCCCATTTCACATATTAGGAAACTAAAGTCCAGACTGGAAAGTTAACTTGCCCAAGGTCACACAGCTAGTACATGGCCCCAGAGACCCAGAATTTGAATCCAAGTCTCTCTGGATCCAAGGCTTCTGTTTTGACTCTATGGTTTGCTGCCTCCATCCAAAGTGGCAATTTTCTTCCTTGCACTCCCTGCCCCTCCCACAAATCTGTCCACAAATTCCCTAGAGAGCATGTCCACATCCCCAGGCCTGGCCCTCACTCATTCCCAATCAGCCTTTATCCACGTAGCTTTGGAAATGAACTGTTACTAATGGCTAGTCATATGTCAGCCTAATGAATGGGATTCAGACTTCCATTAACATAATGACATTAGTGAGCTTCGAATTTGGTTACATGGCGTGGCACACAGCCTTGAGTGATTACCACCCCACACTCTTTCCCCCAAATTAAAGTCAGTTTATTCGTTTAAGGTCTTCGGCTGGGCCATCTTTATTAAGCTCACACTGTCTATTTGGGAATGGAATTTGGAGGGGGCTGTTTGTTTAAACAATGTTTGGGCTGCTCCCTTGATTAATAAAGTAGTAAACACAGCCAGAAGCAGCTTCTGGACCACGCATGGAAGCCGAGAATATAAGTCAAAGAATAATTCTGTGGGAGCTTGGGTTTTGTTTGGTTGGTTTTTAAAATTCTTTTTCCAAAGGATGAAAACAATAAGAAAGAAGCTCTTTGAGCTCCAGGAACTCCAATTATGCTGACATTTCTGCAGCAGAAGTACACCGGGATCCATTCTGCAGGCACCCAGTGAACTAGGTAATCAGATTTCCTTGGATAATTTGCTCCAAAGGTCAGCTGCCTTGAAAGAACCCAGCGCCTCGTTATCGGTGAAGCAGGCTGCACACGGGTGGGATTTGGAGCTCAGCCTTCATGGCAAGGAAGTAAATCTGGAATGTTTTTTAGCACAGAACATGCTGCCTTGGCCTTGCCAAAGCGTCAGCCAACTTTGTGATGAGCCTACAGATAAGATTACCTGCAGAGAAAGCAGCTGAATTGTGTGAGGTTTCTGGCCCCAAAAAGGGTCTCCCCTGTGTTCCAGGGCACCAAGGACTGGCTTGTCTGAAATGTTCATGCCATGGTGAATTTCGGGGAGCCTTTCATCGATGTGAGAGTTGGGTGGCCAGACCTTGATTAAAACCACAAAGTCCATTCTAAAAAATACCAGTTTAGGATTCCCCAGGACTACCAAGATTGGGAAGGGAAGAAAGACTGAGAAATGGTCACAGACGAGAGGAGACAAGGGGACATGAGACTAAATGCCTTGCGGTGAAATCAAAATAAAACCTGCAATTTCATTAACCGTCAGATTCTAATGTTGGTGTCTCGGTTGTGACAAATGTACCATGGTAACGAAAGATGATAGCATTATGGGAACTCTGCATTGTCACTGCAACTTCTCTACAAATCTAAAATTATTTAAAAATTTAAAAAATATTAAAAAACATATACTGTAAAAAACACTGCACTGTGTATTGTGTGTGTGTGTGTGTGTATTGAAAATAATTGAGTTTACCCTATAATCAATTTAAGTAGCAGTCTAAAAACAAAATGAGCCATTAAGTCCAAACAGGAGGGCAGAGCCAGTCCTGAAACATTTTTTTAAATCTCTTTTAAAATCACATCAAAAACATAAATAAGCAACAAAAAGTAAACTAAAACTAAGAGTGCAATGGATGTTCACCCTCTACCAACCAGGAACCTGACAAAAGAAATGGATTTCTCTGTTTGCTGGCCACTCCTACCGAGCCCCTTTGCCCAGAGGGATTCCCTCATAACAACCCCAGACCCAACTCTCACCCCTGATCCTCTTCTTCCCATGACCCACTTCATGGGAAGAATCGATGGAGGCACCCTTGTGCCCAAACAAGTCAACTGTGACCACATCCTGGCCTGGAGGGACCATGGAAAGCTCATTGGAGTAGTGTCTGAGCTCAGTCTTGAAGGAGGGGCAGGAGGAAGTTGGGTGAAGAAAGAGAAGAGGACCAGGGAGGGAGCACAATGTTTGCCAAGGCACCATGCAGAGAAGTGGACACCAGGCGGGAGGAATTAGGAAGGCTGAGTTAGTCCATTCACACTGCTATAGGCTGGATGGCTGAAACAACAAACATCAATTTCTCACAGTTCTAGAGGCTGGGGAGTCCAAGATCAAGGTGCCAATGGACCCAGTGTCTGGTGAGGACCCACTTCCTCCTCTGCAGATGGCATCTTCTCACTGCGCCCTCGAGTAGCGGAGAGGGTGAGAGAGTTCTCCGGGGCCTCTTTTATCAGGGCCCTCACCCCATTCACGAGGGCTTCCCCCCATGACCTAATCACCACCTAAAGGCCCTATACAGTAAGGATTCGGCTTCAACATATGAATTTTAGAAGGACACAACCATTCAGTCCACAGAAAAGGTTTTGTATGCTAAGGAATTTCACTTCATCCGGAAGGCCATGGGGAGTTTTAACTAAGGGAATGAAATGGCAACATTAGCATTTTAGAAAGAGTCTGCAGATGAAACAAGAATGGCGGATGGAAGGTAAGGCTGTACCCAGGAAAGCCGGATGCCCTGCCCAGAGGCACTGGGATGGGAAGATTTCTCCAAGGCTGCTGTTGGGGCACTGCAGAGAACAGGGGTTCGTGCCACACTGATAACTGAGGTTACTGTTTCTCCCATAGCTTTGAAGCTCAACACCCATTCCCACTCGAGCCGCAAGATATCGTCTGCCATCCCTGCCCAGCCTGCACCACGCACCTTTGTGGCCAACGTCTCTGGCCCTGTGTTATGCTGTATCTTAAATCATCAACATAAAGATCTCCGTTTCTTGCAAAAACAAAAACAAAAACAAACAAGGGAGTTGTATATGCTTAATAATATTAGTAGTGGTACTGTGGTATGAGCACCAACCATAGGTAGGCATCATGCTAGACTTTAACCTGCAAAGGATGGTGTAATTATCCCCATTGCACAGATGGGAAAACTGAGACTCTGCCTACATAAAAATAACCACGTCGTGCAGCTCTGCATGAGGGCAGATGGGATTTGAATCCAAGAAAGCCCGATTCCAATCACCTTTTCCAGGGCACCTCACTCTCTCACTTGCAATTTCTCTCTGCTCATTTATTACAAGTTTCCCTCTCCATCGGGATCTAACAACAAGACCAGATGGCCACATGAGAATAGCATCTGACAGGCCCAGATGTTAAAATGCCCGGTCTTCCCTGACTGATCCCTGACATTCAAACACTGCAGCCTTGGAGTGGCTGGCTGAGCAGCAAGGACAGTAGTTCCAAATGTCTTTTGTAATGGATCAGCGACACAAGGTTGGTCTGCCATCTGATATCAAATAATGGCTGCCTCTTCCTTGTTCCTAAGAGGGGGAAAAACTACACGGATGGATGGATGGACAAACAGACAGATGAACATGCATTTACAAGAACAGAATAGTTCTAAAAGAGAATATGGGAAACTATCTATAGTAGTTGTCATTCCTAGGAGGAGACACAGTGGCTGGGACGAGGGTGGGAGTGGGTACTACCTTTTACTGTACAATCTTTGGTATCTTTCAAATTTTGAGCTATCTGTGAAATACCTATGCTAAGATATATAGCAATATAAAAACAATTTTAAACAACCTGTTCGATATATACGTGAATGGGTGGGTGGGAGAATGAATAAATCCTAAAAATGTTTTTTAAGTGTCTTAATGTTTTTTAAGTCTGTCTGTCTGTCTGTCTGTCTGTCTCTCTCCTCCTCTCCCCCCTCCCCCCCCCCCCCCCCCCCCCCCCCCCCGCTCCCCAGCGTGCCTGCCCTTTTCCTTTCCTCAGGGTGGCCCCCTCTCTGTGGAGCACACCCAAGTCTTCCCCGGGGCGTGTATATCCTTGCTTGCTTTCTCCTACCTTCCAAGGGCTCTTCTTTTGCCTCAGTATCTTGTTTCCTGAGCCAACACAGCCCAGCTAGCTCAAAACAAGAGGCGGGGGGGAGGGAGGGGGGATGTGTCTTTAAAAAAATAAGGTTTAACTGTTAAAAATTACGTTTTTTTTCCCAATGATTTTTATTTAATCTTGACACCAACTTCTACTTTTCTGTATAATTATCTAACATAAATTGGTATCCAACTTGGCATATGATCAATTACAAAATTTGGTTATTTTAAGTCAAATATGTCAATGAGGTTGTGGTGTTTTGCAAAGAGCATCTTGCCACCAAGGTTTTCCCCCCTCAAACCTACCCGAGGACCGCCCAGCATGAGGGGCAGCAGGGCTGAAGCCTGGGCACGGACCAACCAGCAGCCTTTATTTTAGCTGTGATTCTCCTCTCCCGCATCAAGCCCACCGGTATGCTGGGCCTCTGAACACCACCCCTGCTTCACCGGGGAGCATAGGAAGGGCAGTGAGTAATCCGCCCCTGTGGAGGGAAGATAATGACACAAATGAGTTCTCCAGCCCCCATCACCAGCATTTCCAGAAAAAAGTGAAGAGAACTGGCTTTTTAGCCATAAGTGATTTATTGCTTTCCTTCCGTTGGAATGGAAATGGAGCAGGATTGCTTCAAAGCTGGGAGTTTTAGCTACCCAAGGAGCTGATAACGTCCCACAAGACTTTATGGAGCTTCTACTGTGTTATCGTGGACGCCGGTCCTGCCCTCAAGAGAGTTATACTCTAATCCAAAATATAAAATATTCCAAAAAGTGGGGAAGAAGTATTTGGATGTCAAGGATGTAGGCCAAGTACCAAACTGCTTGCATGGATAGAGGATGATGACAGGTGTGTGACATGCTCCTTCCAAGTCCCCAGGTGTGGGGTGGAATTTCTGACTGTGGGCGAGGTGATAGGAGTATCAGAGCTATTTTAAATCACCTGTGTTACCTGTGAGGCACTAGTCACAGTTCTATTCCTCTGGGGCAGTTTGGAAATAACAAATTTCTCATCAAGAAAGAAAATGAAAACAAAGAAAAACCACGGCAGCGAGATGCCCCAATTGAGAGCAATGATCAATAGCGCCATCTTGTGGTCATCTCTGCCACCATGCCGTGAGCGGGAGTGTGTTTTGCCCTGCCCTTTGCCGGCAGTTTTACTCTTGTTTGGCTAGCTGAGTCTCAGCTAGCATTATAGAAGGAATCCCATAGGCTGGGACATTAACAAAAGGCACCTTACAGACTTGACCTGGGTCCTAAAGAAATAGATGTCAGGTTTCAAGGAGCAAGGAAGGCACTTGTGATGAAGGACACAGCATGCACAGTCTGGTGACTAGAAATGTCAGGTCCCATGAGACTGGAAAGCCAGCCTGGCTGGTGAGGACTCACTCTTCAGCTGTGGGTATGAGGCCTCGCTAGGGAGGTGTGGACTTTCTGGGAGAAGCAAGTCATCTACAGCTTCTCTGGGTACCTATCACCCCATGATGATGGGGGAGAACATTTGTTTCTCGTCAGAGCCCCACTTTCTCTGTGGCTTCCCTTGGAGTCTCCCGTTCCCCCTTATGACTGCCCCAGGGATCAGCACCACGCAAAGCCACATACCAGTACATGCATTATCTCATTCAAAACTCATCACCCTAACGGATGAGTTTTGAATGAGATACTGTTTCCTCCATCTGGCAGATCAAGAAAGTGAGGCTCAGAGAAGTTAAGTCAGTCTCCCAGGTGACTCGGCTACTCAGTAGCAGAGCTGGGATTTGAACCAAGTTCTCTGCCTGGCTCCCTCCAAAGTATGCTCTTGTTTTTCATTGGGATGTTCTACGTGCAGGCCTCCGCTATTTCTGTGACAAAGACAGCGTCACACATGAAACAGCTCAATCCAAAGCACGTTTGCTTACAACCCAAGTGGTTGCCAAACAGTCGGTCCATATAAGACTGAAGTTTCTCCTCCGGCCCTGCAGGTCTGGGCCTGGGACCCTCTTGGCACTTGGCCAGCAGACATGGCAAAAAAAAGGGGGTTGGGGGGCTGGGAGGCCTAGGATCCAAATCCCAGCTCTGCCCCTGATTAGCTCAAACAGAGCTTGTCCAAAACTGAGAAACTGACCTTTTCACCAAACCCCATTTCTCCAGTGCAGACTTCATCACTTCAACTGTCCTTCTCACTCACTTCTCTTCAGCCATGGATGGTCTTCCTTGTTCTTCCTTAAACACAGGAGGTTCTCACCTAAGGACCTTTGCACTGGCCAGTCCCTTGGCCCGGAAATGCTTTTTCCTCAGATAAACACACATGGCTGGCTCCCTCACCGCCTTGACCAAATATCCCCATCTCAATGAGGCCACACCCAACTGCATGCCCCCAAGCCCTTTCCAAGCTCCTTGTTTTCCATAGCAGCTGCCACTTTCTACAATACAATAGGACTTCCTTATTCACTGCAATTTTATCTTATTGTCTGCCTTCCTCCACTAGAATAAAAGTGCCCCGAGGAATGGCATAACCTAGGTAGTAAGGACACAGATACTCCCTATGAAACGATTTCAACTCTGCTGTATGTTTGAAGTTTTTCATAATAAAATGTTAGTGAAATATACCCAAAAGGCAGGAATTTGTCAGCTTTGTTTACTGCTGTATCTCCAGTGCCTGGAACAGAATCTGGCATATAGTAGGTACACAAGAAACATTAACAAATGAAGGAATTCGTGAATAAATAGTGTTGCTTTGGGCAAGTAATTTTATCTCTCAAACTCAGTGTGTCCACTGCAAAGTGGGCAAAACAGCAGCTACTTTCATTTATTCAACAAGCATTTGTTGGTCATCTGCTGCACACGTGGCACTGTGTTAGGCACCAGGGATACAGCTGTGAGTGAAATATACCAGGTCCTCCTCCTCACAGAGCTTACAGTTCAGTAAGGATTACAGACGGGTAAACATAATCACAGTTTATGACCGTCAACGCCATCCATGAAATCTCCTAATACATGTACATTTCAAAGTCAGTCTAGGGGGTTCTGGAAGGAACTCTGAGCTGAGTGGCATCTAAACTGAGAGCTAAAGGATATGGAGGAATTACATCAACCAATGTTCATCTCTTCCTTTTCCTTTATTCATAGAGCCCTGATATTATTTTTTTGTTTTGTTTCCTGAGGGTAACAATGAATCCCATTGAAAACCTTCCTCCACTAGCATTCCTTGCAGCTGAGGCTGGCCACCTGGCCTAGTGCTGGCCAGGGAGAGAGAAAGGCCTGTACCGTTAGCTCTGTGGCTCTTCTTCCTTCTTCAGTCCCACACTTGATGACGTGCCACCTGGAGCTGGTCAAGCAGTCATCCTGCAACCATGAGGATAGAAACTGCTGGACGAACAGAAGATGAAAGAGCTGGAGTCCCTCCTGGCATCTCTGATTCACTCTACCAGCCATGGCCTGTCTATCCCTGAGCTTATTATTGTTCAATCCAAATAAAACCTGGCCTACTCAAGCCACTTGAGTTTTCCAGTATGTATAGCCGTGGGCAATCCTGCTGTCCTAGGCAAGATATTAGTGAGGGTAACAGTATGAAAGTGAAGGCCCAAAGGAGCAAGTGAGCAAAGTCAATCCAAGCAACAGAAAGAAGTTCCGTGTGGCTGGGATGGGGTGGATAAAAAGAAGGGGGGGGCCCTCTCCAAGTGGCTCAGTTGGCTGGAGAGTCATCCTGTACAACGGAAGGTTGCAGGTTCAGGTTTGATTTCTGGTCAGAGCATTTATGGAAGGCAACCGAACGGTCTTTTCTGCCCCTCCCCCCTCTCCCCGCCCCCCCCCCCCCCCCCGTTCCCTTCCCCTCCCCTTCCTTCCTCTCTAAAAAAATCAATGACAATATATCCTTTGGTGAGGATTGAAAAAAGGAAGGTGGTGAGTGTTTGAGTGTTGAGGTTGCAAAAGCGAACGCGACCCCATGCAGTGGGGTTTTTTAATCTAATTAGAGAAGTCCTGAGGAGCCGTTGCAAGGAGTTTATTTATGGGAAGTGTGCACCCACAGAATGACAAGCATTGCATCATTTTTTGTTGACCCTTTTTATTGTGGTGTAAATGCCATCTAAAAAGCTGTGCATATTTAATAAATATGGCACTGAGGGTGGGAATAAGAATATACCCCTGAAACCTTCGCCACCACCAAGGCCTAAGCATGTCCATCCCCTCCCAAAGTTTGCTCCCTTCATTGCAGTTATTGTCATTCCATGTGGGGTAAGAATGCTTTACGTAAGACCAACCCTCTTAGCACATTTTAAGAGTACGATGCAGCACTGTGAGTGACAGGCACTACGCTGTGTAGACCTTCAAAACTTACCTTGCATAACTAAACTTTGTACGCTTTGACCACCAATTCCTCTTCTGCACAGAAAAGAAAATAATCAACAAAATGAAAAGACAGCCTGTGGTAGGGAAAAATATTTGCAAACCATGTTTCTGATAAGGGGTTGATATCCAAAATATATAAGGAACTCGTACAACTCCTTGTCAAAAATATAAATAACCCCATTTTTTTTAAATGGACAAGGAACCTCAACAATGTTCCAGAGGACATACAAATGGCCAGCAGGTATATGAAAAGGTGCTCAACATCAGTAATCACCAAAGAAATATAAATCAAAACCACAGACAGATATCAACTCAGACCTGTTAAGATAGCTATTATTAAAAAGGGGGGGGGGGGCAAGTGTTGGTGAAGACATGGGGGACGGGGACCTTTTGCACAGTGTTGGTGGCCATGTAAGTTGGGGCATCCACTGTGAGGGACAGTTTGGAGGTTCCTCGAAAAACTAAAACCACCACTGCCATCTGATCTAACCTGGGTACTTATCCAAAGGAATTGATATCGAAGAGCTACCTTCATTCTCATGTTCATTGCAGCATTATTCACAATAGTCAACAACCTAGAAGTCCATTGATGGATAAATGGATAAAGAAAATGTGGTAACACCCATACAATGGAACATTATTCAACCTTTAAAAGGAAGGAAATGCTGGCACCGGACCCCATGGATGAACCTGCAGAACATGAAACAGGTGAAATAAACCAGAAACTAGAAGGACAAATACAATATGACCTCACTTATAGGTGAGTGTTTTCTAACCTCTTACTCCACACAGTCTTCCAACACAATGGAGATGCATCACTTTTATTTGCAAGCCTGACCGAGACCACGGACAAGAGGAAATACAGCCTGAGGACACAGGGAAGAAAAACACTCCCGCAGGTGGACAGCCGGCCCGCTCTCTCCTCACCTGAGCCGCCAGGATTTATCCCCACACCGTGGCTCAGCCACAGCACCAGCCCCCCGCCCCTCTCTGACTGCCCGTGTTGCCAGTGACGTTCAAGCTCATTTCAGAGCACAGCAGAACTCTAGGGCAAGGGGCCTCCTGTGGCGGCCTCTTCCTTCCCTTCCTTGTCCCTGGGCTGTTTCCAGCAGACAGCAGCGAGCGCCTAAATGAGGGTTTGATCAATGGAGGCCAGGTTGATATTGATAAAGCGGCTGCGGTTTCTGCAAATCACCTGGTGCTCATAGATACTGAAGATTAATCTTTACAAAGACGGGGCAGAGGGGGAGAAAAAAACAAGTCGATTTAGTTTCCGATTATTACTTTCTCCAGAAAGCACCGAAGAGTCAAAAGTTTAACTGATGTACATTAGACAGGGAGACAAATCCAGAAATATCACCCAATTACCCAGTAGCTTCTAGAAGGTATTTTTCATGACGGCAGGTGGGTTTGCCTTTTCTAAATCGGGAAGGAGACGGGACGCCACTAAAAGGATGTTGACTTGGCCCAGTGCACAAGCACCAGCCTCCCTGGACAAACCTGAATATTTGTCCTCGCTCTACAATGTCCTTGAAATCACAACTCGCCCTGATTTCCCTGTCAGTTTTATTTTATACTGTATGTATCTTTAGAAATCACACTGACTGCTCCTTCCTGGAACAAGATAGTTTTGTTTTTGGTGTTTTGTTTTTTTACCACAGAGAAATAACAAATGAAAGTGCTTAGTCTCCCGAGGCCTCTGATTTCCCCTCGTGAGAGTGGGTACAGGCCAGGATGTGACGTAGCACAGCTCACAACCGTGACACTACTGGCGTTAGGGGCCAAACAATTCTCTGCCTCTGGGGAGGGCTGCTCTGTGCACTGTAGGATGCTTACTGGCATCTCTGACTCACCACCTCACCCCCGCCTCACCCCCTCCATTCCCCCCACCCCACCCCCGCCAACTAGATGCCAGTAGCATCTGCTCCTCCTTATTCTCACTTGTAACAACAAAAAACGTCTCCAGATACTGCCAAATGTCCCCTGGGTGGCAAAACTATTTTCCCATAGTAATGCTCAAATACATAGCATACATAAGAATTGGGAAAATGCCATTCAAAAAACCTTCCATATCGTACTCACATAAAGCAACAAATTCTGCAAGAGTCATAACCCCTTGATTTACATCCACGTCACAGTCAGAGAACCTGAGGCCGACTTTTTCAAAACATGGATCACAAAGCAATTTCCTGGGGTCAAGGACGGCTCCATGGTGTGCAGCCTACGTAGTCCCCTTATGCTTAGAGGGCCCCGCTCTGCGGCGGTTGTCTTGAAATTCCCAATAATTTTTTTTAACAAGAAGCCCTGCATTTTCATTTTGCTCTGGGCCCTGCAAATTATGTAGCCAGTTCTGCCTGGGTTGCTTATTTTAAACTCATGTTCCTGAATAAAATGGCTATTTCAAAAGAGATATCTGCAACCCCATGTTCACTGCAGCAATATTCACAGGAGGCAAGACATGGAAACAGCCTAAGTGTCCTTCTACAGATGAACAGGAATAGAAGACATGGCCCTGGCTAGTGTGAGCATTGTGCTGTGCACCAAAAGGTCACAGATTGATTCCCAGTCAGGTTGTGAGTTCAATCCTCCTTGGGCAGGGTAGAAGCAACCAATTGATGTTTCTCTCTCATATCAATCTCTCCTCTCTCTCTCTCTCTCTCTCTCTCTCTCTCTCTCTCTCTCTCTCTCTTTCACCAATAAAAGCATGTCCTCAGATAAGGATTAAAATTTAAAAAGAGAAAATATGGCTTATACATACAACGGATTATTATTCAACCACACACACACACCAAAAAAAGCAGTAGCAAGTCCTGACTGACTGGGTTGCGGGCTCAATCCCCATAGGGGGCATGCAGGAGGCAGCCAATCAGTGATTCTCATCATTGATATTTCTCTCTCTCCCTTCCTCTCCGAAATCAACCCTATATAATAAAGAGGTAATATGCAAATTGACCATCACTCCAACACACAAGATGGCCACACCATGTGATCAAAGATGGCTGCCCCCACATGGACACAAGATGGCCACCACAAGATGGCCAGCAGGGGAGGGCAGTTGTGGGTGATCAGTCCTGCAAGGGAGGGCAGTTGGGAAGGTCCAGGCCTGAAAGGGAGGGCAGTTGTGGGGGACCCAGGCCTGCAGGGGAGGGCAGTTGGGGGGACCACGCCTGCAGGATTATGCAGTTGGGGGCAACAAGGCCTGCAGGGGAGGGCAGTTAGGGATGACTGAGCAGTAGGGGAGGGCAGTTGGGAGCAACCAGGCCTGCAAGGGAGGGTAGCTAGGGGTGACCAGGCCAGGAGGGGAAGGCAGTTTTGGCAATCAGGCTGACAGGGGAGCAGTTAGGCAACAATAAGGCTGGCAGAGGAATTGTTAGAGGGTTATCAGGCTGGCAGACAGATGCAGTTAGGAGCAATAAGGCAGGCAGGTGAGCGGTTGGAAGCCAGAAGTCCTGGATTGTGAGAGGGATCCCAGATTGGAGAGGGTGCAGGCTGGGCTGAGGGACACTCCCCATCCCCACCACTACCCTGTGCATGAATTTATTTTTTAAAAGAGAAGCAAATCCTGCCTTTTGCCACACCATGGCTAACACTTAAGGGCGTTAGCTCAGTGAAATAAGCCAGACAGAGAAAGACAATTACTGTATGAAGAGAGAGCTTTTTCTCTGAAACCTAGGGATGTCCAGTTAAAAGGACTCTCACATTTTAAAAGTGGAAAATGTACAGCAGAGACACAAGATGGGTAGGAAAATAAAACTGATATTAGTCTTCTAGGGTCAAATGACTTCATGGGAATGCATACAAAAATATTTTAAATATTTGTTACTTCTAAATAAGCTACGGGGGGAGGGAGGGGAGATTATTTGAGAGGGATGAAAAAGACCAACTTTTACAAAACCAAAAACACATTCCCCAACTCTCCACTTGCACAGAGGGCATGAAACTGACCTGGACTTTTCCCTGTGGGAGAAGGAGAACCAAGTCCCTGTGTGGACACTTAACTGGTTAGATTTCCCAAGCACACACTGCAGAATTTCCTGAACCTGATTCAGGTTTCTTCGTACCAATCAGTGTTCAGTTGTACTCCAACTTCTTTCCACACACACACAAACACACAATTTCTTTTTGAAGCTATGACCTAAACTCTTGGGAACTTTTATATGAGAGGAACTTTCTAGACTGCAGTTGCTAGGTGTACCGGTTAATAATGGCGGATTTTGTAATCAAAGAAAACACAATAATTTCAAGAGAAACATCAAAAGCCCTTTATTCCAAGTAATGCCCATCGTTGGCTACACATTTCCCCCATCTTTCAGGTAATTTGTGGATACCGTCCCAATAGAACTTTTCTTGTTTTGAGGCAAACCATTCAGAGACCCAATTTTCCACTTCTTCATATGTTTTGAAGTGCTGCTCAGAAAGTGTGTGTGCCATCGATCAGAACAAGTGGTAAGCTGAAGGAGCAAGGCCTGGTGAATTCAGCAGGTGGGTTAATACTTCCCAGGCAAAATATTTTAACATGTCTTTAACTGGTTTTGAAGTGTGTGATAGTGCATTACCATGAAGCAAAATTACTTTGCCTTGTCCTCTGGCCCATTCTGGTCATTTTATGATCAAAGCGTGGTTCAAATTGATTATTTGTTATCAGTAGCGATGATTATTAATGGTTTTACCTGGTTTTAGAAGCTTATAATACACCACACCTTCTTGATCCCACCAAACGCAGAGCATTGTCATCTTTCCGAAGTAATTTGGTTATGCAGTCAATGTTGATGGTTGACCTGGATCAACCCATGATTTTGTGCATTTGGGATTCTCAGTCACAATTCAATGCAAAAAAAAAAGACTTTCTTTTGTGCCGTTGAAGTAACATTTTACTGATGACTTTTTGGTTTTCCATTTGTCTTTCTTTCAGTTGATGTGGCACCCATTTTCCTTCCTTTAAAATCTTTCCCTTTGCCTATAAACATTCAGAAATTGTTTGCTGAGCAACATTTAATCTTTTTTTCAAGTTGTTTTTGAGTTTGACATGCGTCTTCATCCAATAATGCTTGTAATTTTTGATCTTCAAACTTTTCCAGTTGACCTGGATGTTCTTTGTCTTTCACATCAAAATCATTACTTTTAAAGCATTTAAACCAGCATTCACAAGTATCTTGAGATGGAGCATGTCCACCATAAGCTTCCCAAAGTATAGGATAACTTTTTCTTCAAAATAAAGTAATGAATTAAAACTTCCCACAAATGCTCTTTTTCTGGCACTAAATTTGACATTTTTAAGTGTAGAACTACCTATGATGTTAACACCTTTAGCAAATTTGACATATGAAGTTTTGAAGCTTGCTGCAATATACAAAATAGCATACATATCAAATCGTATATATATCAACATATGTGTAACTCCATGTGTTGAAAAAAATCTGCATTATTAACTGGTACACCTAGTAAAAGCCATATTTAATGAGCTATCAGGAAAGCATGACAGACAACCTTTCTGAGGAGTCGATACAATGTAACGACACCAAGCTATATGGATCTAACACTGCATGAGTGAAAGACCATCTATCGCTCTTTCAGAAATCAAAGCACAAGTGGAGCATGCAAAACATACTGCAAGCACTCGGCAGTGAGTCCCAAACACACCTGGCAAAGGAGGAGATGAAACTTCAGGCATTGGGTAGAATCACAGAATGCAGGAAATGTTTCCAAAGAAAACCTCACCTGAGGCTGCAAGCAAAGCACATGTTTTTGTCTAGAGGGAAAATACAAAAAAAAATAGTTTTGTTTATTTTGGGGGGATTCTGTATTTTATTTTATTTTTTGTTCAAAGATGAGTCTCACCCTGGTTGGCAAGCTCAGTGGTTACAGCGTTGGCCTGGGCACCAGGGGGAAGGGGGAGAGGGAAGGGGTTTGATGCCTGGTCATGGGCACATATTTTGGTTGCAGGTTTAAGCTGAGAATGTCAAAGCAACTTTCATCATAATTGCCATAAACTGAAAACAACCCAAATGTCCATCCCACATGGTTTGTTTATACAGTGGAATGCAAGACAGTTAAAAAATAAAGTGTGGTTACATGAAGCAACATAAACGAGTCTCAGAAATACGTTGGATGAGAAATAGAACATAAAGTATGATTCCCTTTATACGCAGCCCACACACAGGCAAACTTATTAAGTGAAAAAAGTCAGAACAGTGAAAAAAGGCTCATCTGAGCTTTCTGGGGTGCTTCTAATATTCTAGATCTGGATGGTGGTTACACAGCTTCATACACACATAAAAATTCACAAGCTATACACTTACGATTTATACACTTAACAGTACACGTCCTTCTTCATTACAAGAGGTAAACAGAAAACCAAGGGAATAGAGTGAATGTGTGTTCTGTGACACATTTTCATCATCAGAATGTTTTTTTCTTAATTAAGGCTTTGAAACACCATATTTCCTTGCATTACATTTTTTTGAAGACCTCTTAAGTCCATCTTGAGGCAAATCTCTCCTTCTCCCTGATGTCATGTCTGCTCTAAGGGCTTCTTGTGCATCTATCTGCAAGATCCATGCACTTGCTCTTTCCACACTGACTTGTAGTTAGCTGAGGGTCTCATGCCTTAGAGATCTTTGCATCCCCAATGCCTGGCACATAATAGGTACTCAGTAAATAATGAATAAATGACTTTATAAATTACCTTATAAAAAAAAGTGGTGTCCTGAAGATCTGGGTTCCTAGCTTCCTGGACCTGTCCAACAGGCAATTTTGCCTCAGGAATTCATCATTAGCCTGGCTGAAACCCTCAGACTTAAGCTAAACCTCCTTCCTTCCTTCCCTCCCTCCTTTTATTTATTTACTAGAGACCCAATGCATGAAGATTCATGCAGTAGGCCTTTCTTCTCCTGGCTGCTGGCACTGGTTTTCCTCTGGCACCCAAGACCCAGGCCTTCGCTCCAGTTGCAGCGAAGGAGCCAAGCCTCTTCAGTCTTCAGTTGTCTTCAGTCTTCAATCTTTGGTCCAGGCCTGCATATGCAAATTAACCTACTATCTTTGTTGGGTTAATTTGCATACTCACTCCTGATTGGCTGGTGGGTATCATGGAGGTGTGGTCAATTTGCACATTTTCCTTTTATTAGTGTATTTTGCTTTTAATATTTTTATTTTTATTTTTTATTATCTAAAGTTTTACATATGTCTTCTTTTTCCCCAACTGATGCCCCCAAGCCATTCTCACCCTGGGCAAGCCCCACCACCCCAATGTCTGAGTCCATTGGTTATGCTAATATGCACGAATACAAGTCCTTAGGTTGCTCTGTAACCGCCCCCTTCCCTACCATTTGTCTCTGGATCTATTCTTGTTCATCAAATTATGTTGATCATTATATCACACATATCATGTGACATTTATCTTTCTCAGACTGGCTTATTTCGCTTAGCATAATGCTGTCCAGTTCCATCCATGCTGCTGTAAATGGTAAAAGTTCCTTTTTTTTTATAGTGGAACTAGTGGTCCAGTGCATGAAATTTGTGCATGAAGGGAGGGAGAGGGAGTGGTCCCTCAGCCCACCTCTACCCTCTCCAATCTGGGACTTCTCAGGGGATTTCCAACTGCTGGTTTAGGTCCAATAACATCGGACATCCCTCTTGCAATCTGGGACCACTGGCTCCTAACCACTCACCTGCCTGCCTGCCTGATTGCCTCTAACCAGTCTGCCTACCAGCCATATCGCCCCCAAATACCCCCTACCAGCCTTCTTGCACCCAACTTCTCCCCTTGCTGGCCTTCTCACCCCCAACTGCATCAACCTACCAGCCTGCTCACCCCCGACTACCCCCCCCCAGCCCGCTTGCTCACCCCCAGCTGCTCCCCCGCCAGCCTACTTACCTCCAACTGACCTCCCCTGCTGGCCAGATCTCCCCCAACTGCCCTCCCCTGCTGGCCTGACACCCTTCACCACCTTTGCCTTGGCCCTGCCACCATGGCATTGTCAGGAATGACATCCAGAAGGTCTCCCGGTCTAATTAGCCTATAAGTCTTTTATTAGTAAAAATAGTATTCCATTGTGTAGATGTACCACAGTTTTTTAATTCACTCATCTGCTGATGGGCACTTAGGCTGTTTCCAAATCTTAGCTATTGTAAATTGTGCTGCTATGAACATAGGGGTACATATATCCTTTCTGATTGGTATTTCTGGTTTCTTGGGATATAGTCCTAGAAGTGGGACCACTGGTCAAATGGGAGATCCATTTATAACTATTTGAGGAAACTCCATACTGTTTTCCACAGTGGCTGCACCAGTCTGCATTCCAACCAGCTGTGCATGAGGGTTCCTTTTTCTCCGCATCCTCACCAGCACTTGTCATTTGTTGATTTGTTAATCACAGACATTCTGACAGGTGTAAGATGGTATCTCATTGTTGTTTTGATTTGCACCTCTTGGATAATTAGTGACTTTGAGCATGTTTTCATATGTCTCTGGGCCTTCTGTATGTCTTCTTTCAAAAAGTGTCTATTTAGATCCTTTGCCCATTTTTTTATTGGATCCTTTATCATCCTTTTGTTAAGCTGTATGAGTTCTCTGTAAATTTTGGAGATTAAACCCTTATCAGAAATATCATTGGCAAATATGTTCTCCCATGTTGTGGGCTTTCTTGTTGTTTTGTTGATGGTTTCTTTTGCTGTGTAGAAGCTTTTTATTTTGATGTAGTCCCATTTGTTTATTTTCTCCTTAGTCTCCATTGCCCTAGGAGCTATGTCTGTACAGATATTGCTATGACATATGTCTGCTATTTTGCTGCCTATGGAGTCTTGTAGGATTTTTATAGTTTCCCATCTTACATTCCTTTAGCCATTTGGAATTTGTTTTTGTATATGGTGTAAGTTGGTGATCTAGTTTCATTTTTTTGCATGTATCTGACCAAATTTTCCAGCACCATCTATTAAAGAGACTGTTTTGACAAAATTGTATGTTCTTGCCTCCTTTGTCAAACATTAATTGAGCATAATGGCTTGGGTTGATTTCTGGGTTAACTGTTCTGTTCCATTGGTCTATATGTCTGTTCTTGTGCCAGTACCAGGCAGTTTTGAGAACCATGGCTTGATAATATAGCTTTATATCTGGTATTGTGATCCCTCCAACTTTGTTCTTCTTTCTCAGGATTGCTGTGGCTGTTTGGGGTCTTTTTTTATTATTCCAGATGAATTAATTTTTAGAGAGTTTGTTCTAGATCTTTGAAACATGCCATTGGTATTTTAATGGGGAGTGCATTGAATCTGTGGATTGCTTAGGGTAGTATGAACATTTTGATGATGTTGATTCTACCAATTCATGAACATGGTTATGTTCTTCCATTTGTTTATGTCTTCGTCTATCTCTTTTTTCAATGTCCTGTAGTTTTCCAAGTACAGGTCTTTTACATCTTTATTTAAGTTTATTCCTAGATACCTCAATTTTTTTTTTGGTGCATTGGTAAATGGGATTGGGTTTTTTTTTCTTCTCTTTCTGTGAGTTCATTATTGATGTATAAAAATGCCATAGATTTCTGGGTATTAATTTTGTATCCTGCTACATTGCCAAATTCATTTATTAGGTCTAGTAGTTTTTGACGTAGTCTTTGGGGTTTTCTATTTATAGTATCATGTCATCTGCAAATAAGGACAGTTTTACTTCTTCTTTTCCAATTTGGATGCCTTTTATTTCTTCATCTTGTCTGATCACTATGACTAGCACTTCCAGTCCTATATTGAACAGGAGTGGTGAAAGTGGACATCCCTGTTTTGTTCCTGTTCTTAGGGGAAATGAGTTTAGTTTTTGTCCATTGAGTATGATGTTGGCTATAGATTTGTCATATAAGGCTTTTATTATGTTGAGGTATGATTTCTCTATTCCACTTTGCTGAGAGCTTTTATCAAGAAAGGGTATTGGACTTTGTCAAATGCCTTTTCTACATCAATTGTTATAATTATGTGATTTTTGTCTCTCAATTTGCTTATGTGATGTATCACATTTATTGATTTACAGATATTGTACCATCCTTGCATCCCTGGAATAACCCACTTGGTCATGGTGTATGATCTTTCCAATGTAATCCTGAATCCAATTTGCTAGAATTTTGTTGAGGATTTTAGTATCTATGTTCATCAAGGATATTGGCCTATAGTTCCCCTCCCTCCTTTTAAAGGTGTCAGAACTGCATCCTGTCTCAGGCTCTCCCTGCCTACCCCTGCACCCTTGCCATTCTCCTCCACAGGCACTTCCCCTCCAATGACTTTCTTGCACAATTCATCCTGTTTTGCCTTCTGCTTCTCAGATGAGATGTAATTATATACCTACTATACAGAGACAGCTGACACATTGTATTTCTTTCTTTTTATTTCATGCATTTAATTTATATGGTTGTCATTCTGTTTTTATTACAATACTAGAAGCCTAGTGCACGAAATCCATGCACTAGAGATTGGGGGGGGGGGCAATCCCCTCAGCCCAGCATGCACCCCCTCCAATCCAGGACCCTGTGGGGGACATCCCTCTCACAACCCAGGACTGCTGATTCCTAACTACTCACCTGCCTGCCTTTCTGATCACCCCTAACTATCCCCCCTGCCAGCCTGATCACCCCTAATCACCTCTTCCTGCTAACCTGATTGCTCCTTACTGCCTCCCTCCTTCTGGCCTGGTTGCCCCAAACTGACCCACTCTGCCATCCTGGTCACTCCTAACTGCCTCCCCTGCCAACCTGGTCAACCTCACTGCCCCCCCCCCTGCCAGCCTGGTCGCCCCCAACTGGCCTCGTCACTCCAAACTGCCCCACCTGCCAGCCTGGTCTTCCCACACAGCCTACTGTTAAGTCGTTTGGACATCCCTCACTAACTCCCCTGCCGGCCTGGTTGCCCCACACAGCCTGCTATTCAGCTATTGGTCATCCCTCACTAATACCCCTACTGGCCTGGTCACCCCACGGAGCCTATTGTTCGGTCATATATTAGGATATGCACCATCTTATGTTATTATGTTTCATACATATTATTTATAATCTACAACATTCCACTGTATGGAAGGATCATAAATGTTATCTATGCCCCTTTAGTTGAACATTCAGGGTCTTGCCAATTGTTTTCTAATTAAATGATGCAACAATAAATGCCTTGCTCGAGAGCTTGGTGCGGTTTACCCAGAACAGATCGGTGCACTGGGGATATCTCCAATGGGAAAGGTGTGTTTCAGGGGCTGCCTGTGTCGGAGGAAAACGTTCTTCACCAGCACCAGGCGACCTAGTTCTAGTTCTAATTCTGCCATATCCTAGGCTGCATGACCCTGACCATTCACTTCGTGTGACTGGGCTAATGTTTCCTCGGTCATCAAATGAGGAAAATACCAGAGGAGGATCCTTTGTGAATAGCAAATTCATGTCATCATTTTTTTTTAAATGTGTTTTCTGGGGCTGGAGTATGGGGAAGAGGGGAGATGATGGTCAAAGGGTACAGAATCGTGTTATGTGGAAGAATAAGTCTAGTAATCTAATGTACACGATAGTGACTATGGTTGTTAATTCTCCTCTGAACAATGGAGACTTCTACAAGAGTGGATTTCAGGTACACTCACCACACACAAGATATATGGCAGCTACCTGAGGAAATGATACATTAATTAGCTTGACTGTAATAATCAGTCACTCTGGATATCTAATCATCATATTGCATACCTTAAATATAGACAATTTTAATAAGATATACAAAATAAGTGGGGGAAAAGGAACACCAGAGAGCTCTCTCTCTCTCTCTCTCTCTCTCTCTCTCTCTCTCTCTCTCTCTCCACTGTGTGAGGAGATAATGCGAAGTCAGCAGTCTGCAACCTGAAGTGGGATCTCCTGACCCTGCTGGCACCTAATCTGGGCCTTTCAACCACCAGAACTGTGAGAAATATCTGGGGTTTTTCTTTTCTCTTTTCAATATATATATTTTTTTATTGTTCAGTTTATTAATCACATTGTTTCCCCCTTTTTTATCCCCCTATATCTTCCCTCCACCCTGTACCTATCCCACCCTCCGCCCTCACCTCCCCCTCCCCAATGTCCTCTCCCATTGTTGCAAGATTTTTGTCCAATCTCTTGCTGTACTTCCCACAACCCTTTTCACCCCAAGAATTGTCAGTCCATTCCCTCTCTATGTCCATGTTTCTGTTATAGTCACCAGTTTATCTTGTTCATCAGCCTATCAGTTCACTTGATTTTTATGTTCATTTGTTGATAGATGTGTATTTGTTGTTCATAATTTATATTTTTACCTTTTTCTTCTTCCTCTTCTTAAAGAATATCTTTCAGCATTTCATATAATACTGGTTTGGTGGTGATGAACTCCTTTATCTTTTTCTTATCTGCGAAGCACTTTATCTGATCCTCAATTCTGAATGATAGCATTGCTGGATAGAGTAATCTTGGTTGTAGATTCTTGCTCTTCATTATTTTGAATATTTCTTGCCACTCCCGTCTGGCCTGCATCGTTTCTGTTGAGAAATCCGCTGACAATTGTATGGGTGCTCCCCTGTAGGTAACCAACTGTTTTTCTCTTGCTGCTTTTAATATTCTCTCTTTATCTTTTGCTCTTGGCATTTTAATTATGATATGTCTTGGTGTGGTCCTCTTTAGATTCCTATATTTTGGGGTTCTGTGTACTTCTTGGGCTTTTAAGTCAGTTTCTTTCACCAGGTGGGGAAAGTTTTCAGTCATTATTTCTTCAAGTGGGTTTTCATTAACTTGCTCTCTCTCTTTTTCTGGCACCCCCATAATTCGGATGTTGGCTTGCTTGAGGTTGTCCCAGAGGCCCCTTACGCTATCTTCAATTATCTGAATTCTTTTTGTTTCTTGCTTTTCCAGCTGAGTGGATTTTGCTTCTTTGTATTTCAAATCTTTGACTTGGTTCTTGTGGCCCTCTGGACTGCTTTTAGGACTTTGTGTAATATTTTTTATTTCAGTCTGTGTATGCTTGATTTCTAGTTGGTCCTTTTTTTTAATCTGTGAGGGTCTGGTTCGTATCCTCAGAGGTCTTGTTCATTTCCCTGAGGGTCTCATTCATTTCCTTGTAAGTATCATTCATCTCCTTGTAATTCTCATTCATTCGCTGGTTGGTCTTGTTTATTTCCTGGTAATTCTCATTAAGTTGATCGGCCTTTTGTAGGAGCCTCTTGAAAAGCCTTATAACCGTGGTTTTGAACTCTATGTCTTGTCGTCTTTTCTCCTCCATTTCTTTCACACCTGATTTCTTTCCATGTCTCTGCATGGTGGCTGCTTTATGTGGTAGATATCCTCAAAGGGACAGTGGCTCAGTCTCCCCGGTTACCTGAGGTGGGTACTCTTACTGCAATCCTTTATGGGTTGTATTCAGTGTTTTTGAATTTAAACCCAGCTTTTTGTTGTTAGCCCTAGGAGGGTTTGACCTCCAGGCCAATTGGCTGTGAAGGGAGACTGTGTTCAGGTTGGATGGGCAGAGTCTCTGGGCTGCGCGGCAGCTGCAGCGGCGGCGGCAGCTGGGTCCTATGCAGCGCTCGCGAGCGCAGGTCTGTGTTGGGTGGGGATGGCTGCAGACACCTCCAAGAGAAAGCCGCTAGTCTCTTCCCCTTGCCAGACAACTCTGCCTTTCCCCAAATGTGCCTGCACACCAAAAGTCCAGCCCAGGGCTGTAAAATAGATGGTTTTCGGAACCAGGAGACAAGTTTCCAGGGGGCAAGTCGCGGGTTTGCGCGACCCTTGGGACCAGGAGTCTCTGCCGCGCCCGCTTCCAGGGTGCGTCCCCCGGACCTCGGACCTTGCCCAGTTCCGGGAAATCTGTGTAGGGGGACCTCTCGTACCCCGGATCTCGGACCTCGCCCGGCTCGGGAAATCTGGGCAGTGAGACGCCTCCGCCCTTCTTCGTCGGAGAAATCCGGCCGGTCCCTGCTCCAGCCCCAGCCCGCGTGCACGACCAAGGTGGCTCCTAACCTCTTTCCTTCTGAAAGGTTGCACTCCCACCGGTCCTGAGTCTGTGTCCCACCTTTGCTCCTATTAGTGGAGTTTACATTCAGCCAGCTTTCTGGCGATTCTGGATGCTTGTCTGTTCTGCTGTTATGTTGTAGTTCTTAAATCGTTGCGCGGGGCAGAACAATAGGTGTTTGCTTATGCCGCCATCTTGGTGTTCCTCCTCTTTTTAATATTTTTATTGATTTTTTTAGAGAGACAGGAAGGGAGGGTTAAAAAGAGAGAAACACTGATGTAAGAGAGAAACATCAATTGGTAGCCTCTCATACTCACTCTGACCCAGGGATCAAACCTGCATCCTAGGAATCAAACCCATGACCTTCTGTTGTATGACGCTCAACCAACTGAGCCACAGGACAGGGACCTGTTGTCTTAACCCAGTGGTCAGCAAACTCATTAGTCAACAGAGCCAGATATCAACAGTACAATTGAAATTTCTTTTGAGAGTCAAATTTTTTAAAACTTAAACTTCTTCTTACACCACTTCTTCAAAATAGACTCACCCAGGCCATGGTATTTTGTGGAAGAGCCAAAGATCCACATGTGGCTCACAAGCCACGGTTTGTTGACCACTGTCTTAACCCACTCATTTTATGGGAATTTCTTACAGGGGACTGAGTGGATGAAAACAATATGGATCCAGGCGAGGAAATCACTGGGTCTGATTTGCCGTCACTACCTCACAGGGGCTTTGCATGACCTACCCCCCGAATAGCCATGGAGCAGACCATGAGGACCACATAAAATGAGGAGGTTAATTGTAATGCTTTGGGGTGGAAGCTGCTAATGAGAATCTTGTCCCTCCAGAAGCATCTCCCATTGTGAGACTTACAGGTGCAGCATCAATGTGCCTTCAGGAGAGCCTGATCTCCAAGCTGGCTGACAACCGCCAGGGCGGCCAGTGGCCCACCGCTCTTTCAGGAGGCTGTATACCCTGTGCCCAGGGGGCGTCCTGAGCCCTGCACATCACCACAATCATGAGTGAGTCCAGCATCTGTTCCCACCTCTGCTTCCTCACCTTCTTGCACATTCTTTCTTTTAAGGACTTATTTGGGAGGAGCTAAGGCACTTTGCTTTAAAGAGAATAAAAAACAACGGAACTAGTATTTGTTGGAAATCAGCTTGAAACACAGCTAACTGCCCTGCCAGAAACAAAGAGAAGAATGTTAAAGATGTTCATGTTCCTTCAATTGCTCCTACAAGACTTCAGAGGATGCTCCAGGTGGGGACATATGCCTAGGGCTTTGAAACGAGGAGTCAGGAAACACCCAAGCTTACCTATCCTGGGAACAGTTTCACCAGGCCATTTCACTTGAACCCTTTCCCTACCACTTCACACCACCACTCCCATTTAGCAACAAAAATACAGCCTTTAGAAGAAGGAGACTAACTAGTTAAAAATAACACATAACCTAGCATTTACTCACCCTCTTCATCCTCACCCTCTCCCCTGCTCCCCCTCCCCAAATCTCATTTATCATGTTGATTTTCTCATCTTTTCCACACACCACACAATTGGGTAAATAAGTTCTGTGTTCAATCTTTTAACGGAGGTTATTCAATTTACTCAAGCCAATGTGAATATTTCCCCCTGGTTTCCATGACAACCTTTCTGCACATTCAGTCTTCATATAAATGAGTTATTGCTTTTATGTTCTCATATCCTAAGACAATGGGGAAATTAACATAATGTGGTCATACCAAAAAAAATCAAAACAATCAAAATCCTCATATCCTCCCCAGAAATTCACAGATAGCGTTCTGTGAAAAAGAACCAAAGAGAAATGAGGCCTTCACGTCTGACAACACTGTTAACATTAGAGATTTCATTTCAGATGCATTTAAATGAAGCCAGACCATAATGGGCTTTTTTTAAGTGTACAGTAGAGAAACAAAATGAAGAGAAAAGAGATATAAAGACAGGGACCCAAATTCATCTTCATACAAATACATCTTCTCAACATATCTGACATGCCCTGCCTCCTTCTCTGCACTGGCCATACTAGCATTCCTGCCCCAGGAACTTTGCACATGCTTCTTGCTTAGCCTAGAACATTCTTCCCCAGGCCTGCTTTCCTTCGTGAATTGCTACTCATTCTTCAGGTTTAAGCTTAGGAAAACCATTTCCTCAACGAAGTCATGCTTCACCACCTGTCAACACTAGGTAGTCCTCAATGTCAGGTGGGTTTTCCCAGAAGCAGATCCTAAGAGGAGGGTTGAAGGTAAGTAGTTTATTTGGGAAGCAATCCCAGGAAAACTGGTATGATAGTGAAGAATTGTCCAAGGTAAGAAAAGAAGCCAGTCTGGGGTATGCTGAACAGGTGTAATGGACAAGTGGAGCTCAATCCCACTGGGGAGTTCCGGGAGGTAGCAGAGAGCATGCCTCTTCTGAGAGGTCAGAAAGGCAGGACAACTGCCTTTAACGGGTATCCTCTCCTGTGTGTGCATTTCTCTGCACTTCGAGCCTGCCCCGCCAGGGCCCAGCCGGAGAAAGCTCCAGGCATTGTTACAGGTGTATGCGGTAGAAATGGTGAGTACCAGGCACCAACAGCATCTGCCACATCCTCCAATGCAAACCACATAATTATCACTGGAGACTGGAGATCAATGGAATAGGAGACAAGAGGTTCGATTCAAAGCCAACAGGCAAGACATGATGGGAATGTAAGACATCATGGGAATACAAATGAAGACAGAGGCACCGGGGGGAGGGGATGTAAACTCCCCTCCTGATGCTGAAGACCTTAACTCCAGGTCTGGATGACTGACTGGATGTTGGGATACATACAGGTTTTAGTCAAAGGGCTAGAGACTTTATGGAAGGAGATGTCAAGGTCTATCCTGCCATCCTAACCTCCTCCTCATTTCTTTTGCTGGCCAAGAGCACACCTGGTGGGATGGTCCAACCCAGGGCAATTCCAGGTCACACAGCAAAAGTCAACCTTCGGTTCCAGGTGCAGGAGAGGCAGCTCCCCCAGTGAACTTCAGAATCAATTCACTTCCTAATTGTTAAAATTAAAGTAATTTAATTAACCATCAATAGGAAAATGCATCACTAAGCAGTGATATAAACATTCAATCAAGTATTATGCAACCACTATAATGATGGCTGTTTAGGATAGATATCCATAAAGATGTGTGCGTAATATAGACAATAATAGCCAATATGAATTATGCTTCTTGTTTACTCACCATCTTTCCACATTAGTGTGAAAGTTCAACAAAGGCAGGCATCTTTGTTTTGTTTCTGCTGGTTCCTTGGCACCTGGGACAGTTCCAGGTACAAAAATACCCAGCAGCCGAGACCGGTTTGGCTCAGTGGATAGAGCATTGGACTGGGGACTGAAGGGTCCCGGGTTCGATTCCGGCAAGGGCATATAACTTGGCTGCGGGCACATCCCCAGTAGGGGGTGTGCAAGAGGCAGCTGATCGATGTCTCTCTCTCATCGATGTTTCTGACTTTCTATCCCTCTCCCTTCCTGTCTGTAAAAATCAATAAAATATATATTAGAAAAAAAAATACCCAGCAGCCAACAGGATAAAATTCACACTGTCTGGCACCCAATCAAAAATTACTCAGCCTACCTGGGAGAGGGCAAGGGCTGGCCTCTATTACACTCACACACTCCCTAAAGTTCTGGATTCCCCAGCAGCTGCTAGGAGGGGCAAGGAGATCAATGAAACAGGGGGTGGGAAGGAGCTGGCAGATAAATGACTTGCCCTTGAGCACCACAGACAGGCCTGAGATGCAGTAATTCTGCAGCACCTCTCCAGAGGTGTCCCATGCAACAAGTTATGTTTCTGCAAAGTTGTGGCCCACTCAGTCCCATGCACCACCTTGCATTTGCTTTCTCTCCTTGTCTGCCTCACTCCCCCCTCCCTCCTTCCTTGGGATTAGAGCCCAATACAGTGTTAGTGAATGCTCTTTCTGTCAGGCTCCAATGCTAGGCTGAGAAACCCTCCCAAAATGTGTCACTCAGAGTGTCTCTGGAAAGAAAGTTAATTCTAAAACTTAATGGCTTAAAACCACCACCCTGGTTATTCTATCTCACGATGTTGAGCATCAGGAATTCACGCAGGACCCAGCCAGGAAATTCTGTTCCATGTGGTGTGACCTGGAGTCATTCTCTGGTATTTACCTGGCTTCCAGGCTGCTCGAAAGGGTCCCCACAGCTTCCGTGATGTGCCAGATGCTCTGATGGGGACAGCTGGAAGCTGGTCCCTCTCCCTCCCCATTTCCTCTCAGGGTCACCCCACACGTCTCTCTAGCAGGGACATCAGACTTCTTACACAGTGGATCAGGGCTGTAAGACCAAGAGTGCCAAGACACTGGGACGGGAACCAGCATGACCGCACTCCTATGGCTTTCTGTTAGTCAGAACAGCCACAGGCCAGCCCGGGTTCAAGGAGGGGAATGTCAGAAAGTTTGCAGTCACCTTAGAGCCTCCAGGCACAGACACTTAAGGAACTGGGAACAGGACAAAGTCAAGCCAGAAGCACTGGGGGCGGAGGCCACCTTCACCCTGCTGGCATGACTTTCCATGGGCTTGTGAATACAAAATGTGCAGCGAGAAAGGGAGAGGAGGAGAAACAATGTCAACACTATGAATCCTCATCCGCTGTGGCAGAGAGTCAATAGAAAATGTCTCATATTGACACATCAAGAAACAGCTGTGTAAGCATCTTATTTGGAGTTACAGAAATAAACACCAGGAGATCTAAAAGTGGAAGCAACATCTCTAGCGGTTGCTCTGGGAAATAGGGACTCTGGGACTGTTGCTTTCATTAGAAGGTCTTCTGTCCTTTTACTTTCTACATGTACACATTACTTAGATTTTTTTAAAAAATCAAATGGGGGAAAAAAATAAGAAAAAGTGGTGATGATTATTTTTAAAGCTATGCAATTAAACCTGGGGAGAGCCCTGACCAGTGTGGCTCAGTGGATGGAGCGTCGGCCTGCGGACTGAAAGGTCCCAGGTTCGATTCCAGTCAAGGGCATGTGCCTTGGTTGTGGGCACGTTCCCAGTGGGGGGTGGCAGGAGGCAGCTGATCGATGTTTCTCTTTCATCGCTGTTTCTAACACTATCCCTCTCCCTAACTCTCTGTAAAAAAATAAAATAAAATATATTAAACCTGGGGAGAAAAAAAATCTCATTTTTGCTAAGTGGGGAAAAAAAGTAGCAGGATACATAAATATATTCACAGTATGGTTGCAAGTAAGTTTAATTAAAAAAAACATATATATATATATATATATATATATATATATATATGGGTGGGAAGACTAAGGAAATGTACCTGTCAAATGACAGTGGGTAGGTTTCTCTGTTTCCCAAAGTTTCAGCAATGTGATTCTCTTACTTTTATAATAAAAATAAATACATTCATTATCCTATATAATAAAAGAGAAGCATGCAAATTTGACTGTACCTTTGCTCCTGATTGGCTATGCTACCAGCCAATCAGGAGCGGGGGCAGGGCCAAGTGGCATGAGCGCCGGGCCCTGGGGGTGGAGATGAAATGGTGGTGGTGGTGGTGGTGGTGGTGGTGGTGGTGGTGGCGAGCGCCCAGCCCCCGGGCAATGTGAGGGGAAGTGGAGGCAGCAGCATCAGTGGTGGCAGCGGCAGGGAGCGCCTGGCCCCCGGGCGCTGTGAGCAGAAGTGGCAGTGAGTGCCCAGCCCCCGGGGCCAGGTGGTTGCAGGCAGCCGGGGCTGATCTGAGCAGGTCTATGGCTGGGTGCCCAAGGCCTAAAGCCTCACCAGAGGCTTTAGGCCTTGGGCAGGCTGGGGGTGAGTCATCAGTTGGACATCCCCTGAGGGCTCCCAGTATGTGAGAGGGGGCAGGTTGGGTTGAGGGACCACCCACCCCCAGTGCACGAATTTCGTGCACCAGGCCCCTAGTTTTATATAAATAAACTAAGCAGTGATTCTAGCATAGAGAGTATAATACGTCCAGGCTCAGAGATGGGAGAGAAGATGGTGAATTCAAGGAACCAAATAGTGTTCCTAAAATAAGATGACCTATTGTCTGAAGGGTAAGCCCCAGAGGACTGCTTGTTTGAGGGCTGGGGGGGAAACTGCCTCAACTGGAAGCCTAGCCCTGCCCTGCCACTTATAAGCCTTGTGACCTCAGTTGAGGTACCTCACCTCATTGTGCTTCAGTCTCCACACCTCGTGTCTTACTCCATCCAGGCTGCTATAATAGAGTATCATAGACTTGATGGCTTATAAACAACAGAAACTTCTTTATCATGGTTCTAAAGGCTAGAAAGCCCAAGACCAAGGCACCAGCAAGTTGTATCTGATGAGAGCCTGCTCCCTGGCTCACAGACCACATCTTCTCATTGTGTCCTCACATGCAAGGCAACAAGAGAGCTCTCTGGCTCCACATCCTAATACTATCTTGCTGGGTAGGATTCCACATATGAATCTGGGGATGGGAACAACAGTGAGTCCACAGCACTGGGCTCTTTCTCCTTTCCTTCTCCAAAGAGCCCTCTCACAATAACTCATGCCCACCCAAATCCTGTGTCAGCCTGGAAGGAGCCCATCCTCGGCGACACACCTTGCAGGGACTCAGGCCCGGCATTCTCACTTCATAGGCCTCGTGTAGACTACCAGAGAGCACTATGCACACTGCTAGGTATGCTTCATGGAATCCAGGAACAGCTGGAATGCCAACCCCAGGCTAGGCACAGAGCCTCCTTCTAGGAAAACAAGTTGAGCCAGACAGTATCTCAGATCTAGAGGGGCAGATCCAGAGGAGAAGAGGACAGAAATAGACACAGCCAATTTCAGCACAGCCTGTGCCATGCCTAGAGGCGTGGCTGAAGTACATCAACGAGGCCTGGACTTGAGCTTTGACCCAATCTGAGCCCTTCAAGTTCTGGAGCCTCAGTTTTTTCATCTGTACCATAGCAGTCATGAGTTCAAGTTAAATTACACACACACACACACACACACACACACACACACACACACACACACACAATACAGGCCCAGTGCACGAAATTCATGCAGGGGGTTGGGATGTCCCTCAGCCCAGCCTGTACCCTCTCCAATCTGGGACCCCCTCGAAGGATGTCTGACTGCACATTTAGGCCCAATGGGTCTCTTTCTGATCTCTTTGGGATTGGGCCTAAACGGTCAGTTGGACATCACTCTCACAATCCAAGACTGCTAGCTCCCAACTGTGCTTGCCTGCCTGCCTTCCTGATTGCCCCTAACCACTTCTGCCTGCCAGCCTGATCACCCCCTAACCACTCCCCTGCCAGCCTGATTGATGCCTAACTGCTCCCCTGTCAGCCTGTTTGCCCATAACTGCCCTCCCCTGCAGGCGTGGTCACCCCTAACTGCCCTTCCCTGCAGGCCTGATTCCCTCCCAATGCTCTCCCTTGTAGGCCTGGGTCCCTCCCAACTGTCCTTCCCTGCAGGCCCAGTTGCCCCAACTTCCCTCCTCTGCCAGCCTGGTCATACCTAACTGCCCTTCCCTGCAGGACTGGGTTCCCCTCAACTGCCCTCCCTTGCAGGTCTGGTCCCTTCCAACTGCCCTCCCCTGCTGGCCATCTTGTGGCAGCCATCTTGTGTCCATATGGGGGCAGGATATTTGACCACATGGGAGCAACCATCTTGTGTGTTGGGAGTGATGGTCAATCTGCATATTACTCTTTTATTAGATAAGAAGATAGAGGCCTGGTGCATGGGTGGGAAACAGCTGGTTTGCCCTGAAGGGTGTCCCAGATCAGAGTAGGGGTTCCCTGGGGGCATGGGGTGGCCTGGGCGAGGGGCCTATGGTGGTTTGCAGGCCAGCCACGCCCCCCCCCCCCCCGTGACCCAAGTGGAGGCCTGGTATCTGGGATTTATTTATCTTCTACAATTAAAACTTTGTAGCCTGGAGTGCAGCCAAGCCTTCTGCTTGCTCTGAGGTGGCAGCCATTTCTGTTGGGATTTATTTATCTTCTATAGTTGAAACTTTGTAGCCTTAAGTGGAGGCCAAGGCAGGCTAGGACTGGGCTAGCCAGGATGTGCAGAAAGTTTGGTTTTCTCCATCGCCGGGGAAACCCAATCCTCCCTCCTGCTCTCAGTGGCCCTAGCCATCTTGGTTGGGTTAATTTGCATACTTGCTTTTGATTGGCTTGTAGGCATGGCTTGTGAGTACAATGGAGTGGTAGTTAATTTGCATATTACTCTCTTATTAGAGGCCCATAGCACGAATTTGTGCACCAGTGGGATCTTAGCCTGGCCTGCAGGATCGGGCCAAAACCAGCTCTCCGATATCCCCCGAGAAGTCCCAGATTGCAAGAAGGTGCAGGCCAGGCTGAGGGACCCCACTGGTGCATGATCAGAGCCAGGAGTGACACATGAGGTTGGCCAGCCAGGGAGGGACCACGAGAGGGCTCCAGGGGTCTCCAGCCTGTCTTGCTCAGTCCCAATCAGCCAGACCTCAGCAGCAAGCTAAACTACGGGTTGGAGCATCTGCCCCTGGTGGTCAGTGCATGTCACAGCGAGCAGTTGAGCAGCCTTAGCATATCGTTAGCATATTATACTTTGATTGGTTGAACAGCCAGCCAGATGACCAGACACAGGATATCAGGCTTTTATTATACAGGATAGTTGGCTGTGTGTCTACTCCCTTCTCTCTTGTTCCAGGCCATCTAGTTCATGAATAGCAGAGCTGAGAGACCCTTCTCTTTAACCAAGATCAAAGAAAGTCTACAAAAGAGAAACTGCCCCATACCCTCTCCTGCTACTACCTTTAATAGTTCATCTCTTAAGTTATTTAATGCAAGAGACCAGCCCAGCTAAAATTATTCAAAATTGACATTGAGATCAGGAACAAATTGGCTCCCAGTGGTCAGCGATTGGCAAATGCAATCTAAATGCCTTGGGCGGCATTAGAGCCTTTGACATTGACAGGAAGAGTCAATGTGCATCTTGGAAAATTCTAGAAAAAAATTAAAGGTCACCACATTTGCAGGCAGAATGGATTTTCTTGAGACCATTACAAACAGACTGCCCACGCAGCAAAGAGTCTCAGCCTGACAGCTCCCGGAGGGCTTCAGGTGAAAAGAGCATCACCACCCGCAACTCGCAAACATCCGAGCTGCTGTCCATGGGCATCTGAGGGCTCTCCCATCACCTCTTCAATTGCGCAAGCAGCCCATGATGTCCTGGTGAACTGGGAAGATCAGACTGAAGCCAGCCCTGTGTTCCAAGGGTTTGACTAAGCAGGGAAGCCAAGAAGGCACAAATCAGTCAGATGGGTTTGAACATTTCTACTGAGAGGGAGTCTAGGGCCAAACCAAGGAGACCAAACCCCAAAGCCAAGTCTAGAAGGAAAGAGTGTGGTCATAATGGGGAAAGAGACTGGGTCAGAGAAGCAGAGGCTGGGAACTAGCAGGTGACAGCCTTGGAAAATAGCCTGGAGCAGCACGATTTGTGCTTTCGGTTTTTGTTATAGGAGCAGGAATAATATTAACAACAACCACTAATATTTATTGGGCCCCTTCTGTAGCCAGGCACTATGCTAAATTTTTACAGCTATCTTCCCACTTAGTCCTCACAGTGCACTATACAGTAGGCAGTTGGTCCATCCCTAGTTCTCAGAGAAGAAAACAGGCTCAGAGAGGCTTCTCCAAGGTCACCCAGGCAATCTCAAAAACCCAGAACATCTGGCTGCACAGCGCAAGACCCTGTCTATGTCACTTTATTACATGGGGAAGCTCAAGAGTGTGTTAGCTTCATTCAGATAAAACAGTAAAAGTTACTTCTGAACAGAAACTAGGCATTTGCCTCCCACTTTTCAAACAGGCAAAGTAATGCCCAATAAAAGGGAGGAGCATAATAAAGCTCTACATGAAGCTGGGTTCATGAGAGCAGAAAGTTAAAATTTGTATGCATCCATATATAATGAAAGTGTGATGTATTCGTGTACGTTATTATTCAGCAAATATTACTTCTCCCATCCCTTCCACCTTGGGAGGAATAAAATCCCCCACCCCATTCATGTTGGGTTAGCTTTGGCCAATGGAACATGGGCAGAAGTGACTGTGCTCCAATTTCCAGCTTAGGCCTTTAAAGCGTCAATATTTCTACCCACTCCTCTGGAAGCTACCAGCTTTCACCAGGAAACCACTGCATCTCACTTGGGCCTCAGAAGGAACTGTAGAGATCAGACCTGAATGCCACCGACAGCCTAAATCAGTCTCTCCGTCAAACCACAGACATACAGGCAAAAAATAAATGGTAAATTTTGTAATCCACTGAGTTCTTGTGTTGCTTGTTATACATCTATAGGTGAGTTGACACATTTACACATAGGTATTGTGCATGTGTATATATTGTGCATGTACATATTATATAAGATACATATCTATGGGTGAGTTTCTGAGATATAGATGTATGAATACTGAAAGTATATTTCCATGTGTGGGAGCTAATATAGGACAATGGTGTAGGATTTGGAGAAGAATTAAGTTTGCATTCTTGCTTTGACACTTACTAGTTGTGTGTTTAGAGAAAAGTTACTTGATCTGAGTACACTTTTTCCTTTTTTAACAGGGGGATAAAAATTATGCCTGTTTCACAGGATGGATTACTGTGAGATTTAAGTGAAATAATACAATGGGGACTTAGCATAGAGTCCAAAACTTACTCATTTATTCATTCAACAAATACTTATTGGGAAACTACATTTGCCAGGCCCTTTTCTGAGTTTTTGGAATATAGTTAGTAGCTGTGTGTTGCGGGGGCGGGAAGAGAGATAGATCAGGATAAGGAGAACCAGTAGTCAGGAAAGAGGAGAGAATCATTCCATGTGAAGTGCTCAGCACCTAGTAAATTCTTGCTGAACAGTAGCCATGGTTTATTTTCAGGATAATTAGCCTACAAGAATAATGTATTCAGCTATAGATAAAAAGAAAATCAGTCTCTCCACGCCCCCACAGACCCTGGTGCTTAGAAGCTCAGCAAACAGAGCCAGGACCCTCCCTTGTGTGGACACAGCCCCAGCGCTTTTGAAGTTGACACACACATCCTACAACTTGAGCCAGACTCCTGTGGTCAGGTTGAGAACAGGCAGCCAGCTGCTGCTGGGAGGCTAGAGCTCTGCTTCTCTATGAAAGAAGGAGGTTCCTGGGGCCTGACCAATACTTCAAATGCACAGATCACATCAAACACACGCTGCTGGGGGAAGTGAGTGAGGTGCAGCTAATGGGGAGCCTTCTTGCAGGTGTTGGGGAACCAGTGATGCTTCAGGAATCTTGGAGAGTGGAGAAATACACAAGCCTTTGCAAGCACACTTAATGCGCTGCCATTGAGGCCACCTCCTGGTTTTGGGCTCTAATTGGCAGGGTTTTTTTTTTTATCTCAGAAACAGCCGCAGGAGACATTACATAGCGGTACAAGTGTGGTCTTTGGCAAGACCATCTGGGTTGGCATCCTGGCTCTACCACTCACTGGCTGCCTCCAAGGGCTAGCCACTTAACCCAAAGAGCTACCTCTCCCATTGCTGTGAGGAGTAAATGAGATAACCTTATAACTCAAGGGCCTAACAGATAAATATTCTCAAAACAGAGACAAAGTTGGCCTTGAGCACTATGGATGATAAAGTCATTGTAAATGAACTTGGGGCTGGGTTTTTGGTTCCTATATCGATAGCTACTAGCACATAGCATGCATGAATTCGACAGATGGAATATATTGATCAGGTCACACACTCAGATGTTTACAGAGTCTGGGTAGTAGTGGGGTGGCCATATGGCCTGGCTTGAGCACTGAAAGTCCCACAACTTGGGACACCACTCAGTTCAGGGCAAAACGGAACAGCTGGTCACCCTGGTGGTAGCATAATGGAATAAATGAGTAGAAAGCTGTGCGGTCTCTGCTTGTTTGGGTTTTCCATTACTGAGAAGCAGTCAGGGCAGGACTCTGGTGCCAGCCTCACATGGTCTACATCTTAGCTCCATGGCTCATCAGCTGTGGGCCTTGGGAAGGATTTCCCAACCTCTCCACACCTGCTTCCTCACCTGCAAAGTTTGACCTAATAAAGCACCAACCTCTAGAGCAGTTTCTTACCCCAACGCGATTGACATTTAAACCCATTCATTCTTTGCATTGTAGAATGTGTAGCAGCATCCTTGTCCTCTACTCACTAGATGCCACTAACACACACACACACACACACACACACACACACACACACACACAGGCACACACACAGAGGCAAGTCATGACAATCAAAAATGTCTCTAGACATTGCCAAATGTCTCCTGGGGCAAAGTTGTCCCTGGATGAGAACCACTGGTCCAGGCAGTGTTGTGAGGACAATGAGGGGCTGCATGCATTAGACTCTTTGGATAGTCTGTTTCTAAGTAATGAACAGACGGAAGCCTAGCAATAAGACAAAGGTAGCAAGTGAGACCTCGGATGTCCCAGAGGTCATGCAGCCAAGCCACTGCAGGTTGGGACAACTAAAAACAGCTGACTGGGCCAACACCCCTCTCACATAAGCCTGGGCTTCCATTTCACCCCAGATACAAAATGTTGAGTGAATTACTCCTCACTTGCTGGCACAGAATCACTATAGAAAGCTAACACCTCTCTCCTTGAATATATACCTTTTCCCTCAATGTGTACATATTCTTGACAAATTCATTTGTTCATCGATTATTGAATACTCCCTATGTACCAGGTATACAGTGGTGGAAAAACATACAAAAGTGCTTGCTCTTATGGTACTTTAACATATTGTGTTGGTTAGTGTATAATGTGTTTTTTTACCAATAATTGTGCCAAGCTGTAGAAATGATTCTGTTCCTTACATTCTCCCCCTCATCACTTTGTTTTTAAGATCTATCCACGCCCTGGCCGGTGTGGCTCAGTTGGTTGAGCATCACACTATGCAATGAAGGGTCTCTGGTTCAATTCCTGGCCAGGGCACATGCCTGGTTGTGAGCTTGAACCCTAGTAGGGGGCGTGCAGGAGGCAGCGGATCAATGTTTCTCTCCCACCCTTCTTCTCTCTCTAAAATCAACAAAAACATTTTTTAAAATATTGCTGTGATGCATCATATCTATTCTTCTTACCCACCAATGGTCACCTCGATTGCTTCCAATTCACCATTACCACAAACCCAGCCCCTTGAACATGCTCGGGTGACTTTCCTTGGGGTAGAAATCCAGGAGCAGAATTGTCCTGTCTTGGATCAGTGTCACTCAGACTTTAACATGCACATGATTCACTCAGGGATCTTGTTAAGAGGTGGATTCTGACTCAGGAGATCTGGAATGAGAAAGAATTTCCATTTCTAATAGGCTCCTGTGATACTGATCCTGCTGGTCTGGGACCACACAGGATAAGCACACTTCATTTGCTTTAGTGCCAGATCTCTCGCCAGAACAGCTATACCAGCTGACGCTCCAAGGACTTGCCTTTTAAAGGGGCCTCACCCCATTGGACTCCCTCAAGACATAGTGACTTAAGGGGCATTGCCAACAGCTGCCAATAATCAAAAGCATTATGTCCCACCATCAGTGAATACATATGACCATTTTGCCTTTAGAAACCCTTAATGTTTAAGTATATCAAAAAAATCAGAGCCCCTAAATGCTGGAGTGGAGGGCAGCCAGCCTATCTCCCCTCGGATTCACAAAGGGAGAACTGAGGTTCAGAAATATGCCAAAAAAATCGCAGAAATTTTTGGCAGAGCCAGGTTTAGAAATTCCTCTCTTGGCATCATGCTCCTCTACATAGCCCAGAAATCCATCCACAATTTGCAGGAGTTAGTTCATTTTCCTGATTTTGCTCCATCTTTCCCACTCAGCACTGCCCTTCCCATCTCATACCTCCACCCGACTCTGCTTTTTAATTCTTGCTAGAACCATCCATTTTGCGGCCAACTGCAAGATTCATAAGATAGATGAAACGATTGACATTTCAAATCTTGCAGGCAGGGTAGAAAATTCTGGTCACAGCCCAGTCTGGAACACCTCCATACCTCCTTCCTTACTCCTTCTGGGCCATAGCTGTCCCCCTCCACCCCAACATTAATTTCCCCTGATTCATTTTTCATGCCTTTGAGTTTTTCCTTTTTAAAGCAGGATATGTTTCTGTAGCTATTTCTCATACCTCCCTTGCCCTCATGAATATTTCAAATGCAGTAGTGATATGATCACTCAACCTTAGAGGCACACCAACTTTATCTTATTTATCTTACCGAGCAGCTTCCGATGCTGGGATTAAGTCCAAAACATCCTTTGAGAGTTTGTTTGGGTTGTTTTTCCCCAGGCTGTTGCTGCTGTGTTTGTAAATTGTACAGAGAAACAGCCTTTCCTAACCCCAGCCACAGCCCTGGTTGTGGGCCCCTGGCCCAAGATACCACCTAGTGCCAATCCTTTTGCCAATCCTCCTCAAAGTGAGGTACAAGGTGCACTCTTGTCAAAGCCAATAGGCAGGCCTCCTTAAGGAACACCTGCGTGGCATAAATCTCCCCTCACTTCCAGCCCAAAGGTCCCTTGGAAGCACAAAACTAACTCACTATGTGACCTTGGGTAGGTCACTTTAACACTTTGAGGCCAAGTTTCCCCATCCAGAGGCAAGAAAAGCAGACATGTGACCCTAAAGTCTTTCCAGCTTTAAGGCTCCATGTGATGTCATGTAACAAAGCTCTAGTTGTGTACCAGGTATACCGGTTATTAATGCAATTTTTATAATCAAAGAAAGCACATTAATTTCAAGAGAAACATCAAAAGTGCTTTACTCAAGGTAATGTCCATTGCTAGCTACATATTTCCCATTCCAATAGAACTTTTTTTTGTTTTGAGGGAAACCATTCAGAGACCCAGTTTTTCACTTCTTCGTATGTTTTGAAGTGCTACTCAGAAAGTGCATGTACCATCGATCGGAACAAGTGGTAATCAAAGGAGCAAGGTCTGGTGAATATAGCAGGTGGGTTAATACTTCCCAGGCAAGATCTTTTAATGTGTCTTTAATTGGTTTTGAAGTATGTGATGGGGCGTTATCATGAAGCAAAATTACTTTGCCGTATCTTCTGACACATTCTGGTCATTTCACAATCAAAGCATGGTTCAAAAAATGATTATTTGTTGTCAGTAGCAATCAGTATTAACTGTTTCACCTGGTTTTAGAAGCTCATAATACACCACACCTTCCTGATTCCACCAAACACAGAGCATTTGTCTTCTTTCCGAAGCGATTTGGCCTTGCAGTCAATGTTAATGGTTGACCTGGATCAACCCATGATTGTGTGCATTTGGGATTCTCAAAATAAATCCAATTTTCTTCACCAGTCACAATTCCATGCAAAAAAGACTTTCTTTTGTGCCATGAAGCAACATTTACTGATGACTTTTTGGTTTTCCATTTGTCTTTCGTTCAGTTGATGTGGCACCCATTTTCCTTCTTTTAAAATCTTTCCCATTGCTTGTAAATAATCGGAAAGTGTTTGCTGAGCAACATTTAATCTTTCTGAAAGTTGTTTTTGAGTTTGACACATCTTCATCCAACAATGTTTGTCATTGTTGGTCTTCAAACTTTTTCAGTTGACCTGGACATTCTTTGTCTTTCACATCGAAATCATTACTTTTAAAGCATTTAAACTAGCGTTCACAAGTATCTTGAGATAGAACATGTTCACCATAAGCTTCCCAAAGTAAGCGATAACTTTCAGCAGCACTTTTCTTCAAAATAAAGTAATGAATTAAAACTTCCTGCAAATATTCTTTTTTTGGCACGAAATTCGACTTCTTTAAGTGTAAAAATATATATAATGTTAACACCTTCAGAAAATTTGACGTATGAAGTTTTGAAGCTTACTGTCAATACAATAAAATAGTATACATATCAAATCACATATATATACATATACATATATATATCAACATATGTGTAATTCATCTGTTTTTTAAAATTTTGCATTATTAACTAGTACACCTGGTAATCTTAACTAAGGCTATCACTGACTGGCTGTGGACCCTCAACTGTGTCTGCTACTAACAATAACATGCCTGCTAACTGTCCACCACTAACTCACAGTATGACTCTTAATTCTTTCTACCACTAACTGTAGTATGACTTAACTGAACCTACCACTAACTAGTTGTGCAACTCTTAACCACTTCCTGGGTTGTAGTGGGGTGACTGGTTTGCCTGGGACTAAAGAGGTTCCATAAACACAGAACTTTCAGTGCTGAGACCAGGAATTTCCTGGACAAGCCACGAATCCTTGGTCACCCCAAGTTGCCTGATAATTACAAGTGAAATAGGTGACACGTGGAGAACCTAGTATATTGATACAAATTAGCATTAATTACTGTGAATCAGTACGTCCGTGGCTGTAGAGGAACAGTTTTTACCTCTGATTTTTACAGGAACTTTTCAGTTCTCTTTATCAAAACAACATGAGGACATGAGAAAAACAACTTGAAGCAGAAAGCAAAGCTCTGTTCTGCCTCTGCTTAATCCAGCCCCTGTCTCAGGCAAGCACCCATGGCCCCTTTAGCCTTGGCTCTTGCAAGGCCGACCCTGCCACACTCACCCTCTAGCTGCTCCTGTGACCACAGTACCTTTGGCCTTAAGGATCAGCTCCTCAGGGAGCGTGGTGTCCCCCAGGTGAGATTTCTACAGCAGGGGCACCGAGGATGGGAATAAGGGGAGGAAACAGGCCTGGAGAGCCCTCTGCTGAGTCAGCCATTCACCCTTTATTTAGACACAGTGGGGGGTGGGAGGCACGGGTGGCAGAAGGAGCAGCAGCTATTTACTGTGGGCTGGAAGTTTGTCAGCATTGGTGAATGTCAGTCCATCACCTCCACCTGCAAGGGACTCACGGACTTCAGAGGTGAGGACATCCTCCAAGCAGAGAGTCTGGGGCGCAAGTTGAACATCTGGACCTCCAGGCAGAGCTACAGCCAAGGCATCCTAGACACCTGTTTTGCATCTGGGTCTCCCTGGCAACACTGTCTCCAGGACATCACGGTCAGCTGGTCTAGGTCAACGCAAGTCCCCTGGGAGTGGGAGACCATCAGCTCCACAAGGCAGATGTAATCAGTGTCACCTCCTGGTGCCCAAGTGGCAGAGGTGTCGGAGCCGTGCTCTGGACAGGAAGAAGGCCCTACACTGGCTGCTGAACGGCCTGCCTGGTGGAGACGGTCAGTTTTCATTATCGCCACCTGACAGGGGGCAGGATGGGTCACAGTCCTGTCAGCTGGCATGCCTTGTCTAACTCTGGTGAAGCTGTCACCACAGAATCTAGACCCAGGACTGAGAAAAGAGCAGTAGTCCAAGAGAGAAGCAGCCTCCCTCCCTCTACGCTTCCCCTCCCCCACCCAGGGGAGTCTTCAGGGGGCAAAGAGAAGAGAGGACATTCCATGTCCCTATGGTGCTACTCCACGGTGGTGGTTCTTAACCCAGGCTGCAGATAAGAACCACTGATGCCAAGACCCCATCCTCAGAAATTGGGATTTAATTGGTGGGCAGAGCTTTCTCACTGCCAAGATGCCCCACTGATTGTAATGTGAGGCTAAAAATGAGAACCACTGTTCTAGAGATGCTACTCCAAGTGTGGTCCACAAACCAGAAATATAGCATCACCATCACTAGGGAGCCTGTTAGAAATGCAGACTCTCAGAGCCCCTGGACCTTCTGAACCAGATTCTGTAGCAGGATCCTGAGGTATGCCCTGAATAGATGAGAGGTTGAGAACCATGGGGCTGGAGTGTCATGGAATGATTTGAGATTTAGCCACTCTTACATCCCTGAGAGTCTCTCCTCAAGATGCAAATCCCCAGAAGACAGGCATTTGACTTCCCATGCTTCTGACATTTGATTGGCCACACCATGACATGAGGAGGGAGAGGAGGGAACAATGTTCAGAGCCCCACCAGACCCACAGGCAAGAGAAGGGCTGTCCCTGCACAGTGACCTTGGACAAGTTCAGACAGTGGTGGCAGCTACCCCTTATTTAAGTGCTTACTGTATGCCAGGCACTGAGCCACAGACTCAGATAAGCTCATATAATCCTCCCTTTAATGTATAGGTAGGTATTTCTGTTACTCCCACTACTACTACTTTACAAAAGAGGAAAAGGAAGCTCAGGGCAGTAGATCTCAAACTACAGCATGCATCAGCATCACCCAGAGGGTTTCTGAAATCGGATCTCTGAGACTCATCCTCAGTGTTTCTGACTCCGTGAGTCTAGGATAAAGCCTGAGAATTTGCATTTCTAACAACCTCCCAGCTGATGCTGATGCTGATGCTGCTGGTCCAGTCACACAATTTGGGATCCAGGCACTAGCCCTGCAAGCCAGGGAAAGGCGGTAAAAACCAAGTTGGTGACTTTTCAAGAACAGTCACCCAAAAGGCAATGTGAAATATTCCGCAAGTCCCCATTCCTACAGTTTCACCCTCCTCCATTCAGAGGCACTTTTCCCAGGAAACACATGTGGCTGGCACTTTGCAGAGAGCACAGTAGAGGAAAGAAGACCCACTTAGATACAGGAAATGGGAATTCTTTGGCTTCACAGAATCAGGAGAGCTGTTTCCCTCAGCTACATGCCTCGCTGGGAGGGTAACAATTTCCTTGAGAGCGGGAGACTGGAAAGATGTTAACATCAGTGCTCTCACTTAGATCAAGTTAGATCTTTAGCAAGCTGTACACCGTGTGGCTAACCACTGGGTAGAGTTAACCTCAACTGTGCATCTCTGTCTTACTAAAAAAGTAAAGAATAACACTTGCAAAAGTCAGGCTACCAGAACTCAAATCTGGGACCCACCATTTACTAGCTGCCATCATTAGGCAAGTGGCTTAACCTTGTTGCGTCTTCTAATCTCATCTGAAATTGAGTGAATTATTATGACCCCTGACCTTTCGGTTAGTGGAAGGACTCAATGAGATAACACAGATAAAATGCATAGTGAAATATCTGTATTTATTATTATTAATTATTATTATTATTGGTGAAAGTGCTGAGGTGTTAAAATGCTACTGTTGGCCATACCTTAACTAGCTGGATCTCCATCTATAATTGTAATCATGATTCTGACATCTGACCCTCCCATGTTGCTAGTGAAAATGTAAACAGGTACCATTTTTCTAGAAAGCCATTTGGTAATATACATCAAGAGCCTTATAAATACTCACTTTGAACCAGAAAGTCCTAGGAAAGCGATCCAGTATGAGGACAAAGATGAATGCTCAAGATGCTATCACATCATTGCAAATAGTGAAAAATAGCATACCTACCAACAGGAAAACATTTTTTCAGTTATGCTATGCTCACACAATGGAATCTTCTAGAACGACTAAAAATAATGCTCACAACCTTTAACTAAGGGTAATCTATGTTATAAAGTTATCTTTTTGGAAATATGTATGTAAAATTTCATATAGATTATAAACTCAATTATGTAAACATATGAGACAAAATGAATAATCCAAAAATGATCTGTTCTAGACCTTGGGATGGGGCTTCTTATAGTTTTGTGTACTCTTCCAGATTTTCCTCAATAATCTTACCTAATAACAAACATGTAAATTGACCGTACCTCTGCTACGCACACAGCCAATCAGAGTGAGTATGCAAATTAACCCAATAGAGATGGCAGTTAATTTGCATACATACCTGGGTCCTGGGAACATCCTCAGCACCCAGGTCATTCCAAGCCAGCCATCAAAGGGGCGGGAGGGCCCCTTGCCCAAGCCTAAAGCCTTGGCCTGAGGTTTTAGGCATGGGCAGGGGCAAAGCTGGCAACCAGAGGTGAGGGAGCCCTGCCCAAGCCTAAAGCCTTGGGCAGAGCCTGTGATCAGAAGTATGGGGCCGAGCAGGCTATTGGAGGGGCAGAGGTCCTGCTTGAGCCTAAAGCCTCTGGCTGAGCCTGCCATTGGAGGGACAGGCGCCAAGCTGATGATAGGAGGGGCCAGGGGCCCCCTGCTCAAACCTAAAGCTTCAGGCCAAGCCTGTGATTGGAGAGGCAGGGGGACCCCTGCTCAAGCCTAAAGCCTTCGGCCGAGCCTGCCATCTGAGGGGTGGGGGGCAGAGGATGAGCCTGGGATCAGAGGGAAGGGGGAAAATAAATGGAAACATATCCTCAGGTGAGGATTAAAAAAAGGAAGAAAGAAAGAAAGAAATGTCATATCCTGCCCAACCAGTTTGGCTCAGTGGATAGAGCGTTGGTCTGGGGACTGAAGGGTTCCAGGTTCAATTCTGGTCAAGGGCATGTTCCTTGGTTGTGGGCACATCCCCAGGAGGTGGGGAGGGAGGGGGAGAGATGTGCAGGAAGCAGCTGATCAATATTTCTCTCATCGATGTTTCTAACTTTCTATCCCTCTTCCTTCCTCTCTTTAAAAAATAAAAAAAATATGTATTTTTTAAAAAATGAAATGTCATATCCTATGAAAAACACATCTTGAAAATGCCTAAAGAAAGTTGTCATTTTTTCATGGTGAAGGGACTGGAGTCTGTGTTGATGAAAATACCTTAGCGGCTGTGGTGACTGGCAGTGGCTGCAGCAGTAGAGTGATGGGGCTGGCGCCTTTCCCGATCAGCCCGGTCGCCTCCCGCAAAGGGAGCAGGCCTAAGCCATCAGTAGAATATCCCCTTAGGGCTCCCAGTCTGTGAGTGGGACCAGGCTGGGCTGAAGGACACCTCCCCAGTGCACGAATTTTGTGCACTGGGCCCCTGGGTCATCTTTATAATCAGAGAGGTAGAGTGTAGCATTAGGTACGGGAATGTCAGCAAACTAGATAATTAGCCCAGAAAGATTATTTCTGTCTGGGTGTACAATAAGTTAAAGGAACCTCTTGTAACATGGGTGATAATTAAAAGAGGGGTATAGTGTTAGGAAGAGAGAAGGGAAGAAAAGGGTAGATAGTTCCATGAATTCATTTTTCAGAAAGGAAGGGAGAGGTAAAAGGAGAGAGAGATAAAAACATCAATGATGAGAGAGAATCATCAATTGGCTGCCTCCTGCACACCTCTACAGGAGATCGAGCCTGAAACCCAAGCATATGCCCTGAGTGGGAATCGAACAGTACCTCCTGCTTCACAGGTTGATGCTCAACTACTGAGCCACACAGGCCTGGCTTTCAGTGCATTATTGAGAGAACTGAAGAATGAGAAGGGAAAGGGAAACAGCAGAAGGATTAAAGAAGGGCTAAGGGAGCAGGACTCTGACATCTGGCCCTGCCATGATTGCTAGTGGAAAATGTAAACAGGTATCATTTTTCCAGAAAGCCATTTGGTAATATACATCAAGAGCAAGTCTGCCTCTCTCTCTGAGGCAAGGACCATGCCAGATTAAATTTCTCAAAGTAGCCTTTGGGCAACTCCTCTGGCCAGTGCGTGTTCCCAGCAGATGTGTCACCAAACTAATCGTTAGCAGAACTGAAGTTACATCATCTGACTGGGAAAAGGAATGGAGAGACCTCATGAAAATTCAGTTTCCAATTGGTAGAAGCTCCACACAAACTGGCTTCATTAAAAAAAAGTCACTCTCGGTGAGATCTGTCAGCCAGAACTAAAGTGATCATCTAGTTTATCATCCACACCAGAACACTACTGCGAAAGGCAAACCCCAGACTATTTATATCGAGGACTGTCCCAGCAAATAGGACATATGGTCACCCGGCCCCCAGCACACTATCCAAATAAGTGAAACCATTATCACTTGAAGAGGAGAGTCAAGAGCCACATTTCACCCCCACATCCCTGGTTACAGGACCACAAATGTGCACCTCCCACACAAGGCTTATTTCTACCCCGTCTGCCCTCTCCCCCTCCTGGTGCTGCAGGCAGTCTCTGACACCTATTTCTACAGGGTCACTAAAATCCACCAGAACATACACCCCGGCTTATGAGGAGTTGCCCAAAGGCCACTTGGAGAAACTGTCCATCTCTGGTATGGCCAGTGCTACAGAGAGAGAGGTAGACTGCCTGGCTTGGTGGAAGGAATCCCACCTCAATTAACCTGTAGGAGCCCTGATGGGTGGAAAGCAGAGGAGAAGGGGTTTGGGGAGCCTTGAGAGCTGCTCCTGCCTTTCCCTTTTCATCTCGGAAGAGCCAATTTCAAACTTGCCTCGGGTCATAAAAGAAATTAATTTGATTCTCTCAACCTTGCTCGGAGTGGACACATGTCCTCCACCAGCGCATCTGCTGCTTGTATATCCAGAGCGATGAAACCATCCTTGAAATGATCCCGGTGTCAGGACTGGGCCCAAATCATTTGCCTGAAGCTTGAGAAACAGCTGCCCCCAAATTCTCAGGGCTGTAATTTCTGCTGGCAAGTTCCAAAAACAGTTCTCATAGCTAAGGTGAGTCCCAAGTTAAACGAGGTTGACCCCAACAGGCAAGCCTGGGCAGGACTGGTCCTTGACAAACACCGAACAGAATTCAGCCTTGGTGTCTGCCCACCTCTCTTCATATTAAAGAGCAATAATCATAATCACGTAGAATCATGTATGTGCCAGGCATGGTCCCTGGGCCTCATTTGTGGGAGACACACCTAAAATCTCCTCCCCTCGAGTGTGGTCAGAACCAGTGACTTGCTTTTATTTTCCCAGGAGAATATGGCAAAGGGGTTGGGTGTCACTTGCTTGATAATGTTTTAGTATATAAGACTCCATGTGAGCAGACTGGAGAGAGAGACGCCCCTGCTGGCCATGGAGAAGTAAGCCACCATGCTGTGAGAGGACTACAAGGCAAGGAGTGCAGGCAGCCTAAGGACCTGACAGAGCTCCCCAGCTGCAAGTGAGCAAGAAATGAAGGACTGGATTGTACAACTGCAAGAAAATAAATCCTGCCAGTGGCTAAGGGATCTTGGGATCAGATCCTTCCCCAGCCTAGCCTCTGATGAGACCACAGCACCAGCTGACACCTGGATTGCAGCCTGGTGAGACCCTGAGCAGAGGACCCAGCTAATCTGTGCTCGTGCTCCTGAAGTACAGAAAGGCTCTCCATCCTGCTGTCACCCTCCTGTGTGGCGAGGTCTTCTCTCACTTTCACAAGATGGTGGCTGGGCTGTATACTCTATATCCCCACAACACACATCTAAGTCGGAAAGGAAGGAGTGGGACCCTTTCTCCGGAGGGTCCCTTTAAAGCTGCCAGAAATTACCCCCTTTTATTCATCAGTGAAGACAGTACCACATGCCCATCCCTAGACCAACCTCTGGCACAAGGAAATGGCCTTCATGGGTCACCCCTGGGCTAAGCACAAGCACCACCTTCCTTAGGTATGGGGTCATGTGATGCCAGAACAAATACAGGGTTGGGTCTGCAAGGACGATGAGGTGATTACTTTTGGATTACTTCAGTTTAATGTTTCACATTAACACCCAACACATGACTGGCTTTAAAGCTTTAAAACATGTCTCTGGCTGCAGGGACAAGGCTGGAATGGAGGTGACCAGAGTGAGCAGGAGACCAGCTAGGAGGCTGTCCTGATAGTTTAGCCAGACTTATGCAAGGAGAGTGCAGAGGGCAACCCAATGACTGTCTGAACCTATTCATTGAAAAAGTAAAACAATACTGAAAATCACACAAAACACATTTGTAGCTTACAAAATTATTATAAGGCTAAATATTTGCAACTACCTCTAATCGATCAAGAATTAAAATTTTTCCAACCTCACCCCCACCACAAGTGCCACCACATCCCTCATCCCAGTCACAGCCCCCTAGCCTTTTAACACATTCCCATATTTCACAGCCCTCCCTTCCTTATTTCTTTCTAGCTTTATCACCCATATGTGCAGCCTCAGATATCATAGTATAGTATGGCCCAATTGTTTAACTTGATGTGTCTTTTTCATGAATAAACTTTATTTTGAAAGTATTTTAAATTTGCAGATGTGCAAAGATAGCACAGAGACCTTCCCACTTACCCCCTAACTTCAGTTTCTCCTAATGTTATCATCTCATATTACTAAGGTACATTTTTTAAAAACAAGAAGCCAACATTACTATTAACTAAACCTTAGAGTGTATTTTGCTCTTACCAGTTTTTTCATTAATTTTTTTTCTGTTCCTTAATCCCATTTCAAGATACCATATTATGTTTATTTTTTCTTTCATTTTTCCAGCTTTATCCTATCTAATAAAAGAGTAATATGCAAGTTAATCATCACTCCACTATACCCACAAGCCACACTCACCAGCCTACCAGGAATGAGTATGCAAATTAACCCAACCAAGATGGCTGTGGCCACAAAGTAAGCAGGAGGATTGAGTTTCCCTGGCAATGGAGGAAGTAAAGCTTTCCACACACCATGGCTGGCCCAGACCTCCACTCTAGGCTATAAAGTTTCAATTATAGAAGATAAATAAATCCCAACAAAAATGGCAGCAGGCACTGAGCTAGAGAGAGCAGGAGGCTTGAGTTTCTCCTGGCGATGGAGGAAGCCAAGCTTCCCCAGCCCTGGTCTGCCTTGGCCTCTCCTTAAGGATACAAAGTTTTAATTATAGAAGATAAATAAATCCCAACAAAAATGGCTATGGCCATGGATTAAGCAGGAGGCTTGGCTCCCGCTCCAGGCTACAAAGTTTCAATTATAGAAGCTAAATAAATTCCAGATCCCAGGGCCTCTGTTTGGGTCGCTGGCAGGCATGGCTGGCCTGAAAACCACCACAGGCCCCTTGCCCAGGCTACCCCACACCCCAAGGGAACCCCCACCCTGATCTGGGACACCCTTCAGGGCAAACCAGCTGGCCCCCACCCGTGCACCAGGCCTCTATCCTATCTAATAAAAGAGTAATATGCAGATTGACCATCACTCCCAACACACAATATGGTTATCCCCATGTGGTCAAAGATCCTGCCCCCATGTGGACACAAGATGGCCAGCAGGGGAGGGTAGTTGAGAAGGATCAGGTCTGCAAGGGAGAGCATTTGGGGGTGATCAAGCCTACAGGGGAGGGAAGTTAGGGGTGACCAGGCCAGCAAAGGAAGGAAGTTGGTGGTGACTGGGCCTACAGGGCAGGGCAGTTGGGGGGGACCCAGGCCTGCAGGGGAGGGCAGGTAGGGACACTCAGGCTGGTAGGGGAGCAGTTAGGCATCAGTCAGGCTGTCAGGGGAGTGGTTAGGGGGTGATCAGCTGGCAGGCAGAAGTAGTTAGAGGCAATCAGGAAGGCAGGCAGGTGAGCAGTTGGGAGCCAGCAGTCCTGGGTTGTGAGAGGGATGTCCCATGTTGAAGACACCCTCCTGTGCACAAATTTCATGCACCGGGCCTCTAGATAAGGTATAATTAACACAAAAAGCAGAGGCAACAAAACCCAATGATACGTAGTCATCACGTCTCTTTAGGCTCCTTGATTTCAGACATGTCTCAATCTGTCCTTGTTTCTCATGACCTTAGCTATTTGGGGGAGTACTCATTGGGGATCTTCTGGAGTGGCCCTCAATCTGTGCTTGTCTGGGGCTTTCTCTCATGATCAAGCTAGTATTATGGGCTTTGAATGAATACCACAGAGGTGAAGTGCCCTCCACTTCATGGCACATCTTTTTGAGTGCCTTTTAACCAACAGGTTCTTATCTATCCCTTTCTTTACTTATAACTGATGGTTGAAGAACCCAGGAACTCTGGCTGATAGTTACCCCATCTCGATTCGGCTGACTGCTCATTCATGGAAGAGTTTAAAACTTCCTCTGTCCTGTGATATCACTGCAAGTTGGCAGCTGGATCTAGATTCTGTGACTGAGATAATCCTATCCTATCCTATCCTATAAAAGAGTAATATGCAAATTAACTATCACTCCACGACAAAAATGATGGTGCCCATAGCGACCAGGGCAGATGCTGATGGCGTCACCCAGGCAACATGAGCCCAGCATCCATTCCTTGGCTGTGGAGGAAGGGAAAAGACCTCTGGCCAGAGGCCAGAGCGAGGAATGCTGGGCTCACATTACTGCCCCGTCTGTATGGAGGGAGGGGATGACCCAGAAAAATGGATCTTTCCAGTTCCTGACATTGATGGAGCCAGAAAAATGGATCTTCCCAGTTCCTGACACTGACGGAGCCCTGTGGCTGCTGGGGTCCTCCGCCTGTAGCCCCCAGTCACAACCTGACAGCCCAGTTGCAGACTGGAAGCCCCCTGCCTGCAGTGCAGACACAATCAGCATGGCGCCGTGGCAGGGGGACCCAGCGGGCGCACCATACACATCAAATTGCTGCCGCGGCAGCCACCCCCCTGCACACGCAAGTAGTATGGTCCAAGGGGGTGACTCCTGAGGTGCAGCTCCCATGCAGTGATGTGCATTTTGCCAGTGAGGAAGCAGGACCTGGGAGCCCAAGCCCCTGAGTTCCTGAACTGCCAGGCATCGTGGGCCAGGACCCTGAGGGACAAGAACTTCCCAGAGGCTGTGCAGAGGGAGGGAAAGAGCCTCTGGCTAGAGGCCAGGGTGAGAGATGCTGGTATCTTTGCAGGCCGGGCTGAGGGACATCACCCTCCCCCCTGCCCCATGCCCCCCATGCACAAAGGCCTCTAGTTTGTGTGTGTGTATGTGTGTGTGTGTGTGTGTGTGTGTGTGTGTGTATAAATACACACACACACACACACACATATATATATATATATATAGAGAGAGAGAGAGAGAGAGAGAGAGAGAGAGACAGAGAGAGAGAGACAGAGAGAGAGAGAGAAAGACAGAGAGAGACAGAGACAGAGAGAATATGCAAATTAGCCGGGATGCTGTAATAGTCATGACCAGCTCAGGAGGAGGCTGATGCGTAGATGGGTGGGAGGGGACTACGTGCGCAGTGAGGCAAGCCACAGATGGTGTAGGCCCAGAGATGGAGGGCCTGCACAAGCTGCCGCTGCGTGGCTGTAGCAGACACACATGGTGCGGGGCAGGGGGTAGAGCGGGGGTGTGGAGGCTGCCCAAGCTGCCATGGTGCACCAGCAGTCCGGCCTCTGCGTGTGAGCTACAGAGGAAACACCTTTTCTGACCGTTCATTGTCTAAGCTCCCTGTATGCCACTCTCAGTGTTGTTGGTAACTTGGGTAATAAGAATCCAAGAGGGTGATCTATGGTTTTCCCACCTCACTCCTAGAAGAAAAAAATGAAGGTCCACAGCTGGAGGGGCTAAGAAATGTCATATCCCACCCTAGCCAATTTGGTTCAATGGATAGAGCCTCAGCCTGCAGACCACAGGGTCCAGGTTCAATTCTGATTAAGGGCATGTAACTAGGTTGCAGGCTCTTCCCTGGCTGGAGCCCAGGTCAGGGCTCATGCAGGAGGCAACTAATAATGTTTCTCTTTCTTTACCTCTCTCTTCCACACTCTCTAAAAATCAATGGAAAAATATTTCCAGATGAGCAACCAAGATGGTGGCATAGGTAAACACCTATTGTTCTGCCCCGCGCAACAATTCAAAAACTACAAAACAACAAAACAAACATCACCCAGAATCACCGGACAGCTGGCTGAGTGAAAACTCCACAAATAAAAGTAAAGGTGGGACACTGAGACTCAGAAGAGCAGCAGAGCACAGCCTTGAAGATATGTGTGGAAACAGAGGTTAGGAGCTACCACGTGCACGGGCTGTAGGGCTGGCAGCAGCAATCCTGTCTGGATTTCGCCAATGGGGAGGGCGGAGACACCCCACTGCATGGATTCCCCAGTGCCAGGCGAGGTCCAGGGTACGCACCCTGGAAGCTGGGCGCGGCAGAGGTCTCCTAGTCTGAGGAGAAACCGGTTGCTTGGAAAAGCAGTTTGCGTGCATAAAGTGTGTGACAGCACAGACGCGCGACTTGCTCCCCAGAGACTTGCCCCCTGGTCCCGGAGACCACCAGGCTACTTTGTTTTACAACCCTGGGCAAGACTTTGGGTGTGCAGACTCATTTGGGGAGAGGCATAGTTGTCTGGCAAGGGGTAGAGACTAGCGGCTTTCTCTTGGAGGTGCCTGGAACAATTACCACCCAACAGAGACCTGTGTGCGAGTGCCGCATAGGATGTAGCTGACGCTGAGGCTGCCTGTCCAGCTCAGAGACTCCGCCCATCCAACCTGAACACAGTCTCCCTTCACAGCCAATAGGCCTGGAAGTCAAACCCTCTTAGGGCTAACAACAACAAGCTGGGCTTAAATTCAAAAATACTGTACAACCCATAAAGGATTGCAGTAAGAGTACCCACCTCAGTAACTGGGGAGGCTGAGCCACTGTCCCTTAGAGGACATCTACCACATAAAAGCAGCCACCATGCAGAGACATGGAAAGAAATCAGGTGTGAAAGAAATGGAGGAAAAAAGACAACTAGACATAGAGTTCAAAACCACGGTTATAAGGCTTTTAAAGAGGCTCCCAGAAAAGGTCGAGACCTATAAGGAAATAAACAAAACCTACAAGGAAATGAATGAGACCCTCAAGGAAATGAACAAGACCCTCAAGGATATGAAGGAGAGTTTCAAGGATATGAAAAAGGACCAACCAGAAATTAAGCATACACTGACTGAAATAAAAAATATTATACAAAGACCTAAAAGTACTCTAGAGCACGCCAAGAACCAAGTTAAAGATTTGAAATACAAAGAGGTAAAATCCACTCAGCTGAAAAAGCAAGAAACCAAAAGAATCAAAAAAATTGAAGATAGTGTAAGGGGCCTCTGGGTCAACCTCAAGCATACCAACATCCGAATTATAGGGGTGAAAGAAAAAGAGAGAGAGAGCAAGACAATGAAAACCTATTTGAAGAAATAGTGACCGAAAACTTCCCACACCTGGTGAAAGAAATTGACTTAGGAGTCCAAGAAGCGCACCGAACCCCAATATATAGGAACCCTAAGAGAACCACACCAAGGCACATCATAATTAAAATGCCAAGAGCAAAAGACAAAGAGAGAATATTAAAAGCAGCAAGAGAAAAACAGTTAGTTACCTATAAGGGAGCACTCATACGATTGTCAGTGGATTTCTCAACAGAAACGATGCAGGCCAGACGGGAGTGGCAAGAAATATTCAAAGTGATGAACAGCAAGAATCTACAACCAAGATTACTCTATCCAGCAAAGCTATCATGCAGAATTGAAGGTCAGATAAAGTGCTTCACAGATAAGAAAAAGCTAAAGGAGTTCATCACCACCAAACCAATATTATATGAAATGCTGAAAGATATTCTTTAAGAAGAGGAAGAAGAAAAAGGTAAAAATATAAATTATAAACAACAAATACACATCTATCAACAAATGAATCTAAAAATCAAGTGAATTAATAATCTGATGAACAGGATAAACTGATAAATATAACAGAATCATGGACATAGAGAAGGAATGGACTGACAATTCTTGGGGAGAAAAGGGGTATGGGAAGTACAGCAAGAGACTGGACAAAAATCTTGCAACAATGGGAGAGGTAGGGGGAGGTGAGGGTGGAGGGTGGGATGGGTACAGGGTGGAGGGGAGCTATAGGGGGATAAAAAAGGGGGAACAATGTAATTAAACTGAACAATAAAGATTTAAAATATATATATATATATATATATATATATATATATATATATATATTCCCAGATGAGAAAGAAAGAAAGAAAGAAAGAAAGAAAGAAAGAAAGAAAGGTCATATCCTATGAAAGGCACATCTTGAAAATGCCTAAATAAAGTTGTTATTTTTTCATGGTGAAGGGACTGGAGTCTGTGTTGATGAAAATACCTTGATGGCTGTGGCAGCTGGTAGTGGCAGCAGCAATGGGATAATGGGGGTGGGCCTTCCCCTGATCAGCCTGGTCACCTCTCGCAGAGGGAGGCCAGACTTAGGCTTGGGCCCACTTCCCATGCGAGAGGGCTTAAGCCATCAGTAGGACATCCCCTGAGGGCTCCCAAACTTTGAGATACTAGAGGCCTAGTACACAAATTTGTGCATGGGTGGGGTCCAGCTGGCTGATCAGAACGGGCTAGCCAGGGGGAGCGGATGCAGGAGGTTGGCTGGCCTGCTCCGCCTCCAATCTGAGGATGGGCAATTGGTGGCAGGGCCAGCCGTGCAGAGGGGCCACGAGCCACTAGTCAAGCTCCCAGTGGAGGAGACAACTTGCATACTAGCCTTTTACTATATAGGATAACTCACTGAAGAAGGACACAGTGCATTTTTATTCCCAAGGGCTGACATAACAAAGTAACCTCAACTGGGTGGCTTAAAAACAACAGAAATGGGTTCCCTTGGGGTTCTCAAGGGCAGAAGTACCAAATCAAGGTGCATGGCTGTGCCCGAGTAGAGCCTCTCAGGAAGATGTTTTCTTATCTCTTTCAGCTTCTGGCAACCGCAGGTATTCCTTGGCTTGTGGCATCATCACTCTACTCTCTGTCTCATCTACACATTTCCATCTTCATCTGTATCTTTGTGCAAATTACCCTGCCCTTATAAAGATCATTAAATTAAGGCCCCATTCTACTCCAGTACAACCTCATCTTGCCTAATTATATCTGTATCAATCTTGTTTCCAAGAAAGGTCATATTCTTAGTACTATGTGGTTAGGGCTTAAACATACCTTTTTAGGGGACCTAATTCAGCCCATGACATAGGGTAATTCCACTAAACCCAAAGCCACAGCAAGACTTCATGGTAGAAAGCCAGGAGGAGTCAGCATTGCCTGTTTCTGTCTTCCCAGGACTGCCTGGTCCACCCTTCCCATGTCATGTTCACATGCTTTATTAATTCCCTCTCCTTCTCTCTTTTTTTAAAATATATTTTATTGATTTTTTACAGAGCAGAAGGGAGAGGGATAGAAAGTCAGAAACATCGATGAGAGAGAGACATCGATCAGCTGCCTCTTGCATGCCCCGTACTGGGGATGTGCCCGCAGCCAAGGTACATGCCCTTGCCGGAATCGAACCCGGGACCCTTCAGTCTGCAGTCCGATGCTCTATCCACTGAGCCAAACCGGTCTCGGCTCCCTCTCCTTCTCATTCGTTCTTATTCTCTCTCTCTCCTTCTCTCTCCCCTCTCCCCAACCTGTTTTCTCTGCTACTAAGTTCAAACACCCACGCAAGATGAGCTCAGAGAGCCTCAATTCCAAATTCCGGGGAGAGAGACCACATGGTCAGCTTTGATCCTGTACTTGCCCGTTGGTACAATCAGCCATGGCCCGAGACAAAAGAATCATATATTCAAAAGTTCTGAATCTTCCCAGGCTCAGGGAAGGAAACATTTCTTAAGAATAAATGAATGATGCAACAGTGTTCCTGGTAGAGTATCCAAGCAATTGCTCTGTTCCGAAACACAAAGAAAATTCCCCCTGGATTCTCAGGACTGTCTGAAAAGGATCTGTAAGCAGCTGAGTTCTCACAGGAAAGGTGGGGTGGGATCAGAAAAATCTGCCTGTGACACCGGTGCAGCTCCGCATTCCCGTCTTTGGGAGCGTAGGTTATGATACAGACGCACGCTGCCCCTTCCATGTTTCTCACCCCTCTGGGCCACGGCTCCAGTTTGAGGAGCCCAACCTCGCTGAAATGTCTTTCTCAGCCAGGGCTGCTACCACAGACATACCATGGCCTGAGGGGCTGAAACAGCAGACATTCATTTCTCAGTCTGGAGCCTGGTCAGGGTGCCTGCACGGCTGGGTTCTGGTGAGAGCCCTCCTCACAGCTTACAGACAGCTGTCTTCTCACTGTCTTGAGAGAGAGAGAAAGAGAGAGAGAGAGAGAGAGAGAGAGAGAGAGAGAGAGAGAGAGAGAGAGAGAGAGAGAGAGAGAGAGAGAGAGAGAGATAAAATAGCATGCTTCATGTCTTTTTAAGGGCACATTAACTCCACTCATGAGGGCTTCGTCAAGACCTGATCACTTCCAAAGACCTCACCTCCTAATGCCATCACCTTAGGAATTGAGCATCAAGCTGTGAATCTGGGGTGGGATGGGGGGGACACAAATATCCAGTCCACAGCAGACGGGGGGGAGGGTAGGAATCATGATGAGATTCATCCTGGGAGGGTTGATGTTGAATCTGTCAGCAGGAGCCAAAAGATACAGGAAAGGCTGGAATAACGGCTTAGAGTGTGCTGAAGGTGCCAAGCAACTCAATAAGTAGTGTCCCCCTCAGCTCATGCTGGACTCACTCCATTATTTCCCAGCCAGTGGGATGGGTCACCCGGACAGAGAGCTGGTCAGCTTCTAATTATGCCAAGGCTCCGAGTGACAGGCCTGGGTCGCCGTCTTCCACCCACAGAGCCTGCAAGGTGCAGCAGGAAGAAGTGACTGCCCAGGCATGCATTCTCTGCCCCTCTCCACACACACCACAGATAGAATTATGAGTGACTGCACTACTAGAGGCCCAAAGCCTGAAATTCGTGCAAGAGTAGGCCTTCAGAGCCCTGGCCACCACCCTCGCAGCCCCAACTTCGTCTCGAAGGTGGTCCTGATGGTCGTTCCACTGTTCAGTCGTTCAGTCAATTTGCATATTATGCTTTTATTATTATAGAGGGTGACATTAACTTATTAGTCCTCACACCAGCTCTGTGTTATTCCCATGAATCAGAAAACAGGCACAGGGAGTTTAAGTATTATTCTCAGACTACTCAACTAGTAAATAGCATATCTATCCAACTCTAAATCCCTTGTGTTTTCACAACAAACCCAAGTTATCCTGAGGATAGCACTGGTTGAAGGAGGGGAGCAGGAAAATGGCAGATGCTTTCAGCAGATGTCTCAGAAATAGTTTGTCATAATTTTTACTGTTACTATCTCAGACTTAAGAATAAATGCAGTTGGCTACATAATGATTTACAGTAATTCTCCTCCCTTTCCTTTCACCCTCCGATTCCATGGGGTAGTCAGAATATTTTCTGATGCAAATGAACCCCAAATTAGACTTGCCTAAGCAAAATATGGTTTATTAACTTACACCCAGATGTAGATTCAGGCACAGCTGGATCTCAGCATTGACAATGAAACAAGAGCCTGTACTTCATCTCTGAGCTGTTTTTTTCCCTTTGTGCAAGAAAGGCTTCATTCTCACACAGCTCCTCCCATACACTAACTCCTCACAACTTTTGGCTTAAATTCTATCAGCTTAGGAACCCCAATGGATAGAGTGCCAACAAGTCTCAGGGCTGATGCTCATTGGCTTGGCTTGATCACACGGATGGGCCCATGCCTGAATTCATCACTGTGGTGAGGATGCTGGGTAAGCTGATAGTCCAGGACTGGATCACCTGCCTACCCCTAAAAAGGCAGGTGAGAAACAGTCTCTAACAAACCACGTAGTCTGGAAGTAAGGGAGAGAGAGGAGTGATATTCACAATAGTTAACAACTGGCATGGTACAGGGACCATACAGTCAGAATGGATGTTGGCTACAAATAATCAATGATGCCATACCATTCTTTGCATTCTGGTTAACCATCAACTCTGGAGAGCAGTGATTACCCAAAATAAATATTGCTCTTAATGGAAAGGCAGTGATAAATGCTGAATAAGCAAAACACACAGACCTCCTCTCCAGGGCTGCTTGGTATGTCTTCCCCCATCCCTGCTCAGGTGGCAAACTCCTACTTATCCTCTGTGAACTTTTAGTTTCCCATCTCACTCTGCCCCAAGGGGTTCATTCCTCCACTGCGCCACTTCGGGGCCTTACTGCTGCCTCTACATGGCCCCTTTCAGGAATCCCAATGCAACATCACCCATGTCTTGGTGCCTAAAGGTCATACTAGCCTCATCTTGCCTAACTTCAGTGAGAGATAAAGGGCCAGTCCCTTCATATATAAGCCCCAATTGCCTTGATCTTTTGTGGCCATCATTTCGGAGAATTTTTATGTCACCCGCAATTAATCCTGCAATGCGGCCACACAGTGAACTCTCACAAGAAACCCCTTCAGCATAAATGCTGAGAAAGCTCAGACTCCTCACAGCTTCATGCACAGGTTGTTGTTGTTGTTTTTTACCACACTGTCCGTTTACTTAACTGTTCAATTCAATATACATGCACAGTGGTTTTGGAATTGTTAACTTGTACCATGTGGGGAACAATTTTATCAACTAAAGTACAATGGTTATATGCATTTTCCCATCTCTGAAGTTTTGCCTTTTCCAGAATGCCATCTCATCGGAATCATGCATTATGTAGCTTTTTAAGAATGGCACCTTCGGGAATGTTGTCCTAACGGGTTTGGCTCAGTAGATAGAGCATCGGCCTGCAGACTGAAGGGTCCCAGATTCAATTCCAGTCAAGGGCATGTATCTTGGTTGCAGGCACATCCCCAGTAAGGGGTGTGCAGGAGGCAGCTGATTGATGTTTCTTTCTCATTGATATTTCTAACTCTCTATCCCTCTCCCTTACTTTCTGTAAAAAAAAAAAATCAATAAAATACATATTTTTGAAAAAGAATGGCACTTTGCTAGCTTCCTGTACATTTTAGATTTTTGCCCAGTTGGCCCTTGATAAAGCATGTAGCCAACCTCATGACAGAAATCAGCTTCCTTCCTGGGCCTAAAATTAGAAGCCTCAACTGCCAACTGTGGAGTACAGAGCTCACTGCTGACATTTCCCTCTCGTTTATCTCCAGGAAAATTGTGACTTCTCACCAGCTCTCCCATCAGCTGGCCTGGAGGAAGGGTACCAGGCAACAAGGGGGGCAAGCCAGCATATGAAGAGGCCAGTGGTTGAGGAATGGCCCTGGAGACAGTGGAGCGGCTGGTCACTGGAAAGCTTCCTGCCAGCGGGTCTAGAATGGAGAACTTGGATGCCCACAGAAAAGAGTGCAACCTGGCAGAATTAGAGAAAAATCTAGTGCCAGGTTCTGAATTCTGATAGGGCCCATAACATAGCACTTGGCCTACATGATTCACTTTAAAAATCAACACATCCAAATTCCCAATCACTGAGAATCATACTAAAGTCAAAATGAAAGATAATGCATTATTCTTGAAATAAAGTTATGAAGAAATATGAATGCTATAAGTAAGAATGTATAATAATGGATCCAAGTAGTTGGGGGAGAGGGAAGATGCTGATGGGCTTTCTGAGGTTGTGACATTTAAGCCAAGACAAGAAGGACAACATGGAGCTATCCAGGTATAAAGTAAATGAAGCATTTATATAGTGATTGCAATATGTGCAAAGGCCCAGGGGTGTTGGAGGAACTGGGATGTTAAAGGTGACAGAGAGAATGTGGTATGAGAGTGAGTTGGGGAGGTAAGCAAGGATTAGCTCAGACAGGACTGCATAAACTCTCTAAGTAATGTATGTGTTCACAGAAATTCATCAACACTTTAGAAGAGGCCAATGTTTATTTTTTGGGTTTCTGGTTCTGCTTGTTTGGGGTTTTATTTCCAACTTCTGCAATAGCATAGTCGCTCCACAAAGGCAATGACCATTGGCTCACAGCTCTATCAGCATCACCTAACAATATGGAATATTTTCCTAGTCATCCCCACACCCATGACCCATGACCCATGACCTCTACTTCATTAGGAAGCTAAACAAAGATGATCACTGTCTATAGTGGCTACTATCAGGGGTCCCAAGACCGCCCTCAGTCTGGATGATTTACTAGGAGGACTCGCAGAACTCAGAAAAGACATAACACTCATGGTTATGGTTTATTACAAGTGGAGGACACAGATTAAAATCAGCAAAAGCAAAAAAAGTATATAGGTCAGGTCAATATGGTGAGATAACCGTTTTCTACCATCCTCCCCCTATTTAGACAATCACCCACGGATGAGAGAGAACCTTTGTGCAAGTCCAGGCTCCCCAGGGAGGAGTTCCAGCACAACACTGGGAAGAAAAAATCCAAGATTGGATCTACTGAAGAAGGTAAAAGAAACCATTTCACTTTATCCATGTCACCCCTCCCCCAGGGCAGCACAGCTCATCGCCAAGAAAGACTTTCCTGGCCTGTGATTTCTCCCACAAGGGAAGTGAGAGCATATGTGGGACCCACTTCCTCCTTGCCTCATCCAGAATACTGAGGTGTGCTGTGCAACTCGGAGCCTGGGAGAGCAGCATCCAGGGCTCATAGAGAGTGTGCAAGGGTCACAGATCCTACTACTCAAACTTTGTGGATCCATCATGAATCCTACCTGTAAGCAGCTGGGGAGGGGCTCCTCTGCTGATCCCCCAACAGGACCTTGAGAACCACCAATGTCTTACCACACCAGCCACCCCATGACCAGTTCCCTGTTGCTGGGAGATCAGGCCTTTACAGATGCTTTGCTTTGATACCAAAAGCACAACCAATAAAAGCAAAAAACAAGTGGGAGGGACTGCACCAAGCTAAAAAAACTTCTGCAGAGCAAAAGAACAATCAACAAAATGAAAAAGTAACCTACAAAATGAGAGAAAATATTTGTAAACCATATTATCTGGTAAGGGGTTAATATCTAAAATATATAAGAAACTTATACAACGCAATAAAAAAATCTCACTTAAAAATGGGCGGAAGACCTCAATAGACATTTTTTCAAAGAAGACATACAAATAGCCAAAAAGTATATGAAAAGGTGTTCAACATCACTCACTACTCATCAGAGAAATATAAATCAAAACCACAATGAAATATCTGTCAGAATGGCTATCAAAAGACAAGGGATAACAAGTGTTGGTGAGGATGTGGAGAAAATGGAGCCCTTGTGCACTATGGTGGAAATGTAAATTGGTGTAGCACTGTGGAAAAACAGCATGGAGGTTCCTCAAAAAAATGAAAGTAGCACTACTATATGACCCAGCAATCCACTTCTGGGTACCTAAGTATATATCTGCAGGAAACAAAATCAGGATATTGAAGAAATATGTGCACTGCCAGCATTATTCACAACAGCCACAACATGGAAACAACCCAAATGTCAATTGAAGGATAAACGAACAAAGAAGAAATGTGCCGTGTGTATATGCAACGGAATATTACTCAGCTACAGAAAGAAGAAAATACAGTCATTTGTGACAACAAAGTAGAACCCTGAGGGTACTATACTAAGTAAAACGAGAGAGATGGAGAAAAACAAATCTCACTTATATGTGTCATCTAAAAAATCTGAGCCCACAGGAAATGAGAGTAGAACAGTGGTTGCCAAGGGTTAGAAGAGTAAGTGAGATGTTGATCAAAGGGTATAAGCTTTCAGTTATAAGATAAATAAATTATGGGGATCTGACATGAAGCATAATGTCTACAGCTAACAAGATTCTATTATATACTGGAAAGCTGCAAAGAGAGTAGGTCTTAAATGTTCTGACCACAAATGCAAAAGGCAATTCAGTCAGGTGATTGAGGTATTAACTAACCTTATTTGGTAATCACTTTATAATATTTGCACATAAAGTCATCACTTTAAGCTTATGGAATGACCTATGTCATTTATATCTCAATGAAGCTGGAAAAAAAATAAAAGAACAGAGTCCAAGAGAGACCAGGCACAAGCTTCCAGCTGTCCTCACCCAGAAGAGCCATATGGACAGCACCTATTCTCCAAGAAGGGATGTGTGACAACACATACAAAGTGATAGTAACCAGTGAAGTTCATCCAAGCCTTTTGCCCACGGCTTTTATTGAGAGATGATCACACAGGCCTGGAGCATCCTCACACTGACCTTACTCAGCATCTAGCCTCTCCAGAGGTCCACCTGATACCACATGGCCCAAACCTGAGGCATACAAAACCAGGCATTCGCCGTAAGTCACACTGTTAGCACAAAGTATCTGGCATGCCTCAAGACCCCAAGCAAACAAAGACTATTATCAGGCAGAATGTTATAAGGACTTGGAGATCCCAGCAGCCAGTCAAGGACCAGACCTTGCTTTGAACTGGGCAAGATTTGAACACTCAGACATGCTAAGTCAACCCTTTACTGCATAAAGACAATATGCAGATGAGAAAGATGCTACGCATTCTCATCTGTAAACAATGAAATCAGGTTGAAAGAAGACACATTCAGGTAGAACCAGAAGCCACCTCTGCCCCCATCCTTCATAGAACCTACCTCATGCAAACAGGAATACCATCCTTCCCCAGGGGCGCATGGGGGCAGATGCCCCTCAGCAGGCCATAGGGATGGCCATCTTGCCCACACACACATACACCCTGCTGTGACATCTATGAGCCTGTCATGGGTTGGGTTTTCAGAAAGATAAGTACAGGGAAGCAGGTCTGTGTGCAGGAGGTTTACTGGAGAGCAGCACTTGTAAGGAAGGGAGGAGAGCAGCGCCAGGCAGAGGGAAAAGTGGAACCATGGAGCAGAGGCAATCCATGGAGAGCCTGAATATGGGACCTCCCTTCAGATATGTCCCAAATCAAGGCAAGGGACATGGTCTTTGTCGCCCTCACGGATAAATCATTGGATATGGATGCCCTGGGAGGAGGAAGGATTTCCTAGAACTAAGTATCTTCCTTTGGCTAGAAAGCACAGCTCAGCTCTGAGCTGATAGCAGCCAACTCCCTGGGCAGCGGGGGGCAGGAGTGCCTTAATAGTCTTACATGCATAGAGGGCTGGGTGGCGCAATACCCAGCACAAAGCCCAGGACCAAAGAGGGGAGAGAAAGCAATGTGAAATCTTGACCTAATTAAGGTTGAAAACCCAGGTTGACTTGAGAACCCAGAACTGACGGTTGACTCAAGAGACTATGTTTTAAACCAGAAGGGTCTGGGTTTACCTTGACTTGACAAGACCGAATATTCTGGCTCTGGAGTAAAAGGGGTCCATGATAAAGAAGGAAACTGCAGAATAAAGAAGTTTAGGATAAAGATAAACACATCAGGTCTTGTGGACTGGGTAATAAATATGTGGTTGTTACTTATCTCTGAGCACAGGGCCTCACTGGCACAGTCCAAAGCCCCAAATGTACACTCACAGCAAGGTGCCCACAGCATCTGCAAGTGGTCACTGAGCTCCATCAACCTGCTCTCCCTGAATAAGGTGATGTTCCCTCCAGCAAAAAGGAGAAATCTTTCCTTTTAAACTAGAAGACATAATATTTTAAAAGCACACCCTCTTTGCTCAATAGTTCTACTTCCAGAATTTATCCGACAGATGAACAATTCATGTGCACCCAGGTATAAATACAAGATGTATAAATTGTAGTAGAAAATTGTAGTAGAAAACAAACATCATGAATGTTCAACATGAGGGAACTGGGTAACTAATTTATATATATATATATATATATATATATATATATATATATATATACACACACACACACACACACACACACACACACGCACACACACACATACACACATACACCCATATTCATACACTGGAATATTACATAGCCCTGAAAAAGAAAAAGGCATCCCTACATGTACTAATATGTAACAAAGATACATTGTTATGTAAAAATAAAAGTGGAGAATGAATGCATGGTATGCTAGCATTTATATCTCTTAAAATTAAGAAGAGACTATATATACATACATTCTTCTATACAAAGAGGGTATCATATGGAAGGCTTTAAGAGAAGCCAGCAACATTTGTTATCTTTGGGAAAGGAGAGCAGGTGATGAGGATGAAAAGGAGACTTCCTTTCCACTGTATACTTTTTTTACTGTTCAGTTTTTTGTGTGTTTTTTCTGCCATATATACACACATTTCCTATTCAAAAAATGAATTTTTAAAAACTGAAAACAATGAAAAATCTGATAGGCACACAAACTAAATTAATTAGCCACTTCTATAGCTTCAACATGCATTTTAATTTACGAGTACCCTGGACTCCAAGATTGATTTGCTGTAAATTAAAAGCCTTGGTGATTTCCCTTCATTTGGGACAGATGCTGACATTGTTCCTGTGATTTTTCACAGATGTTTGCCTTCTAGCATCCTTGAAATCGGGTTTCTCTTTTTATCTGGAAATCCCAAATTTCTCATATCAAATGGAGATGACAGGAAAATTCAAAACCATTATCACATTTCGAAAGGGTTTATAAGTAGCAACTGATAATGAGGAGACATTTTTGAAGAGGAGCAGTGACATCTCTTCCTTAAGTCTTCCTTGTCACCCCACAGCTTGATTTACCTGACTGGGCTACTGGAGAAGAAGTCGGCATCAACACTGAGACATGGGCTTTGGGGTCAGAGCAGCCATGGTTCTAACTTTGGCTCCACCCCTCTGCAGCTCTGATACTTTGAAACTGCCATCTCCCTAGACCACTCCCCAAAGCATCTTTTCTTCCTTTTTCTTGTCTTCTCTTTGCTTTCAGACATCAGGGACTCTCCTGAAATTCCCAGGTTTAGCCCCTATTGAGACATTAGACAGAAACGTCCCCCAACCTAGAACTTTCCTGACTGTGTCTATTCCCCATAGGGCTCTACTCTCCCTAAATGACAAGGGACAGGAATATTATCCGCCAATATAAATAAACCCAACCTCTGCTGATGGTGCACCTTATCTAATGATGCCCAACATGCATCAAACGCTTACTCTACCAGACTCTCCACAGGCATTCCACCTGCATTGTGTCCCCAAAGCCTCTCAACAACAAAAAGGCGCTGTTGTTATTCTTGTTTTATGGATGTGGAACCTGGGCTCCAAATGTGATTTAACTTGTTGAACATCTGAGTGGCAGGCCTGGGAACCAAGTGAACCTGAATCCCGGCCACAGACACATCTTAAGGTCAAGCTAAGTCTCCCCACTTCCTTATTGTTAATACGGCACTATGCTCCCTGGATGGATCTGATGCAGTGGTTAATTCTGCTCTCAGGACTGAATGCAATGATTTGGGGAGGTGGCACCCATAAATTGTGCGGCTTGGACACTCGAGGCACGTTTTGGGGCGTTACTGTCCTCATCTGTCAAGTGAGGATAGAGACAAGGAAGGCAGAGAGGGTTAAGGTGGATTTTCAGGAAAGGGAGTGCTGTGGACTGAATGTTTGTGTCTCCCCAAAATTCATATGCCGAGCCCTGAATCCCCAAAGTGATAGTATTTGGAGGTGGGACCTTTGTGAGGAAACTAGATTTACATGATGCCATGAAGGTGGGTATCGGTGGCCTTATAAAAATAGACCAGAGCCCTCACTGGTTTGGCTCAGTGGATAGAGCATTAGCCTGCAGACTGAAGGGTCCCGGGTTCGATTCCAGTCAGGGGCATATGACCAGGTTGCAGGTTCAATCCCCAGTAGGGGGCATGCAGGAGGCAGCCAATCAATGATTCTCTCTCATCATTGATGTTTCTATCTTTCTCCAGAAAGAGACAGACAGACAGACAGACAGACAGACAGACAGACCAGAGTCCTCTCTTTCTTCACCGTGTGAGGATGTACCCAGAAGATAGCCATCTGCAAAACAGGAAGTGTCCCCACCAGATACCACATCTGCCAGTACCTTGATCTTAGACCTCCCAAACTTTGTAACTGTAAGAAATACATGCTTACTGCTTAAGCCACCGAGTTGGTGGCATTTTGTTGCAGCAGCCCAAGCTAAAACAGTACTAGATGGTTGTTTCTTCCTTCGGCATTTCTCCTTTCCAAAGGCCACCTTGGAAAAGGCAATGCGATGGTGAAAGAAAGCACACTGCACAGGCATGGCATCCCTGTGATCATTGTGCTCACAACTGGCACTAGAAAGACTGGGAAGCCAAATAGAATTGTTTCCCTGAGAACACACAATAACGTGGAAAAAACTTGCGAACAAATATTAGGTTTGTACACAAAAACAACAACAACAACAACAACAACAAACAAACAAGAGCAGAGTTCTTTGTTCCCCTGAATAGTTTAGAGAACATATAGGAGGACATGAGTTTGGTATCTTAAAGCTTAATTTTGTATACTGATAAATAGTAATTTCCATTATAAAGCTTGATGTTCATTGAGTGGGGAATTTATGCCAGGCACTGGGTGCTATGTATATTCTATTCATTACATCATTTAATCCTCATAATACTGTCACTACCCTTTTACAAATAAGGAAAGTGATGCTCAGAGAAGTTAAGTCATCAGCCAAAAGTCACATAATTTCTAGGAAGTGGTAGAGGCAGAATGTGATCCCAGGCAATTTGATTCAAGGATTCACCTGCCACACTCTATTGTAACTATAGAAAATCCCAGTGGAATTTTTCCATCAGAATAAAATGCATGAACAGGCCCAGACAAATGTTTCATTTACAATACCTCTGGGCCTTTTGAAAAAGAAAAACCAACCTAAAGAAGGAAGAGTTAGAATGCTGGCTTTATCAAACCCCAGGGGGTAAAAGAAAGGCTAGTCCTGGCTGCCTAATGGGGAAAATGGACAATACTTTTCAGGGAAGGAGTGGTCTCAGGTCCCCAAAGATGGGATAGCTTGAGCCTAGCCAGAGCTGATGGTCAGCTCCAGTTGTACTTAGCTTGTGAGCTAAAGCAGAGTTAGAAGCAATGAAAAATTCTTCCCAGAACAAGCTGCGCTGATGCAGGAGGTGAAGGAGGCTGGCTCTACCCTGCAAACAAAAGGAAGTGGGAGGTGAGGAAAAGGTTGCTCCTAAAGGAGACATCTGTTTAATTCACTCTGCCAGGTGCCTACAGTAGATGCTTTTGTGCCCCAAATATAGTCAGGAGCCCACTGTCCACACCAAAGAAACATATTCCAGCAACCCAACCGTCATTTAAAAACAGTTCCCCAAAGAATATTACAAGCAGGGTTCTCATTTCCATCCAGACCCAATGGCCAAATGTTAGCTAATATTTTGAAAAGCCCTCTTTGCCATCCTAAACGGAAATTCATCAACAATATAACCTACCTGCCTTTCACAACCAATCACTTTCATGCCCTGATTATAACAAGAAGGAGAAATAAAATGGAAGGAATTTATACTGAAATAACTTATAGTGAAATAATATGGGTTTCTATCAGGAAAGACAGGATGAGGCAGTCGTATGCTGATGCCTGTGTGTAGAATAACAATGTGACAGTCACAAATAATGGAAGGAGCAAGTGTGTGTTATGGTTTCACAAAATGGTAAATCCTTCTCAATAATGCTCCATACAAAACAAAATAGGACCTAGAAACTTCAGTGTTCATTCCGTGTCTACATGTAACCTTCTGTAAATATATGATCATCATAAATAGGTTTCTAACCCATATGAAAGCATAATAGACCATTCAAATATCAAGCAGAATTTGGAGGGATATTTTTTTTATCTTGCAGGACATCTAAAAAACTGTCACACACCATGAGTGACTCCCTCCACCTTCTATCTTTAGGACTACCAAAGCCACAGAATCCTATCTAATAAAAGAGTAATATGCAAATTAACCATCACTCCACTATGCCCACAAGCCATGCCCACTAACCAAACAGGAGCGAGTATGCAAATTAACCCCTACCAAGATGGCTGCGACCACAGAGAGAGCAGGATGGAGGATTGGGTTTCCCTGGCGATGGAGGAAGCCAAGCTTTCTGCACACCCTGGCTGTCCCAGGCCTCTGCTTAAGGCTACAAAGTTTCAATTGTAGAAGATAAATAAATCCCAGATACCAGGGCCTCCCCTTGGGTTGCCGGGGTGTGTGGGCAGCCTGAAAACCATCACAGGCCTCTCAGCCAGGCTGCCCCACACCCCAAGAGAACCCCCAACCTGATCCAGGACACCCTTCAGGAAAAACCAGTTGGCCCCCATCCATACACCAAGCCTCTATCCTATCTAATAAAAGAGTAATATGCAGATTGTCCATCACTCCAATACACAATATGCCTGCCCCCATGTGGTCAAAGATCCTGCCCCAATGTGGACACAAGATGGCCACCACAAGATGGCCAGCAGGGGAAGGCAGTTGGGGGTGATGCAGCCTGCAGGGGAAGGCAGTTAGGGGTGACCAGGACAGCAGAGGAGGGAAGTTGGGGGCAAAAAAGCTGGCAGGGGAGCAGTTAGACATCAATCAGGCTGGCAGGGGATTGGTTAGTGGGTTATAAGGCTGGCAGGCAGAAGCAGTTGGAAGCCAGCAGTCCTGGATTGTGACAGGAATGTGTGACTGCCCAGATGGACAGTCCAACAGTCAGACATTCCTCGAGGGGTCCCAGATTGGAGAGGGTGAAGGCTGGGCTGAGGGACACACACCCCTGTGCACGAATTTCATGCACCAGGCCTCTAGTTTAATATAAAACAAAAAGTACCACGTAAGAACTTCTGTAACAGGAGATCTAATTCAGTTCCCTGTGAGAACTTCTGTAACAGGAGATCCAATTCCTGTAACCTACAATGATAACTTACAGTCCCTTTCCCGCCTCCCCAGTTCTCCTGCATATCTTGGTTTCCCTAAAACAAGCCCCAGAAAATCACTCTGACCCCAGAGAGCTAATGTGTTCTTGTCCCTCTACAACCATGTCTCTCAGTCCCTGTTGAATAGATTAACTGAACCCTGATTCCACTCTGCAGCTGTCTCCACTCTATTGTTCCCCAGATTTTGTGTCACAGAAGTTCAAGACAAAAGCTGGGCTCTCCTTAGAAAGCAGGGAAAATTATAGACCCTCTCAAAATAAGTCTTTCTCCCTTGGATAGAGAACTTTTGTGCCAGGTACCTAACTAGACCTTTGAGCTACAGTAGTTCTTGTCACCTACTAGGGAGATGATCAAGGTAATTATTGTTTAGACCAAGAACTTGCAAACTATAGTCTGCAGGTCAAACCCATGTCAATTTCCTATGTCCTACAAGCTAAGAATATTTTTTATATTTAAATGGTGAGGGGGAAACCAAAAGGGAAATAATATCTCATGACATGAAAACTACATGAAATTCAAATTTCAGAGTTCATAAGTAAGGTTTGCTGGAAATGGCCACACTCCTTTGCTTATGTATTGTTTATGCCTGTGTTCATGCTACAAAAAAAAAAATCAACTTAGTTGCTACAAAGACCCCTTTGGCACGAAAAACCAAAAATATGTACCACTTGGGCCTTTACAGTAAAAGTTGGCTGACTCCTGGTTTAGACACAGAATGAGTGTTTTCAAGCACCTATTGTGCCAGGCACTCAGGTTAGAGAGAGGAAAGGCGACCAACAAGAAATATTCCTTCTCACAGCGTTTAGAAGCATGTTACTCAAAATCACGTAGACTTGGGATCACATCTCAGCTCTACTGACCTTGAACCTGTTTCTTGAGCTCCGTTCTCTCATTTATAAGTCAATGTCATAGAAGACCCACCACCTCACACAGGTCCAGGCATATCAAGTGAGGCAACCTGTGCAAAGTTGATATGAGAAAGGAGACCAGTAAAGAGATGATGAGGAGAGGACCTGGCTCACTCATTATCGACTGTTTCCACGGCATATGTTCAAACCCAGGAAGAGACAGAAAGGACATGTTATTATGTAATTTTATTAACCAATGTCACTTCCATAAATTCAATAAAAATTTTAAAAATTAAATTTAAAAATCAATAGTGCAATGTGCTAAATTAAATAAGTAAATAAATATTTTCTTGTTAGATAACCTCTTCGTCACATCCCTTCCTACATGAAAAATCCCTATCCAAGGAATATTAAAAAGCCCTAATCTACAACCTGTCCAGGTGGCTCAGTTGGTTGGAGCATCGTCCAATACACTAAAAGGTTGCAGGTTCAATTCCTAGTCAAGGCACATGTTTAGGTTATGGGTCCGATTCCCAGCTAGGGATGTACAGGAGACAACTAATCAATGTTTCTCTCTCTCTCTTTCTCCCTCTCTCTCTCATCAGTAAAAACATATTCTCAGGTAAGATTTAAAACAAACAAAAAAGGTGCTAACGTACAGTGAAATGGAAGACAAGACTGTGATCTCAGAGCTAAATCATTCTAGTCTGCCTCTCTACTGATCTCACATTGCCCCATTCAAAGAATAATAGTAATAATATGAGAGTTGGGAAGTGGAAAACTTATTCCTCTGGAGTTTTCAAAAACTAATTTGGTTGTAATCACAGAAGATTGAAATGAGGATTCATGACACATTTCTCTTCCTCTTGTACAGATGAATCTGTAACTTGCATTTGATTTTAAATATGATTCTCCTACATCTTCAGTGGGTTTGATTGATAGAACACATGAGGCCACTCAGGAAAATGATACAGTGGAGATCAAAGCATGAAGATAATTTTCACCAAAATGTCTGTAGCCAACAGTGAGTTATAAGCCTTTGTCTCCCACTTTATGGAACACAATTTCATTTAAAGCCAAAATCTGTCACCTCAGCATTGTTTATCGAAATGCATCCTGTACCATGGTCTCCCAAAGGACAGTGTCGAGTCAAAAGAAAGAAAATTAAATGGGTAAAAACATCTCAGAACAAAACAAGTAAGGGGAATGGCTTCTGCTCTGCATAAATATTACCTACCAGTGACGCATCTGGGACAAGAAATGAAGCCATTCATCTGCAAGGTAAATACATGGTGTTGTCAGAGGTGCCTGACAAGGCCCTACAAATCCCGCGAGTTCGGCTCAGCAGCTCATACGTCTCTATTTCATAATTTCATTTTATTCATGGGTCCACAAAGAGACTCACAACTTGGTTTTCATCTTTACACTACTTTTGTAACCTTCTTTTTTTCTTGGATTCATTCATACCCTCAATCCATCATGATGGAGGACCTACCATGTAGACCACACAGAGATACCTAGAAGGCAGGGAAGCAGAATCCTAGGACCTTTGGTTAAGAGATCAGGGCTCGAGTCCAGATACTCGCCCTTTCCAGCTGTGGGACCTTGAGCAAGTTCCTTCGCCTTCCTGAACCTCGGTTTCCCCATTCTAAAGTAGAGGGCAAAGGAGACCATGGTTTTAGAAGTGCCTGGATGTTGCTGAGTCTCCACAGATGAGAGCACCATCCTGGGCTCTGTCACTGTCTTAGGAAGTCCAAGTTGCCACTGATCCCAGAAAGGTGACTCTACAGATAAAGGTCGATGGTCTCAGCAGAGAGGTTCTGTGACTCCTCTAAGGCATCTCAATTCCTCTGCCAGTTCCTCAATTCCATAATGGAGGGACAGTCACATTTACAATTCCTGGGTCCTGCTGACTTCATCAGAATGCCATATTCTAGAACCTTGCCAGTCCAGCCTCATCACTTACCACACCTCACAAGCTTTGCCTACACTTTGGTAGATGCTACTATTGCTTACCTAAGAAAGAACCCCTTCCTCTTTACTAAGGAAACCCCAATTGTTTAGGTACTGAAGGGTTATATGATTCAGGAGAAGCTATACCCCTCCTGAGCCTCAAGGAGTAAATCTTGATTGATCTAAACCAATCACAGTCATATTGGCTCCCTCTCCAGTGATGGCTTTGGAAAAGGCACATGACCAATTCTGACCAGTGAGAGTTCTTGGAAATTGTGCTGGGAGCTTTGGGGAAGTGAGAATGTGGTATGTGGTGCTGTGGCAGCCCTTTGACCATTAAAGGAAAAGACTGGGGCCAATGGCCACTCTCTACAAGTCAGATAAAAGAAGGCAAGAGCCCAGGTGTTTGACAATAGCACTGAACTCCTGAATAAAGCGACTCTAGAGCCCCCCTACCTCCAACTCCTTCTCATGCAAGGTAACAATTCCTCAAATGGCCTGTTTAAGCCATTTGAGTTTCCTGTTACTTGCTAACAAATACCTGTGGATTCTGAGTTATTTCCTTGCAAGAAATTTTCCCAACACAATCACCCTTGCTGGCCTCACTGGCAGGTGGTGGCTGGATGGGAAGGGTCCAGGAGGCTTTCAGGAACATGGATCCAAGGAACTGCCATATATCTGATCCCTGCCGCCAGGCCTCAGGTTTCGTTGCACTCTTCCCCCAGCAACCCTCTCCCCCTTATTTGACTAATTCCTCTTCATACTCCAAGTTTCAGCCTAACAGTCCCTTCCTCACCAAGGCCACCTTTGATCCTAGGTCAAGATACCCTATCATTTATACATTTCCAGAGTTCCAATACTTGTTCTTCACAGCACTCAACATAATTTGTTATTATACACTTATTTTTTACCATAATTAATGTACAACCAGGTAAGCTCTAAGAGCAGGATCACATTGCGTTTACCACTCTACACCCAGCCCCTACAATAGAGCCAGGCACGTAATAGTTGCCTAGATAAATATTTATTGACCATGTGAATTAATTGGTTAATAATTTCAGTAATACGGAATTCTTGCAAATATCCAAAAAATTCTGCCTGGAATGCCCTTCAAATCACCCTCATCCCTCCTTCCCCTGCCCCCCATTGTACGCAGTCTTGGGAAACAGAAGTCCAAGGGGAGAGATTCTCCCTCTTCCCACATCCAAGGGACTGAGAGGTTTCATGGGGTGCAGAATTTTCAATGATAAAGTTGTTTCGGTCCTAGGAAAACCAGGAGGGGTGGACATCCTATGTGTGACTGAAGATGTGACTGGGCTCAGCCAATCAGATGATTTCTCCTGCCCAGAATCTCCTGACTCACGATGCAAGAACACAGGACCTGCATGTTTCAGTGGATTCCCTGCAGGGATAGCCATGGACTGCAGGCCACCCCGTCCTGACATATGCCCTTGGTGGAGCTGCTACTAAAAAACACTCTAGATCAACTCTGTTTGGGGGCTCTTTTTCTAAGCTGGTCCTTCCACACTTACCTCAGAATATTCTTTTTTCTTTATAGTCAGTTACTGGTTGAACAACTAAGGAGAGAGACAGAGACAAGAAATCATATTTCATCCTTTAAAGCCCCAGTGCAAGTCCTGGCACAGAAGAAGTGCTCGTGGAAGGGTAGGTGAATGAATAAGAGTGAGAAGCCAAGGAACCTACTCCCCTCTCAGGGACACAGTATCAATCAGGATCATATAGGAAACATGGGGCATACTCAAATGGAGCAACAGAGAAGAGCTTAATACAGGGATATGTACTGAGATACATGCAGGATGAAAGGAAACCAAAAAGGAATATTGTGACACCTGGGAACTAGGAACAGGGAGGAGCCATTATCGCCCCCAGACCTGGAGGGGAAGGAGAGGAAGCAGCTTTGGAACCCAGGAGGTTGGCCTCTTAGGAGCAGAAGAGAGGGGGCAAAGAGTGAGGCTACAAGGGCAAATGTAAAATATCCAGCTCAGACACTATCCAGAGAGAGGACAGACTAACAGCATCTTCTCCATCCAGAAAGGACCATCCAGAAAGGACAAGGCTCTTCGGGGAGTTATTCTCACCCACTGCCACCACTATCACCAACCAAAGGCAGGTTTACCCCGAAGTCTGGCTTAACTCCTTCCTCCGCACAAGTTTCCACCATTGTTTTGCTCTTAAGTGAAACTATTCTCCAAAGCCCAGATTCATGACAGAGCACAGAGGACTTGGGGCTTTCTGACTTTGCAGTAGATCCGGGGCTCAAGGGAACCAAGAAGTCATATCGATGCTGGAAGTCTGGGCCCCGGGCAGACTACACGGGAAGCTGTCCACAGACGTGCAGGCTCTCTTCCCTTCACTCAATAGCGGTAAACACACATATTATGTGCTAGGGTCCCTTCACTTCCAGCTGGGCGGTAGCAATAATAACTTTTAAAAGTTTAGAAGCACCCTAAATCACAGTCCCTCCCTTCAGGCCCAGGAAACAAAAATTCACTCCTCTCTGGACAGGAAACCGGAGTCAAGATCCCCTTCTCATTTTGTGTCCACTGAGCCCACAGTAGTCAGGCTTGTGGGTTTTTAAATAGTTCTTGGAAAGGAGGAAGGGTGTACTAGTGATGAGAAATAAAGATACAAATGCTTTATTAATGAGCCACACATAGTCTCATATAGTCAGGGCTTAATAAGAACCTGATGGAAAAAATACTCAGTAAATGTTAGCCGTCTGTGTTTATTATCATCATTACTATTTCTGGCCATTTGGTGACTATTTACAATGGGCTGGGCTAGGTATGCTATGGATACATGACTCTCACAGCAACTCCGTTTGAAGATCTGCGCCGCTTTCTAGCCATCATCTCTTTTCTGAGAACTGCCCCAGGCCTCCCCTGATCAGAGAGAGTTACTGACCCCAGGGACGAACCAATCACCCAAGCTGGGCCACAGGTTGTTTCCAGAGCATTTTGGAGCTGGAGGCCAAGAGGATTAAATCCACTTGTCATTGAACCGGTAAGATATTAAACTTCTGGACACAAATGCTGCTGGACACAAGATGCAACGCCAGTCCTGAGATGCACCAATCCTGGAACCAGTTTCCCGAGGCCCAGCAGCCTCCTGCCTTTCTGTGGCTTCCTGTTCTAAGAACTACTCCAGTATCCTCCCAATAAATTCCTGGACTTAAGATACACTGAAAAAAATAAAAATTAAATTATTTAAAAAATATACATTGAGTTATGCTTCTGACACTTGCAAACACAAGCATCCCAAATATATAAACCCTTTGAGACAGGTATCTCTACCTTCTAGATGAGAAAATCAAGCTTCAAAAACCCGGTAAAATAAGTAATCTTTCCAAGATCTCTCAAATACCAACTGGTAAGAGCCAACATGTAAACCTAGGATTGTCTGATTCCAGTACAGGCTCATTATGTCAATTCTCCTCAGATCTCGACAGACTTATTTCCTCTGGTATGAAATTTTTTAAAGAGATAAGGAGAGGCACCCAACACAGGCTTGCACCCAACACAGGCTTGCCCCCAACACAGGCTTGCACTCAAATGGGTTGAACTGAACAGAGTTCAATTGAGGAACTTTGTTTCCAGGAATCTAAGCTACATGCTTTTTCACATGTCATCATTTCTAAAACCCATTCATCTTATGATCAATGTGAGCATTTAAGTAGTGTCTCTTTTTCCCGCAAAGAGCTGTTATCAAATCAATGATCTGACTTACAATCAATGCTACCTTATAAACAAGGAAATATGGTAAAACGCTGTCACCTTGGGAAGGTACCTACTTATTCCAATGGCAGGACACTTGTTGAAAGTACTTGCAGAGCCCTCCAGCACTACATTTCTCAAACATTCATGCTGGGGCAGCTCATGTTTGCAGGGAAAGAGGCCCCAACCACCAAGTGCTTTCTTGTTCCCACTTTGTGCGTGTGCCATTGTTGACAAACACTACACGGTAGCCAGTCTTAAAAGAAAATGAATTTGTAAACTCAGCAAACTCAGAGAACACACTATTTTCATTTATAAATAGCAAATTTTGAAAACAGTTTGGAAGGTTGCCTTAGTCCTAAGTAAGATAATTCTTGGAAGGTGTACATCATCAGTTCATTGGAACTGGAGAATTCCATTTTGCATCAGTTTAAGTCCAACCAGCTCTCCTTCCCCCTCTTGGGACTCTCAGAAGTTGCTGGGGTGCCTTGGTACAATCCCTATGGAAGACAATCTAATAATATCAAACTTATTTTTTATTGTTTTTATTTACTGATTTTTAGAGAAGGGGAAGAGAGAGAGAGAGAGAGAGAGAGAGAGAGAGGAGGAGGGGGATTTATTGTTCCACTTATTTATGCATTCATTGGTTGGCCTGTATGTGCCCTGACCAGGGATTGAACCTGCCACCTTGGTATACTGGGACAACACTCTAAACCAACTGAGCTACCCAGCCAGGGCCAACAATATCAAACATAAATGTGAGCACCCTTTGGCAATTTTACCTCTAGAAATAGATGCTGCAAATGCACTGGAACATATATGCACAAGATTATTCATAAGATACTGTATTACCAAAACATTGGAAATGCCATTGGTAAGGAACTTTGGCTAAACAAATTATTGTACAGCCATTAGGTGGAATACTATCTATACATATAAAGAGGTAATATGCTAATTGACTGTTATGGTGTCCTAGTAACAACCAATTTGCATACTGACAGACCAGCAGGTGCCTGTGGGGGGACTTGTGTGTGGCTCACTTCCCTGCCCTCGGCACCGGAGTCCTCTTTTTCTCCTGGGTGCACATGCCCAACAAACACCACACTCTGCCCCAGGGATGCCACCAACACCCCACTCCATGAAGTGGGGGGGGGGGGGGGCTGAGGGGTGATACCCACATGACAGAAGTCTGGTTCTCAGGGCACGGATGCCAGACACCAACCAGGGGGTGCACGCATCAGCAGAAGGGGTCACCCATGCAAATCGAGAGGGTGTGGACCCAACACCATAAAGGAAGGGCCTGAGCATGATAACAGAGTGCACAGGTGACCCTCACACCGCAGGGAAGCCGCTGAGGCTTTCTCAAGCTGTCCATTCACTCATCTGCCCAGTCTGACCTGGACAGAGAGGGGGAAGGGGTGCGGGGGGGAGCGCGCATCCTGGGCGGAAAGCCTCCCCCTCTTGAGGACAAGCTGGGCCTGCCCAAGCCTGCCCATCGCCTACGAATTCCGGAGGGGGGAGGACAGAGAGCCGCTGGAGGCATGGGAGTGGACACACCCGAGGGTGAGAAAGGCCTTCACAACTCTCCCCCCCCGCCCCCCCCCCCATACACACACTTCAGCATTCAACAGGAGAAAAGCCTCATGCACGCACATAAGGCAGCAGTCCCTGCTATGAATACAAGCCTGGCTGACTGGCACCTCCCCCAACTCAGAAGGCACAAGCCATCATGCTGTGTGGTCACTCTGCCCCTCAAAGCCAGTGTGAGAGGGGCCCAAGTGGAAAGTAGTCAGTACTAAGGACAAAAAGCATGGAATTTTTAATTAGTCTGCAAAAAGGGTAAAAGAGTGAGGGAGGAGGGTGTAAGATGGGGAAGAAGGGAAGGAGGGAGGGAAGAACTTTATAAAGGAGTCAGTAGAGAGCAGAGTTAAAAAAGGAAAGAGGATGTATGAGTGAACTGTAGGAGCTATAATGAAAATCAAGTATAGTTGTGTACTGAGGACAGATTTTAAAATTAGGAATCAGAAAAGAAAAAAGATAAATGATAGTGAATAATTAGGCAGGTGGATATTGAAACAGTGGAAGTAAGTAGAGAAGAATGTATAGGAAAGGTAGGATGAGAAAGAAAGAGGGAGAGAAGAAAAGTTTTAAAGGGAGCTGGTAGAGCTTCAAAGGAGAATGGGAAGAAGGAAAAAATGGGGCAGGGAACAAAGCAGGTCGGAGGGAGAAAGCAAAGTGTGAAGGAAGGAGAGGGGGAGGGAGAGCAGGGGTAAAGGTAAAGGAAAGAAAGAATGTGGGGAGGAATGAGGGGTAGGAGAAAGATGGAGGGGTGGGAAGAAGGACAATGGAACAGAAGTAAGAAATAAGGAGGAAAGAAAAGTTCATAAATGATGAGTCAGTAGGAAAATGTGCTACATAAAGGAGAGAGAAAAGTTATGTGAGAGGAAGAAGCCAATAAGAAAGTCAAATATAATTGTGTATGAATGGGATAAGATTTTTTAATATATATATATTTAATAGGGGTGACCAGGCCAGCTGGGGAGGTCAGTTAGGGGGGTTATGCCGCATGCAGAGTGGTTAGGGCAGGCAGCAGGTGAACAGTTAGGAGCCAGAGGTCCCAGATTGCGAGAGGGATGTCCAACTGCCCACAGGGATCAGGCCTAAATTGGCAGTTGGACATCCCCCAAGGGCTCCCACATTGGACAGGGTACAGGTCAGGCTGAAGGATTCCCCCTCCCCCCATGCATGAGTTTCATGCACCAGGCCTCTAGTTCAGCTATTAAAAAAAAAAGACAGGGAAGATTTCTCTATACTATTTCTACACACTAATATAGTATAGGGAAAAGCAAGATTCAGTACAGTATATGTAGCAGATTATGTTTTGAATAAAGGAGGAAAGAGCCTAGCTGGTTTGACTCACTGGATAGAGCGTTAGCTTGCGGATGAAGAGTCCCTGTAATAGAACCAAAGTTCTCAAACTGGTAATGGAGAGGCACCCAATACAGGTTTGCACTTGGTTGATTTGAACTGAATAGAGTTTAATTGAGTGACTGTATTTCTCTGAATTGAAGCTACATACTTTTTCACATTTCAAATTTCTAACACCCATTCATCTTACAACCCCATGGGACCTCACTGGATCCCTGAAACATACAAAACTACAGTGCAAACATGACCAGCATCAATAGGCTTTGCTCCCTAAGTGACTGAAAATCGATGTAGCATGAAGTAGAATGCAGAATTCACAAATATCTAAGATGAAACATGAAACTTCAAAGACATCCTCACCCTTGGGAGACTGTTTCAGACTACACTTGCTGAGTTTGAATTTATTCTCCTTTCCTCTTAAGAGTAGTTTGTTAAAAGTTTGAAAACCACTGCTCTGGGCAAACTGCCCTCCAGTATACCATGAGAAAATCAATCTTGTTTTACTATAAAATAAATGTCATTCCAATACACAATTTTTTTTTGTTAACCCTCACCTAAGGATATTTTTTCCATTGTTGTTTAGAGAGAATGGAAGGGAGGGGAGAGACAGAGAGAGAAACATTGATGAGAGAGAGATACATCAAATGACTACCTCCCACATAGGCCCTGACCAGGTCCAAGAATCAGCCCTGCAACTGAGTTATGTGCCTTTGATCAGAAATGACCCCCGAACTCTTCAGTCTAAAGGCTGATGCTACCTACTGAGCCAAACTGGTTAGGGCTCAATGTAAATTATAATAACAAAGTCATAGCCTACTATTTCACCTGACCTGGCCACAAATAACTTCCTACTGGTTTTTAGAAATTCAACTCACCCTTGGAGGACCACCCTACACTTAATTCTGAAGATCACAGTGAAAGCCGTTGCCCATGTTCTGAGCCTTGAATTCAGTATGAGAATAAGGCACATGCTCCTAATAGTAGCTACTTGGAAGAGATAACGCTCAAATGAAACCATGAGCTTGACTCTGCACTTTTAATATGGCTCATGACCAGCAAATAGAGTCCAGTTTCCTCTCTCTCTGCTTCTCCATTTAACACTTTCCTTCTCTCCCCTGTATTCCTCTGAAAACCAGACGTGAACCATGTCATCCCTTGAACAGTACATGGATGGTGAAGCGATAAAGGCCCTGAACTGTCTGAACCCCAACTCTAGCTCCCCCGCTCAGGTACTGTATGACCTTGGACAATTCTTTTTTTTAAAATATATTTTATGGATTTCCTACAGGGAGGAAGGGAGACGAACAGAGAGCTAAAAACATCAATGAGCGAGAAACATTGATCATCTGCCTCCTGCACTCTCCCCACTGGGTATGTGCCCACAACCAAGGCACATGCCCTTGACAGGGATCAAACCTGAGACCCTTCAGTCCACAAGCTGATGCTCCATCCACTGAGCCAAACCAGTCAGGGCACCTTGGACAATTCTTAACCTGAGTCGGTTCCTTCACCTTGAAAATAGTGAAAATAAAAGCATGCATGAGACCATAATGTATCAAGCTCTTAACCTAAACTCAGAATAGGGTAGCCATTCAATAAATATTAGTATTATCACAATCAAGGAAAAGACTGCTGGTGAATCAATTCTCATTAAGCAATGAATGTCTACAACAGCGATGGCTTCTGATCGGCCAGCCCAATGGCTGACACAAGACTGAAAAAATATTATATTTTTCTCCTTTATAATTAACCTAGATGCCTCCTTCTCTATAATGAACAAGTACAATTCTTGTAATTAGACATAGCTGCTCGTCCTGGACCCCAGCAAATGGCCACTGATTTCTGGTTTGGCTGCTCCACCTTTAGAACATGTCTCATTACTCCAATTAAAGAGACTCTGACCTCATCTTTTGTTGTCTTTGCTAAAAAAACAAAAAAACACACATAAAATGGATATATACCCACCAGATAGCATGCAACTTCCTAAGCTAGAAAGAATGGGAGGGTAGGGAGTTGAAGTGTCTTTCTCCAGATCAAATGTGCCATTCCCTTCCAGGTCCCTGTTGTGGGCTCCAAGTGGCTAACTCTGCTTTCACTCTGGATGACCATGAGCAGAAGCAGGGTGCGAGGTGGCCATCATGCGGAATGATGGGAGCAATCAAGGTGAACTGGGGAAATGTCCATTTTGGAGCATGCTTTACAATCCCATTTGCTTTAGGCACACAAGGATTTCAAACCAAGAAGCATCCACACACTCACCCCAGGATTATTTAAGAGATTAAAGCATATCCGAAATTAGGGTAGATCAGAGGCATGCTGTTCAGTGCTGGTAAAGAAGGCTACTGAAGCCTGAAGAACAGTTGTTTTCCTGAAGAGACCTTTACACCACTCCCAAAATCTTGCTCAAGAAGTGCAAACTGTCAATCAGACAAACCCCACTCAAGCCCTGGTTTGGCACCTTTTGTGTCTCCTTGAAGTCCCAACCTCTCCAAACCTTAGTTTCCCTACCACAAAATGGGAATGATGGTATCTCTCCTCCCCACCACACAGGCCTGTTGGGATGACCCAAAGGGATGTGGCCAGCAAATGCTTTCTGAACTGTAGAGTGCTGTCCAAATGCAAGACCGTGTGCATCTCTTCTTAGAGACTCACGTAGGCTCTGCTTTGTCACACACAAAAATAAGGTCGGTATCAGCAAGACTTTCTTTAATTTTGAATTTCAAGAGAGAAAGAAATAAGAATCCTTGTTTCCTAATACCATTTCCATGAGGATACAAATATAATTACTTTATCTAATAAATCCTTTGCTCAGACAGAGTGGAAAGATAAATTCCTCCTTAGTCCCACGAGGTTTCAATGATTCAAACATTTTAAATTCACTGAACAAATGTGCTTCGGGGTGCCTACTATGTGCAGTACCTAACACAATGTCTAGCACTGAAACTCACATCACATATACTACCACCTCCACCCTCCACATGCAGCAAATGACACCCTCTGCAAGTGGGAAGAATATAGGTTTTTGGAGTTCAAAGGGTCTTAATACAAACTGGCTGCCGGCTCTATCTTTTCTTGGAGACTTTGGTTAAGTCTTCTCTCAGCCAGCATCCCCTCACATGGAAATTGGAGGGCTCGTCCTCAACACTTCATAGGCTAATTGGAGATATTAAATGTTAAGGACTTAGTAGGGAACCAACAGATTTTCCACAAATGGCAGCTACTATTATTTTTTATCACTGCGTATTTTAGAGTGCCTATTCTTAGAGCACTTCAGACAAACTCCTCCTTTTTCAAAGCAACAAAAAACAGTATTAACTTTATTTTTTTAATGAATATTACTGCTCAGAGTATTTACAACAGAGATCACAATGACAAATGCTTGCTGTCTCTTTAAAATAAATTTAACAGTTCTTACATGTGACATAATGTAATGCTTTGTATCACTCTAAAAAGAATAAATTTAAATTGAAGAAGCAGAAACATGGGAAGAGTCCTCATTTGGGCTTAATTCGTACTCAAGTACAATAAAATCCTGTCCTAGAAGCTAAAGTTATAAAATTAAAAGGCTGGAAGAAAACAATGCCTAATTAAGTACTGAAACTAAAAATCCTTTCTTTATCCCTGTTTCGTTGAGTCCTAACAATTGGTCAAGCACAGGGGCTTAGATGTGTCGTTCCAGTTAATGGTTGGTTACAAATTTCCACCATAAACTCATCTTCCTTCCAGCTGCTTAGACCTCAGGCACTGGGAGCTAATAAGTAAAGAAAGCTCTTAGGCCCAAGGCAATCTCTCTCTCTCAATCCAATCTCCCCACCCCCTTTGCCCTGCCATAACTGTTTGTAAGGGCTTTTGATTGCATTCCCAGAAAGCCAAGTCTAGCTAAATTAATCAAGAAAGGACTACATTGGTTTATCCAGCAGGGACAGCTTATAGAAAGGGAGGGACAAGACCCAGAGCCCCAGAAACTAGAAAAAGGATGCACTGCCACTCTCTTTCCCTGCATTTCTCTTCTCTGTCTTAGCTCAGCCTTATTCTTCATCTCTCTGTCCACATGGGGCAGGAAAAGTAGATGCTGACAGCTCCTCTTCACATCCTCCTTGTGAACCTTAAGGAACCAGGATGAATTAATCCCAGGGACAGATCCTGATGGACCCTGCTGAGGCCCTGCCCTGCCCCATGGTCAGCACTGCTAGGTGGATAGAGCCCGTGGTTGACCTGATCTGTGCCATTGGCCCATCACAGCGGACACTGGCAATGCCCCACCCGTGTCACATGGGCCCTGTTATCTCCATACAAACCAAAGGCATCCCAACTGCAAACACCTGAGTTTCACTCACCACCCGAGGGCTTGTTTTTGGCAGAGGCAAGATGGGTCAGAAGCTCCAGGAAATAAAACTCCCTGAAAGCATCCCGCAGACAATGTCAGATGGGAGATGCAAGATGAATAGCTCAATTTTCTCACCGCTCAGGTGGGACACTCTGAAGTGTGTTCCTTAATGTCATCAAAACGACTGAACCCACCTGCCCCAAGAAATACCTTGCTCATTACCACACTCCATATTGACATAAATTCCCTTGTCTCATTTCTTCCTGTGAAGGTTAATTTTCTGTGTTGTTATTGACTGGTCCAAGGGATACCCAGATAGCTGGTAAGACATGATTCTGGGCATGTCTATGAGAATGTTTTTGCATGCAAAGAACATTTAAATTAGCAAACTGAGAAAAGTAGGCTGCCTAACCTAATGTAGGTGGGCCTTAGCCAATCAGCTGAAGGCTTGCATAGAGTAAAAAGGAGATAGCAAGGGCTCCACTCTGGTTGAATTGTGAAAAAGGAGGTTGAATGTTGGCAAGCTTTCATATTTTTAAAAGAAAATCCAGGGTGTTTTTTTTCGTGTAAAATGTATAGATTATTGAATGTTGGCAACTAACTTTTAAAATGTAAATACTGTGTGAGCCACATCAACGTTTTTGCCAGCCCACTAATGCATGGATCATCACGAGGTGGTGAAGTATGAGTCTCACAGACCTCCCACCATAGGGGCTGTAACTGATCAGGGGCCCAGGCTGCTATGCTCCTAGGACTCTGTCAAGACTCTTGTCAATGATAAGTTATTTTTTCCCTCCTGTTACTAAGCTGGTAAGAATAAGTTAGGAGCTACTGAAACACAGGAAGTAGCCCGAGAATGAAGCCAACATGAATGAAACAGAACTGAGAGCTAGAGATCAGAGATTCCAAAGTAAATCGTTTCCGCAGCTTGATCTAGCTATACCTGGAGTTCAGGTCTATTGGTGGGCTTTGACGTTGCACAGAACAATAGCTGGATATAACTAAAGGAGTTTGGCTGATAGACTACCTCACCTCTCATCCAATTGCATGCAATATAAAAGAGAGTACCTATTAAAATTTATAAATAGCGTTCATATAAAAGCCCTGCTCTATTTAAAATGAAACTTTCTTACTCTTTCATATGGGACCTAGGGGGACTCCTACTACATTCTGGGTTTCTCTCTCAAATGGAGCATATGTAATATATCCTACTTCCTTGCGGGCAAGGCAGACTGCCTTACCCAGGGAAGTACAGAGGAAAGTTCAAAACACAATTATTTTCCAAGAAGTTCTAGTGCATAAGTCCAGGAGCATATGAACAAGGGTTCTAGATTCAGACTGATGAATTCAGATTCCAACACTGTCAGTCACTAGCTGTATAACCGTGGATAAGTCACCTAACCCCTCAGGCCCTCAGTTTCCTTGTCTGTAATAGGGAGATCCCAATCAACACTATTGCATATGATAGTTGCAGAAAGTAATAGATAGAAATAGATAGATAGATAGATAGATAGATAGATAGATAGATAGATAGATAGATATTTAGCACAGCATAAGCACATAATATGATGATGTATGGTTGTTGTTGGTACTATTTATATTGTTGGTACTATAATAAATGGTGCTAATACGACAATAAATGTTGTTAATGTTATTGTTAAACTTTGTGTTCTATCCCCAACACAACTTCCTCTAGCCCAGTGGTTCTCAGCCTTTCTAATGCTGCAACCTTTTAATACAGTTCCTCATGTTGTGGTGACCCCCAACCATAAAATTATTTTCATTACTACGGCATACCTGTAATTTTGCTACTGTTAATGAATCGTAATGTAAATATCTGTGTTTTCCAATGGACCCACAGGTTGAGAACCACTGCTGTAGAGCCTAAGACCATCGGAAAACACAGATATTTACACTACGATTCATTAACAGGAGCAACATTACAGGTATGAAGTAGCAATGAAATACAGTTTCTCATGTTGTGGTGGGGGGTCACCACAACATGAAGAACTGAATTAAAGGGTAGAGACATTAGAAAGGTTGAGAACTACTGCTCTAGCCAATGGAAAAGTCCATCCTACAATCCACCAACCCCCATAGCAGACCCAGATAGATGGTTTGTCAAGGAAATCACTCCTTTTTCAGTCAGGACAACTTCATGGAAAAATAAAACACAACTAGCCCCGCTTCAACAGGCACTCAGGAAAGTTTCCTCATTACCATAACAATTCTGCACATCAAATGAGAATACTCTAATTGCCCCTTAAGAACACACCATTGAAACATTGAACTTATCCAGGACTAATTGTCTGTCAAAAAGATATCTTGCAGCCAAGAAAAATCGCTTAATTGAACATCTAATTTAACTGAAACAGTCTTTCCCCGTGCTTATTCCATGCTTTCTTCTGTTCTTGCCCAATTTGAATGCTGGGCACTGCTTTCAAAAATAATTAATCTTGGGGGTTTTTTCCTATTGTAAAAGTAATATATGTTCACAATAGGCACTGAAAAAAATAAAAATGCAAAAGGAAAAAATAAAAACAACTGCCCTTAGACTCACTGCTCAGAGAAAGACTATCAAAATGTTAGTAAATTTCCTTCCCAATTGTTTTCTGTAATGGACTTTTCTGCATTGTTTTAAAAAAAAACCATATAGTTTATTTTGCAGCATGACCTTTTCACTTTATATTTTAAAATGAACAGTTCACTTACCATTCTACGATCTTCAGAACATTTCTAGAAACAGCAGAATATTTCCAACAACAATCTGCTTAACCTCCCTCCTCATATAAGACCTTTTGGTTGTTTATGAATAAATTTCTGCTTATGTTTCATATATATTTTCCTTAGGAAAGTTTCTCTTTATTAGGAGACAATTCTCCATAAATCTCTCACATTTCTGTGCATCTTGTGTCAGCTTTTATTCCTGCCTATCTTTGCAAGAATGTTTGTTTAAGCTAACAGCATTGGAAGACAGAGATGATAGAGCTGAAGGCAGATTCACTTGCTGACCAGGATTATAATTATAATCCCTCTCTCCAGGACAAAGGTTGGGCAGTCCCTTTACATAAAGACTGGGATTTGTCAGTTATGATGCAAACCCACTGTGTACTCAGCATCCACCTCTGCCTACCTCCATGTCATTCTGTATCACCCTTGAAGGACTTGGAGGTCCAAGGGAACTGGCAGAAAAATGCAGCACATGTTTCTGCAGTGTCACACAAGTAAAGTCCTTTATTTCTAACCCAGGAGTCCATGTCTTCTGTCCGTGTGCATGAAACTATGGCAGATAACTTGCTAACTTGTATGTGGGGTAATACCCCTTACCCTTCATAGTTCTTGACACTCTAGAAGTTAACTTGATGGGTAAAAGAGCAGGAAAATTTGCTAAGACTCTAAATACCTATTTCTAATTAACACTCCAAACATACATCTGCATCGCTGCCTGAAATCTGTCTCTTCGTAAGAGGAATATATCTGCCTGTCTTGAATGTCAGGTGGTCTTTCGTCTGGAGCCCACGCTAGCCTAAGCCACCAGTCCTACCAAATGCCCCGTAAGAGGTTATATTCCTTACTACTCAGGCCCCTCTGTTGAGATCTTTTCTGGATTACTATTCAGTATAAAAGAAAATGGGCATGAGGGTCGGAATAATGAGGGAAAGGAGAAGTTCATTTCATTTCTACCAAGTGAAAAGCATAGTCCAGAGAGCTTCTAGATGGCATAGGAAGCATCCACTATTTTTATCTGCCAAGCAGCCCCTGCTCTAAGAAGCTTTAATGAGACCTGCACTTTGGTACTGTGTTGATCATGTGGCCTAAGCTAGGCCAATCAGAGTCCTTCCCTGGGATTTTTCCCACTGTAACCACAAGAGAAGGTCCCTTCCATTCTTAAACAGGGAAGGTTGTTGAAGCCATGGATCTAGGCAAGTAAGGAAAAAACAAAGCCCCCACAGTGAAAGCAGATATGAGAGGCCTGGGGAATGGTTCACTGCATAGTATCAGTTGCCCCTCCTGTTCAACTGCACCCCTTCCCCTCCTGGATTTGGTTACTAGAGTCAATAAATTCCTCCTTTAGTGCCTAAATTACTTCCAATGAATTTCTGTCCTTTGCCACCTATTCATAGTTGATGGCATTCATTGGGTACTTAATGTGTTATGCCCACTAACTCACCTAAGGTAAGGTGCTTGTTTTAACCCCTAATTCACCAAAGGGGAACTGCAGTTTAGTGACATGAAATGACTTGCCTACAGTCCCTCAGCTAATAAGGGGCAGAGAGCCAGAGCCCATACTCTTTACCACTGCACTATAACAAAGATATGCTATCTCTTTTCATACTGCTGGGGAAGATGAGGAACTGGAAGTCATGGGTGAGCACACAACTGACCAAATCCCATCAGGGAAGAGAAAGAACTCAGGTGAGCACTAATCAGGTCGCTCTTCACAAGGTGAAAGGTGGGGGGGGGGGGGGGGGGGGAGGGGATGGGCCTGCTCAAGTCCAGCCATATCTCAACATGGTCAGCAGCACAGTGGTACTTTCTCCAGCCAGCCATGGTATTATGAATTGAATTGTGGTTCCCACCCCACCCCTGCAATTTGTATGCTAAAGTCCTAATCCTCAATGTGACTGTATTTGGAGATGAAGCACTTAAAGATGTAATTAAGTTAAAATGAAACCCTTAATGTGCAACCCTAATCCAATCTGACTGTTATCCTTATAAGAAGACTAGAGGCCCAGTGCACAAAATTTGTGCATGGGAGGGTCAGGAGGTCCCCTCAGCCCAGCCTACACCCTCTCCAATCCATGACCTCTTGGGGAATGTCTGATTGCCGGTTTAGGTCCAATCATGGGGATCAGGCCTAAACTGGCAGTCAGATGTCCCTCTCAAAATTTGGGACCACTGGCTCCTAACTGCTCATCTGCCTGCCTGCCTAATCACCCCTAACTATCCACCCTGCTGACCTGGTCACCCCCAATTGCCCCTCCTGCCAGCCTGGTCACCCCTAATTGCCCCTCCCACCAACCTGGTTGCCCCTTACTGCCCCCCCTGCTAGCCTGGTCACCCCCAACTGCCCCTCTTGCAGACCTGGTCACCCCATGCAGCCTGCTGCTAGCTCATTTGGCTGCCCCTCAATCACTCCCCTGCTGGCCTGGTTGGCCCACACAGCCTGCTGCTCAGTTGTTTGGTCGCCCCTCACTAACCCTCTTGCTGGCCTAATCACCCCATGCAGCCTGTTCGGTCGTCCATTCGATTGTGATGGTCACTTAGGCTTTTATATAGAGAGAGATGAGTTTGGGACACACAGAGACAACAGAAGCTCAAATGCACTGAGAAAAGACCATGTGAGGACACAGCAAGAAGGCAGTCACCTGCAAACCAAGAAAGGAGGCCTCAAATGTAACCAAACCTGCCAACCCCTTGATCTTGAACTTCCAGACTTCATATTGTAAGGAAATTAATTTCTGTTTTTAAGCCACCCAGTCTGTGGTATTCATTATGACCCCAGCAAACTAATATACATAGTAACTTATCAACACTTGTATCAGTCCCTGGCACATAGTAGGTGCACACACACAAAGATTTTGAGAAAATGGAATCAGCAGGTACTACTACCATGCTGATAGCAGTTCATGCATAACTTACATTCACTCAGATAATCTGGTTTGTTTTTTGTCCTATCCCATCAGGCCCTTCATACCTACTGGGGAATCACTTTCCAGGAACACCTTGCCACTCTAACAATCCACATCTGATAGTCACAAGAAGCTTCCCAATTAAATACAGTCAGAGTGTTTGTCACCTGGTACTCTATCCATATTTTTACAGGGAGAAAAAAAATCTATGTAATATTTTAACTAGAGTCTTGGCAAAGGAAGACACAAAAAACAAAAATAAAGGAAATCAGCCTATGAATGGAAAGATGTCAGATACAATAATCCCTCTTCTCTGTGGTTTTATGGTCAACTGTGGTCTGAAAATATTAAATGGAAAATTCCAGAAATAAACAACTTACAAGTTTTACATTGTGCACCATTCTGATAGTCTAATGAAATTTCATGCCTTCCTGCCTGGGATATGAATCACCCCTTTCTCCATGGTCAACAAATGAACTGTGATAGTATTGCAGTGCTAAAGGCACCTTAATTTGCTTGATAGTGGGCCCCAAAGCTCAAGAGTAGTGATGTTGGAAATTCAGATATGCCAAAGAGAAGATATAAAGTGCTTCCTTTAAGGGAAAAGTATGTATGTATAGGGAAAAACATAGTATAGGGATTGGTACTATCTGCAGTTTCAGATATCCACTGGGGTCTTGGAACGTAACCCCCGCAACAAGTGAGGACTATGTACTGTAAGGAGCAGAGCGGTACCAAGATCCTGGTAGAGGATTTGCCAAGGGTTGAGCTGGCCGCCTTGTGATGGCAGGGATGCTGAGTGTAGGTGTAGGTGTGGGTGCTCAGAAGCACAAGATGACAGACTCCGGGTTCAGGCAGGATGATGGGGGAAAGGTAGGGACCGAATTTTTTACAATGAATAAGAGAAATGGTTTTATATTGTCGGGGGGTGGGAGAGAGAGGGACTTCAAGTTTATCTCCAAAGAAAACTAAGCCAGGTTCCTGTGGACTCAGCTTGGATCTCACACACATGGACACATGCACACCCTTCTCAGTATTCAGAGGAAACTTGTGTCGCCCAGAGCAAATTCACCATGAAGATAATGAAGCTTGGGCTTCAGGACCTTTCTCTTGCATGGTCCCGTACATGATGAACTTGGCGGTGTTCTGGGTGGGATGGGAAAGCTGGGTTGCAAGAATGAAGCATCTCTAGGTTCACATTTCTGATACCTACAGAGAGCCCAGAAGCATGGAAGGTAAGTATCCAAAGGCTCCAGGAATTTGTTTCATTTTCACATTCCAAACAAATACTCCTTTTTGTGTTTGATTTTATATTCCTACTTTTGTATTATTTTTCTAAAGAGAGATCCCCAAATTGTATAACCTTCAGGCCCCACAAAACCTGGATCTGATTCTGCCAACGGGCTATATTCTTTATGACATCTAGAGAGAAGTCCTGGTTATTTCCGAGCAGCTCATATATTCTGATTCCCAGACAAGTTTGATTTTGAATATCCCATTGCCTAAAATTAAAGGCCCTAGGGGAAGCTAAGTCTTGACCAGGACCATAAAAGCTCCAAACTAGATGGATGTGGGGATGTCCTAAAACAGTTAATTACACTAACAGGAAGAACAAAAGGTAAGCCTACATGCAGATATCTTGGCCCTCAAGCTCCTGAGCCTTCGGATAACTATCAAATTTCCAGCCATCCATGAAGAGTGAAGAATTAAAAGCCATCCCTATTAAGCCACCCTACCCTTAATTGATAGAAACAGGTTTTTCAAAAATAATCAAAGTAGTCTGTACTTGGCTACATACTAGCAAAATAGCTAATACTTATCAGCATCTACTATGTTCTACCCTGGACACAGGTTTCCCATGTTAATACTCAAAGTAGCCCCCATGAAGTAGTTATTGTGACTCAATTTCATGGGTGAGAATGTGGAGCGAGGCTCAGATATGTTAAAGAGTCTAACCAAAGTCACACAGCCAATGAGTAGAAAACCGTAATTCAGTCCCTCTGATTATAAAGTCTGTGATCTTTCCTCTACTCCTCCCTCTCTGAACACAATGACCACTTCTTACATAGGTATCTGCTTATATCCTGGATGGGTGAGGCTATGCTTCAATAACAAATGCCCCCTGAACTGCAGTAACTTAAAACAACACAATTTAATGTCTCACTCACACTGCATGTCCATTGCAGACCTGATTGTAGGCTCTTCCCAGTGCTGACCTCACTCCCGGACCCAGGCATAGAAAGAGGCCACGACCTGTAATGTTGCCAGTATCTGAAGCTGGGAAAACAGTGTGGCACCTCACATCCTGGCTCTTAAAGCTCCCACCTGAAAATGACAACCATCACTTCTGTGCCAATGTCATTGGCCAAAGCAAGTGCGTGGTCATGTCCAAATTTGGTGGGGAGAAGGGCATCCTACATGTGCCCAAAAGATAGAGAACAGAAATACTTGGTGAACAGCATTAATGACCACCCCGAGGTCTAAGAGACTGTATCACATTTTATTCCCATCTGGGTAACATCAGGGACCTTAATATCTGACTCTCCATCACAAAGGTGGGGAGGGAGACATACAGCTTACCTAGAGTTGTCCAGAAAGACTTATTAAAAAGTCTGGGTTTGAGGTGTTTTCCTTCAAAATATTTCCCATTTGTCATACTCTCTTGGTCCAGCAGATAATTCTGTCACAACCTCTCCAAACCCAGGCTAAGATTTATCTCTCCATGATCCCCAAATTCCTCATTCAAAAGAAAAATGATTCTAGAAATACCTCCAGCCTCATTTCCTTGAGCATAACCCATCCTGACCTGCCAACATTCCCCTGGTCAGGGCAAAGTATGTTGAATCCTGAAGACAGACAATGCCAGTGCCCAAAGCTAATGGGGTCACAGAAGACAGAAACTGCCCAAATAAATATCATCATTATTAGTTATTGAATACTCTGTGTGTGTGTGGCACATTATATGATTATACACTTAATTGACAAAGATTTGCTGAATTAACACAGCATTATAGCTACAAGCGCAGCTCTGGAGCAAGAAGGCCTCAGTTCAAATCCCAGCTTTCCTGCTTATTAGCTATAAGATTTCTCAGTGCCTCAATTTCCCCATTTAGAAAAATGGGGATCATAATTAATACTTATCTACTTCATTGGGTTGAGAGAATTAAATGAATGAATAGGTATAGCTTGCTTGGAATACTGCTACCGCCTTATAAAGTGCTCTGTAAATATCTGCTATTATTATCACAATGTGCCAAGCACTGCTCTGCTGATGGGGGATACAGCAATCACTAGAGAGAAGCCCCTGTCCTTACAGAGCTTCTATCTAGGGAAGAGAAGGCTTTACTATCAAGCAAACCCTGCCTCAGCTGTGCCTGCAGCTAGCTCTCTATCCTTGAACTTTCCAATTTCCTGGAAAGTTCTTACTCTTCGCTAGTTTCCTTAAGCAGTGGGATCCGGTTGAGCTGAGTTTCTCTCACTTGTAAACAAAAGTACGGTGACTAAAACAAGACCCTGAAGCCTCCTTCTGCTCCTTCAGCCTCTTTCCAGCTATCAGTTTGCACCGAACCCCTCTCTGAGGGCCTATCAGTTTGCACCCAAACCCTCTCTGAGGGCCTATCAGTTTGCAGCTAACATCATGGGTGTCAAACCCGTTCAACCACATGGTGAGGCCCTTGAATATTCAAACCATCTTTAAACAGAGTTAGAAACTATAAACAGCCAATTACAAGGAGCATGAAATGGAAGCATGATGTGGATCATTACACAAGAGAGCAATAAAATCTGTCTTGGTGCCTACAAGTTTTATGCAAACCATGACTATGCTTTAACATTTGTTTACAAAGAACTAGAGGCCCAAATCCATGCACGGGTTGGGTCCCTCGGCCTGACCTGCGGGGATCAGGCTGAAACCAGCTCTCCGACATCCCCTGAAGGGTCCCAGATTGTGAGAAGGTACGCAGGAGGGATGGAGGGACGGAGGGACGGCAGGAGAGCTCCAGGGCGTGTCCAGCCCATCTCACCCAGACCCAATAGGCCAGACCCCAGCAGCAAGCTGACCTACTGGTTAGAGCATCTGTCCCCTGGTGGTCAGTGTGCATCATACTGACTGGTTGACCAGTTGGACACTTAGCATATTAGGCTTTTATTATATAGGCTAATTTATGAAGTAAATTAAATTTCCTCATGTTTTACCTAATTAATCCAACCCTTAATGTAAAAAGGATAACTTCTTGATTGCCAGCTAATTTCATCAATATAATGCATTTGTCTCACACCTCAGAGGCCCCTCCACATGCAGAGGTCATCTGCCACCCTGACAGGCAAAGGACAAGAAGACCTGAGGGGTGGGAGGTGTTGGTGGGACATGTGGATCTGGCATCTGATAGGCCTACATTCATTCATTCATTCATTCATTCATTCATTTTAATCCTCACTAGATGGATATGTGTGTGTTTGTTTTTTTCTTTAGAGAGAGAAGAAGGGATGGAGGGAAACATCTATTGGTTGCCTCCCGCACACATCCTGACAGGAGTATGTGCCCTGAACCAGGAATGGAAGCCACAACCTTTTTGGTTTATAGGACAATATTCCAATCAACTGTGGCACTTGGCCAGGGCAGACAGGCCTAGTTTTAAATCCTGGCTCCATCACTTACTAATTTTGTGCCTTAGTTTGGGTTTCCCCAGAAACAGACCCTGAGACGAGAATCCAGTGCAAGTAATTTATTTGGGAAGTAAATTAGCTATGTCAGAGGAAGTGAGCCAGGTGAGGAAGGCAGCCAATGGAGGGCAAATTACCAGGCAAGTTTCCACTTGGGACGGCTGGAGCTTAGTCCTGCCGGGAACCCCTGGGAAACAGTATGGAACATATCCAGACGGGTGCTGGGGACTGTTTAATGACTGACTCCCCAGAAAAGAAATGAAAAGTCCTGCTTTGTCATTTTTCCCCTCTTCCATGGTATAAATCCTCCCACTGTGGCTGATTTCAGCCCACATGATGTCACTGAGCAGAGTTAAGGGAAGAGGCACACCATGAGCATGCCTTATAGTTATCTCACTTGGGGTAACAAAGCTGGGATAGCCATTCCCCAACACCCATCAGTTCCTGATCAAGGGACACACCCTGCAGGAGGTGCAAATTCCCCCAGCACCTCAGTGTTGTTGTGCGGGTGGGCAAAGATGGCTTACAACCACAGAAAGTCCGCAGGTAGAGAAACACAGATGCATTTGTTTGGGCCAGTGGACACTTGAGAGTTAAGGGTTAGGAGCTATGGGTGGAGCACTGAAAACATTTGCTGCCTTGAGTAACTGTGACAGAGCTATTTCACCTCCCTGTGCCCCAATACTTCATCTGTAAAATGAGGAATTCCTAAATCTGTCAACTATTGAAATCACTGGGGATGTGATAGGATCTTGAGTGACACCCACAAAGTCACTGTGATAAGGCTTACATTCCAATAGGGACAACAACTTCTAACCATGAAATAACAAAGACCATTTCAGCAATACTTGAGAGAGTGATGTGACCAGATTAACCTGGAGGAGGAAGGGACATGAATGGAAAAACCTGAAAGAGTAGCCTTTAGCGTGGGACCCACCAGATGAGAACGTGTGTGCCGTTACCTGGGGATCAGCCTTCCAGGCAGAGGGAACTGCAAACGCAAGGCTCTGAGTAGGAAAGAGCGCGGCTTGTTCACAGAAGAGAAAGGAGATGAGTGTGGCTGGATCTGAGTGAGTTAGTCAGGAGTTAACATGGGACAAGAGCAGAGCTGGAGGAGGAAGCAGTGTGTGCAGCGCCTGGTCAGCCTTCAGAAGAGCTTTGGATAATAATACAATCTTGAAGGTTTGTGATGAGGTGAAAAGGGTTTCCATGTGTTTAACAGGCATGACGAATTTTATTAACCTAGGAAACAGTCACATCTCTTATTTTCCAATTAATTTCATGCCTTCCCATGATGCTGACAGGAGTAAGAGGTCCGATATCTCCCTTTAGGTTTCCTTTCCCACAGTCTAAAAATCCTGAAGGTTTAATTAACCCAAAGGTCACTTCCAAACTCCAGACAGAGAGAAACCTGAGAAGTTGACCCATTCACTGGCAGCCCTATATTCACCTCCCGTCATCCCCAAGACTGCAAGGAGGTGTTGTTGAAGAAAGCCAGTTCAGAACAGTTGGGGTATCTGCCTACTGCTGTGATGATGCCACATGGTCCAGTCCCTGTATGGGACCCAGGGATCCTCCTCCACACTCCAGCTCCCAGGTTCCAGCTCTTCGGACTTCTATGCAAACACTCAAACCTTTCAACATATGTGCCCCTCTGTTGCTGTCAGAGTCCTACCCTGCAGACCCAAGTTGGAACCATCCCAATCTGTTCTTAGTCTAGTGTTAAGCTGGGTCAACCCTGGGACAGCCCCACTCCTTTAAGATAATTTTGTTTCCAGAAGTTTGTTCTCCTTCCTTGCCATTAGGCATTAGTTGGGAGTATTCCATCTATCCCAATAAATCTCCAAATCTCATAAAGAAGAGACTGGGAGAAGGATGAATAATGATTGATTTAAATGTCTATATTTATTAAGCTCTCACTCCAAGCTTGACCCTATGCTGAGCAACATAAATACAAATTCTTTTAATCATGACCACATCATCCCATTTTACAAATAAGAATCCTGAGACACAGGGAGATTAAAACTGTTGCCTGAAATCACATACAAATAAGTAACAGAAGCATGATTTGAACTAAGCAGTCTGACAAGAGAGCCGAAGCTTGTGAGCACTATGCTATACAGTCTCTCTGAACTGCTTCCTACTACAATAATATCTGAGTTCCTTAGGCAACTGACACACCTTCTCCCCAGAAACACCTTAGGTACCAGAGATCTTAAAATGGTGAACTTGCTAGGGTCAGAAAAGCTTGTGCCGCACCCTTATTCCCAGACAACCTGTAAACAAAGAAGTTCCATGTCAGTGACTGCGCAAGAGGTAAAGGCAATTGTAAGCATGCTTTCACCAAACATGCAACTCCAATGAATGAAAACCAGTTTCTTGCAGTTTTTCTGTTTTTGTGAAGTCTTAGCTCAGACGGTCTATTACGATACTGAATCCTTGCACAATTCGGAGGAGAGAGGCAACAGTCATTTTTCTTGACGTCAGTGGGACCCTGTCACAAAGGGCTGGCCAATTTTATTAAATACAACTGGAAATTCTTGGCATTATCCTGTGACTCAAACGCTAGAAAGACTGCCTCAATCTGCTGCAAGAATGCCTCTGTAATTCCTTCCATTTTTTACTTTCTTCCTGATAAGTCCCAGGTTGGGAGAATGTCTGAGAATGTCTGCTCAGAGAAATTCAATTATTGGACCCCCACTCCCGCAAACGCCAGCTGTGAAGCAGTTCGCTGTACATGGAGACTCTGACACGAGGGAGCTGTGGGTCAGGAATGCCAACGCCACAGGAAGGACAGACACACCAGGTAACCAAGGCTGAGTCCATCTGTGCAGCTATTAATCATATCTTTCATTTTCTATATTTTATGATGCTTTGACATCTTGGAGCCTTCTGGACCCAGCGGGGAGGGGTGTCTGCTCCACTCAGGCTTTGCTAATTCCTAGAGATACCAAATAGTTGGCTTTCAGCATGCCTTTGATATGCAAACCAACCAATTCCCAGTCCACACCCTCACTTCATCCACCTCCTTTAGTCTGGCTCCAACAGTCTGGGACACTCTCCCTCTGCCCTAAAGCACACCAGAGCCAGGTACCAGATAATGAGGCACCACTCCTATACCCAGAGCTTTCCTGATTATTCAAACTATCTCATCCTATGCTTGCTCAGTATACCTACCCTACAATTCATCCATAAAAATCATAACAAATGCTCAGGTCATAAACTGTGGTACATCTATACAATGGAATACTATGCCACTATTAAAAAAAGAAGGAATTTTTACCATGTGCAGCAGCATGGATGGAACTGGAGAGTATTATGCTAAGCAAAATAAGCCAGTCGGAGAAAGATAAATATCACATGATCTCACTCATATGTGAGATCAACATAATTTGATGAACAAGAATAGATCCAGAGATAAATGGTAAGGGAGGGGCGGCTAGAGAGCAACCAGAGGACTTGTATGCATGCAGATTAACATAACCAATGGACACAGACACTGGGGCGGTGAGGGCCTGCCCAGGGTGGGAATGGCTGGGAGGCGGAGGTCAATTGGGGAAAAAGGAGACATATGTAAAACTTTAGACAATAAAAAAAAAAAAAGTTTAAAAAAATGCTCAGGTCATTCCAAGAAAGTAATATTTAAAACCAGAGCCAAAGATTTAATGATAATAATTTTTAAAAAGCCAACTATGTGAAAAGCAGAAAGACAAACTTTTCAGACAGAGGGAATATCATGTGCAAAGTAGCTGAACTTGTTTTACCTTTGCATTATGGTTGAAAATAAATAAATAGCAATATAATAAAAAATAACAAATGGCCATTGCTTCAGTAACTTGAGTAAGCACCACTGTGAGAAGGAGCTTGTATCAGTCAGCTACGACCACAATAAGGCTGTAAAACAAACAACCACAAATTCTTAGCATTTTTTTCTCATTCATGCTTTCGTGGGTTACAATTCTTCTGGGCTGCAGACCTGCTGCTATGCTGGGGTAGCTCTGCTCCATGTGTCTCCCACTCTTCTAAGGCCAGTGATGGACTCTTACTCTCATGGAGAAGGCACAAGCACAAGAGGGCCAGCCTATCACAAGCATATTTCAGACATCTTCTAGGTAGGTCCTCTCACATCCCATTGGCCAAAGAAAATCACATGGTCAACTAAACCAAGTGTGGGGAAGTATACCCACCATACAGGCACATTACATGGCCTTGCTGAACATCAATGAGTTAAAAGGGGAGAGAATGAATATTCACCAAAAAGTAATCTACTATAAAGCTCAAAAACTTCATACACACACAAAAACAGCCACCATTAAAAATAGCTCCTATCTAAACTATTTTATAGAGGAATCGGGAGGGAGGCTAAATGGCAAGGCCTTTTGAAGAATTTGGTATACCCCAGACACATTTTCGGAGGCCTCATCAGAGAGCATTTCAAATGTATTACATATTTGCCTACATCCTACATTAAATAGATTTTTTGCTATCAAATATTTTTAAGAAACTTCTAAATTTTTCTTCTGAAATTATTCAACAATAAGTGGCATTTAAATTTTGATTGGATGTGATTTCTTGGCAATTTACATACTCAGATGCTCTTGAAAATGGGAAATTCTAATCTTAGAGCATATTCAGATGTAATAAAATCTCTAGGAACACTAAATTTAACAATTAGCAATATTGACAAAGTATCGCAACGTGTAGGAATTTTTTTAAATATTCATTAATGTCGACTTTGCTGTTTTCTTTTTGCATTTTAGAGCCAATAATTTTTCCCTGCAAGCCTTTTTGTAGACCTTTAGACCCTTGAAAAACTCACAGGTCTGGAAAAACTCTCTGCCTAATGAATTAAAAACACATTTTGCCTGGAATCAAAGCTAACTGAGACTGGCCATGAAATGGGTACCTTCGAATTGCAAACTACATGCTGCAGAAAAACGACGGCAGCTAAACTACAACGGAACCCAGCCCACTGCAAAGGCTCTCTGGCTCTCTGCCTGTGCAGAAGGGTGGATGGCTTGTGTTTGCTGATCTGCAGAGCCCTTCAGCTCATTCACGATGCCACTCACACTGTGTCCACTCCATTTATAAGGCAAATAAAAACGTCATCTTCCAATCTTGGCTCATTTCATCTTATATAAAAATGCCTTCCCAATGCCTTGCTATCATTTCCCTGTTGTGATTTAAAAAACAACAGGTAATAAAAGTTGGCCTACCAGTTGGTTCTCCAAGGACCAAGATGTGATTGAAGGAGCAATAATGTGCCCCAATGCCCCCAAGGAAAGTTTCCGAGATAATGTGACAGAGCTAGAGCTCATGGTGCATGGTGGCAAAGCCAGCTTCACTGATAAGTATCAGCATCACAAAATGCTCATATTCAATTATTTATATTTGTACAGACACAAGGTGACACAAAAATGTAGTTCTCTGCCCCTTCTAGCGATTTGACAACATGGAGATGATCACCAACCATAGATGAGATTCTGGAAAAGTAGTAAGTGCTCATCTCTGTTGGTGCCCTGTACCAAGCTGCCGCTCTGCGCCAAGCACTTTACACGTGTACATGGGATGGTGCAAGTTTCCAATGAGGCCACAATTATGTTTCCTACAATTCCCATAATCTTGTTCAGCACCTGGTACAACAATGTTAGCCACTCAGGAAAAACTTGATGGGTAAAATCAGTGAGTCAATGCCTTCAAGAACCTACTTTCCAGTTTATCAGCTCCATGACCCTTTTCTTTTTCCTACATATGCCCCTCAGTATCTATTGACTGTTCCATCAGTCCACGCCTCTGTTGCACCACGGTATGACTCATCTCATCATAGTCCCTCCTTCCAAAAGCCACGGTTCCCCTTCAATCAGACCCTCTGCAGTTCTGGTACTCCCATGCTGTTGGCACAAAGCTCGTACTATCAGACCAAGCCCGCAGAAGCAAGATAAATGCCTTCCCAGACACTTGGTATTCATGGTACATCTGCTAATTGGAAAAAATCAGGTTACAACGCTGTATAAATAAAACACACACAGAAACACATTTTTTTAAAGAATCAGAAGCATGTGCACAAAAATGTTAATGTGGTTATCTTTGGGTGGTAGAATGCTGGTGGATTTTTATTTTCTTTTGCAATTATTTTATTTTTTTAATTTATAAAGGGTGAGCAAGGTCAAGAAATCACCTACTCTCAAATAAAACTATGTTCCTGGGTTAAAAGCCTGTTTAACCTGGTTGAGAAGGAAGTCCACAGTTGACACTACACACACTCACTTCCTTCACAAACCCTCCCTAACTGTCCATTTACCGGTGCCAGGAGCAACCCAGCTCCATCACACTATTTTCTGTCTTCCAGTGACTTGTCTCTTGGTCCTTCTTTCTTCAAGAGTAGGACTTTGTAGTTTCAAGCAAACATCCTGACTGCACACATTCTTAAAACAGTAGGCCATGTATTTCATCTATGCAATCAACAAATCCTATCTAATAAAGGGTAGAGTGCAAATTGACTTTCACTCCAAAACACAAGATGGCTGCCCCCATGTGGACACAACACGGCCACCACAAGATGGCCAGCAGGGGAATGTAGTTGGGAGGGATCAGGCCTGCAGAGAAGGGCAGTTGGGAGTGATCAAACCTGCAGGGAAGGGCAGTTGGGGAGGACCCAGGCCTATAGGGAAGAGCAGTTGAGAGGGGACCAGGCCTGCAGGGAAGGGCAGTTAGGGGCAATCAGGCTCACAGGGGAGCAGTAGGCTGGTGAGCAGTTGGGAACCAGCAGTCCTACCTATCAGGATTGAGCCTAAATGGGCAGTCAGACATCCCTCGAAGGGTCGCAGATTGGAGAGGGTACAGGCTGGGCTGAGGAACACACACCCCCATGCACGAATTTCATGCACCAAGCCTCTAGTCACTTAATGAATGGCCATTACAGGCTGGTTACTGTGTTAGGCACTGGGGATGCTATAGTGAGTGACCCACAGCTGTGTTCCCTGCCCTCACAGAGTGCACGGTTCAGCAGAAGAAGTAGACATTAATCAAGTAAACACAGTAACATCCTATCTAATAAAAGAGTAATATGCAAATTGACCATACCTCCAATCATGCCACGCCCACCAGCCAATCAGGCACAAATTGTGCAAATAAACCCCAACCAAGATGGCTGCCGCCACTGAGAGCAGGAAATTGGCTTGGGTTTACCCAGCAATGGAGGAATCCAAGCTTTCTGTCTGCCATTGCCGGCCTAGGCCTCTACTCAATGCTGCAAAGTTTCAATTATAGAAGATATATAATCCCAACAGAAATGGCAGCAGCCATGGAGCTGGAGAGAGAAGAGGCTAGGGTTGCCAGGGCAATGGAGGAACCCAAACTTCTGCAGCCCTAGCCTAGGCCTCCACTCTAGGCTACAAAGTTTCAAACAGAAATGGCTGTTACCATGGAGCAAGCAGCAGGCTTGGCTCCAGTCCAGGCTACCAAGTTTCAATTGTAGAACATAAATTAATCCCAGATCCCAGGGCCTCCGCTTGGGTCGTTGGGGGGCATGGCCAGCCTGCAAACCACCATAGGCCCCCCACCCAGGCTGTCCCCAAGGGAACCCCCACCCTGATCCAGGACACCCTTCAGGGCAAACCAGCTGGTCCCCACCCATGCACCAGGCCTCTATCCTATCTAATAAAAGAGTAATTTGCAGATTGACCATCACTCCAACACACAAGAAGGCTGCCCCCATGTGGTCAAAGATCCTGTCCCCATGTGGACACAAGATGGCCACCACAAGATGGCCAGCAGGGGAGGGCAGTTAGGAGGGACCACGCCTGCAAGGGAAGGCAGTTGGGGGCGATCAAGCCTGTAGGGGAGGGCAGTTAGGGGTGACCAGGCTGACAGAGGAGTGAAGTTGGGGGCAAACAGGCTGGCAGGGGAGCAGTTAGACATCAATTAGACTGGCAGGGTAGTGGTTAGTGGGTGATCAGGCTGGCAGGCAGAAGTGTTTAGACGCAATCAGGGAGGCAGGCAGGTGAGCAGTTTGGAGCCAGCAGTCCTGGATTGTGAGAAGGATGTCCAACTGCCCTTGAGGGGTCCCAGACTGGAGGGGGTGCAGGCTGGGCTGAGGGACACCCTCCCCCACCCCCTCACCCCCGTGCATGAATTTCGTGCACCAGGCCTCTAAGTAGGATATATGATCAGAAATCAGAATAATTGGGCATTACAAAGGACATGCCTGTGCTCTGAAAAACGAGTAAGAGTTTAATGGGTAGGTATCATGTATTCAGTATCTCTGAAAAAGGAACGGCCAGTGCAAGGGCCCTGTGGCCCAGTGTCAAACCCAAGGAGCAAAAAGAATTGTGATATGAGGCTGGAGAGATGAGCAGGGTTCTGACCACGTGGGAAATTGCAAACCACATGAGAATTTTGGTCTTTATCCTAAAATCAACACAAAACCATTGGAGGGTAGCAAGCCCTTAATTAACCAAAAACTTCAATTAGTTAGATCTGTCTCAGCACTTGCCTTTTAGTGAAAGGGGGCCTAGAAGTCAAAACATGAGATGATGTGATTTCAGTGTAAAAGGAGGGAGATAAATGCCTTCCAAGTTCTCCTCAGGTCAATCCATCTTTGGACCCATCTCATACACTACTATGTTAATTGTTCCTATTTATTATACACTATGTTAATTTTTCCTATTTATTATTCATCCTCACAACAATATTTGATAATGTTCATAAAGGGGGCATATCATCACAGTGATATACCCCTTTTTCTGTTTTAAAATATATTTTTATTGATTTCAGGGAGGAAGGGAGAGGGAGAGAGAGGTAGAAACCTCAATGCTGAAAGAGACTCAATGATGGGCTGTCTTCTGCATGCCCCCTACTGGGGATTCAGCCCACAACCCGGGCATGTGCCCTTGATCAGAATCAAACCGGGACCCTTCAGTCCATAGGCTGATGCTCTATCCACTGAGCCAAACCAATTAAGGCACAATCCCCATTTTACAGATGAGGAAACTGAAGTTCAGAGAGGTAGATAGTAACATGTCCCAAATGGCATAGCTAGTAAGTGGAGAAGCCAGGATTCAAATCCATGTGATTCTCTCTCCCAAGGCCATTCTCCTTCCCCTAACTTATGCTGTTCCACTTGAGGTCCTGGGAACTAGAAGACAATTTTTGGAATTATAAGAATCGGGTCCCGAAAGTTCCGACTAGTAAATCTTCAAATAAAGTCAGGGAAGAGGAGCAGATGTTTCAGGAAGTCACTACAGGAAAACCGCATGGAGGACTGAACCCATGTGTCACACCTATGAGATGGCAGAAAGGGGTCCACAGAGCAGGAGAAGAGGGCGGGCCAGGTCACAGCGGGGCCTGGATGTGCATTAAGTAAAACCACAGCATCGCGGAGCCAGGAACAGCAAGGCAGCCACAGACATACAATAATATAAAACCATCATGACTTCAAGGTGCATCCCACGCGCAGAGCGCAGCAAAATGCTTCATCAAACCTCTGCCTGCACTCTGAGCTTCAAAATGGTGCATTGTAGTCAATCAACTTCAATTCAGGGGAGCGACAGACACAAAGGAAAAGAAACGTCATCCTCCTTTCCATAAATGGGCCCAGGGGAAGTGCTGGCCAGCAATGTGCAGTCTCCAAGGCCTAAGACTGCGTGTCAGCAGTGGCAGGGGGACAATGGGACAAAAGAAGGTATCTGCTGGAATAACAAGTTACGCCTTCACTAACCAGAGGACTCATTTCTTTCCTTCTTCGTTGACTCTGGGTCTTGGAGAAATGCCATTGCAGTTTCTAGAAAAAACAGTCAAAGGTAAACAGTGCCTAGATATCATTTCTGTCCGTTCATTTTAGTTCATCTGGTAAACATTTTGCATTTCCAAGTTGACGCAGTTTAGTAATACCTGCTAATGCCGGTGATAAATGCCAACATGATGATGCAAGTACTCTTCTGGGCGTGGGGGTGGGGGACTGTGCATTGGGGCCTAAGTTCCTTGTCTCTTGCCCTTCAGTTGTTGATGATGATGATGATGATGATGATGATGATGATGATGATTGATGTTTGTACGTCTTTGGGATTTCAGAGAGCCTTAGGCTTCCCTAGAGTTCTCGCCTACTTTACTTGTTCCCTCTACAATGTGCAGTATCTGTTTCCTCTGGGAACCTGAAGTTGGAAAGGACCATACAATTCAGGAGTCTGTATAAAACAGGATCCACAAACCAAGACGCCTGCAGAGCCCAGGCAGGTGAGGTGAATGAAGAAAAAGGAAAAAATGAAAAGCAATAGGGAATGGCTGGGGAATGGCAAACTGAATGTCTGGCCCACTGAAAGGTAGGCTATTCCTTATCTTACATGCACCAACTATTTCCAAAAGGCCAGATGTTATGTAAACCCCCAATTATTAAATGATTACAACTGGATTTCTGTAATTAAAAATATATATATATATATTTATTTATTTAGAAGCATTCAGAGTGTCAACAGAACAGTTGTGGCTTTTTTTAAATTACATATTTGTATTCTATAATAACGAACAATGATTATTCCGTGTAAGGTGCATCAGAGACAACTGAAGATGAGAAAATACTATCCCCAGATATAACAAATTTGTGCTGGGCACCAGCAAGAACCTGCTTTAAATTTTCATGCCAATTTACAACCCCCATCCTATACCAGGCAAGGTTAGCGACTATTGAAAATACCACTCGGACAGGGCTATCCACAGACACATTCAATAGTGTGGTAACTATACAAAAAGAAAAAAAAAAACATGTGCAATTTGAAAACAAATATTACACAGCCTTACAGTTCAATATTTTTCTTTAAAAGAAATAAGTTGTATACAGTGGGATTAAATGCTTTATAGACAAGAAAAAACTGCACCAGAATCAACTTATTCATCATCATCTTCCTCCTCTTTCTTCTTTTTCTAGCCTTGTTTTTTTTGTTTTGTTTGGTTTGGTTTGGTTTTTTTAGCCTTGACGACCCCCTTCTTTGCTGCCTCAGGCTTTCCTTTAGCAGCAATCTCTTTTTCAGATTCTCCTTCAGCTTAGCCATCTCATCTGGCTGCTTGTCGTCTACAGCAGTGACTCCACACCTCGTCCAGCTTCTTGGCCGCATCACCAATGGACCCGCCAGGATGCTGTTCTTTGATTTCGGGACCATACTCAGAGCAAAACAAGGAAAAGGCTGAAGGAAGCCTCTTTGGAACCCTTGAACTTCTTTTTTGTCCCCCTTGAGGTGGGATATAACTTTTCACTTCTCTTTCATAACAGGCCTTGTCTGCCTTTTCCATGTCTTCAAATTTTCCTCTCCTTAACACACATGCTCTTCTACCTTTCTGAGCACCTTTTAGAAAACTGTGAGAAGTTGACTGAAGCATCTGGGTGCTTCTTCATGTGCTCCTCCCGGCAAGTTTGCACGCACACACACACAAAAAGCATATGATGATATTTTGCCCCTCGGCTTCTTAGGATCGCCTTTGCCCTTATTTAATTATCTCTCCTCAGTAGCCCAGTGCCCCTCTGGCTTGCACTTGCCCCAGCACTATCATTATGGAGCTCAATGTATTACTGAAACTAGATTTTTTAAAACACCATACCAACCCAATAAAATATAAGTGAAGGCTGGACCATAGCCCTTGGGCCCCCCAACTGTGACCTCTAAAGACAGCTTAGAGGGGTTTGTGAAGTTGGAACTTTATAAGTTTGACAAAAGGGTGAACCTGATTCAAACTGACTTAAACAAAAAGGGGGATTTATTAAAATGGGAAAGACAGGGAAGAGGGTGAGCTTTAGGAACAACTAAAACCAGGGCCCTGGAGCTCACCAGGCTCATGGGTCCCTGTCTTCCATCTGTTTACCTCTGCACACCAGATCCACCTCTCCCATCACAGCTGACCTTTTGCCCAAGCTCCAAAGTTCCCAAGATTCCCATAGAGGTCACCCATCCTCAGGGAAGTGCTGATTAACACACAGAAACATCCTCGCCACCTGGGAAAATTATTTGCACCAGGTTAGTGAAGGTGCCTATACCTGGCCATTCACCTGTGACCATAAAGACAGGTATGACAGTGGGTCGGCCCCAGTGAGCTGTCCTCCTCCGAGTGAGTCAACTCTGGCCAGGGAGTCAACGTGGAAGACGAGCAGCTGCCACCACAGGCACAGAGAGGATTGTTATAGCAGAAGGGAGGGTCCTGGGCACACAGGGTCCAGGGACACATCACTAGTTCATTCTATGTTACAGTGAACTTGATGGACAGTGAATGTGGTGGCCACCTCGTGACCACTTCCCAATGGCCAAGGGTGTTGACTCCTTATGGCTCACCACTGAATCTTCCCAGAAATCTCCCTCACCCAAAGGGAGCTGCCTCACTCAAGTTCACACCTTCAGGGAGCAGTCCACACCTGGTGACCAGTCAGTGGTGGACACGAGGTAGAAGGTCTTCCCCAGCTTCAGAGCTCCCAGTGGGGTTAACTGAAACCTCAGCTACCACCTCATCATAGTCCAACTATTCCCTTCTCCTAATTCTGCCTCTCACTCCTTCATGGATGTAGCTCCCCCATCCAGCCAACTTCCTGCAGGCAAATCTCCATCTCTGAGTGGTTTCCAAGGAACACATCTTAGGAGAGTCAGTAGCAAGAGTTGACCCAGAAGGCAGGCTCTAGCCTTTGCTTTGGAGCTCATACACTGGCTGGCTGGCAGCTGAAGCCTATGACTAGTGGAGGGAAGAAGGGTGCTCTCTCTCGGAATGCACTGGCAGTGCCATGGTTAACCTTTCTGCTACTGGTGGCCTGGGCTGGGACACCAGTGGAGATGGGTAAGAGAGCTAAGGAGTTCAGGAGGTTCAGGAGAAGTCATATCAGGCCTAATCCCTGGGGACAGAGACAAATCTGACCCAGCCCTGAATCCCTGGCACAGGACCTGTCATTGATGCTGGGAAATGTTCCCCTTTTCAGGCTAAGTCTCTTTGTTTACAAAAAAGGGAGTCCTCCCCTCACCAGTTTGTCTTAATGGATAGAGCAACGGCCTTCGAACTAAAGGGTCCCAGGTTCAATTCCAGTCAAGGGCATAAGCCTGGGTTGTGGGCTTGATGGAAGAGGGGTTGCAAGAGGCACCCAATCCATGATTCTCTCATCATGGATGTTTCTATCTCTCTCTCTCTCCCTCCCCGGTCCTCTCTGAAATCAATTTTTTTAAACCAAATTTTTTAAAAGGGAGTCCTTTCCAAGCTGAAATACTTTAAGGCTTAGGATGAATGGGTGGGTGGATGGGATGGATAGACTTGTTGGACTGACAGTAATAAGCCTCACTCTCCAATGCCAATGGGAAAGGCTGAGGATGGCTGGACCTATCAAAGCCACCCATGGCCTCCACAGAGAGGAAATAACACCCACAAAATAACTTCAGTCATGTGAGGATCAGCAGATGCCCCAGAGAGGCAAATGGACCAGAGTGACTTGGCCTAGCCAGGGCAGGTGAGTGGCAGTGGAGGCCTGAGGCTCCAGCCATGAGCCCACCAGCCCATTCATCTTCCACCCACCCAAGACTCTTCTGTGGGCCCCAACAATTGGTTTTGGGACACATAATAGATGCTCAGAAGATATGGCTGACTGTCTTTACTGATCACCATCACTTTCTCATCCAGGATTACATAAGACATTCAGGAGAGCACATGAGGCATAAGGCATATTTCCCCCATTTTACTAGTGAGGAAGCTGAGACTCTGAAAACTCAATGGTTTGCCCCAAGTCACATGGCTGAAAGAGGGTCTGAGCCGGGATTGAAACCCTTGCCTCTGGCTTTCATTCCTCTGCTCCTAACCACCCTCAAAACCTTCCAGGATGGAGAACAGGACAAGCCTGGTACGGGAAAGTATCAACACTTGTCCCTGCACAGTAGGTCTCTACTTGACACTATGTGTTCATACAAACCAGCTTCTACACCTCCACCCAACTGCCACTCCAGGCCTTTACCTGGCCGCTTCCTGTCCACAGTGCTCCTCCCTCTGCCTCCAAGCCCTCTCATTCCTCAAGACTCCATTGGGTTCTGGCCTCTCCCCTGATAGCCTTGTAGACTCTTGCCTCTCTCCCTGACCTTGGCCCTGGTTTCAACAACCTGACATCTTGGGTCTGGATAGAATGATCTCTGCAGGGCTCATACTTTTTGGTTGAATATTATGGAAAGTTCCCCTCCTCTCTTATCAAGATCTTAGGCCTCCAGATTGGCACCTCCTTGCACATGGGACAGGGCAGAGTTAAGGAGCTATGTTATGTGCCTCCTCCTCAAATTGTGTTAATGCCCTAACCTCCAATGTAATGGTATTTAGAGACAAAGCTATTGGAGATTAGGGTTTAATGAGGCCTTGAGGATGGGGCCTCGTGATGGGATTGGTAACTTTACAAGAAGATGGAAAGAGAGAGATCTCTCAGCCATGTGAGGGCACAGTAAAAAGGTGGCCATCTGCAAGCCAGAAAGAGAGTTCTCACCAGAAATGAAGTTAGTTGGCAACCTGGTCTTAGACTTCCAGCCTCCAGAACTGTGAGTAGTCAATGTCTGTTGCTTAAACCACCTAGACAGTGGTATTCTGTGATGGAGCCTGAACAGGCTCAGACAAGCTGCTTTTAACTCTCAAATGACCTACTCATTGTGCACAGAGCCAACCTAGATTTTGTTCTACATCACGTCCTTACATTAGCCTGGTGGGAAAGTCTCAGGCCCCTCAGAGATGCAGTGAGGGGATAATGAGGGAAGAGGAGGAGGGACCAGACAAAGGCAATCTGGAAACAGCCTCTGACAGAGTTGCCAAGAACCCTGGGAGTAGCTGGCCATGCCTCCCCAGCACTCTTTGAAGCTGCATCTTTCCCCAACAACTACCAGCCAGACAGCCTCCCAGCTCTCTGCCAGCCCTTCCCTCAGACACTATCCAGGTGGAGGCCACACCCCTCAGCGCCTCCAGGACAGCCAGATGGCACTGCCAGCAGCACAGGGGGCCAGAACCCCACCCATTGGGACCCCAAGGGCTCCGTCTGATTTCAGTCTGTTCCACAAATCAGACCCTCAGCAGAGCACAGCTGAGCTTCCCTGACAGCTGGCCATGTGACAACCACCAGATCTCAGGTGTCCCAGAACACAGGAAAGTGGCTGTGATAGGGCCCTGAGGAGCCACAGGCCAGCTCTCTCTTCCACCCGCACCTCCCCTTAGCAAGCCTGAGAAGAGCACTCGCAGGTCTAAGAGAAGAGGCCAAGGAAAGGGCACTCATGAAAAAGCAGGGCTGAGGAGACCGATGTGAAAATATATGTCTACTGTCCCTCATGTTTTGTGTTTGGTAGCCTGTTCCAAGCAAATAAGTTACTTGATCTGCCCTGGATCTTCTGGATCTGCATCGGATCTTTTTAAGAGCAGTTCACATGTAAATAAAAGTCAGCTTTGCAGCCATGAAGCTGTGACTGTTTTTACTCAGTTGATGGAGATTTGCAAGGCAAAGTATATGTCTCTGGGAGACATACATTTCTTAGTGGAACCCCAAACTTGCCTTCAATATCATCTTATTTAACTTCTCTCACACACCCCACCCAGTCCAGTGATTTTCAACTGGTATGCCACAAGAATTTTTATAACATGCAATACCTGACTATTTGGTCAGGGGCACTGACCTCTTTCCCCTTAGATTGTCAAATGAAAAAAATGGCAAGAGCCAACACAATAGCCATCCAGTGTGAATGAATCAAAATTATACCTCTTTTTTGTCAGAATGGCCAAAAATATTTTTTTGGTGTGTTACAAAATTACAGTAATTAGTTTATGTGTACCATGAGATGGAAAAGGCTGAAAATTGCTGCCCTCATCAAAGGTAATTTTTGTAATAGAGATAGAATTGATGTAAAACATTGAGAAGGTTTAAGAGACACAATGTGCTGATTTGACAGACATAAATTGCAGCAGGCTTACCAACATGGCATCAGCTAACACCTCCATCACATTATTTATTTATTTACTAGAGGTCCACTACACGAAGATTCGTGCAAGGATAGGCCTTCCTTCCCCTGGCTGCCAGCATCCAGGACCCGAGCCTTCGCTACGGCCCAGAGCCGCCTTCTGCCTTCGCACGCTGCCCAGAGGGCCGGAGTGGTCAGGGCTGGGCAGAATGCCTGTGTCATCGCCATGGCGACAATGCAAGCATCCTGGTCGCCACCATTTTTGTCGCATCAATTTACATATTCCCTCCTTATTGGTTGTGGGCACTGCCATCTTTGTTGTGAAGTGATGGTCAATTTGTATATTCCATCTTTATTAGATAGGATTTATTTGGTTTTTCAGTCAACTCTTTTTGTTGTTGTTGTTTCAAATATTACAAATAGTAGTATATATATATATCCTTTTTTTTCCCCATTGACCTTCCCCCAGCCTCCTCTACTGCCTGGCACATGCCCTCACCACAACTCTGCTCCCCAGTGTCTTTTGTCCATTAGTTATGCTTACATGCATGCAAGTAAGTCCTTCAGTTATCTCTTACCTTCCCTCCCCGACCTTCCCCAGCCTTTCTGCTGTAGTTTGATAGTCTGTTCGATGCTACTTAACTCAACTATTTGCTCAGAAGGTAGACTAAAGAGAGATTATGACTTCCAGACTAGCCCTCAGCCTTAAAATCCCTTTTTTTTTTTGAGCAAACACAAGTACTTTTGTCCTGTGAGAGCAATTCTGCTCATATGAAAATGAGAGGGTCAAAGGTTGAGAATGGAGGTAACTCAGGAGCTAGCTGTGACAATCTCTTCACCACTAGGATTTATTACGGATCTTCAGTTAGCGTTGTTCTGAGAATTCTGTGCTTTGACATGATTTAAAACAATTCCACCTTCAAGACCTAATCACCTCCCAGGGCTGCACCCACAGATACCATCACAATAGGAGTTAAGATTTCAACATATGAATGGGGGGTGGGGCAGTGCACAAACATTCCATTTCTAGCAGTAGCCAAGACTTTGGAGAAGGGGTCCAAGTCGCCACCAGAGCCTGGCTTGAGAGCCTGACAGCCCTGGAAACTTGGGAGACTGCAGAGTTGTAGGCAGTGAACAAACTATCCTAGCTTCAAATCCCTGCTATACCACTAATTGTGGACTCTTGGTCAAGCCACTTAACTTCTCTGAGCCCATTTCAACTGCAAAACAGACACAATAATCCCTGAGTGTTTGTGAGGATATGATACACATTCTGCTGGTGGTGCCAAACCAGAGACATATTTAGAGTAAATTCAAGGCTCTATCTTTACTGTAAAAACTGACATCTAGAAGAAAAAAAAACGGTCTTGCTCATCTACTACACACTATTGCTTTTTCTCATATCCTGACATGATACAGAAATACCAATGAAGAGCTGGCATGTATAGAAATGTCAGTTACAAGGTAATTATCAATCACTGCCAGCACAGCCTGTTCCAGAAACTGAACTTGCGGGCACACCCTGCGCCTCGATGCAGGCTCCCAGAACCCAGGTCTTCTGCCCTGGCTGATGCTGGGGCTCTGACTCCTGGGAAAAGATGTTTGACACAAGAAGGAAATTTCATTATCTTTGCCCTGAAGCACCAGGAACTGCCTACAGAGAACAAAGCGAGGAGAGGAGGAAAGAGCAGGAAAATATAAATTATTGTGCTTCCTCCTAGGTGGTTAGTCCATTTTAAAACGGGTAGGTCCAGAGAAGTGTTTCTTTATTTGGTCCCTCTATTTCCAGGATCTCAGAAATAAATAGGTGACAGACCTTGACCACCATCCATCAGTCAGCCCCCTTTGGCAAGTGGGGAACAGAGGCTGTGTTGGACCAAAGTCCCCACCAGTTCTCCCGAGACTGAAGGAAGCTGAGTCCATTAGGAGGGGAATGTTACTCCCTATCGCCCACGATCCTGCACTTCTCCTCCACGTCCATGCCTCCTCGATTCCGGAATTTGGGTGGCAAGTTGGCTCATTTACTCAGTCAGCATTTATTGAAGTCTCACAATGTGGACACTGACAATGTGTGAGGACCGGGCTCAGCACAGAGGATTCAAAAGTGACTGAGATAACATGATCTCTTCCCTCCATGTACTTGTTCTAATAATATAGAGGTTGTCAACCTTGACACCTTAACATTGTTGAAATTTTTGGTAAAATAATTCTCTGGTGTGGGGCTGTCCTAGGCATCACAAGATGCTCAGGAGCATCCCCGGACTTTCCCCTCTCCACTGAGTTGTGACAACCAAAAATATCTCAAAACATTTCCGAGTGTCCCCTGGGCATCAAAATCCCCCCACCTCCCAAAAGAGCCACCGTTATGGTGGGACAGTGGAGAGGGTTTGGCTTTGGAGCTAAATGGGCCTGGTCCTCCCATCCTATCTGCTGTCTGACCACAGGGGAATTACTTCCCTGAACCATAGTTTCTGTACTTTCAAATTATGGACAATAATCATACCTTTACAATATTGTTAAAAGAACTGAAGATCAAATATGTAAAGTACTATGGCAAATACTGTCAATAGCCATCCAAAGCCATCCTCCCCACCCCAATTCTTCTTACTAACAGAACCCCAGTTCTGTTCAAGGATCCTGATCTCAGGAAAGTTGGCTCAGTTCCTTGGTTTTGGGGAAGATATGACCCAGGACTAGCCATTGAGATGTAAGGGAGGGAGCCCTCTGGAAAAGATCTTCCTCTCTGACTAAAAATGGGGGCAGGGGATTGATAAAGAATGCAGGGATTTTAAAATTAGTGCATAAACTTTTCAATACTCCTTCCATTAAACTGTGGAGCCTCATTCCCTTCCCCTTGAGTGTGAACTAAATGGAGTGACTCACTCGTAATGAACAGGACACAGCAGAAGGGACAATGTGCGATTTCCAGGATCAGAGCATGAGGGGCACTGTGGCTTCCTCCTGTGCTCTTGGATCACACGCTCTGGGGGGCATGGTGACAGGTTGTAAGGACACTAAAGCAGCCCTATGGTGAGTCCAATATGGAGAAGAGGCCCCAGCTAACAACACCAACTTGCCAGCATGTGCAGGATCCACCTTGGAGCAGGTCCCCCAACCCCGGTCAAACCTTCAGGTGACTGCAGCCCTGGCCAACATCCTGACTGAAACCTCAGGAGAATAAATGTTTGTTGCTTTAAACTGTGATTTGGAAAACTAATCTAAGGAGAAACTGTCTGAACTCCCACATGCCCATCACCCCCCAGTCCTGCCTTTGGACCTTGTCAGATGAGGCTAGAGCCACAGCAGCAGCATGAGACCAGCATGAGGAGGAGGCCAGCTGAGTCTCAGGGATGCTAACCAGGGCCACAGAAACAGCCCCAATGCCACCACTTCCAGACGTCTTGCTATAGGAAGAAAATACCCCCTATTTGCCTAAACCATGGTTCCCTGTAGCCTCAGCAATAAATACAGCAAGTTCTAAAAAGACAGTGATGATCTATGATGCTATTTTTACTCTGACTTTCATTAATTCCAACCCTCTCAACTCCACACAAGGTGCACCCACTTGCTGAACTAAAGGGGCTGGCAGTGATAATGGCAGGAAAGCACCAAACTGAGAAGCTTTTAAGCTTTTACCTTTCATCCTTCATTCTGAGAAATCTGATATTCCTGACAGGCCAGGAGCAGGCCCCACGTTCATAGTCATCCTGTGCTGCCATAACAAAGTACCACAGAGTGGCGGTCATAAACAACAGAGATTTACTTTCTCACAATTCTGAAAGCTGGCAGTCCTCACATGGCAGAGAGACCCGAGGTCTCTTATAGGGGCACTAATCCCACCACAGGGCCCCACACCTTCATGACCTCATCTAACCCTAACCTCCCCGCAAAGCGCCCATCTCCAAATACCCCTCATGTTAGGGCTTCAACATGTGGATTCTGGGAGAACACAGTTCAGTCTGGCTCATGTCAAACCGCAGATACTTCAACTCTCTATTCTCCATTTGCGAGAGGAAAACAACAAAGAATGCTCTTTTTCTAACTATTGTCCTATTTATAGAGGGCTAGAGCTGGTTCTCAAATTAACAGGTGTTTCTTTAACACAATATTTGACCTCAAATAGCTGAAAGAAAGCGACAAAAACAAAACCAAACCATTATATTCATCTTAGAAAGGCTTCCAGCAGGGAGTGGGGTAAAAATGGCAGGGTTAAAGTCTTCTGAATATTCATTTCAATTCTGTTTTGGTATTGGGCCTCTTCCTAGTAATTCATCAAGCTTGGGCTCTGGAGCCCAGCAGCCTGGGAACCAAAGTTGGGTCACCCACTCACTAGTGGTAACTCTGGGTTACTTCACCTACAATATGTGGATATTAGTTCAAGAAAATAATATACATAAAGTGCTTAGGATAGTATCGGCACCATAGTAAGCCCTCACTCACATGGCAGCTATTTTCTATTGTTGTTGTCACCAGTATTTTTGTTTTTGTTCTTTCTCACCTGAGAATATTTTTCCATTGACTTTTTTTTCTCTCTCTCTTCCCCCTCAGGAGCAGAGAGAGAGAAACATCAATGTGAGAGAGACACAGCAATTGGTTGCCTCCTGCACATGACCACACTGGGGCTGAGGATCAAACCTGCAAGTGAGGTATGTGCTCTTGACCAGGTATTGAACCCAAGATCCTTTGGTACAGGGACTGACACTCTAACTGCTGAGCCACACCGGTCAGGACAGTATTTTTATTATTATCTTTTACTAAGGAAAGAGAGAGTCCAGCAGTCAGACCATAGCACTGTCAACACTCCAGGGAGTAGCCCAGAGAACTGGCACAAAAAAAAAAAAAAATCAGAACTGGGAAGCTGCACTGTAGCTCTAGACACTGTGTCTCTAACCTTTTTGACACTCAACATTGCTCAGCTGCCCTGTCTACAAAACAGCAGTAGGGAACTCCATCTCAGAGGCTCACAAAGGAAGTGCAGGAAGCTTGAAAGACTGTCCTGGATGTTATGTACCGTTAACTTCCCAGGCTCTGATGCCACCAGGGATTAATAGCTGGAGTTTCAGGTATCAGAATGGCTTATGTCAAGTCTTTTCAGGACAATGGAAAGATGAAAAAGCTGCCTAAGAAATAAAACAGTCTAGACTCCAAAAGCAACACACTGAGTTGATTCTTGGCAAGGATGGTTCTGCTGACTAGAAATTCGGAGCTTGCTGTAACAAACGCCACAGCTGACATACAACAGCCATGTGGCCGTTGGTCTTTGTAAAGCAGATCTCAATTTTTTTAAGGAATTGGGGCTCTTTCTGTTGCAAGGGAGGTTGGGTCCTTCCCAATTACAAGGATGAATCTTGTCAGTCTTAGCCAGGATTGGCAAACCATGGCACTGGCTAAACCCAGACCACTGCCTGCTTTTGTGTGGCCCAGGAAAATGGCTTTTACATGTTTTAAGTGGTTGGAACGATCAAAAGTATAATAATAGTGTTTCCTAACATTTAACATTATATGGATTTCAAATCTCTCCCCTTCGTTTACCTATTACCTGTGGCTGCTTCCACACTAAACAGCAGAGTTCAGTAGTTGCTACAGAGACTGAATGGCTACAAGGCTAAACTATTTACTATCTGGCTGCTTAAAAATCCCTGGTCTAGTGTCCACCAGAATTATACGGAGGCCAAATACAGATTATGGAGAGACAAAGCAGGAAGTCTACAGGAGGGAGCATGGGGGTCCATAGGTTTGCCAGATGGCAGGCAGCCCTGGAGGAGAAAATTCATGTTGTCTGCAATACCCTTGGATGTTGGACCCGACAGACTCCTAGGTGTGGAGCAGAGCAACAAAACAGCCCAGTTTTCAGTAAAGGACAGCAGCAGGACTCTCGTCCTCTCTGAGGGGAGGGCGAGGGGATAGGAGCACCCCACTGCTGTCTCCCCGTTGCTGAGCGCAGAGCAGGAGCCTTGGGTTTCTCACAGCCTCAGAAAAAGATGGATGAGCAGCAAGCGAGCTGTTTGGGAAGCTGGCGTGGCTTCTCAGCTCGCTGGATGAAATCTGGAAAGTTGCTTGGTTGCTTTCCTGGAGACAGAGGTATATTTTCGAATTGTAGGCACAGAGCATCTAAGTGAACATGGGCCAGACTCTGAAAGAAAAGGCAACCTATGCTTCTGCTTCAGACCTTGAAGACAGCCTTGCTAAGATCCCTCCTGGGATCTCTGTCAGCTCAGCTGCCCACTGAGGGGTCTGAAGGGAGACTGGCTGGACAAGAGAGGATGGCCGACATGGCGGGAACTGGTTTGTCCCTGGCGTCCATACACTTCTTCCCTCGGGGAAAAGCTTTGTGGGTTTTTGTTGTTTTTTGTTTTCTTGGTATCTCAATGGGAATCTTGATTAAGAATCATCTATTACCGACTTCGTGCTGTAAATCCTAGAGGCACACCTTCTAAGCAGCTTTTGGTGGTGGGGTAGAGAGGAATTCTTTTTCTGGGCTGCTGAATATAGTTTCTTGTTTCTTTAAGAAGCTAGATAATCAATCACCTCTGAAGTTTTGGGGACAGGCTGCCAACAGTCACCTGTGCTATTTACTTGCTTTGACTCTTCTGATGACACTTGGTTTTCACCTGGGCGGCCAGTGGACTTCCATTTGCAAGCCCTGCACAGGAATGTGCACAGGCGTGAAACCAGCTCGGGCTACTTAATTTCCCAGGCCCTCATTCAAAGGCACAAGGAATTCATTTTTCAAGCGTACTATTGTTTATGTTTTCATTTTAACTATTTTTTTAAGTTTCTATTTTTAATTGGTGTAAGGATACATATAACATAACATTTACTATTTAAACCGTCTTTTTAACAGTTACAGTCCAGGATACTAGGTACAGTCACCGTGTTGGCCAGCCATCACCACCATCCATCTCCAGAGCTCCTTGCATTGGCCGAACTTGCACCTACTGAACAGTGCCTCCCCACACCGCCCAGCTCCCAGCAGCCACCATTCTGCTCTGTCTTAAGTGGAAGCATACAGTATTTGTCTTTTTGTTAATGTAGAAAATGTATTGAAGACTACCATTTTAGTTGTAAGTTTAACTGCTTTTATAGTCAGAAATTGACTCTGAGAACAGTGTATGTTATCTTAATGTCACTAGGTTTCTGAGCAGAAACCCCTAGGCAACTAGCTGGTCAGTAAAACAAGGTCAAATGATACAGGCCCAGCTATGGGCAACTTCTAAACCAGAGAGTGTACTGCTGTTCAGGACAACAAGGTCTTGAGATTATGGAATAATGAAGATGAAAACCTGGATAAAGTGTTTAAAGCTACGCTGTCAGCTGAGGTACACAGACACATCCAACACAAGGGATGGACCCTTGCTGCCATCCAGGGAAGAGGCCATGTGGGGTTAGAAGCCTCGCTTGCAGAGCCCCAGCAGAAAACTGAGACTCTTATCCTGAGGAAGCAGTGATTAAGTGGACACGGTTTTTCATGGTACCTAGGCATCCTGTTTTAATCTTTATTACTGAAAAAAACATGGAAATTACTTTGCTTATATACAAATGTTTAACTCACATGCTTTAAGCAAATACACACTCCGACTTAGACAAGAAGAAAAGTCTGTTAACAGAGTTTTAGTGCATCTGTGGATCAGAAATTCAGCTCTTTGATGTCATTAAGCTCTGAAGGATGCATATATGAAACCTTGATATCAATATAGTCGAGTGACCCAGAAAATCATCAAAATCAGAGGGTCGTGAGATCACTGTTGCTCAAGACAGAAGTGTCTGGGAAGGCTCAAAATGGTGTTGCGCTCAGCATCCTGGATCAAGTCTGTGTAGCGGTCCTGGGATCACCACTACCAACTTCTCAGGAATGCCTCTCCATATGGAACACAACATTTCAACTATTACAGGCTTCAAAAGAATTACCGCAAGGGACCAGCAGTCAACTCTGGTATTATGGGAGACATGTGTTGATGCTACTTAAAAAATTTTTAACTGAGATTCCAAGCAAGTGTGAAGTGCCATCACTAGCAGGTGCACTTGGAAAACGCAAACATAGGCAAGGTCCATGCACTCAGGCCGTGCCTCAGTCTATAAACTGGGAAACCTCACAGGGGTATGGACTTGGACCCCAGAACTTAGAACCATCAAAGAGAATTTTAAGGAGAAGAAAAACTGAAGCACGTATCCAGCCAGAGGCTCCCGCATCCAAACAACTTATAAAACCATAAAGAAAGATTCAGAAAAACACACTGAAGTAGAACTACTCAAAATGTTGGCTATTAAGCAGATACTTGACTTCCATATGATTAATGGGGACACAGTAATAGGACTTGTGGGAAGATGGGAAACCGAACCAACTCTCAGTAACTGTGTGACCAGAACACCTGTTCCATCATCTTATCCTGGAACTCTCCGATCATTTGCCCAAACCCACATGCTTCCTCACAGCTTGTGTCCTGGCTCCGTGGAGGTCGTCTAGAAGTTGCCAATGTGTAGATGTTACCGCTCTGTCTACAGCAGTCTCTGCCATTGCTGAAGCCGTCACCTGTGCTTGCTTCAAGATGTCCTCTCAAGTATTGGTGACGGCAGTCTTCAAGAAACAGGGGTCCAGCCCTAGCTGGTTTGGCTCAGTGGACAGAGCACTGACCTGTGGACTGAAGGGTCCCGGGTTCAATCTGGTCAAGGGCACATGTGCAGGTTATGGGCTTGGTCCCGAGTGTGGGGCATGCAAAAGGCATCTGATCAATGATTCTCTCTCATCATTGATATTTCTATCTCTCCCTAACTCTCTGAAATCAGTAAGAATATTTTTTCAAATAATTCAATGACCACCTCCTACCCTGTAATAGCAAACAGAGCAGCTCCACTAACTGCAATGAGTGAGTGATGGGTTTTTCCCACCTGATGTGAAAGACATCCCAGCACAGCATACTGGTAGCTTCTGCTTCTCCACTGTCACAGCTCCTTTATTTGAAGTGAAGAGAAAATGCTGCAATGAATCCTGAACTACACCCTCCAACCCTGAACCAGATGATGGACTGGCTATGTCTACTTCCAGATGCTAATTTTAATGCTACCAGAAGCAAAAAGGCTACTGTTCAGACTTTACAAGTTTGTGAAACCTCAGATATGCATTTGGTCCTGAGCTCAACAAGACTGAAGTAAGTCTTCATGAGCCACAGAAATTAAATCAAGAGAACAGTGGGGAATTATATTCAGCTGAAGTGCTGGAACTCTTCTAATATTACCTGCACTCTTTCATAGATGTTTTAAGGAGCTCTTGTGAAAGGGGATTCTTCCCACTCGTCCAGGTAAGAGATGTGTTTTGTTTGTGACTGTCTTGGTAACAAGAGAAATGTGTCAGCACGTACCCAGACAATCACTTGTTGGACGGCAAGTTCCATGCCAACCTATTCTAGTTTACAGATGCTGGTGGACAGAGGTTCTGAAACTTTTAAAAAAATATGTAACTAGCTTATTTTAAGTAAACTTATTTGTGACACTTAAAAAAGAAAAGATAGATTGTGGGCCCTTACCCCAAAGTTTCTGATTCAGTAGGAGGTCTAGGGTGGGGCCCAAGAATTTAATTGATATTTATAACAAGTCCCCAGGTGATGCTGATGATGCTGGTCTGGGGAATCACACTTTGAGAACCAAAGGTCTAAGCCACAGTGTCAGGGTGGCTGAGTGATCTAAGGCGCCACCTGCTACAAATGACAAAAAGAGCAGACAGATGGAAAGACACCGGATTCACCATTTCAGAAGTAAGCCACTGAATGAACTAACCACAAGGCCACCCTCTGAAAAACAATAGCTGCCATGCCTGTAGAAGCCACTTCCACTTGGGTTCTCAGTGACTCGAAGCCAAGCACATCCTCTGAGGTATTGTTACTCCACACAGCCTGACACTAGCTAGGTTCCAACTCTATCCCTCACCATTGTGTGCACACCACCAATCCCAGACCATGAGGACGGGGGTCCGGCATAGGGGCCACACTTCCCACCACGCTACAGGAGAGAGGGGTAGAAGAAAACATTATCTTGAAAACCATCAAATCCCATGTTGAAGCCCTAATTCCATCACTCAGTAACTGTGTGACCAGAACACCTGTTCACCTCATACTCCGGGATGTGACTACACCCACATGGTTGACCCCAGCAGCCCTGTCTGTAGTTCTGGGCAAGATAATTTCCTCTCTGGACCATTATTACCCATGAGATTAAAGCTCATGGGTAATTTGTATATTTGGGCTGGCATATCAAAATATTTGTATATTTGGGCTGGCATATCATGAACACTCCCCAGGTCTCAGACACTGTGCTAAACCCTTTACCTACGTGATCTCATTTAATCCTCATGACAACCCTAGGGGACGGGGCCATCACTCCCTCACCTCACAGCTCAAGAAACTGCTGGCCCACGATCACACAGCTAATAAGTGCAGAGTCAGGATTCCAAGTCAGATCTGACACCTCAAGAGCCCACGTGTTTGAGTTCCATACATCAGGGCCCCAGAAATATTAACTGCTTCTCAGTGTCTGACACACAGGCTCATTCCTCTCCCATCACCCACCACTCAGCCTAGAAAAGGAGGCAGAACGTTGGCTCCACTTTCAAAAGCCACCAGCTCTGGCCGGCGAGCCTGAGGGAAGCTGACCTAAGCATTAAGGGAAATACTGAGCGAGAAGATGTGGCGAACGAGACAATGCCCCTTGAGAACTGTGGTGGCAGCGTGGCTGCAGGAGCCCAGGCCTGCCCTGCACCTCATCAGCGTGGCTCTCGGGGACCGCAGCCTGGTCTTACCTGCCAGTTTCCCTGCCTGGCTGAGCATCCCCCGCCGCCCCGCTGGCTTCCAGGTGTCTAATCAGCCTGCTGATTCCGCCCTGGAGAACTGGGCTGTTTGCCTTGCCCCTCTGGAGAGCAGGCGGAGGCAGGGGAACCGGTGGCAATTCCAGAGCCGTCACCACTCCTGGCTGAAACCAAACATGACAGATTTACCATTGGGCAGGCTGTTCCATTTATTATTTAACGCTCGCAATAAATATTTGCATGACCCAGCGCTGGAGGCAATGCTCTGTGATAACTCACTGCGTTTCCCTGCCAAACACCACTGCAGTCAGGCTCCAGAGCTGCAGCGAGAATATTTTCTGCTGTGCCGAGGAGCCAGGTGATGTTCCTCTCGTAGAAAACATATGCCTGCCTGTCTCCAAAGAGGAGGAAGGGAACAGGGAGACTGTGGTTCTACGAAGTGACTAGATAAGGAGGAAGGTGAAGATGATAGCTGATACCCACTTACTGCAACCGTATGCCAGGCTCTGCGCTAAGCGCTCACATTCATTCCTTCAACACATATCCCTAGAGCAGTGGTTTTCAACCTTCCTAATGCCGCGACCCTTTAATACAGTTCCTCATGTTGTGGTGACCCCCGACCATAAATTATTTCTGTTGCTACTTCATAACTGTAATTTTGCTGCTGTTAATGAATCGTGATGTAAATATCTGTGTTTTCTGATGGTCTGAGGCTCTACAGCAGCGGTTCTCAACCTGTCAAGACCCACAGGTTGAGGACCGCTAGCAGGGTCGTCTAAAACCATCGGAAAACACAGATATTTACATTAGGATTCATAACAGCAGCAAAATTACAGTTAGAAGTAGCACTAAAAATAATTTTATGGTCGGGGTCACCACAACATGAGGAACTGTGTTAAAGGGTCGCGGCATTAGGAAGGTTTGAGAACCACTGCTCCAGAGGGTAGAGCCGACAGACTTAGCAAATAAAATACTAGACCTTCAGTTAAATTTGAAATTCAGTTCCACTATGAATAATATTTAGTACAAGTGTGCCCCATGCAATACTAGAAAAATTATTCGATGCTTATCTAAAATTAAAACTTAACTGGGCCCCCAGTTTTTCTCCGATACCCCTACTTGAGGTTATGCCCAACAATGACTGAGTAGCAAAAGGGGGTTATTTTCTATTGGGGTTCAGGGAAAACGCTCTTAAGAAGGTGACACTTGAGCACAGATGTCAATAAATGGAGACTTCAAAAACCAAAGGGGAACAGAGTTCCAGGCCATGAGAAGAACCCATGCAAAGGCCCTGGGGCTAGGGTTGGGGCTGGGCTGGGGCTGGGGCTGGGGCTGCATTTGAGGAGTAGAGGGAGGGAGGAGAAAGGGACAGGATTCATGGTCATGATGAAGAATTTGGATGTTATTCTGAGTCAAAAGGAAGGCACTGAAGGCTTTTCCGCTGGAAGCGCCAGATTGGGGTCTGCTGCCTGCTGCCTGCATCTCTGAATCCGGCTGAGACACAGAGGATCCGACATTGGCAGGAAAGGAAAAAAGGAGGAACAAGGAAAAAAAACTGCTTTAGAAGATAGCTGAGCAGGTCTCACAGGAAATGTTCGCACAATAGTAAACCAGTCGCCCTCAACCGAAACCTCCACATTTTCCGAGTTGTTCCCCCAGCCAGGCAGCCGGAGGGAGGGGACTCTGTGGTGACAACGCTATCAATTTCCATTCTGCTTGGGCCAAATACAGAAAAGGACATTTCAAAGACTTTTAAAAATAACTTCCAAACAACTCAAGGCGGGGCGGGGGGGAAAGAGAGAGAAAAGTTATGGACAGCCTGCTCGAGAATAAAAATGACAATAACTAATACAAATAGAAATAATGCATTATGAAGCAGGCAGATTACGGTACTTTCATTTCATAGAGAAGGAAACTAAGATTCAGCAAAGCAGAGTCCCACAACTAGGAAAGGGCCAGGCAGGGTTTTTATTGGTTTTTGTTTGTTTGTTTGTTCGTTTTTATACTCGCCCCAAGGATATTTTTTCCATTGATTTTTAGAGAGAGGGAAAGGGAGGGAGGAGAGAGAGAAACATCAATGTGAAAGAGACACATGAATGGGTTGCCTCCCATACATGCCCTGACCAGGGCCAAGGATCCATTCTGCACCTGAGGTGCATGCCCTTGACTGGGAATCGAACCTGAGACCATTCGGTCCTTAGGCCGACGCTCTAACCATTGGGCAAAACCAGCCAGGACCAGGTAGGGTTTAAAGGCATGCTTGTCTGGCCCCAAATCCTGAGCTCCCCAAACCTCTCTGGGAACTTGCTATGGACTGAATTGTGTCAAACCCTCCCCCTCAAATTCATATGCTGAAGCCCTAACCTCAGTGTGACTGTTTCCAGAGAAAGGTGGTTGAGGACATGATGAAGGTTAAATGCGATCATAACGGTGGGGCCTTCCTCCCTCCCTGTCCCTCTCTCCCAACCCTGAGGACGCGGCGAGAAGGCGGCCCTCTGCCAACCAGGAAGCGAGCCCTCCCTGGAACCTGACCACACTGGCACCCTGATCTCAGCCCCTCCCAGCCCCAGAGTGGGCACCATCAACGCTGTCTGCCGTATTTTGTTATGGCGGCCAGGCAGACTGAGAAAATGATGTGCACCCAGCCACAGCCCAGCTCCCCGCCAGCCCATCCTGTCAGCCCAGTTGCGGAAAGCAAGATCCCCACCCACCTCCTCGTCAGCCTTCCTTCTCAGCTGACTCCTATAGGGGCTTCCCACCTTCCCTTCTTCCCTGCAAGACTCCTGTGCCTTGGTAGATGCCAAGCAGTAAGTCCTGGCAGCGCAAGGACTGCTTGGCAGAGGAGCCCAGTGGCAGAGTGGAAGGAGCACGGCCTTGCTATTAGAAACCCGAGGTCCACTCCCAGCTCTATCACCAAACTTTTTAAAAAAAGTTAACACAATGCCTGGCACAAAGTCAGCACCTGATAAGTAGTAGCTGTTAGTAAGAATGACAACAACAATAACATTCAAATCGTGGGGTTGCATCCGTTCATTCAACAAATTTTTACTGTAGACCTAGTATATGCTAGACACTTGGGGATACAACAGTACACCAGACACACACGATTCCACATGCATGAAACTTCCAATGGAAGTTACAGTGTAATGAAATAAATATTTTTAAAAATCATATAAAAAGTATTAAAAATGTTGAAGGGCGCTATAAATGAAGGTTTCTGTAAGAGATTCGTCTACTTCAGCATCAGAGAAGACCTCACCTCAGCCGAGACCTGGGGTGTGAAGGAGCCAGTCAAGCCAAACCAGGAGGCATGAGCCTTCCCAGCACAGAGAGCAGCCCGGGGAAAGGGGAGAGCCTGGAGAGCAATGGGGTGAAGGGAGGCCAGTTTGGAGGAAGCAAGGCAGGGAGACACAGTAAAGAGAAGTCAGCCAGGGACAAAGCAAACAAGGTCTGACGATCCATTTCTAGGTTATTCTGGAATCAAAAAGAAGCAGGCACTCACAGTGAGAATACAGCACATTAGCTGGTGCAGAACAAGAGCCCCAAAGCTGTAAGCTCCCTTCCCTAGCCTGAAACAGCCAAAATACATAAAAATGGACCCTCTGTTTTGACTTCTGGGCTTCGGTTTTAAACCATGGACTGGAAAGATAAGGTGAGGCAAGAGAGAGGAGTGAGAGAACGTGTTCAAAATCAAACAAGACAGAAACCCCTGGCTGGAGGTTTTCTCTCCAGATCTCTGCAGGAACGGTCATAGCAGTGCCTGCAGGAGACAGAGGGAACTCAGAAGAGCCTGGAATTCCTTCTGCAACCAAGACCCAGATGCCAGGCCGATAGTGAAGCTGCCCCTTCCCCACATCCCTCCATCCCCCCATGCAGCTTGTCTGAGGACAGTCTGCCAACCTCCTGCTGACACCAGACTGACCCGTCACAGCCACTGTAGGCTGAAGCTATCAGCCTGGGCAGGAAAGCAAAATACACTGTTGTTGGTAAAACCCAGGGCTGGGGGGGGGGGGGGGGGGGGGATGGAGCGGAGGGGGGGGCGGGGTGAATCTGGCAAGTGCTGAGGACAGAGCCACAGTCTAAGTCTAAGACAATTCATCCAGCATGCAACTGGGCCCTTCCTGGGCTTTTAATATCCGTTACATTGTATTGATGCATCCACTACCCACACAGAATCTACAGTAGACTCCAAGAAATATGTAATACAAAATGATAAAATACAAATTAAAAACTGGGACTAGAGGAAAATAACTTAGAATAAGAAGTAAAGGCGGGAAGAGAGCAGGGTGGGAAGTAGGATAAAGATACAGAGGCCAGAAGGTCAGTTACTAAACTGGATCTGAAAATGTGGCTCTGAGTTCCCTGTTGGCCGCGTGAAAAGGAGCAGAAGCCGCACGCGTGGTCCACAGGAGAAACATGCTCAGCCGTGCCGTCATGTGGCCTCGGGTAAGTGATTAACGTCTGCTGGGACTCAGCTTCCTCAACGCCAAAAAGGGATGAGAAACTATTGAGTCTTTATGACTCACTCTTTAACTAACTTTTTTTAAAAGCTGTAATAACTATAAAGAATGGTGTATCTTTCAGCTTACACCCCAAAATAAGAATCCCAAACCCCGATGTTTATAAGACTAACTGTAACAAAAATGAGAGGCACAGTCTAGGCATAACCCAGTTAGAAGGGGCAGCGGCTGTGGGAACTGCAGAGCTTATGCTCTGTCTACAGGGGGCGCTGTTTCTCACCTCCAGCTGCTGCCCTACAGCAGTGGTTCCCAACACACTCCCTACACTGGGGCAATTTGATTTTTAAGGGGGACAATTTGAGAATGAGTTATTAACAGTGAATTTTTTGCATTTCTTATGGTTCTGGGGGCTTCATACACAGTGTATAAATATATATTGTGACATACTTATGCACTTCAGTTCTCTGTTATATGTTTTGCAACTTTGCTATTTTTTCATATCACTTCATATTATTATTATTCCTTTTAACAATTTCTTAGTGATTTCTTCCTCAGTACTTCAACTGTCCTTTTGTTCTTTTATATTTCTCTTTCATGGATGCCATGTTCTTTGGAAGCTTGTTTAGAGCAAGTTAATGGCCTTTTAGGCTTCCTCTACATGAACAGGAGTTCACTTTTTGAATAAGAATTACATGTCATAGGGAGGAGATCGGGATTTGAGAGATGCTTAGGTGGGGCGTGGCCAAAAAAAAAAAAAAAGGTTGGGAACCACTGTCCTAGCAAGCTTGTCACACTCACCACCAGCCACAAGTTTGACATGCATGCAGAATGGGGGCCCACGTTCTGATTTTGAAGAGGAGCTCAAAATCAGAGATTTTAATATAAACTCTTCTAAATTTTAAATGTTTACTCTTAATTCAGATTTACTTCAAATAACGTGCACGTCAAATATAGCCTCGTCTGATGGGCAATTTCCAGAAAGAAACAGCTAACCCATTTACCGGCCTATACCTGAATTTTTCTACAATCCCCAGACCCTATGTTCATCCAGCTAAACATCTCAGGAAAGTCTATCCCAGCTAAGGTATGATTCTTTCTCAACCGAAACCCACAGACATGTCTTAGGGACAGTGAAGGACACACCAGTGTGACAGAGAAGTCTTCACCAAGCAGCCTGGCTGTCTACGCCATCAGAATGTCGAATTGCTCCCAGAAAGTCCTCAAGGTTAGGTAGTATGTGCGGCAATCAGCCCTTTCAGCATCACCTTCAAGGCTGGATTTATTTCTACTAGGACCAGAAAGCACCCATCCCTCTCCAAGTCATTATTCCTCTGTGCAGCCCCCTGGATGAGCTTCACAGAGCCCTGCCAGGCCGTTCACTGCCCGTTCAGTACCGCAAGCACTTGCCAAATGCCCGCTGGATGCAGGTAGCGTGCTAAGACAGCTAATCAAGATAATAAGCAGTGCCTAACACATTGTAGGGGCTCAACAAATGAAACCACTGCTCTTACAGAAACCAACTGGAAAACAAAACCTGGTTTTCTTTTTTCCTAATGTTTTGTTTTTCGATTACAGTTGACATTCAACGTTATATTAGTTTCAAGTATACATTTATATAACTTGGGAAGTGATCTCCCTGATAAGTGCAGGACCTACATGACACTATACACAGTTAATGGCAGTTAAAAAAAAAAAAAAAAAAAGCAGCCCTGGCCCATGGAAGAGTCACAGGTTCAATTCCCAGTCAGAGCAAATACCTGGGCTACAGGTTTGATTCGGCCCCAGTCAGGGCAAGTGCAGAAGGCAACCAATCAGTGTCTCTCTCACATTTATTTTTCTCTTTCTCTCTCTCTCTCTCTCCTCCCCTCCCTTCTTCACTCTCTCTCTAAAACAACAACAAAACCACCTAGTTTTCTGAACTTCTCTCTTCCACCATTTTTCAACAAGAACCTCACCACCTAAACAAAGCACTCCTGAAAACGAGGATCCCTCAGACTCACGCTGAGTCCTTCTCATCCATCAACCAGGGACTGCACTCCCCCTCCCCCTCCAAAGAAGCACAGGTACCTGTCCTGGACAGTGATGTATGCCGCTGCCATTCCTGACTGTCAGTCTGGATGCAGGACACGGCCTACCTGACCCAGCTCTGCCTCTGGAGTCAGGTGATGACTACAGCTTGGCAGTCCCCACTCTTTCTGGGTCCAGAGTATGTGCTCAGAGTCCACAGCCCTGGAATTTTCTTTTCCTTTTAAGCTGCAAATTGTCTCACCTGTTTAACACAGCTGGCACCCATTTTCCTTTGGAGGTGGTAATTGCCAGGACTCTTTCCATTGCAAAGCACCTGGAACCAGTTAAGCAACCAGTGCATTGACAGGTCCATATATATGAGGAGGCCAGAGGTCCGGATACAGTAGGATTTAGAAGCCCCGACAGTATGGTGGCATTATCCTCCATCTCTTGACTGTGCTCCTCCGTGGTGGTGCCCTGTGGTGGCTTTTGGTGACTCCAGTTGTTAAGAGCTAGGCTGAGACCTCCAGCCAGAGTAAAAAGCAGTGAGGACTTCAGTTCTATGGAGCGGTCTGAGTGAAGACTCCAGTTCAATCTGCAACCCCCTTTTCGCTTCACTCGGCCAGCATGGCCCTGCAGGAGGTTGTTTCTCACCCTCAGGTTCCAGCTCGTTGGAGGTCACGGAGAGGACGCTACGGGGCAAACATGTAAACCGGGCAATGGGAGGCTCCTCACTCCACCCCCGCCCTTGGGAGGCACGTTCCAGCCACTCTTCCTGCACCAGGGGCCCGATCAAGGGCACAGCCCTGAGAGAGCAAGGTGTCATGAGACCTTCCAATGTGCACGTGACTGCACCCTTGAAGGCCACGGTATAAACATGGGCCCTGCACCGAAGATGAGCCATGCAGGTAACAGGCCTTGCTTGTAAAAGCTGCCACCTACCATTCTGCAGCAGCCTACCATTTCCAGCTCTCTTTGCCCTCCAGGTATGGGGCCAATTTCAGATTTCACCCAGGAACTGCAAGCTTGAGAACGAGAGAGCTCCCACCACCTTTCTCCACCTGCGAAGCCACCTCATCTCCCTCCCACAGCTGAGCCCCGCCTCTTCCTGTTTCCCAGATCCTACCATTGAGTGCCCTTTCTGTCCGAAGGACCGCTGTCAGCCCTGAGGTCATTGGTATTTGATTTCAGGCCCTGCACCCAATGACTGATCAAGTTGAGGCTAGTATTCTGCAGGGCTCTTTCATCTCCCAAGTGTCAGTGATTCTTGTTGTAAATGATAGACGAAGACTGAGGAATTTGTAGTTATTACTATTATTATTAGATATAATAATAGTTTTAGTAGTAGTATATTATTCAGTGATTATTCTTGGACATAACATATTATAGTTATTATTAGATATAATAATATTATTATATTTGTTACCAGGGCTGAGAGTTGGGGAAAATGAGAAGATGTTGGTCAAAGGGTACAAATTTCTAGTTATAAAATGAATTTGTTCAGAGGACCTAATGTACAGCATGATGATTATAGTTAATAATACTATTTTATATACTTGAAAGTTGCTAAGAGAGTAGATCTTAAATGTTCTCACAACAAAATAGAAATGGTAAGTATATGATGTGCCAAAGTGGTTGTAATCAATTTGCAATATATAAGTGTATCAAATAAACAAGTTATACACCTTAAACTTAGTGCTATATGTCAGTTATACCTAAACTAGAGGCCTGGTGCACAAAATTAGTGCACGAGGAGGGTTGTCCCTCAGCCCAGTCTGCATCCTCTCCAACTGGGACACCATAAAGGATGTCCGACTGCCCACCGGGATCGGGCCTAAACAGGCAGTCGGACATCCCTATCACAATCTAGGACTGCTGGCTCCCAATTGCTTGCCTGCCTGCCTAATCACCCCCTAACCACTCCCCTGCCAGCCTGATTGATGTCTAACTGCTCCCTTGCCAGTCTGTTTTCCCCCAATTGCCCTCCCTTGCAGGCCTGGTCCCTCCCAAATGCCCTCCCAAGCTGGCCATCTTGTGGTGGCCATCTTGTGTCCACATGGGGGAAGGATCTTTGACCACATGGGGGCAGCCATCTTGTGTGTTAGAGTGATGGTCAATCTGCATATTACTCTTTTATTAGATAAGACTAGGGGCCCAGTGCACAAAATTCGTGCACTGGAGGTGGGTGATACCTCAACCCAACCTACCCCCTCACACATATTGGGAGCCCTCAGGGGATGTCCTACTAACCACTCACCCCAGCCTACCCAAGGCCTAAAGTCTCACCAGAGGCTTTAGGCCTTGGGCACCCAGCCATAACCCTGCAATGGGGCTGATGGCTGGCTCCATCCCAGCCACATACCCCCCAACCCCACCCCAGGCCTTCGCCCCAGCCAGCTTGAGCCAAGATAGCACAGGCCTCGGCTCTGCCCCCCTAGCCCAGGCCTTATCCCTGGACAGCGCGCACAGGGATACGTGCACATGACTGCACCCCTTGAAGGCCGCGGTATAAACGCGGGCGCTGCACCGAAGACGAGCCATGCAGGTAACAGGCCTTGTAAAAGCTGCCACCTACCATTCTACAGCAGCTTACCGTTTCCAGCTCTCTTTGCCCCTGTGCGCACTGTCCAGGCCACCTCAGCCCCGCTCCCCTCGGCCCTGGCACCTCGGCCCAACTCCCGCGTGGCCCTGGCCACCTCAGCCCTGGCCTCCTCTGCCCAGACCCCTTGGCTCGAGCCGCCTCAACCCCGCCGCCCCCAGCCATGGCCACCTCGGCCCACTCCCCCGAGGCCTGGGCCATCTAGGCCTCACCCACCATGACCCTGGCCACCTTGGCCCCGCCCCCCTTGGCCCGGGCCACCTCGGCCCCGCCCCCCTTTGCCCTGGCCGCCTTGGCCCCTTCCCTCGTGGCCTGGGCCATCTAGGCCCTGCCCCCGCTCCTGATTGGCTGGTGGGCGTAGCGAAAGTATGATCAATTTGCATATTATTCTTTTATTAGATAGGGTAGAGGCCTGGTGCATGGGTGGGGGCCAGCTGGTTTGCCCTGAAGGGTGTCCTGGATCAGGGTAAGGGTTTCCTTGGGGTATGGGGTGGCCTGGGTGAGGGGCCTGATGTGGTTTGCAGGCCAGCCATGCCCCCCAGTGACCCAAGCAAAGGCCCTGAGATCTGGGATTTATTTGTCTTCTACAATTGAAATTTTGTAGCCTAGAGCAGAGCCAAGCCTCCTGCTTGTTCCTGGCAGCAGCCATTTATGTTGGGATTTATTTATCTTCTATAATTGAAACTTTGTAGCCTTAAGCAGAGGCCTTGGCTGGCCAGGGTGTGCGGAAACCTTGGCTGCCTCCATCACTGGGGGCAACCCTAGCCTCTGCTCTCTCCAGATCTGTGGCTGCCATCATTTTTGTTGGGATTTATTTATCTTCTATCATTGAAACTTTGTAGCCTTAAGCGGGGGCCTGGGCTAGCCAGGGTGTGTGGAAAGCTTGGCTTCCTCCATCGCCGGGGAACCCAAGCCTCCCTCCTGCTCTCTCCATGGCCACAACCATCTTGGTTGGGGTTAATTTGCATACTCACTCCTGATTGGCTAGTGGGTATGGCTTGTGGGTGTAGCAGAGTGGTGGTTAATTTGCATATTACTCTTTTATTAGATAGGATAAAGCTGGGAAAATAATTTTATATTGTAGTAGTCATAGTAGTAGATAATCAATAACATTAGTGCCATCATCATCATCATTATCATTATTATTATTATTATTATTAGGATGGAAAAGAGGAGGAAGGAGAAGAGACACTTCTGAAACATTTACTCTCTCTCAGGCACTATTTCAAGCACTTTGCATGTATCTCTTTTATTCCTCATAACCACCCTCATTTATCCCATTTTACAAAAGACAAAAAAATGCATAGGCCGTGAGCTGAGATTTAAACCTAGCTGGTCTGGCTCCAGAAGGCTACGCTCATCACTGTTAAACTATAATCAAAGAAAGAGTAACCAGAAGTGTTCAGGTATAACTGAAACCAAGCACTTGAATTCATCACTCGCCATCTCTGCCTCTGTCAACTTTTCCCTTCTCACAGCAGAGGAGCTTCCCTCCTGTGGCAGATGAGGCTCCCTACAGCCCACAGCCTCGCAGCCTCCAGCATTCAGAAGGACTGACTGACACTTTCTCTGCTTCTAAGTTCAAAAACCCTAGAAGAGGCCTCTGATTGGCCCAACTTAGGTCATGTGTCAACCTCTGGACCAAGTATGTGTGGCCAGAGGGTCACAGTACTGTAGTTTCAGGGCTTGGCTTCCAGTCAATCACTATAACAGGTGAAGGCAGACCCCACTAGGAGGTCAAAGTGGCTGGGATGAGAAAGGGAGTAAAAGCCACTGTCATGAGAAAGGAGGCATGCTGGGGACACCAGCATTGACTTCATCCTGAGAGCAAGGGAAGTTTGCCAGAAAGCTTCACTGTGAAGAAGCTAGTTGGTGGAGGACTGAGGCCCCCTTGCAGCTGGGGCCCTTCTGACATCTGGTCCAGATGCCAAACATCATTCATTCAAAAGTGCACATGGAGTTTTAATGAGGGACTAAAGAGACCAGTCCTCTGGGACTCCCACGAAGAGGCATTAGCATTCATTATCATCCTGCTCTGCCTGCCTGCATGAAATATGAAGGGGTCTTTGAAGACGCATTGAGAGTATTTAGCAAATGCTCCAGAACAGCTCTTCTGAAAATAGCCCAAGAGCAGGACTCTGTAATCTGTTAAGTCTCACAGTTGCAGTTTTGGCAGGAGGCGGGCTAAATTGACAACTGGCATTCATTTTCACATCCTCCCATTTGTCAGTTCCACTGTCTTCTTCCTCCACCCCAATCCTGATTCACATCTCAGGACCCTAGGTGGTGGGGCAAGAAAGCAGCCTCTCCACCGTGTCAAAACAGTGTTTGAATCGTGGAGGTGCTGCTTACCCACTGGGTGACCTAGGGAAAGCTATTTGACCTGCCTAAACCTCAGTTTCCCTACCTGATAAGTGGAGACATGACTACCTTCCTTATAAGGTAGTTAAGAGGATTAGAAATAACCAGAGGCCTGGTGCATGAAATTCGTGCACGGGGTGGGGGGGTGCCCCTCAGCCTAGCCTGCACCCTCTCCAATCTGGGACTCCTCAAGGGATGGGCAGTCGAACATCCTCTCATAATCCATGACTGCTGGCTCCCAATCGCTCGCCTGCCTGCCAGCCTGATCACCCCCTAACCACTCCCCTGCCAGCCTGATCAATGCCTAACTGCTCCCCTGCCAGCCCGATTGTTCCCAACTGCCCTCCCCTGCTGGCCCAGTCACCCCTAACTGCCCTCCTCTGTCAGTCTGATTGCCCCTAACTGCCCTCCTCCTCCTGGCCTGGTTGCCCCCAACTTTTCTCCCCTGCAGGCCTGGTCACCCCCAACTGCCCTCCTCTGCCAGCCGGGTCACCGCTAACTGCTCTCTCCTACTGGCCTGGTCCCTTCAAACTGCCCTCCCCTGCAGGCCTGGTCACCCCCAACTGCCCTCCCCTGCAGGCCTGGTCACCCCCAACTGCCCTCCCCTGCAGGCCTGGTCACCCCTATCTGCTCTCTCCTTCTGGCCTGGTCCCTCACAACTGTCCTCCCCAGCCAGCCTGACCTCCCCCAACTGTCCTCCCTTGCAGGCCAGGTCGCCCCCAACTGCCCTGCCCTGCTGGCCATCTTGTGGCGGCATCTTGTGTCGACATGGGGACAGCCATCTTGTGTGTTTGGGTGATGGTCAATTTGCATATTACCTCTTTATTATATAGGATGGGGAAAGAGTCCTGTATTAGTTAGGATATAATGACTGTGATGCAGTATTGAATAAAACTCCAAATATCAGGAGCTAAGTGCCACAAAGGTTTTTTTCTCACTCATTCCACATTTCCTGCTACACAAGAGGATCTCTTCCACGGTAGGACAAAATAAGGCCAAGTCACCAAGAGATGCTAACACCAGCACAAGTGATAGATGGAGAGATGTGTAAAGCATCTTAGAGTCACTGAGTCCCTAGTCCCAGGTCCATGCAGCAACTCCTTCCTTCCCATAAGCCACTAAGTTCCAGTTTTGTTTCAGGGTGCTTGAGGTGGGCTTTGATCACTTGTAACTGAAGGGGACACAACCTATCAGATTAGCCAGAGGGCTGCTGATGGATCATTTACTGAGTGCTTAGTATGCACCAGGCTCTGTCAATCATGTTTTCTGAGCATGTCCCAGGCACTGTTCTAGGCACTTCAAATACACCCATTTCTGCTTAGGGTCAGCTTCACTTCCACTGTGCTTAGTTAACCTGCCTGTGAGTCAGTGATTGATACCCCATTTCTAAATTAGGAAACTGAGGCTCAGAGAGGTTAAGTCATATGCAATCTTAGTTTGGGTTCCCCAGAAGTAGATATGAGGCAAGAATTCAAGTACAAGTAGTTGATTTGGGAGGCACAGAAACTACCTGTAGAAAAGTGGGGATGTGGGATAGGGAAGAGAAAGCAGCCGTTGAAGACTGTGTTCTCCAGACAGCTCCGGCTGTGGGCCCCTGGAGTGTTCCTGCAGCGAAACTGCGAGTTAGCCTCATGCCAGCCAAGGGGCCAGGGAGCCAGAGCACTTACATACCTGCCAGTCATTGGCAAAGGGAAGTGCTCAGGAGCATTAATTCCCAGACGCCCCCAGCCTGTCCTCTGCAAGGGCAGGGTAGCATTGCACAACGCAGACGAAATCCTTTAGACAAGGAACGGGAGATATACCAGCAGCTGGAATTTGGCCAACACTTATTGATATTGTTAGGCCAAAGCAGTGGTGTGGTTGAAATGTTTAACAACTGGCTTTCCAGTTTGGGGAAGGAAGGAAGGAAGGAAGGAAGGAAGGAAGGAAGGAAGGAAGGGAGGGAGGGAGGGAGGGAGGGAGGGAGGAAGGGAGGGAGGGAGGGAGGGAGGCAGCACTGATTTGTAATGTTTGCTGATTCCATGGTATAAATACTGCTACTATGAATAATATCAAGCTGTCAACATAATTCGAACTGGCTTGCAAATGTCCTGAAAATTTTTGCAAAATTCTGAAAATAACAATTGGCTCTTGTGAGCTGGTACCAGCTGATTCTAGCACACCACCGAGCCAGAGGGATGTGGGCAGGGCAGCAAAAGTGTCTACCCCAGTTATGGACAGGACATTTCGGGCAGTTCAATATGGTAGGTGTGGCCCATGCATCCTACAATGGTGGGTATTATCCATCCTTACTCTTTCTCAGCCCAGGGGCGGTGCAAAGGCAGTGGTGAAAAACAGGCATTGGGGAAGAAAAAGGAAGCTTTCAACATCATCCATTCTGACCCCACATTGAATGCTGGGCTCCTCCTAATAGCATCCCTGACTACTTAGTGGTCATCCAGCCTCTACTTACACAGCTCCCATGGCAGGGAGCTCACCACTTCTCAATAGCTGGTCAGCCTGTAAAGAGCCCACATCACCAGCCCCTGAGAGGATTCAAACAGCCAACCGCCTGCTAAGGAGAAGTCATTTCACTGCGTCCAAGGCAATGGATGGACTGGATGCCGGAGGAAGGCACTTGAAGAATGAGCAAGCCACTGGATCAGACACATGGAGCAGATTAAGTGCCTAGTCCCAGACCAACTTAAATACTGGCTCCTTTTGTCAAAGCCACCCCCAAAAGGCAGACTGTTCCATGATAGATGCTGGCCTGGGTCAGACCAATGGAGCATCGCGTGCAGGGTTCTGTCTCCATCAGGACTCCGTGACTTCCCCCAGGCTGTAAGACTAAGACAGAGCCCACTTCTCTGTGCATGACAATCACTGGGAACCTTCCTGGGTCCCAACCCGAGAGATATCCCCTCAGGGCGGGGCCTGAGAGTCTGCATTTCTCAGGTGGTGCTGATGCTAGCAGCCTGATGGGTGTACAAACTGCACAGCACCCTGGGCAAATGAATGAATGAATGAATGAATGAATGAATGAATGAATGAAACAGGCTTGCTTTAATACTCTGCTGTTATCATCTTTAAGTTCTTAACAATTTTTTAGCAAGGGACCCTGCATTTCCATTTTGCACTGAGCCCCATAAATTATATAGCCAATCCTGGTTGCTGGTCCCCATACCAAACTCAAGCAACATTGAATTAAGGAAAGATCACAGACTAGCGTCTCCCAAGTGAATGTAGTTTGAAAGGTTCAGCTTACATTTACTGAGCTCCTATTGTGTGCGGGCACCAGACAAGGTCCTGGGGAGGGACGGAGTACAATGGTCGCAGAGTTTACGAGGGTTCCATGGGAGTTCACAGTGAATGGAGGCTCTTACCCGTCATTCATTCGTGCCTGGCACCACGCTGCGGGGGAGGGGGGGGGAGGAGGGCGGTGTACATGTCATGTTTAACTAAAGATCATGCTCCACTCTGGACCAGCTCCAACCCTCCTGAGGGAGAAAGACTCCCCCACCCCCACAGAAAACTGGGAAGTAATGCTGAACCAAGTTAATAATTTTTAAAAAGACACCTAATGGATCAAAACACAAATGTTCAGAAGTCACACAAAACATTCTTTAGAAGTACAAATTAACAAAATGGAGCTGTAAGCTGTGAAGGTATGAAGAAAGCAACAGGAGACCTTTTAGTACCCAGAGCTGCCAGGAATTTTTGAACCAGCCCCAGCAACCCCAGGGAAGGAACTCTCTGCTGACCCTGGTTTAAATGGTTGAGGAAACTGAGGTTCAGAGCTACATGCCCAAGCTTACACCGCCAGTATGTGGAGGGGCTCAGGCTGCCTGGCCACAAAATGCACACTCATAACTATTAACCTATACAGTTTAACACCCAAAGTTGTCTCAAGAAAGAAGGGGAGGCTTGGAGAGACCCCTTGCCGGGAGTATTCCTGAAGACGCTCTGCACACACACACCCCACCTGGCAGGCATCCTGGAGAGACGAGGACGCAGAGCATCAGATGCATGGTGCACTGACTTAGAGTCCTCCTCAGAGCTGGGAGGTGGTGTAGTATCATGACTGTGATGGGGGTCACCAGGGCTAGTTTGACTAAGGTCAAATCCTGACCTTGTCACCTCTTAGCTGCATAGCTTGGATAAGTTACTTGGTCTCCAGGGTTGGAGTGACCACATTCCAAGCACCTGACCAGCAGGCTCCACTCAGATCGAGCTCCAGAAGTCTGTAGAGTGAAGACATTCAGTACCGCTCCAAGAGTCATCTTTGAAAGACAGAACCATTCACAGGGTGGAGCAGTTTGTGTGGATTCAACCACTGAAGAACATCCCACATCCATCTGCTTCTCTGGACTTCCAGTCCAAGCCACCATCCCGCCTCCTGTGGATTAATTCTGGGCTCTTACTCCCTACACCAGGTATCAGCAATGATGGCCCTCAGGCCAAATCCAGCCATCCACCTGTTTTGTTTTTTATCAATAAAATTTTATTGGAACAAAGCCATGTCCATTAACGTACGTACCATCTAAGGCTGCTTCCCCACCACAATGGCAGAGCTGAGTAGCCGCCATACAGACTGTACGTGGTGCATGACGCCTTAAGTATTTGCTGTCTGGCCTTTCAGGAGAAGTCTTCCAATCTCTGCTCTGCAGTCCTTTCTCCCCACAGCACCTGCAGTCATCTTTCTGAAACAGCAATCAGATCATTTTCCTCCCCCCCCCCCCCCCCCCCGCCCAAAGCCCTCCAGTGTCTTCCAGGGGACACTAGGAAACATCACAATTCTGTACCCATTTAAGTCCTATGTGACCTCACCCCTGTGTATTTCATTGGTTTTCTCTCCTACCATCACCACCCCTCCCTCGGTGCTCCCACCAAACCATCCTGTTGTTACTTCTTGATCTTTGACCCCACTCTCCGTTCTTATTCCTTCCCTGAGGCCTCTGCCTGTGCGTTCCCTCAGTCTCCAATATTCTCCCCTCAGCTCTTCAGATAACTAGTTCCTCCTTATCACAGAGGGTCTCCGTTTCCATGACGCCTTCTCAGAATGGCCTGCCCTGAATACCCCCAACCTACACCCACTCTCTTGGCACTACCACTAACAAAAATGATCCCATGCATCCTGTTTACTTGACCAATGTATGTCTTCCTGCTAGAATATAAAGTTCCCTGAGAGCCAGGACTTGGTCTTTTTCTGACTCACTATATACCAGGGCCTAGACCACTGCCTGACACATAACAGAAACTCGCTTAATTTTTATTGAGTGAATAATTGATTTTGTCAGCTCCAAAGACAAAAGACTGAAAGTACAGTAGGTATGACTTGGACCAGATACACACATACAAATACTCCCCTCCCCAAAGAGTTGAAACCTGAAAAGGGCTATCAAAATAAACTAAGGAACCACTTTCCAGTAGCTGAATCAGAATAAGTAGCACCCAATGCTGGTCACATTGTACCTCTGCAGACAGCTACAAACCCTTGGAAAGCAGTAAGGTAGTATGTGTCAAAAGCTGTAGAAATGTCCTCTGTGTTAGATTTGGTATTCCCACTCATGAGAAGTTAAAGGAACAATTCAACAGAATCAAAGGTTTTTAGCATAAAGGCATTTAGTGTTTTATTATCTGAAAAAAAATTGAAACAAGGTAACTGTCCAACAACTGGTATAGACAGCCTATAGCCACGACCATTATGAAAACTCAGTGGAGTCACACAGAATAAAGATTGTGACAAATGAAGGAAATCTAATAAAAATGAGAACACATATTATGGCTCCGAGTAGGAAAACTACTTATGAACAAGGACTAGAAGAGAGCAACAAACAATGGAAATATCTATTATATGGGGTGGAGACTGCTAGCTGCCCATCAGATGTGATCCTTCCTTCCTCCTATACACACAGCTAACCAGATTGCCCAGTGGTCCTTACACCTGGGGAGGGCCACATGCCTGAATCCAAGTCGGTGGAATGGGAACGGGAGCAATGTGCCACTCCTGCTTCTGGCCCATAAAATCCTACCAGGCATGCTTCACCACGCTATGTCTCTAAGGTGACCTCAGAAGCCACATGTTGGAGATGGCAGAGACTCTGTGAGTCTGTGCACCAAACAGTTGGGCATAATATAGACCTCTCTTCCCATTCACCTAGAACCACCCTTAACTGTAACATGAACTATAAACTTCTGGTGTGTGTGCACCATTCGATCCAGGCCTATTTGTTACAGCAGTTCAGCTGACCCTGATACCCTGATATAATGCCTGGTGGTTAAGAGTTCAGACTTTAGAGTCAGAAAGACAAGTTCAAATCCCAGCAACATCACTTACTGCGTGACCATGTGTGTACTCACTGCTCTGAGCCTCAGCTTCCTCATTGATTTATTTTGAGAATCAAGTGATAAAATTACTATGAAGTTCTTAGTGTTGTACCTAAGATAAAGACAGAGTTTGCTCCTTGGTTCCACATGTTCCTGAATCCAGTTGCATCCTGTCCTTTTCTGGATTCTGGAGACGTTTGCCTAAACTAGCTCACAAGCTGGGTTTCTAACTCTTGCAAATGAGAGTGTTGACTAATACAACACCCTCCAAACATTAATGTCTTTGTCCCAAACCATCACCCAGGCAGAGGGGGTCTATCCAGAGCAAACCCAAGGAGAAATCAGGCAGCACTCACTAGACTGGCTTAAGATAGAGCCAGTGGGCAGTAACTAACCCAAAGTTCTCTGTACCTGAGTGGCAGGACCAGGCCCCGAAACCAGGAAGACCCCAAGGTAGCCATTCTTAAGACATGGCCCCATCCCTGGTGCTCACTCAGGTCAGCCTGGGCTATTTTCCTGGAAAGAAGACCAGGCAGTCGTTAGTGGACTGTGCCCAGGCTGAGAACGGTTCCTAGGCCAGATGGCATCTCTGGCAGGCCCTCAATGCCAGCAGAGGCTAAGTCATGCCCAAGAAGCCAAGAAGTCCAATATGGTAGGGATGGTCCAAGAGTCCTAGTAAACAAGGCAGCCCAGTGTCCTCCTCCTTAGCCATCTGGCCACCACACACAGGCCCAGAGCAGCAGGTGCGCAGGGCCATCCAGGCAGGGGCACTGAGCCAGAAGGAGGGCTCACAGGCTCAATCTCTCTCTCTCCCTTTCTCTCTCTCTCTCTTTCACACGCACACACGCGCGCGCACGCACACACACACACACATGCACGCACGTATGCACACACACACAAAAAAAATGCATGCACAGAGTTGTAGTCACACATCACACCTGCACAAACACTCCTTCCAAACCCAACCCCTGCTGATACACAACAGACCACAGGGCCACAGTATGGCTTGGATGAAACCATAGTTCGATCCCACATTATTTTGCATGTGTCAGGGGGATAAAGATATTTGACAAGACTCTTGAGTTGCATCTCTCACAGGGTACCTGCCTGCCTGCTACCCCCACCAAACCAGCTCCATGAGGATAGCCTCCTGACCCTTTCTCACTGGGTCCCCAAGGATTGAACACTGTTGTGGTGATCGCAGACAGACCTGGACCTGAAACAGCAGAATACTGATGGCAAGAAACAGAGCCAGAGACGGGCATTTGGGTGCCTGTGGGTTTTAAGGGACAGCTTCCAGGAGCAGGGATGTGAGGGCCACGGGAAGCAGAAGGGGAAAGAGCTGAGGAGAACTGGTCTCTGATTCTAGCCTCATCCTGATCTCCTAGTAGCTCTGTAGCATGTACTGCAGCATCGCAAGGCAGGGGCAGTGATTCCTACTGCGAATCAGTCAGTCATTGGGCCATGGCATCCCCTCCAGGTACGGGCGTCTCCAGAGAAGGGACAGCTGTGAGCTCACAGCAGCCAGCGGGTGCACTGGCTAGGTACAAGAGATCTAAGTAGGATGCCAACAGTATCTGCACCAGGATAAACCCCTGTAATAGCCTGAAGTCCCAAAAGGAAGCAAGAATTCATGTCTACCCAGGGATGGCTTTCAAATTGCTGAACATCTGTCATGGCATGGTCTTGACCAATCAGCAACACTGTGACCGGCCCCCAACGGGCTGTAAAACATAGGCAGAGGCACACTAGTGAGATTCAGCTGAATGCCAACCCCACCTCTGCCAAGGGATTATACCATGACACACCCTGCAGCTGTTGCAGCAGGACCATCACCTCACAGGACCCTCACACCGCCTGCAATGCCACTGCCATCCCCATTTTAATGCAGAACCGCCTGGGGCTCAGGGACATCAAGCAGCTCTCCAGAGTCAATAACAGGGGCAGAACTTGCACTCAGACCTGTCCGTCTCCAAAGCCAATACAAATTTCCCACTCTGCCTCATGGACTTGGAGGCAAGAGAAGGGACAGTTTCTTGCCATCAGTTTGCAGAGATTTCAAAAGAAAGCAAGTTAAAGAAGCCACACTTCCAAGAGACATGGAGAGTCCCTTGTGATGCTGGGATCATGATTTTATCGTGTTCAGAGGGGAATGAAAGGGACAGGAAACAAGCGAGGTGCGATCTCCTGTCATGTCAGACATTCTTTTCAGAGAAATGTACATTTTGCAGAATCGATGTGCTCTGAAGCCTTGGAGAGCCAGGGGAGACCTCTAGGCCCTACCCTCCATACAAGAGACTGTAGAAATTAAAGGGAATCATCTGAAGCAAGGAGGTCGTAAACATTCAAAATTAGAGGAGAAACCAGGATGGCGGCATAGGTAAACACCTAAACTGCTGCCTCGCACAACAATTTCAAAACTACAACTAAAAGACAAAACGGACATCATCCAGAACCACAGGAAGGCACCTGAGGGCAAATTCTACAACTAGAAGGAAAGAAAAAAGCACACTCAGAGGAGCTGCAGGAGGCAGAGATACTGAGTGCGAAGAGGACTGGCAACTGACTGTGCAGCTGGCTTTCTCAAGTGGGAGGAAGACAAAAGCTCCCAACTGTGTTGCACTGCAGTTCTGGGCAAGACTCTGGGGACCCAGACTCATATGGGGTGAAACTGGACTGTCAGGAAAGAGAAAAGCACACTGAGACTCAGAGAAACTACAGAAGGCAGAGGTACCAAGGCACATGCAGAGAGGGTGGGCAACTAAGTACATGGCTGGCTTTCTTAAGTGGGAGGGAGACAAAAGCTCCCAACTGCACTGCACTCTAGTTCAGGGTGAGACTCTGGGGATCCAGACCATTCGGGGAGAAACTGGACTGTCTGGAAGAGGGCAGAACTCGAGGGCGGCTTTCTCTCAGAGGTGCTTGCAGCGATTATCATGGGACACTGAGACACAGGGGCCTATTAGGGCAGGACTGACAGGAAACCTATGCTGTCTGCTCTACCCTGAGACTCTGCCCCATCCAAGCCAAGCACAGAGGTTTCTACAAGTCTTATCTAATAATGGTGTCTCCAGCACAGAAGTTCTCCCAGTGTAGACACAGCTGATCCTCACAGCCAATTGGCCTGAAGATCAATTCCTCCCAGTGATACCAACAACAATTAAGGCTTAACTACAACAAGACTGCACACTCAGCCCACAAAGGGGTGCACCAAGAGTGTCCACCTCAGGTAACTAGGGAGGCTGAGAACACTGTACCCTAGAGGACACCTACCACACAAAGCTACTCGACCAACTCAGGGAAGCAGCCAAAATGCAAAGACAAGAAAACAGATCACTTTTGAAAGAAATGGAGAAGAAAAAAAAAACCGACTGGACATAAGAGTTCAAAACCACAGTTATAAGGTTTTTCAAGAGGTTCCTCGAAAAGGCCAATAAGTTTAGCGAGACCCTTGAGGATATGAAAAAGGAGCAACTAGAAATTAAGCATACACTGATTGAAATAAAAAATATACAAAGACCTAAAAGCAGACTAGAGGAACTCAAGAATCAAGTCAAAGATTTGAAATGCAAAGAAGCAGAAACTACTCAACTGGAAAAGCAAAAAGCAAAAGAATCCAAAAATATGAAGATAGTGTAAGGAGCCTCTGGGACAACCTCAAGCATACCAATATCCGAATTATAGGGGTGCCAGAAAAAGAGAGAGAGCAAGACAATGAAAACCTATTTGAAGAAATAGTGACCGAAAACTTCCCCCACCTGGTGAAAGAAATAGACTTAAAAGTCCAGGAAGCACACAGAACCTCCACAAAAAAAAAAGGAATCCAAAGAGGACCACACCAAGACACATCATAATTAAATGCCAAGAGCAAAAGACAGAGAGAGAATATTAAAAACAGCAAGAGAAAAACAGTTACCTACAAGGGAGCAACCATATGACTGTCAGCTGATTTCTCAACAGAAACTGTGCAGGCCAGATGGGAGTGGCAAGAAATATTCAAATTGATGAATAGCAAAAACCTAAAACCAAGATTACTCTACCCAGCAAAGCTATCATTCAGAATTGAAGGTCAGATAAAGAGCTCTACAGATAAGAAGAAGCTAAAGGAGTTTATCACCACCAAACCAGCATTATATGAAACTAGAGGCCCGGTGCATGAAATTCGTGCATGGGAGGCGGGGGATGTCCCTCAGCCCAGCCTGCACCCTCTCCAATCTGGGGCCCCTCGAGGGATGCCCAACTGCCCGTTTAGGCTCGATCCCGGTAGGATTGGGCCTAAATGGGCAGTCATACATCCTTCTCACAATCCAGAACTTCTAGCTCCAAATTGCTCACCTGCCTACCTCCATGATTGCCCCTAACCACTTCTGCCTGTCAGCCTGATCACCCCCTAACCACTACCCTGCCAGCCTAATTGATGTCTAACTGCTACCCTGCCAGCCTATTTGCCCTAACTTCCCTCCTCTGCCTGCCTGATCACCCCTAACTACCTTCTTCTGCAGGCTTGATTGCCCCCAACTGCTCACCCTTGCAGGCCTAGTCCCTCCCAACTGCCCTCCCCTGCTGGCCTGATTGCCCACAACTGCCCTCCTTTGCAGGCCTGGAACCTCCCAATGGCCCTCCCGTTGGCCATCTTGTATCCACATGAGGGCAGGATCTTTGACCACATGGGGGCAGCCCTCTTGTGTGTTGGAGTGATGGTCAATCTGCAAATTACTCTTTTATTAGATAGGATGCTGAAAGGTATTCTTTAAGAAGAGGAAGAAGAAAAAGGTAAAGATAAAAATTATGAACAACAAATATATGTCTATCAACAAATGAATTTAAAAATCAAGTGAATAAAAAATCTGATGAACAGAATAAACTGGTGAACATAATAGGAGTGGACTGACAATTCTTGGGAGGAAAGGGGTGTGGGAGGTGCAGGAAGAGATTGGACAAAAAGCGTACACCTATGGATGAGGACAGTGGATGAGAGGTAAGGGCAAAGGGTGGGTGGGAACCAGGTGGAGAGGAGCTATGGGGCAAAAAGAGAAACATGTGTAATAATCTGAACAATTAAGATTTATTAAATTTTTAAAACAAAATTCAAAATTAATGAGCCCTCTCTGATCGTGTGGCTCAGTTGGTTGGGCCTATCAGCCTGAGCATCGAAAGGTAGCTGCTGGTTTGCTTCCTGGTCAGAGTACATGCCCAGGTTGTGGGCTTATCCCCAGCTGAGGAGAGGTGCTGGAGGCAGCAGATTGATGTTTCATTCTCACAACCATGTTTCTCTCTCTCTCTTTCTTCCTCTTTCTCTAAAAATCAATTTTAAAACCTTTTTTAAAAAGTCAAGATTCATTTTCTAAAAAAGTTAATAATCCAGCCTTAGGTAGCTCAGTTGGTGAGAGTGTCGTCCTACTACCAAGGTTGTGGGTTTGATTCCCTGTCAGGGCACATACAACAATCAATCAATGAATGCATGAATGGGAGGAACAACATATTGATGTTTCTTTTTCTCTCCCTTCTTCCTCTCTCTCAAATCAGTAAAATAAAATAAAATAATCAATTTCAGTCCCCAAGAAGTGAGCTGTGTGCTCTGTTATCAAAAGATGGACTTATCCCAAGGTGGGATTCCTAGCCCTTCCTGCTAAAGATAATGACAGAATTTGTATTTCCTATCCAGGGGTTGGCAAACTTTTTCTGTCAAGAGCCAGATAGATAGTAAACACTTTGTGGGCCCCACAATCTCTGTTGCAACTACTCCACTTATGCCTGCGTCTCCCCACCTCACAGGCCACGCCCGCGTAGGCCCTCCTCCCCACCCGTCCTCTGAAGATTGAGCTGCCCCAGGCCTTGGCCTCTTTGCCGTTCCTCAGACACAAATTGCATTTCTTCCTCAGGGCCATCGCAACTGTTGTCCCCTCCAGCAGGCTGCTCTTCTTCCAGATCTTCGCACAGCTGGCCCCTCTTCTTCTTCAGGTCTCAGCTCAAATGTCACCTCCTCAGAGTGGCCTTCCCTGATGCCAATCACCTTCGACCACATGGGCCAGCTCTGGCTTTTGTTTTGTAACACTTATCCACTGACTTGCTCGCTGCCCCTCTCCTCCATCAGCATCACACCTCACGAGAGCTAAGGTCTGCTCACATGTTCTCACCACTGAACCCCTAGTACCCAGAGCAGTGCCTGGCACGAGCTAGATGCTTGATTAATAGCTGCTGCATGAATAATGACTCCCTCCCAAAAGATCAAACCTTACAAAATACCCACTGGATTAGTGGCCGGCAAACCTTTTCTATAAAGGGCCAGAAGGTAAATACTGTCGGCTTGCAGGCCACACAGCCCTCGCCACAGCTCCCCAACTCTGCCACTGCAGGGCGAAAACAGGCTTATTGATGGCTGGGCTCACATAACACTTCACTCACAAACACAGGTGGCAGACCAGATGTAGCCCGAGGGGCACAGTTTGCTAACCCCTGCACTCAACCAAGGTAAGTCTCGAACCCCATCTTCCTACGTGAACAGTTCTTTGCCACAGAAACTGAGTAGCAATCATCTCAGGTGAGGCAGTCTTAAAACTGCGAGGAAAGAAGCATTCTTAGTTGGCAGCAAAGTGTTCTTCCTACATATTTCTGCCTATCCTAGCCAGGAAAAACGAAGCGAGGCCCGTCCCGAGAGTGATCGCTCAGCAGTGTCAGCCACCTCTCCTCTCGGCGTGGGGAGCAGTCACAGAATGAAAATGCAGCAGCTGTCGGCTCCGTCCCCTCACCAGCCTCAGGAGACCAGACAGGGAGGGGCTGCCGTCAGTCTCTGGGGGCATGGATTCCACACAGATTTGGGACCACTTGTTCCAATGCATTCATCTATTTTACAGAATCTTAAAATTCCAGAGAACTGCAAGATGGGCAGCTGTTTGATCCATCTAGTGGAACACTAAAAAAAATACACTCATCCGAAAGGATGTACAGAAAGGCGGCATCTCAAACAACCCCAGGCGAAGGGTTAGTTATAATATTCCTGATCCAACCACAATCCCACCATTGTATCATGAAACATAAACACCCACTCCCACTGAGAAAGAGACAAGCTGGAGGTCATGTCACACCGACCTCCACTCCACTAAGGGCCAGGGCCAGGAGAGAGCCTCTGGCCTTGGTACACAGTAGGCCCACAGGAACATTAGTCTCTCCTCTCCTCTAGGCATGTCATAAGATCATGGTCATTTTGCTACTGACTTGGACCAGGCCTTGTCAACTTGGTAGGAACTTGGTAGGAAGTAGATGACCTCTGTTGGTTTCGCACACCCTGGGCCACTTGTTCCTCTGGGTAACACAGCGTCCTGGTCACAGGAGCTATCCGTGGCATGGACGGTAAGTGTGGCTCAGGTCTAGCCGGGCCCCAGTGATTCTGCAGTTTGCCCACCACCTGCCCCAGGACTGACACGGTGCTAGGAGATGGAAGTTCTCTTTCTGTTGAGCCTGCAAACTGAGATGATGTACAGCCCAAAGCCTGTGGGTGACATCATTCACAGAAGCAGACCACATCAGCAGACGCCAAAAACCACTTCACCCAAACTGTGCTCACAGTTCACTGTCATTGTCTCTACGTCTGTGAATGTGTGCCCAGCATCTGCCCCTGCCCTGCCCCTGCCCCAGGCAGACCAGTGACTGAGCAAACAGCCCTGGACCTGCTTAAAATGCCTGCCAGTTTCTAGCAAAGGGCCTGATCCCTGAGAGCTGGCACAGAGCCTGGAGGGAGGAAAGAACAAGGTCAACGCACAAAGGGAAGCAGAGCCGGGAAACCAGGAGACTCGGGATCCAGCCCCGCACACAGCCAGGCAGTCCTGTGTCTCCCAGTCACGTGGCCGGAGACATGCTCCATCGTGCTTACGCTGGTTGGGGCTGGGTTTCTAACCCAAAGACCTTGGCTAATATGCAAGTAGAAAGGCACCACTTTTCGGGGGATCTCAGTGCCTGCCCACTCATGTAACAGACATTTATGGAATACTATTCCACTAACATTATGTAACAAGTCACCCCCCAAACTTAAGAGGCCTAACACAATCACATAACAGTCACAAATCCCTCGGGTCAGGGGTTTAGGAAGAGCTCCGCTGGGCAGCACTTACTCGGAGTCTCTAAATTGGTGGCGTCTGATGGTAGTGGGGGCTGCAGTCGCCGACGGCTTGACTGGAGCTGGAAGGTTCGCTTCCAAGGGGCCCCGCGCATGTGGCCTGTAGGCTAGACCGGCTGTTGGCCACAGGTCTCAACTCTTCTCCATGGGACTCTGGGTCTGCTCTCACATACCATCACTTGCTTCTGCTATAGTCCCTGGGTCACAGAGGGCCAGCCCTGCTTCGTTGTGGGAGGGACCACACACACTGTGGATCGCTGGAGGCTGGCCCCCATTCCAAGCTCCCACCACGCACCAGAGATGGAAACATAGATGACTAAGACACAGCTCTCACCCCTAGTGGACACCCACCTACACTAATGCAACCATGCAAACCTTGACTTCCAAATCCTTCCCAGCTCTGCTCTTCAGGACGCCCCATCTGTTAAGAAAAGGGAATCCTGCCTATTAAGGAACCGGATTTAAGTGTTCAGTCACCTAGCTCTTTGGTTCCAGAAACAATGCTGCCGGAAAAATGAAAACGTTGTCTGGCATCTAATCTTTCCCCATGACCGAAGCCTTCATCACACACATGGCTACATGTCCCTGGGCCGTTACTAACTTTATTACAGAACTTCTGCCCCATTCAAAACCCTGTAAAAACACCTCACAGGGGGATCGGGAAGTGAAGAAAATTACAGACGACTTCCAAATGGACTGAGAAATACAATAGCTTCTTCCAGGAACAGAGAGCCCTGAAGAGGCCCCGACACCAGAGGTGACCTGCATGCAGACGGCGGTGGGCGAAGACTGCCACGTAATGGCAGCCTCGGGAACTGGGTGGAATATATTGACATTTAGTCGTATCTTTCACAAGCTCTTAACCTTTACTCGATGTCAATAAAAAGCCCCATTAACATTTAAAAGGGATGTTACAGTGTGTCCACTCGTAATAACAGTAAGAAAACACTCCAAGAAATGGATTATGTATCTCGTCTGTCGACCTCCAAGAGGTTACTTCCCTCTTGGCTCAAAAAACAAACCCGTCAGTCCAAGGGCCAGTAGTTGGAAACACAGCGCCTCTCCAGGGGTCAGGGGCCAGGAAAGCCTCACACTGACCTTCGGCTTTGGTAGTTACACCCACAAGACCTTCTGCCCAGGATTTCCTCTCTCCTTTCTGGATCCTTCCAGACTTGGCCAAACATCCCATCTCGGAAGCTTCCCAAGCCTCAGGCAGGATCAGACCTCTGTGTGGTGCCCCCACTGCCACTTAAAGAGGCCCTCAGCTCTTTGCACTGCCCTTGCCCACTTACTGGCTGGTCTTCCACCCAGTGATGGGTCTACGGAGACAGGCACCATCTCCCCACCTATCACTCATTCACCCATGCATTCGCTCACTCATGTGAATGCTCACTACCTGCTGAGCTCTGGGGCTGTAAGGAACTAAGCAGACTTGATCTCCCGCTCTTCCAACCCCATTCATAATGTCACCTACTCTACTCACCTTCATATCCTTAGTGCCTCTCATATGTGGTACTCAATAAATGTTCAACGGATGTGTCCCCTCTGTCAATATAACTTAGATTAATTCAATTCCTATAAACACTGAATTAACGTTGTTCAAATGCTATGAATTCCTGTGGATCCTTTATGCAGACAGCAGCCTTCAGTCCTCCTCCAGCCTTCATATGCATTTTGATTGGACAAACATATGTGGTCTCTTTAAAATTTTAATTTGTTGCTAATATTTAAAACGTGGAAGATTTCACGTAAAATGCTCTTTGTGGCTTCCCTAGAAACAGGAGCACACATTCCTGCAGTCCCCATGAGCTGGGGAAACTGGCTCCTTCAAACAGGGTGCATGTGCTGCACTTTGCCACACGCCCCACCCTCCCCCATCTCCCTCCACAGAAGCCAAACGACAGCCGCTGTGGACCATCTCGCCTTTGCTGGGGATCTTCTTGCCCCAGCCCTTCACTTAGGACCCACTCGTCCCTCCAGGCATCTTAATTTATGACCGTGGCATTATGCCAATGTCATCTAAGAAATACCTCTGAGACGAGCTACAACACAATGAACGAGTAACTTTATTGATTCTACCTCCTGAACACACCCTCCTAGTAGCAGACACACATTGCGCCGTTTCCAGAGGGACCTTGGTGCACAGGGACGTTAAAGGAAAAGGTAACTCCAACAGGTACTTCATGAGGGGCCAAAACCATGTTTCCTGGAATTCTTCTTGCAAACGAATGCTGAAGATTAAGAATTACATTCTCACACCACCAGCACAGCTTAAATACCTTTGACAAAAATAATAATAATAAATTATCTTCAACTCAGAAAATAAATTGTGCTCAGCAGAGTGACAGGAGGGTCCATTCATTGCATTGCACCATGGGGCTGGACAGGGGGACGACAGGTACAGGCAGCTACGCTGACAGGGACACAGGGTCAAGGACACATTCTCTGAAGTTAGTCAAACACATGCTTCCACGCCAATGGCAGGTGGTGCCCCTTGGCTGTGGCCTGTCCCAGGTGGGACTTCACTGCCCCTCCTCCTCCTCCTCACGTCCACCTTGTCTTCTGTTTCTTGTTTTGTCTCTTGGCTTCTTCCGGGCCACCGCTGTCAGAGGCTGTCTGGCCGAGAGCCCGGACGCCCTGCAGTCGAGTCGTCAACTGCAGCAGCAAGGGAACGAGCTAAAAAGAGAGGGAGAGAGTGAGGGGCGCCAGCAGACTCCTGTCCGCGTGGGCACGGACGCCCTGCGTGAGCACAGCTCCTTTTCCAGGTCGTCACCATCCACGAGGCGCTAATGCTGAGGGGAGCCTCCGTTCAAAATAAGGCAGGCTCGTGCACCCGGAGGTCAGCAGAGACAGCTGGCTCGCTCTGAGCAACAATGCCCCAAAGTGGCCCAGGTTTAAGGGTTAGGGGAGATGTTACAGAATTGAAAGGAGGACTGGCGGGCTAGATTTGAGGCCTTTATGGTCCCTTCTCATCCTAAAATGTTGTCATTTCTACAACATTGGACATTCTTCTCTGTCCCTTCCCAGCTGTGAGGGACCCGCCCACTCCCTGATGTGTCCGCTTTCTCCTGGATTTCCTACCTTGTCATGGTTGTAGCCAGCCAACAGGACGAGCAGCGTCAGAGGCAGGGCGATGAAGGAGCCTTGTGCGATGTCTTGCTCAGGCAGCTTCCTCTGCAAACACCAAGAGTCCCGCCACTTACCTGCCGTCTGCTATTATGCAGCCGTGACCCACCAGCCTTCTGAACGGGCTACCCCCATACACCCGGTACCCCACCCGATCCAAACTCCCACTGTCCAAAGTAAGAAACAGAGACAACTCGCATACACTTTCAGATGTACCCTCCACTATCCGAACTCAACCCTTGCTCTCTGAAACTCAGGAACAGAGCGCCCATCACAAGGTGTTCATCACCCCTAAACTTCCACTGTCCACACCGAGGAAGCAAAGGCCGTGACAGCAGGCATCCCTGTGGCTGAGTCCCGGCCACACACAGGAGCCTTTTCCCACAGGAAGAATGAGAACCCACTGCCCTAGGCCGGACACACAGCGATGAACAAGCTAGTCCCAGAGACTGTGCCAGTGAGGAGACGAAGCAGCTGCTACTTCTATCCCAGTGACCATTCGCCCTTTCTTCCAACAGAATCCTCAGCGTCATCGGGCCAATCAGAATACAGATCATGCCCGTCCTCTTTTACGGTATGTTTGATACAAGATCCAGTAAGATCTACACATGGCAAATGACTGATAAACTGAGAAATTTCTTTTAATCTACAGGTGTCCCATCCATATGTTGTTGTTATCTTATTTCTCTTGCAATTTGTCAAGTAAGTTGGGTGCCAGGTTGTCGTCCCGTAGTGCCCCACCCCTACATCTGGTGGTGTTTGCCACATGTTCTGGTGACCTCTATACATGTCCTGTAAGCTGGAGCTGGCTCTGGAAGTGTGGGCGCGCCAGGTATACTGAGCCCCCTGGAGGCCCTCAATGCCCCCCATCGTGACGCAGGGGCGCAGTGGTGACCTTCCTCCCCGAAAGTCACAGCTGAGCCACTGACCTAAGCGATTCCCCCCCTCACTGCGTTTCCTCCTGGTGGGGCTCTGGCATCAGTGCTCAGAAAAGCAGAAACGCACCTGGGGAAATCCAGAGTGCGAAATCCAGGATGCTCGAGGGGCCCCATGTGAGGGCCCTTTAAACAGCATTCCGGCCTCCACCCAATAGCTGAGGCGCAGGGTGAGTGAATTTCCCTTCTCCCGCCAGCCCCACGGGTTTCTCAGAACTGCCCGCCCCCCTTACCGTGGGGCTAAAAACCAAGGTGATGTGCTTGTGGTAGCCCACTGCGGTGAACGAAACCTGCGGCAAGGCGTAGTCGTACTGGGACCTGGGGAGCGTGGAGTCCAGGAGCACAACGTAGTTCTGGGCACAAGAGAGCAGTTATTTTATAAAGGAGTTGGGCAAAGCAAATAAAAACTAAAACCTAACATATGGCTGTGACGTTTTCAAGGAAATCCCCAAGTTTACACATCCACACAAAGGTCGCTAACTTCAGGGTGGTAACCTCAGTGGGTTAGCCCAGCAATGACAGCGCGTGTCTCTGAGATGCGCCCTCCGGAAAGGTTTCGAAGGCCATGGCACTTTTTATGAGGCGTTTAACCACAATTATGGCCCTCTGCAGACACGACTTCATGATACACAAGGCTTTCTTATGAGCCCGTCTTAATGAGGGAGGGACGTGATCAAAATGAGGAAGACTGTTTGCAATCCAAAATGAGGCTGACTTTCCAGGGACAGCACCTTGGTGGCTCGTTAGCCGGCATGTGTTAAGAACACATCATCTCGGGAAAGATACCGTGACGGTCACGGCCCTACGTGCTGAGCCCCGTGCGCCAGATCAAAGCCTGTTCTGCTCGCAAACACTGACAACATCGGCACAATGACCCCCCACTGCACAGACAGGGGAGCAAGGCCTGAAGAACTTAACAGTGACTTGACCAGGGTCACTCAGCTAGTTCAGGGCCAAGCAGCCTTGGAACCCAGCACTGTTCACACTGTGCTGTGCTGCCTAAAGTATCCATCCCAGAGGGCATCGGGGAAATGAAGGGGAACCCCAAAACTTCATCCCAACCTATGTTATTACTTTATAGCCATTCCATGCTGAGAAAGGCCAGTGTATCACCGTGTGCAGGTGGTGAGAAGCCAGCGGAGGAAATGTCATGCCACAGGCTCACTCCTGACATCCTGAAGCTAAGTCCCCCAGAAAGGAACCAAATTCTTTGCAAGGGTTGTTCCCACCATGCAACTATGCAAGTTTTTTCTGTGCAGTTAGGATAATAAACATTCTATATTCAATAAATGAATGTCCAACATTAGTGCCTTGGTTAAATCAATTATGATATTTCTTATACTATGGATTACTGTACAACCACTCAAAATCCTGTTATAAATGATTTATGATGGGAAAGATTTGTGACACAGTCTTCACTGAAAAGCACAGATTACAAAGTGATGTATAAGAATCCCAGCTCTGAATTGTTAAAATAAATGTATCTGTGTATTTAAACTTATATACGTCTGTGCACACACACTGAAAAAAGACCAAAAGGATACTTAGCAACACGTTAACAGTGGTTATTTCTGGATGTGGGTGTTATGTTTGATGCCCCATCCCCCAAACTCTCCTGTCATGAACAAGTGTTATTTTTGTAAACAGAAAAACACTAATTAAGAAACATAATCACTAGAGAGTCCAATCTCTTTTGACTCAGAGAGGAAAACATCAACCATTTCTGCAGAGTGTATTCAGAGAGAAAATGAGAGAACTGTGCTTCCTGAAACTGAAAAGTGGGATTATTACAGCGAAGACGAAACCGAGAACGGTGCAGTGCCATTACCTGGCCATCTCTGAGCAGCGGCGGGAAATGGAAGAAGAGGGACTGGCCAAGAGAAACCGTCTGAATCGGGTTGTCGAGGTTTTCACTTTTGTACAGCTTGACCTGGAGAGCAGTAACAAAGCAGGACGGGCTTTTGAAATGAGACGCGATAAACCTTTCCTTTCAGACATCCTCAGGATAGCTTATCTCCGGGAGGAAAGGGTCTTCGGAAACATGGGTACTTGAAAGAGAATCCTCCTCCCCTGACAGGCCATACGTAATGCATTCCTCAGTCATCCGAGACTACAGTTACATGGCGTGCAAAGATACATAAGACTCACAGCAGACTCTGACCTATGTGAACACTCAATATAGTTATAATAGTTAATATATTGATATCCAAAAAGAATCGCTTCTAACATATCTATAATATACCAGGCATGCAACAGATGCCTTACATATATTGTCACCCATCCTGGCTTCTAAACAGGCATCGTTATTATTCCTAAGGAGACTTGGGGAGCCTGCGTCACTTCAGGTCACACAATCCATACATGCTGGAGCCTGGGACTCCCCCACTTCACTGAGGTCTCACACTCCTCTCTCCCTCCCCCTCCTGCTGCTCTCCATTTGCTGTAATCTTAAACTTGAAACACATTCCTATTTTGCATTTGGTACTCTGTCTGCTTCCAGCAATTCAGTGCTTTGTTTCTGGCCTTCCTCTCCAGCCCAGGTTGCTGCCTGTCACACCGTATGTGATGGGGCCTGGGAAGAGGGAGGTCCATTCCTGGCTGACGCTAAAGTTTGTGAGGACGCCTCCCTGCACCCACGGCAGGAGAACTCCAGAGCACCCCTTTCCAGGGCCCAGGCTGACACTTTTCTATGTAACACACAGGCCAAGAGGAGATTTCCTAACACAAAAGTCACAGGAAATAGTGAAGGCCTGCAGGTCACACCCAAACCGGAACATGTTCTTCTGATTTGTGCAGTGTTTCAAGTAAATGTGAATTCATCCCTATATTTAAAAATCAGGTGATTCCAAATAACTCTTAACTTTCAGCTCCTCTGGGAAACTGGAAAGTGATGTCAACCCTGGGCCAGGACTCCCCACAGCGCGATAGTCAGAGTGAGCAGAGGAGTAGCACCTTCACTCCCTGGAAGGGCCATGAGCTCTCCAGTATGCCCCCCATCCTACCCTCCCTCTCTGGAAACATGCTTACAACCCCTGGACCGAAGGGCAGTTAAGAAGTGAGTTAAAACCTAAATGCACGTTTTCACCCAAATCTAATACTTCACTGTATACAAAAACAGTGGCTCTGAAAATACACTGCTGAGGCGATTCATTAACATCTTTCAAGGGATCACAGGGCACTGTATAAGCATCTCTTCCTTAATTACAGAGAGCACATTTTGTTAGAACTTGGACAGACCTTAAGAGGTCAGTGAGTCTAACTCCCTGGCTTTACAGAGGAGAAAGCCAAGGTCCATGGGAATGAAGTGGCTGCCCAAGCTGACAAGGTAAGTAACCACCCATGACAGGAGCCAGCCCAGACCGCCTGAGTTCTAGTCCACTGCCCACCATCTCTACCCTGGACAAAATTTAAATAGTTACGAAGCACTTTGCCTTAAAATTGTATTTCTGTTTCAGACTCTAGATCATATTGATCATTCATTAGGCTCCTACTACAATACTTCCAGAGATATATACTGCTAGTAAAACGGTTATCTGAAACCAGAATGCATTTCTCTCCAGCTATCAGCAATCATTCTCCCAGATATATGCATGGATCGAAGTTTCTTAAATCTCAACCTCAGCACAGCATCTCCACCTTTAGTACGCTAACGCTAGCACCAGAGAGGCCCAGACATCCAGTTCTTACTCATCTCAAAGCGCAAAAGAACATGGTATTTTCACCTTAAAAGGCTGGCCTTACCCATAATGTAGAAAGATACTCAGAGGAAGTGATCACATTTCCACTCAAATCGAACTGATTAATCTGCCGAAAAACAATGATGTTTACATCGTCGATGTCGTTATTCCCAACCTAGAAAGAAATAAGGAATGCTGGTATTGAGGAAGCTGGAAGAGGAACTTCTACTTTAGCTATGTGACATCTCAGGCTATTTCATGACAAACTTCACTTCACTTAAAGGCCACAGAAGCAGCCTACGCCCCAGGTCACAATCTGATAGTAAGTAGATGGGCTATGCTTGGCTCACAGACACATTTTGGTTGACAAATGCAGTCTTTGTTTTCTAAGTTGTAATTACTTGCCAACATTTTTAAAAATTTCATGTACAAAAAGCCAGATTTTTTAGTCTCCCTTGAAGACGTTCTTGCCTGGCAGCAATCAGCTAGAGCCGAGCCGCAGCAGCCCCTCCGGGTGGGTGTGTGCTCTCCATGTGTGGCTTGTTCACGTCTGCCGCTCACAGGCCGCACAGCTGCTGCTGATCCTGGCCAAAGTCACGACGGCAAGGAAATACACAGAACTGTACAGTGCGGCCATTTAAAATGCCAGATGCCACGAAGACATCCACAAAATACACTTTCTAGGCTAAACAGTCCTAAATGGCCGGCCACCTCTCTCTCTAACCCCTCACAAATTTCATGCCTAAAGCCATCACAAAGCAGTCCCTCTTGTCCCACTAAGGCCCTCTAGTCTAGCAAATTTTGTGGGAGAAAAACTTCATTTCAAGTGATTCCCCAGCCACTTCCTGGAAGGCCGCCTTGTTAGGCGTCAATTAGTTAAGAAGTCATTATCTGGAAGCAAATAGAAGATGGCGGCATAGGTGAGCACTGAGCTAGCTGTCCACGCAACAATTCTGAAACTACAACTTAACAACAGAACAAACAACGTCCAGAATCACCGGAGAGCTGGTTGAGGGAAAATTCCGCACATAAAAGTAGAGGTGGGATGCAGCGCTGACTCGGGAGCAGCGGTACACAGCTTTGAGGTTCGGAGCGCGAGCGAGCAGTGAGGGACGGGCGGCAGACAGCAAGCCCGGCTGGTTTTCTCCAGCGGGGAGGGCGGAGGCCTCCCACAGCACCAACCCCCCAGTTCCAGGCGAGCTCCCAGGTCGGGGAAAGGAGGATCCTGGGCGCGGCCGAGGTCTGTGTGTTTGGGGAGAGTGCACGAGTAAATTGGAGTGCACAACCGGGCAGAGAACGCGTGACTCACTTGCTCGGAGACCACCATACTGCTTTGTTTTACACCCCTGAGTGAGACTTTGGCTGTGCAGACTCATTGGGGAGAGGCAGAGTTGTCTGGCAACGGGGAGACCAGCGGTGGATTTACATTGCCACCCAACACCGAGACCCGTGAGCCGCACAGATAAGCTGACGCCGCGAGCCCCATAGACCTGAAGCGGTGCGCCAGGAAGGGCGGACCTAAGCCTGACGCCGTGCGCCCATTAGACGCTGAAGCTGTGCGCCAAGTAGGAAGGACCTAAGGCTGACGCAGGGCGCTGCATAAGGAAGCCTGAGCCACTGTTCCTTAGAGGATACCTATCACACACCACTAAGGGACCAACTCAGGAAAGCAACCACAATGCAGAGAAAAGGAAAGAACTCAGCTGTGAAAGAAATGGAGGAAAAAAGACGACTAGACATAGAGTTCAAAACCACAGTAATTAGGTTTATGAAGAGGCAACTAGAAAAGGCCGAGAAAATTAATGAGAACTATGCCGAAATAAATAACACCTACAAAGAAATGAACAACGCCTACAAGGATATGAAAAAAGACCAAATAGAAATTAAGCATACACTGACTGAAACAAAAAATATTATACAAAGACCTAAAAGCAGTCCAGACGACCGCAAAAACCAAGTCAAAGATTTGAAATACAAAAAAGCAAAATCCACTCAGCTGGAAAAGCAAGAAGCCAAAAGAGTCCAAAAAATTGAAGATAGTATAAGGGGCCTCTGGGACAACCTCAAGCATACCAACATCAGAATTATTGGGGTGCCAGAAAAAGAGAGAGAGTGAGATAATGAAAACCTACTAGAAGAAATAGTGACTGAAAACTTCCCCCACCTGGCGAAAGAAATTGACTTGAAAACCCAAGAAGTGCACAGAACCCCAAAATATAGGAATCTAAAGAGGACCACACCAAGGCACATCATAATTAAAATGCCAAGAGCAAAAGATAAAGAGAGAATATTAAAAGCAGCAAGAGAAAAACAGTTAGTTACCTATAAGGGAGCACCCATACGATTGTCAGCAGATTTCTCAACAGAAACGATGCAGGCCAGTCGGGAATGGCAAGAAATATTCAAAGTAATGAATAGCAAGAATCTACAACCAAGATTGCTCTATCCAGCAAAGCTGTCATTCAGAATTGAAGGTCAGATAAAGTGCTTCACAGATAAGAAAAAGCTAAAGGAATTCATCACCGCCAAACCAACACTATATAAAATGCTGAAAGGTATTGTTTAAGAAGAGGAAGAAGAAAAAGGTAAAAATGTACATTATGAACAACAAGTACACATCTATCAACAAATGAATCTAAAAATCAAGTGAATTAACAACCTGATGATCAGGATAAAATGAGGAATAGAACAAAATCATGGACATAGAGAGGGAATGGACTGATAATGCTTGGTGAGAAAAAGGGTGCGGGAAGTACAGCAAGAGACTGGACAAAAATCATGCAACTATGGGAGAGGACAGGGAGTGGGGGGGAGGTAAGGGCGTAGAGTGGGATGGGTACTGGGTGGAGGGGAACTATTGGGGGAAAATGTAATTAATAAACTGAACAATAAAGGTAAAAAAAAAAAAGAAGTCATTATCTGGAATATCAAAAAGACTGCCCATCAAATGGAAGAACAAGGCCATCTGAATGTAAGAAAACCGGGCAGCCGGCTACCAATTAGGCCCATGTTCTCTTTATCACATGCCCTTGATTGGAAAGCTCCTTATGATCTTATGCTCCTTAAGATCCTCAACTTGCAGACTAATGACAGGAGCTTGCAGCGAAGTGGGGAAACAACAGTTCAAATTTCTTCTCTGGGTGAGTGACAGTCACGCTGTTCATTAAAACCCCCACAAGATGCTGCTTGGGAAGATGACACTATTCCAAGAGGACCCTTAATTAGGATTTGAAGGCCCCCACCCCCACCCCGGAACAGATGAAAGACAGCCAGGGGAGAACTAACCGGTTTTTGATCAGGGAAGCAATCACATCACTGAATTCTGCTGAAGAACTTCAAGCTTACCGTAATTACCCGGTGGTGGGGGAGGGCCCGTTCAATGTGATCATTGCCTTCTGCCTTGAGCTGCACGTGATACACACATCCCGGCTGCAAACAAACCCAGGCTGTCACTTCTCCAGAAAGAGGCTCGACACATGCAACCTGACCTGAGTCTGCTCTAGGCCCGCACCAGGACCACAGCTTTCCTGCCTCACTCATTTCAGCCCCCAGTCTGCACCTGTCACCCTAATAGTGTGGTCAAGGCCTGGAGCGGGGTGGGAACCAAGTGGAGGGGGGCCATAGGGAAAAAATGGGAGACATCTGTAATACTCTCAACAATAAAGATTAAAAAAAAAAAACCTGATGAAGAAACATTTACCTGACATTCTGCAATTCCTCAATCCCCATTTAGTTTCTTTTACCCAAGAAAACTTAAATGCGGTTTCTTATTTAAAAACTGCAAATATAGGGTGGCCTTGAACAGACTGTCAAGCTACAGGGGGAAGGCTGGGGTGGATGGGAGGCGGATGCTGGGGGAGATCAACCGAAGGACTTGTATGCAAGCATATGAGCTTAACCAATGAATGAAAGACACTGGGGTGGGGAGGGTGGCAGGTGGGGACATGTGCTGGGGGGAGGATATTTGGGGGGAAATGGAAAACATATGTACTACTATTAAATACAAATTATATTGTAAATTTTAAAAAGTCATTCAAAAAAAAATAAAAAAATAAAAACTGCAAATATAATACACTCTCAGTCTGATAAAGTTCTTTTTCCCTGCTGTCTGCCCCTCCCCTCTGCTTGTATATGTACACTGAATGACACCTGGAATGACACTCCCAAATGCATACAATGGATATCATTTCTGGGAAGTGAAATTTCAGGTTTTTCCCTTTTAAAAAATTTTCTTCTTTATATTTGTTATTCTACTACTTACATTTATAGGCATATAGCATGTTTACCAAAAAGTCACCATTCTAAAAAAAAAAACCCACACCTTTTTTTGAATACTGATCACATGAAATATGTGTATACACTTACTCAGAAAATTCTGTCGAATACCAATAATTTGGTCTAAGAAAACCAGCATATGTTGGCAATTTTCCAATAAATGGAAGTAAATTGCCTTGATTAAATGACTTTTTTTGTTGTTTTTGACACTGCCGCATGGGTTAGTGGAAACTCTGATAAAAGAGAGATATGAGTTCAAAGGAGAATTTCTAGGAAGGCTGAAAACTAGATAAATTCAGCTTAAAAGCAAGGCTTTAATAGCACAAATGAACCCATTGTCAAAAAAACTCTGAGTCACTTTTTCCTTACACTCTTACTGAAAAAAAAAGATAGGTATCTTTCCCCTGGCTTCCGACCTGACTTTCAGGTACCTCAATATCCGAGAATGGAGGTGACCTGGACATTGGACATGAGTGTTCTTGTCTTTGGGGGAAAACAGCATTGCCTCAATGTATCTAAACTGGCAAAGAGATTTGCATCTCAGCTCATGTGATTTGGGCAAACAGCAGTTTGTTGCTGAGACACGTGATGCCATTTCTGGGGTTAAGAATAACATACAGTTTGTGAATGTGAAAGACTGGGGACCCAACTCCAAACTCAAGTGGTCCAGTCCAGTGGGTGCCATCTAACTCACACACACTCTGAGATTCCTACAGTTTATACTCAGTGTCTGTTGAATAAAAATTGAGAAAAAAAAGTACAATAAATCCTAAGCCAAATGTTGCTACTTAGCGGCCAAAAGGATAAATAAGGTGGCTGGTTGGCTCACACAAAGAAGTTATCGATGTGTTGTTTTTTTTAATTAATTGTTTACATAGAAAATCAGGAGTGTGCACATGGAAATCTGAATTTCTGACTTCTCTTTTAAAAATTCAAACTATGCGGCTGTCCTCAGTCTGTCTTCCACAGGGCCACAATGAGCCAGAGCTGGGATGTAGCTTCTCCCTTTGCATGGGCCAAGCCCTCTCCAGTTCCCCAGAGTCCTCCTCTACATCCAGCCTCTCTTCAGCCATTTGCACCTCTCTATTGGCCCCACAGGTCTTTGATTTGAGAGTCCTGGCCTAAGCCATAACCACCCAATTCTAGGCAAAACCCCCAATTCTATACCAAACCCATGGGTTTCCAAATTTACTTTGATATAAAACCCCAAACCAGTATGTCATCTAGTTCAAAGGTAAGATGTGTCAAGAAAAACTTGAGTGGGTTCCAGAACTATACCCACCTCCCCAGTCCTCTGGCCTGGCCCAATCCTAGCAATTTTGGGGGTACTACAAGATACCCCCAAACACTATATGAAAAATCCCCTAATAAAACATGCTCAAAGTCTTACCAGCAATCCACGTAGTCTGAACTTCCCCTCTTCATCCGTCACGGTGTCCTCCCCATAAATACTACAGTCTCTCTGACCCACCGCCTCCACAGCAACCCCCTGCTCCGGCTCTCCGTTTAAAGAAGAAACTGTGCCATAGCAACTGGAGAGGCAAGAGAAGACATAGAACGTGATATTCTTGTGATTTCCTGAAGCACACAAAGAATCTCAAGTAAAGTGTCCTGCATTTACCAACAATTTACAGTGCAAAACAGCTCACTGGAGAATTGTGCTCCAAGCCCCCAGGCCCTCGGGATCTCACTGTGTCACCTGCCAATCCAGCCAGGATACCATCAGTATCTCTTCTCACACATCTTAGGGGACACTCTGAAAAACTGTTAAGCTATAAAGGCTAAGCTTTATTTTATTCCATTTTATTTTAGTTAGAATTTATTCTAAATAGCAAAGCATTCAATGAAAGGAAAGTAAATCATTTTCTCTTTTATTTCATTGTTGAAAATGGCCCCATTTTTCTCAACCCACTGTTTCTGATTAATCAATGTTCACTTCAAGTGCTTTTTTAAGTGTATATAAATACTTATGTGTGTTTACACACACACACACACACGCATAAAACCATCTCTGAAAGTATTTAAAAACACTAGAAAACTGAGGTAGCTGGGAGACAAGAATAGTAGGGAAATTTTACATTGTGTACTCTTTTTAACATTTTGAAGTTTTACTCAAGTGAATGTATTCTTCCTTTAAAAAATTTAAAGCAACTAAATAGGCTCTCACAGGCCAATTTCAAAACAGGCACTTTGTGGCTGAACCACTAGTTTCAAATATTAGAAGGAAAGGGCGGCAATCCAAAGTCTTGGGCCCACAGCCCATGTCCCTTGGCTCCCCAATTAAATCCGTGTGATGGCTGGAATGAGCATCCAGATGATGGCAGCTGGAGGCTGATCCCACAGCCAGGCCTGGACGAGAGGGAAGAGGGCAGGGGCTGCTCACCTGTAGGCCGTGCGGTACCCCGTGATGGTGATCTTTAGGTTCTGCCCTTCCTGCACCTCAATCATTTGGGAGGATGGCTCAAACCGGAATTCTTTCATCATGGGCTTGAAGTAATACTGGCCAGGGCTCTGCCAAAAGACAACCACAACTGAGGCTCTGGGCCGGGCTTAAAAAGGGGCGACTAAATCATGATGGACCAGAACTTTGCCACAAGAGCCCCAAGGGCTTCCTGGACAGACAGAAATGGTACCACTAACTCTACCATAAGTAGTTATGGTAATGGCAATTACAGTTCTAACAGCAGCAGTTGAACATGTGCCTTCAGTAACTGTGGAGGTAGCAGTCCTTTGAATTTTAGGAATGAAGATGCTGGGGCTCAGAAGTCAAGTAATCTGCCAAGATGACATAGCAAGTAAGGAGCAGAGGGAAGATTTGAACCCGGGTGTGCATCACCACACAGCACAGGACCTTTTGGATACACCTCACTGCCTGCTTGTGACACCCCTGTAACAATCACTTCATTCCAGGACTGACGAGACGGCCAATTCACACACACTTCCTAAGTCGCCACCGGACAAGGGCTCAGGCTACATCTGGAATGGAAAATCGGTGCTCTCTTCACAGCATGGGGAGTGCACCTTGCAGAAGAAACACGAGCTAACTGCTAAATAAGACTCGGCATTATAAACAGCGGGATCCTTGGTAAAACAAAGGGCCGCCTAAGACAGGAATCGCTGCGGCCAGGGTCATTAATTACATCGTCTTTGTGACAGCTGGGTGAGCAGAAAACAAGAAGTGTGTGCGGAAGGGAACATGAATCGGCCGCATTAAACTCTAATACGAGCAATACTCTAATTACATTTGCTCCCCTGAGAAACTTCAAACACTCTGCGCTGGTGTTCTCACGTTGTCCAGCGATATGTAAGTCACACACTGCGTCCCTGCTTCCTCATGGGGAAGATAGGCAGGCACTAAATTACAGGACATCTTACCAGGTTTGAGAAAGTCAGGATACCATTGTCCTGAGTCAAGAGGTTGGAACGAAACACTCCTCCACTGAGGGACAGGAGGACCCCAGGGAGGGGCTGGTCGTCTTCAGCTTTTATCTGGGGGCGAGAAAGGAACCACAGCAAGGCGAACCTGTATTAATCATGCAGACAAGAGTTCACAAGTCAAGAGGCACTTCTTATGGGTTGTTTTTCTTTTGTTGTTATTTGTTGGGGGAACAGAATGTCTGTTTTTCATCCACAGGAGTAATTGATGTTAACAGCTTGGTGTGTACTCCTCTGGAACTATTTTGATGCCCACACAAAGCTTATAAACATTATGGCTATTGTTGATGGACTGGCAAGTTTACTGGGGAAGGGGGGATTAAGACAAAAATGACATGCTTGCCCTCGCCGGTTTTTCCTCAGTGGTTACAGCATCAGGCAATGGACTGAAGGGTCGTGGGGTTTGATACCTCGGTTGCAGATTCCCCAGCCCAGTGGCAGGGAGCGGGGAGGGTGTGCGGGAGGCAACCAATCAATGTATCTCTCTCACTTCGATGTTTCTCTCCCTCTCACCCCATGCTTCCTTCCTTCCATCTCTCTCTCCCTCTTTTCCATTTTCTCTGGACAGCAATAGAAAAAATATCCTCAGGAGGATTAAAAAAAAAAAATGGCATGCTTACACACTACACATGCTTTCTGCCCTCAACCTCGTGCCCTGACTTTCCTCTTCGATCAGTCCAGAGATCGGCCTCACTGCTTAACAGTGGGATGTCATTCAGGTGCAGAGGCCAGTAAACCGTCTTTGTGGTGGGAAAGAGAGACACTCTAAAGATTCCCAAACACGCTTATCTTTGTGCACTTAGGTTTTTCTCTTTTCCTGAATAATCCATGCCTAGGAGTAGAATTGTTGGATATGTGCACTTCAGAAAGATTCCACCAAATTGCACTCTAAAGTGGCTGCAGCCATGCGCCATAAATCATCTATGCATGGAAAAATACATGCTTTTCAAAACATGGATGTGGTCCTAATTATTGCAAACCTAACCCAAAACCCAGTGTTTCAATGGTAACTTCCTTTACCTTTCCTCAGTCACTACCAAAACTGAGCATTTCTTCTGTTTATTATTCACTTGTATTACTTTTGTGAATTGCTTTTCGCGTCCTTTGTTCTCTCTATTGAGTTTTTTTGTCAATTTAAGAAGTTCCTTGTACACTGGGGATATTATTTATGGTATAAATATTTCTTCCCAATTTGAATATCTTTCAATTTAGTTTAAGATGTAATCTGCAATACAGAATTTTCACTTTTTATGTGAGATAATCTGCCATTCTTTTTCTTTGTCCTCCAGGTGGGAAATATTCCTACTCGGAGATTTTACAGCACATTCCTCCCAACAAGGACGGAGGGAGGGGAGAAAGACATCAAACACCACTTCAGGGACACTGTGTCCTCTGACATAGACCAGCGGAAGGGGAAGCTTGGAACACTTCTCAAAAGGCATGCAAACAAGCTTCAGGCACAGATCTCCAAATTACACTGAGTGATAAAAGCCAGACAGAGAGGTCACCCTGTATGACTCCATATGTATAAAACTCCAGAAGCTGCAAACTAATTCACAGTGACAGAAAGCAGGTCAGATCAGTGGGGTGGGATGGGAGGGATGGATTACCAAGTGGTACAAGGAAACTTTGGGGAGTGTTTGGTGGTGTTTTCATAGGTGTGTTCTTATGTCGAGACTATGTTGGCAATATATCATATTATACACTTTATGTGCAGTGCGTTGTATATCAATTATACTTCAATAAAACTGCTTTTTAAAAAAACATACAGTGTTACCTCAAAGCTTACGCCTGCCAAGGCATACGCTTTAAAATCTCCGATGGTTCCTTCCACTGCAGTCAAGACGTAGCCCTCCTTCTGTGAGGACACGGTGTACTCCAAGTCACTGTGCAGGGGCCCGACACTGAAGAAAGAGAGCAATGCAGAGACGGCTTCGCTTCCAATCTTGCAGGAGAGGCCTCGTCTCACCACAGGAAATCCCGGGGCCCAGCTGGCCCCAGGCAAATGTTCCCTTATCCCGGCTTACCTGTAGGCACCTTTGTCATCAGTAAAGACTGTGATGAGGGGTGAACTTGCCCCCTTTTCACTGATGACAATCTCGACTCCTTCCAACTCTGGGTGGATCTGGCCTTCCAGGAATAAGCCTGCTTTCCCGTGGATCTCGATCAGCTTCCCTGGGCAGCTTTCTAAAAGGGAAAAGGTAAACAGAAGAATACGACCGAGCTGCAGAGGACAGAAGCCTTCTGGTGGGGGACTTCCCAATAAGAAGGGCCTAATACTGAGGTATTTGAAGCTAACCTCCAAATGAGGCTGTTTAATGTTTCTGAAACTTCAATAAGAAAAAGTGGCCCTAGCCTCTCTCCATCCCAGAAAGGCCTCATTTAACTGCCAACAATGTTAACAAGTAAACCTAAGGCAGGCTGGGGTTTCACGACTCTTCTCTCAGTTCTCACAAGCCCACCAGGGAGAGACGCCTTTACAGCAGATCAGAGCCATGCTGCTCGACCTCAGAAGACCCAATATGGAAGGCCATCCCAGACAGGTTGCCCATGGAAAGGCAGGCTCTTCACACTCTACTTCCAAGCACAAGCACATAAATGCCCGGTATTGAATGAACCCAGGATCTCAGAAAAAACTATCATTAGCCAAAAGGCAAATACAAGGTAAGAAATCACTTCTAATCCTATCTAAATAAGAGTAAGATGCAAATTGACCATACTTCCAATCTAGCCACGCCCACAGCCATGCCCATCATCCAATCAGGAACAAATTATGCAAATAAACCCCAACCAAGATGGCTGCGGCCACTGAGAGCAGGAGGGAGGCTTGGGTTTCCCCGGCAATGAAGGAAGCCAAGCTTTTCGCCTGCCCTTGCTGGCCTAGGTCTCCACTCAATGCTACAAAGTTTCAATTATAGAAGATATATACCAACAGAAATGGCGGCAGACATGGAGCTGAAGAAAGCAGAGGCTACTGTTACCCGGGTCATGAAGGAAGCCAAGCCTCTGAAGCCCTAGCGCCTAGACCACCACTCTAGGCTACAAAGTTTCAATTATAGAATTAAAATAAACCCAAACAGAAATGGCTGTCGTCATGGAGCCATGGAGTAAGCAGAAGGCTTGGCTCCACTCCAGGCTACAAAGTTTCAATTGTAGAACATAAATTAATCCCAGATACCGGGGCCTTCACTTGGGACGCTGGGGGGCATGGCAGCCCGCAAACCACCACAGGCCCCTCCACACCCCAAGGGAACCCCCACCCTGATCCGGGACAGCCTTCAGGGCAAACCAGCTGGCCTCCACCCATGCACCAGGCCTCTATCCTATCTAATAAAAGAGTAATACTCATATTGACCATCATTCCAACACACAAGAGGGCTGCCCCCATGTGGTCAAAGATCCTGCCCCCCATGTGGACACAAGATGGCTACCACAAGATGGCCAGCAGGGGAGGGCAGTTGGGAGGGACCAGGCCTGCAAGGAAGGGCAGTTGGAGGTGATCAAGCCTGCAGGGGAGGGCAGTTAGGGGTGACCAGGCCAGCAGAGGGAAGTTGGGGGCAAACAGGCTGGCAGGGAAGCAGTTAGACATTAATTAGGCTGGCAGGGTAACAGTTAGCAGGTGATCAGGCTGGCAGGCAGAAGTAGTTAGGGGCAATCAGGAAGGCAGGCAGGTGAGCAGTTTGGAGCCAGCAGTCCTGGATTGTGAGAAGGGTGTCCGACTGCCCATTTAGACCCGATCCCGGTAGGATTGGGCCTAAATGGGCAGTCAGACATCCCTGGAGGGGACCCAGATTGGAGAGGGTGCAGGCTGGGCTAAAGGACATCCCCGCCCCCCCCCCCCCCCCCCGCCATGCACGAATTTCGTGCCCCAGGCCTCTAGTCTTATATAATAAAAGGCTAATATGTAAATCGGCCAGACAGCGGAATAACCAGTCAATAACCAGGGGGCAGACACTCAATGTAGGAGCTGCCCATGGTGGTCAGTGCACTCCCACAGGGATCGCACTGCTCAGCCAGAAGCTGGGCTCATGGCTGCCAAGTGCAGCGGTTGCCAGTGCTAAGGACCCCTTGGGAGATATCTGACTGCCATCTTAGGCCCATTCCCCACAAGGTCCTGGACTGTGAAAGGGCAGAGGCCAGGCTGAGGGACCCCCTCCCCTCAACCCTGTGCAGGAATGTCATGCACTGGGCCTCTAGTTACCAATAAAGAAGGGCCCTAAACAGCACGAGCCGTTCAGACACAGGATCACTAATGTTCCATAACTGATGATTTTGCTTTTCACCGACCTCTGCTGTCCACCTGGTAATGTCAACAAAAACCAAGTCCTGTTCCGAAAAGATCGCCCCTTTCTGACAGCAAAAGTTACTCTGAGTTCATTCATTCGCTTGTTCTTTCATCAAATAGTAACATCTATGTGCCTTACAAAGACCCTCTCGCTGTAACAACAACACAGAATAAATGTTTCCATGCAGCAAAGAAATGACTGCAAAGGTGAAATCTACCTCCACTGACGGTGGCTTCCATGGAAGGGGGATAGAAGAGCAGCTCTTTAGATGAGGGTGTGACAGTGATTTTCTCTCCAGACCTGAAATGATAAAAAGACTTCAATGTGGCTGGTTCTGTCCCTCCGTGAGGAAGACTATCAGAACAGAGGACACGGCAGAGAAAAGCCCAGGAGAGCTTACCGGGCCCAGTAAGAGAAGTCGTAGGAGAAGGGGCCTTGCAACTCATCCACCATCTCTTGGACCGGGAGCTTGGTGCTTCCTTCTCCGCCTTCTTCACTGCCCTTCTTCTCCCGCTCCTGCCTGCGGCTCTCAATCTCAGCCAACTGCTGCTCCCGCCGCAGCTCCTGCACAGACTTCAGGGGGCCTAAGACTAAGGCGGGTTCACTGTCAATGGAAGACCTGGAGGAAAGGAAGGAGCAGCCCACAGGTAACAAAACCAAACACCTGACAGAACCACCACATGGCACAGTCTTCTCCTGATTTGAATATACTAATAGTTTTTAAAAAAATAAAGACTGGCCCAGACAGTGTGTCTCAGTGTTTGAGCACTGACCCATGAACCAAGAGGTTATGAGCTCGGTCCCCAGTACGGGGCATGCGGGAGGCAGCTGATCAATGTTTCTCTCTCATAGATGCTTCTATCTCTCTATCCCTCTCCCTTCTGCTCTCTAAAAATCAATAAAAACATTAAAAATAAATAAAGGCTCAACTTCTGTGTGATGGTACTAGTATTTGGTAGGTCTGGGCTGAAATGAGATATCATTGACTTCAATGAGATATCATTAAAACTAGAATGATAACATGACAGATTTTCTGAGGACATGAGTTCTACCCAGGCTGCCAACCTCTGCCTTTCATTCAACCTGTATTGAGAATATCCTCTGCCAGAGAACCAGGCACTGGGATACAGTCATAAATAGGACAGGCAATATTCCCTAATTCTGGCGAATCTTCATTCTATTAGGAAGAGGCAGACAGGAAAAGGAAAAATGATGTCACATGACAAGTACAATGAAAAAAATAAAGTAGTGTAGAAGGAGAGAGTGCTAAAAGCATGGGGGTGCTATTTTTAGGGAGTGAGCCAAAGCCTTTCGAATCAGATAATCCTGAAGGAAGAGAAAAGATGGGCCATGTGGCTCTCTGGGTGAAGAGTGTGTCTCAAGCAAGGGGAGGACAAGTGCAAAGTCCTTAGAATCTTGGATGGGGAGCTCAAGGTCAGCAAGGATACCAAGGCAACCTGGAGAAAGGGCCCCAGGGAAGAGTCCTTGGATCGGGGGAGATGGGAGCCCTGCAGGGACTGGGGCTTCAGACCTTCAATTTCACTCTGAATTGAATGGAAAACCCTGGGAGTTTGAAGCAGAGGGATCATATGATCTCTGGTATTACAGGATCACTCTGGCTTAACATGGGCTGGCCCCTACCAGTTTACCTCTCCTGAATGTCCCCAATGCCAACAAGTTCAAATTCAAAGCGCTTATTCCACTTGTAATCTTACAGCTCTGTGTCTGGTTCTTGGACTACCTGCCTCCCCCATGAGTCTAGGGCAGGAGCTGTGGCTACACCATTTGGTGTGACTACACCAAAGACTCTCAAGAAATACTTTGAGAACGGATGGATGGTGAAAAGGTGGTGGAAAGATGGAGATATAGCTGGGAAGTCAAGGACAGACTTCCAGTAAGGTAAGGACAGAAAAAGGTACCCATATTTCAATTCTATTTGACAAAGTCGGTCATGTTGCCAAAACTTTCATTTCTCAAGAAAACTGGGGTTCAAGAGAACTGGGGTGTCACCTCACCACACTGCAAAAATTCCTCTCAAAGGTCACATTCACATGAACCTGACCCAGGGAGGCACAGCCTTTTGTGTCCTTTCTCTCCTGTGACCTTTCCTACACCAGGTACTATCTCTGTTTTCCAAGCCTTTAAGAGAAGGTCTAAGAAAAATAGGCAATATTTTTGAATTTGTTAAAACATTTAAAATACAATGGATAAACCAGAGACTTTTTTCCCCTAGCAAAGACAGGAAGTATAGAGTTCAAACAGAAATTTAAGGCACGAAACGAGCTGTCAGAAGGCTCTTCCTCATCCCAAGTTAATTCATGAATCATAAAATGAAAGGATCAAGGCTGCTGCTAATTTATGGCTATGTCACATCAGTATGAGAGAGAAGGCCATTTGTATATACACCTAGAGATAAGAAATCAAAAACAGTTTTCAGAGAGTCTATTAGAGAAGCCCCCAGGCCTCACCCACCAACCTCCCTTGCTCAGCCCACCACAGAACACTAGTCTTACTTGATAGTCACAGTGACATCCATCACTTTGTCAGTGGTGATAGTTCCAAGGACATGGTGGCGAATGGCTGTCAACGTCAAGATACTGGGTGAAGACCTATAAATCACAGAAGCGGAAATAAAACACAGGCAATATCACCTAGTCATTCTCAAAGGATCACAAACAACAACCTTTATGGGCCACCTTCCTGACCCTGAAATACACTACATGAATTGCTCTCAGTGTAGGCCAAAATAACTTCTGAATACATATATCAGGGTTTAAAGAATAAATGAATTCCCTACTCCAAAACTTTTCCCTCGAGTCCCCAGTGACACCCAGAGGCATTTGTAAAAGTAGAGAAATGGTGGGCTAGAGCTTGAGAAAGTCCTATCAATTAGAGCTGGAGAAAGAGTTAACAAAGATTATCTTTAATACATTTCAAAACCATAGCCTTCCATCTTTGGTTTACAGAATTTTTGGGAAAGAGACCCTATCTCCATTTTCTCCATAATTTACCCAAGTATTATGCTAAGTGAAATACTCAGACAAAAAAAGACAAATACCATATGAGTTTACCTATAGGTGGAATCTAAAAAACAAAATAAACAATATAGGTACTTTAAACAATAAAGAATTTAAATTAAAAAAAAAAAAAAACAGGAACAGACTTATAAATACAGAGATCAGGGTAATGAGAGGGGAAATGGGAGTGGTGAATTGGGTGGAAAGAAAAGGGGAAAGGGATTAAGAAGTACAAATTGGCAGTTACAACAGATACAAAAAATACAGCATGGAGAATATAGTCAACAATACTATAATAATTAGCCTGGCCAGTATGGCTCAGTGGTAGAAATATTAATCTATGAACCAGGAAGTCACGGTTCGATTCCCGGTCAGGGCACATGCCTGGGTTGCAGGCTCGATCCTCAGTGTGGGGCATGCAGGAGGCCGCCAATCAATGATTCCTTCTAATAATTGATTTTCTCTCTCTCTTTCCCTCTCCCGTCCTCTATGAAATTAGTAAAAATATATTTTAAAAATATATATAGTAATAATTATACATAGTGCCAGGTGGGTACAAGACTTAACTGGGGGATCACTTCATAAATTATATAAATGTCTATCTACTATGCTTTTCACCTGAAACTAATAATATTGAATGTCACCTGTAATTGGAAAATAAAAATGCTTTAATTTAAAAAAAAATAATAGTAATTTCCCCAAGTATCTTAAAATTCTTATCTAGAAATGTTTTAATGCCTAACCTTAACTTCTTCTAGAAAAACTACAAAAAATTCCTTGTTCTCAGAAATGACTGAAATAGAGACACACACTCATTCTCTGTAGAAGTCACACAAACACAGAGAGCAGAGAAGCTCCAGCTTACGTGTCATAGGTATAGAATGCTTGCTCAAACCGGTGGCAGGAGCGTGGCGTCACCTTGTACACGCCTGCAACCAGGAAAGCAAAAGGCATTTTCAGAGAAGGGCACCTACTATGCTAAGCAGTTCCAACATTTCAAATCTAAAGGCACCACACCACCTCAGTTGAGACCCACAATATACAATGGCTCTTAACCTTGACCCAAACCAGTTAATGGCCTATTGACAAGCTTGGGATGTCTCTTGCTATAACTTAACAATGCACAGTAGTTTAATCCACACAGACCAAGCTAACAGTTATGTGCACAAGAACAGGAAGGGCATTACTACAACAACTCAGACTGAGAATTTTCTACGTAACAGATGCCGTTAAAAATGCAAAAGATAAGCATAACCTGAACTCTTTCCCCATAAATATTCCTAAACAGGGCATGGGACAGCGGAAGGCCCAGGAAATTGTAAAACAATCACAGAAAACACTCTCATGCCAGAAGTTTATGAGGGTAACACTCAGTTAGGAGCATATGGCATCATCTGCCAGAGAAATACAGTCAATTTCAGAAAAGAGAAAAGTCTAACAATGTATTCCCACCAAATGGTCATTAACCCACATTTTGCAATATGTCCTACAAAAACTGACATTAGTTCAAACCACCTCTGCTGTGTGCAGTGTAAGCCCCAGTGCAGCTCCTAGTAGACAGAAATTTCTCCATTCATTTTATTTGCTCTTTCATTTGACAAATATTAATGCACCAGCACCTACAATAAGCCAGGTGTTGTGCTAGGTACTGGTACAGAAACAGATAAAGCCCCTGCCATCAGGGGCTTATCGTCTACAGAAGGAGGCATCTGACATCTATAGCAGACCAGTTATGACAGGGAGATATAAGTGACACTGAGAGCCCTCCCACCCCTGGAAAGTAATGATTGAACCAAGAAGTGATAGTAGGAAGGCACAGCTGAGTGAAGAGTAAAGTGTGAGGCACAGGGAGGACACGTAAGCAAAAACATCTAAATCAAGGACTTGCTGGGTGCTTCCCCAACAGCTGTCCTTCCTTCCTTGACACCAGACCTGAGTTATGTTTATGGTGGCAATGTGTCCAGCCTTGGCAACATAGGCAACTGTCCCAACCTCCCTTGCAACTATAAGTGACCATGTGACACGGTTCTGACTAATAAGGCATAAAGGAAGTTTACTGGAGTAGGAGGAGGCATGGAAAATGTTTGCCTGTCCCTCTCCTGGTCTTTCTGCCTTAACCATAACAGGATGACAGCCATGTTGAAAACACCAGGGAAAAGGCTAAAAGAATCATAAAGATATCAACCCTAACCTCTACCAGCTACCGAATCCATGCTTGGAGCCACATGCTGCCAGACTTTGTTATCAAGCCAAATTCGGCCCCATTGGTGGCACTATTCTGTTACTTGCAGCCAAAGACATCCTAACTGAAACACATAAGGACACAGTGCCGGGAGCGGAGAGAAGGGCAGGCAGGCTGGATTATATAGAAGCTCAAGGTCTGGTTAAGGATTTTGTATTTTACCTTGAGAATCAAGAGAAGTCATTGAATTATTCTTTAGAAAAAATGCAAAATAAAACCACAATGAGATATTACTTTACACCTAGCAGGATGGTATAGTAAAAAAGACAAGATAGTAAGCAAAATAAGTGAAGATGTAGAAAAACAGAAACCCTCGTGCATTGCTGGCGGGAATATCAAATGGTACATACAGCTTCTTTGGAAAACAATTTGGTAATTTCTTTAAAAATTAAACATAAATTTACCATATGATCCAGCAATTCCATTCCTAAGCATTTATCATACCGAAATGAAAACAGATGTTCACACAAAGGTACACAAATATTCATAGCAACATTATTTATAATATCCCAAAACATGAAATATCCACCAACTTAAGTATCTACCAACTAGTGAATGGATACACAAAATGTGAAACTGTGTACCTCACAATGGAATACTATTTAACAGTAAAAAGGAATAAATTACAAATGCCTGCTACAATACGGAATCCAAAACATTTTGATAAACTTCAAAAACATTATGCTAAGTGAAAGGAGCCAAAAATACCAGTATTGTATGATCTCAATTATATAAACTGTCCAAAAAAGGCAAATCCCTAAAGACAAAAAGTTGGTTACAGCCTGGCGAGGAAATTCACTGTAAACATGTATGAAGGGTATTCCTAGGTAAAGCAAATGTTCCACAGTGGGTTATAGTGATGGTTGTACAGCTTGGTAAATTTGCTAAAAAATCATTGTACTGTATGTTTTAAATGGGTGAATTTTATGATCTGCAAATTGCATCTCAAAGTTGTTAAAAGAGAGACAAGCCACAAGTATTTTAAGCAAGGTGGGAGATGATCCAATTTTTATTGGCCAATAGTGTAATATTTTTATAATTGAAAGGGTCTAATCACTTTGTTATATACCTGAAATTAATCTAATATTATATGTGGTCCAGCTGGCGCGGCTCAATGGTTGTGTGTCAAATAATGAATTAGGGGGTTACAGTTCACTTCTCAGTCAGGGCACGTGCCTGGGTTGTGGGCTCAGTCCCCAGTGTGGGGTGTGCAGGAGGCAGCTGAGTCTCTCTCATCACTGATGCTTCCACCTCTCTATCCCTCTCTGAAATCAATAAAAATATACCTAAAATAATTATAACAACAGTATTACACATCTACTGTAATTGAAAAGTAAACTGGAAAAAAAAGTAGAAGGGCCCGGCGGTCTACCCAGCTGAAACCCAAGAGACTGTCGGGCCCCAGCTCTAATTCTTCGGGTAAAAACACTACTCCTTCCAAAGGAAAGAGAGAGAAAAACAAGAGTGCACTGACCACAACCAAAATTGATAGCTTGATGCAAATAGGACTGAGGTGGGAAGAAATGCCTTTAAAACCATTCTCTGGTGCCTCTCTGCTTCCCGAACACGCAGCACATCAATCCTCCCAGACTCACCAGGCTTGGACAGGCAGAAGCGGTTGACTCCTTTGGAGAGGTTATAAATCCCCACATTCTCAGGCCCATTTCCATCCTGATAAAACTCCTGCGGGGCCAAAGCCAATACAATGACTTAGCGGGGGAGATGGAGACACGAGATGATTAATAATATTTCTGTTTCAGAACCAGTCATCTGTTTTGCCCATTAATCATTTGAGCAGTTGGGTGCCACAGGAAAATTAAAATCCTTCAAAAACTTCCAACAAAAACGTGCTCTTTTTCATTTGGTCGACTAACATTTATTGAGCACCTGCTTTGTGATAGACCCAGAGCTGGGCTTTGGTTGTTGACAAGGCTCCTGTTCTCAAGTGGCTTACATTCTAACATAGGTAGGCAGAAAATCAATATGGTCAACAAAGAAATTAGAGGACTTCAGTTAATATAGGTGTAAGGAAAATAAACAGGGATCTGAATTTAGAGCAACCCCCTTAGGTGTCTTTAGCTTGTTGATCTCAGGGCAGGCCTCTCCTGAGTAGGAAACATTGGAGCTATAGCCTGAATGAAGAGAAAAACCAAGTGCAAACATTCCTGGAGAAGACATAGCATTCCAAGAGGGAAGAGCATGTGCAAAGGCCCAGAGAAGGGAGCGAGCTTACTGTGGATCTGGAGAAGGCCCTGTGCTGAAGCTGAGTGTGCAAGGTAGAAAGCGGTAGGAGGGAAGATGGGAGTTGGAGGTGGGCCTTGTTGGCCAGCATTAAGAAATGTGGACCTTATTCTAAGGGAAACGGAAATGTAATGGAGGATTTAAGGGAAGAACTGGCTTCTAAGCGTCTTGTCACTTATTCTTAACTGGTTTCCTAAATGTCAATCACTTATTTACCATTTTCAATTCTTCAAGCATCTAACAGCAGTCACTGAATTGCCATTTGCATCAGTTTCTCTATTGGCATCTGACAATGACATTTACCAATGCTTTGAGTAAAAAAAAAATTATGTAAAATTCATAAATGGACCTCTATAGGTCTGCAGTGTTTCCTTTCCAGAAATCCATATGGTACACTACCTATCAGGTCAGGGAGACCACATCAACAAGAGAATAAGATTCTGTCTAACAGTTCTGTCCTCTGTCCTCACATACCAGAGAAACTGCACCTGTTAATAAATAATAGCGGTGTATGCCGAGGAAATTTTAAATGCATTAAAGCTTTAGTTAAACCTCCCTATCACCCTGAGAAGTGGATATTATGACCTCAGTTTTAGAGGAGAAAAATGAGGCTCAGAAACATCAAATGAAGTTGCCCAGGGCTACAAAACCACTGTGCTTTGCACTACGTCAATGACTCCCCCAAATCGCCAGTTAGAATTTAATGTGAGGCCAGGAAATGTCCCAAATAAAGGCATCTTCCACTGAGGTATTTTAAATGCTTCCTGATGAACTTTCCATATTAGGTGGCTGCGTGGAGGGGCAGAAAAGAAAATCTGACTAGTCTATGGTTATAATCTTCTTGGCACACTAGTCCTTCTTGCTCTCAAAAGGCACATGCTCTTCCAAATAAGAGGATCCTCAGAAGCCATGCATACCAGAGTGATGGCATGAGAAAGGGAACATCGCAGCATATAGCCCGTCTGCCTGAACTCAATCGCTGACACGTCGTCTTCCAGAACCTCCACCTCCAGACTCTTGTTCTTCCAGCACCAATCTTCATGCATGATGCTGACTGGAAAAGCATACACACAGAGAGACACATGGGCATGGAGCACACCACTCCTGGAATACCACTGGAAAAAGTTATCATTAATTCACTAGTTATTAAAAATGTATGTGTACATACACACACTTTCAATATGTACACCTATGTACATACATACACATAAAACACACACACACACACAAATAGCAATGCTTAGAAGTAACTACTAAAGAAAAATTGAAACCAGTGACCATTAAAATCACCAAGACAGAAATTCAATTGTATCTAAACATCAGGCTACTAGTAAGATATTCAGACATCACCCAACTTTTTCTGTCATGAGCCACAGGGCAAATATTGTCAACTTTGTAGGCCACATGGTCCCAACTATTCAACTCTGTTCACAACATACAAACAGCCACAGACAATATATAAATAAATGGGCATAGCTGTGTTCACATAAAACTTAATTTATAAAAAACAGGCAAGTGGCCTTTAGGCTATAGTTTGCCAACACCTGATATAATGGAAAATGCAATTCCCCAGAAAAAGCCGATTTTACAAGCTATTCTCTGCCAGCAGCTCCAAGCTGAGCTTTGAAAAAGCAGACATACAATGTGGCAATGGACAGCTCCTTGAGAAAGGCAGGGGAAAGAGAGCCGGTGTCTGCCGGCGCCCCCTGCTTAGCAGGCACTGTTCAAGAGCTGTACACCTGTACTTCATTTAGTCTTACAGCTTGCAGAAAGTCTATCCCTCGTCTTACAGAGGAGAAAACTGAGTCTCGGGGAGGCCAAGGTCACACAGCTGCTAATGGCAGCACACCGTGTTATCATTTCACACTGGCTTTTTCAGCATTTAGAAATAAAATGGCATGAATGAGGCATCCTCCCAAAAGAGAACTGGGTGGGCTATCCTGATATGCTGGCAGCTGGTTCCTAGAGCCTCGGCTAAATAAAGCACATTCAAGGTCACAGGTCAGAGAAGAGCTAAACAAGTAATCGTATACATTTGGGATGCAATTTGGGAGCTGGGTTTTACAACACTTAGAAAGAAGGCCATGAGGGCATGTGAGGGCCATGAGAGGCTGTCTTAGTGTCTTACTTTTGTATTTTCCAGGAAGCACATTGTCAAACGTGAAAGTCATCGAGTTGACCTTGCCAGAGAGCTGGAGGCTCCTCTTCTCGCCCTGGCGGCTCAGGGCCTGCAGGGTCACCAGCAGGTCGCCACAGGTGTCTGCAGAGAAAAGACAGAAGGGCCTCATTTCACTGCCCTCATGAACAGGTTCGACCTCTGTGTGCTGCCTGCTACCTTCTATCTCCTGAAGGCCAGTTCCAGGGTTCCTTTAAACCTAACATGTAGCTGCTTGATTCTAAACCTCCCCCCCCCCGGCCCCGATCTTGGACATCAGTACCAAGCAAGAAAGCCACTACAGAGGAAAGCGACTCTACCATTTACTGAAATGAGGAAAGTAATATTTATGGAGCACCAAGAAGAGTCTGAGAAAAAGAGAAAGGTGATGAAACCTTACTTAATACCCACTTTATACTAGGCATAGAACTAGGCCTCTTATCATCATCATCATATTAGTCCTATAAAATAAAAGCCTAATATGTAAGTTGACTGACCGGCAGAACAACCAGTTGCTATGATGCGCACTGACCACCAGGGGGCAGATGCTCAATGCTGGGGCTGACCCTGCTTGTAGGCCCCAGGTGGGGCTGGCCGACAAGTGGGCTGGTGCCACCCCACCCCCCATCACCCTGCAGGTGGGAGGCAAACAGTGGCAGTGGGGAGTGGGGTGTGGTGGGGCCGATGAGCAGGTGGTGCCAGGCCAGCCAAGGTGGGTGCCAGAGGGTCCCCCATCACCACAGATCAACCCTGATTGCTGGCCTGGCCTAGGGACCCTACCCATGCACAAATTTTGAGCACTGGGCCTCCAGTATTACTAACAATAGCAAAGAATTAAATAGCTCTTGCTGTTTCCCAAGTACTTCTAAAGGCTATATATACCTACACTAACTCATTTGACTCTTACAACAAGCCTATGAGGCAGGTACTATTATCACCTCCATATTATAGATAAAGGACTCAAAGCACAGAGAGGGTAAGTAATTTGCCCCGGGTCACACAGCAAAGGTCCAGGCCCATGTGGTCTGGTTTCAGAGTCTAAGTAGTCACTGTGCTACACTGCCTCTTGATGATGATGACCACATTTAAACTTCATTAAAACCCTCTGAAAGCAGAGGTATTGCCACTTAACAGAGGGAAAACAGAAGCTGGGAAAGTAAATGCTGAGTCTCCTATCTGGGGAGTGACAGAGCTGGGACTAAAACCTGGGCCTAATTCCACCTTCCTTTCAGAGTCAGAGGGAGAAAAAGAGACCCACATGTTCTTTCAGGAGCCAAAGCAAAACTACTCCTAGAGAAATGTCTCTATGACACACTGTGGCAATTTTTCAAAAACCACTAGATGCAATATGACCCTCCAAACCACTGCCCAGGAGCAGCTTCTGCCTTCATCTTTACTGCTGCCCCGTGAGGGGAAGTCACCCCGCCCACAGGCCTGCTTCTGTGAAACCATCTGCTCCTGCTTTCCATGGACATCTTACCCAAACATGAGACTTTCCCAGAAACCGATGCCAAAAACTGCACAAAGGCCACGTCCATCACAGGCCTGTCCTTCACAGTGAGAGGAAATGTCTGGGGTTTCAGTGTCAGCCCCGCTCGGGTCTCTGCCTCAGGAACCACCACCTGTGGGAACACAGGGCAACATCAGCTCTATCAGGGTGGCTGCTCCTCTGGCTACAGGGCACCAGAACATTCATCTGGGCCCAAGGTCAAACAGATTTCCAAGGACAAAGATTCACTTCTAGGCCAAGTTTTACAGTCACAACAAATATGCAAGTAGCCAGTGTGAAGACAACACATTTCTAATCAGACAAAAAACCCATCCCCAGCAGTGCCGTGGTGTACACAAAAGTCCATCGGGCATAACTCTCCTGAGACACCCGATCTGTGACCCACCACCTGAACACGTGGTGGAAAACACACTTAATCCCTGAACCTTCTCCTGGCTTGAGGTCGCACGTGACATAAGCTATGAACTTGCCAATGCTGCTTGGACACCCTATAGTGAAATTACACCATTTTCCTCTTCCTTTTCTTCTATGGGCCTTTCTCAGGCTAACGAGAGGGACTGGGAAAGAAGGCAATAGTCACGTTTTTCATCCCTGGTAAAGATTACATTTTGGAACCGCCCTACTCTGAAAGGGCTTCCAAAGGCTTGTCAATGTGGCCAGCTTTGCAAGAAGCTGCTGTCTAGTAAAGGAGCCGTCAGCCCACACACCACACTGTGCGATGGAAGCAGGGAGACACTGTTCTCCTACCCGTCTCCTCAGAGGGAGGGATCCCCTTGCCCCAGAGTCCCAGCCTCTCCCTCCCCTCACTTGCTCTTTCTCAGGGAGGAGGAGCAGCAGCTGACTTGATGAGAGAGGGTGTGAGATCCACTGAGACGTGGCCCTTCCCCGTAGGCAGGTCCTCTGCACAGAAAGGCACAGTGGGCTGGCCTCTGGTTCTGTCTGTCGCCTGTCCGCGGGTCTCATCTGTGCTCACCGTGCAGTGAGGCCAGGGGCCCAAGTCTCCCAGCCTCTCTGCTGCCCAGATGGAGAAACCAGTGGTGCCTGCCCAGCATCTCCCATTCTGGGCAAGGCAGGGAAAGGCCTCGGGTTCCAGAAGCCATGCACTGTGGAAGTAACTGAGCTGCCATTAATAAAGAGTTCATTTTAATTTCCTTTGGAATTCACGGATATTCTGCAGCAGCCAAAAGCCTGAGAAGGTGGAGGTGTGATTGGCAGCCAGCTACTAAGCCCTAATAAACATCACACTGGAAAAGAGAAAGGCCTGTCCTATCATTTTTAAACTGATTGCCTGTCTGCTCCACTAACAGTGACATGCAGGAATGTAAAGATGTCAACCTAAGAAGTCGGGAATGGAAATGCTCTTTCCCTAACGCATCTGGCTAATAATAACCTTTTAAAAAATCAATGCTCTTGCCCTGGCCAGCTTGGCTTAGTGGATGGAGCATCGGCCTGTGGACTGAAGGGTCGAGGGTTTGATTCTGGTCAGGGGCGCATGCCTGGGTTGCGGGCTTGGTCCCCAGTGGGGGGCGTGCGGGAGGCAGCTGATCCGTGATTCTCTCTCATCACTGATGTTTCTATTTCTCTCTCCCTTTCCCTCACTTTCTGAAATGAATTAAAAAATATTTTTTTAAAAAAAAAATCAAAGCTCTTTTTCAAATATCTTAACTAGAACAAAACTCATCATACCTGTACTTTGTAGGTCCCGGGTTTTGCTTTGAAACAGAAAGACCCGTGAGCATCCGTCTCCACAGTGACCAAAGACTTGTCCTTGTCCTGAGAAGACAGGACGACTTTGTATTTACTCATCTGCTTGACAGTGTCAGGGAAGCGAATGATGGATATCTGGCCGCAGACACTGAACCTGCAACAAGACCATTCATTCCAGCATGAGAACTCAATTATAACAGGGAAGGCGCTTTCAACCAAAATTACATGTCCGTTTCCATCCCTTGTCCCTGAGACTAGTTTCGTCTTAAAAGACAGGAATGCAGCCCAAATGGTTCCTGTTTTAAAGGCGACCTTTGGAAAGATCGGACCTCTCTCTAATAAGGAAAAAGGCAGAGTACACGGCAGGGCTGTGTGTGTGCTCTGGGTGACATCTGACAATCCCCCACGGTGGAAGTGATTTTTAGAAAATCTGTAGGTGATAAAAAAAAATGTTTCAGGAAATGAATCTTTGGCAATGGAGCAGCCTCAACTGAGAATATGGGCTACTCCTTAAAAGCAAGAGCTATAAGCTGCCTAAGAAAGTGTGGCATTCCTAAGGCCATAAAACAAGGCAGTTATCAAAGACAACTTCCTCACCTGTGATTACATATAATGTGTGGATAAGAGGAGCAATCTGGGAGATCTGAACATAAAAGGTAATTAAGTTAGAAAAATGCAAAGCTACAGCTGAACTCCTTAGGAGCAAGGAGCCAAGAAAAGCAACTTGTAATTGACAAGCCCTGTGAAGGTAAGGATTCCGACTGGGCTGCATGAGCAGCGTGGAAAGGGCTCCAAAGGGTGTGTGGAGAGGCCCCGACAAGCACGTGCACACCCTGAGGAAGACCAACAAAGACATCCTCAGGCATGTTCTTCACTGTCCCGTCAGCTGATGTGTCCAAGCACAGTAAGGTACCACAGCCGAAGGCCACAACGACTTCCTCAATGGACTAAAGGTTTCATTTTCTAATCTTAAAGAATCATTTTAGATAAAAATCAGCTGGTGATTCTGACAGAAAGATAACAAAGTGCTGGATTCAACGTTGGGTAATCTTGGGTGAACTAGATAATGGAACACCGACTCTGCAGCAAATAAAAAAACAACAGAAGGTACAACAAAGTGGTGGAATATTGTGTGTGTGAAATCTGGGAATAATAAAGAGCAGTCATTTCTCAGGGACTGACCCAGCCAAGTGAGCTCACGACCTGGTGTGGGGCCAAAAACTATAGCCCAATGGCCAAGTCCAGCCACCAGCCACCTTGTTTTGTATGGAACTGAGCTGAGGACGGTTTTTATATTTTAATTTTCACACTTTTTTAAAGGGTTAAAGGAAGAATAAAGTCAAAAGAATATTTCATGATATATAAAAATGATATCAAACTTCAATGTCCTAAATAAAGTTTTATTGGAACACAACCACACCTATTCATTCAGGAATTATCTATGACATGTTCATCATAGAGACCATTAAGACCCAAGAAGCATATTTATTCTCTGACCCTTTACAGAAAAAGTGTACTAGCCCCTGATGCAGGTGAAAAGATATGCACTTTTGTTCTCATATTCCTGTACTGCACACTTTAGAAATAAAAGGACAAGAGAATATTGATAAATTATTCTTAAGGACCTTTCATGGTTTCAAAATTCATGTCCATGTCAAGGCAAATGTCACCTTATTTGTTTCAAGCTGAATCTCTTCTAAGTTTTAAATATCCTAGGCATAAGATCTGTTTTAGCTCATATTCCCAATTAAAGAGAAGTGTCCATATTATATTTCAACAGTAATCAAAAAATTAAATTAAAAAAAAAGAGAAGTGTCCAGTTACCCTAACCCTCAAAAGTATATTGATTTTGTTTAGAAAAATAAACTAAAAAAAGAAAACTGATAAGAGATTATTTGCTATATTGAAGGCCTTAAAAATTGACTTGTGTCAATAAATTCTTTCATTGGGGCTTAATAATTTATGAATAAAAAGTGTTAAATTTGGCATATTATGTAATAACTATATCCTCACAGTCATTTGGATAGAAGTCAAAGAGTTTGTTTTTCAAATAACAAACAGTAATAAATTAAGAGGCAAATGTGCCATGTTGGCCCAAAAGGAAAATGATGGATTTTCCCAAAGGTGCTCAACAAATGTTTTCTTTCTTTAATCCCTATATTCCATTTTAAAGAAAATAAGTATAAATGTATTTTCCCCTCTCCATGAACTGTACTTTCTCCATCCACCCAATTGTTCAAATAAGCAACCTGGGAGTCCAACAGCACAAGACCCATTGATTCTCTCTCCAAACCACCTGTTAAATCTCTACTTCTCACTCCCTCCCCTGCCAGCACCCTGATCCCAGCACCACCGTATCACCTGCAGACAACTGTCACCACCTCCTTTCTGGTCCCTCCATTATGTACTCTGGCTTCTCTCTGATCCATGTTCCACAGAGCAGCCAAAAAGTAAAAAGCCTTTCTAAAATGAGCTGATACATATCACTTGCTTGCTGAAAACTTCAACAGCTTTCCACTGCATTTGAGGATAAGCCCATCTCCACAAAACGGCTACTGGTCATAGCGCTCCCACCTCACCTCTGCCTCCAGCCATGCTGGCTGTCTTCTAGAGAGCTCCCTCCCCTCCCTCCAGGCCTGCGCCCATGCGGATCCCTCTGCCTGGGAAGTTCTTCACTTAGCTAACTGGTAGTCCTCCAGAGGGTCCCAGCGACGCAGAGAGACCTCCCATTTAAATCAAGTCCTCTCAGAGCCCTCGGTCTCTGTCCAGCACACCACCTACTCTCCTTTACAATCACAAATGCACTCATCTTGAGTCTGTCTCCCCAGTAAGATGAAAGCTCTGGCTTTGGGATGTTAGGTTTCTTTTTACTGTTACATACCTGGCATTTCTAACAGTCCCTCAACCAGAATAGCTGTTAAAAAATGTTTATGAAGGGAAAGAGGGAGGACGTAAGTCCAAGAATTGTGTCCTGAGGCTCCAAGACAGACGTGGTACCAGGTTCCACAGTTGTTGTACTTCCTGATTTCCCATTTGACACTGAATCCTAACCTTGACCAGGCAAATGGACTGTGTTTTTACAGCTCAGCCTCCTGGATCTCCCTGCCCATCAGGCACTACTTCATACCTAAAACCCACCATTCAAACACTGGCATTCCATTCCTGGTCTGCTGATTTCACAGTTCTACTTTTGGCTGCCACCTGCAGGCAAATCTTCAACATTTACCTTCCATTCAAGCATCTAATGGAGAGCTCCCCCTAGTGGCCTACAGACTCCAAAACTGAACCTCCATCATCTAACTGGCTCTTCTCCCTGCCACAGCCGGTGGCACCACAGTCATCCTTCCCCTCAAATTGGAAACCCCCACCTGTCCTTCCCTTCCTTACAAGGCAAGACCTCACCAACTCTCTTTTCAGGCCTCTTGTCGCCAAGTCTTGTCCCCTTCAAAGCCATCCTCCACCATGCCACCGGAGTGCCTCACTAAACACAAAAGTCTACCCGTGTTCCCTCCATGCTCACACTGTTCACTGGCCTCTGGGCCCCTAGGGGAGAAAGCCCCCAACTTCCAATGGGGCGTGAAGAGGTCTGCCCCTCCTCTGCCTGCCCAGCACTTCAGGCGCCAGCAACACCAAGCTTTATGCCACATCACACCTGCTGCTCAGAAACTATGCGCCGTTGTTCATGCTGCCTCTCTCCAAGCAGACTCTGTCCCTCTCCATCTAAGATACTGTTTACTGAGCACCTATTACTCTCAGGTAAACAAGCGTGAGGAAGATCTGAGATGCGACCCCAAGGCCTGGGGTCACTGCCCCACACGTTATCACTACCTGATAAAACTACACAAATTCAACACAGGATGTGCCCTCAAATGCAATAAATACAACAAAGCAGGAAGAACTATGACAACACCTCAGAGCATCTTACAACAAACCTTCTCAACCAACTACCGTATATCCCAAAGTCCTCAAGAATTAGGCCAAGGAAGTCCCTGCAGATGGGAAGTCAGACACGAAAGATCCTTTTCTTTAAGAATCCAACATACAGCCAAGACCGGTTTGGCTCAGTGGATAGAGCGTTGGACTGCGAACTGAAAGGTCCCGTGTTCGATTCCGGCAAGGGCATGTACCTTGGCTGCGGGCGCATCCCCAGTAGGGGGCGTGCAAGAGGCAGCTGATGGATGTCTCTCTCTCATCGATGTTTCTGACTTTCTATCCCTCTCCCTTCCGTTCTGTAAAAAATCAATAAAATATATTAAAAAAAAAAAAAAAGAATCCAACATACAAGTACCTTCAGTTGATACGACTTAGCACCAATCTTTCAGCCTGAATTTCTCGATAGGAGTCTGAGACTGCATGTGAATCCTTGGCAGAAACAGTCAGATCAAAGGTGACTTTGTTCTCTGCTGGCTGCTGACATAGCACTGGCGCTCCCAGACCCAAACATGATAGCCTTACCCTGTGGCAATGATGTCGGCCAGCTGAGGAGTGTTAGGTGCAATTTTGATTGTGACAGTTTCAAAGTAGAGGTGCTCTTTCTGCGCATGGATGGTGTATGTGCCAGTGGTTATGTTCTCCAGACGGAATGAGCCATCAGCTTTTGTTCTGACTGTGAAACAAAACACGCCAATAAAAGATGAGCCAACAAAGAGCTGCCTAGCCCTCCATACTCACAAGAATATGTGAGACAAAAAGCTGACATGTTTTCACAGAGTCATTAAGACATTGTTCCCTCTCCATTTGTCTGTGATCAAACAGACTAGCCCAGGGGCCAACAGGTCTGCCCACCTTTGATTTGGTTATTCAGAGTGACCACTGCCTCCGGAACACCTTCTCCTTTGGGCCCATTCAGGACCCTCCCGGTGACAGAGAATCCCATGACGTGGAACACGGGCTGAAAGATGAAGAACAGGAAGAAGGCTCTCGTGCATGAGCTGCAAACGTCTCCCTTATGCCCCTCATGCCACCACTCACCCATCGCTCAGCAGGTCTGCCCACACCGGTTTCTCCCAGTCCCATATGCCGGCCACGCTCCTTCTCAGCTCACCTACACAAGTGGCTCCCCACCGGCGGCACATTCCTGAGTCTGTCTCCTTTCTTGTATTCCCAACATCGGACATATCGATGTATGTCAAATAACTGAATAAAACAGATCTATAGATTTACTTCTCCAGCTAAAGATCACTGAGTCAGACTGGTGAGAGCTTCCCTACCTTTTCTCCTTTCCTTCCCCCTCCCTCCAGACATCCCATTTTGGTGTTCTCTAACCCCTCAAGCTTAAACCCAGCATCACTTCAACATCAGTCTGTCCTGTGGATGTCACCTCAGCAAGGTCCCCCAAGCCCTTCTCCTGCCTCTTCCTATCACACCCTGAATTTAAGTCCTTAACGACTCCACCCCGGCTGCTGCAGGGCCCACAGCGTTTTGTGGTTGGTTTGTCTGTGTCTGCCCATCCCACTGATGAGGGCCACAGCTTTGTTCTCTCTGCAGCCTCTATGTTCCAGCCACCCCGATTCTTGGTTCCGCAAGCTGACCACATGGGTGCACCACATGCATCCCTCACCGGGGCTTCCACCCCAGCTGCTCCCGCAGCTGGATCTTCTCCCACACCCAGAGAAGATCTGGCAGGAGGCAGCTCCTTTTCTTCAATCAGGTTCAGTTCAAACTATCACCACCTCCGAGCAGCTTTCCCTGACTATCCTATCTCAGCAGTCCCTGCCTCCCACCCCAGCCAGTCACTGTTCACCATACTAATCTATTAGCTTCATCAAAAAATAACCGCTATCTGAAATGTCCTTGTTTGATTTATTATAGTTGACTAGGGGCCTGGTGCATGAAATTCGTGCACTGGGGGTGGGAGGTCCCTCAGCCCAACCTGCCCCCTCTCCCATACTGGAAACCCTCAGGGGAAGTCCTACTGACAGCTCACCCCCGGCCTGCGCAAGGCTGAAAGCCTCTGGCAGAGGCTTTTCAGTCTTGGGCAGGGGACCTCAGCCAGGGGACCCCAGCCAGTGATCGCTTTGTGATCCAGCTCATCACTGGGACCCCAGCCGATTGCTGGCTGGCCCCGCCCCCGCCCCCGCCCAAGCCTGCCCCAAGGCCAGGGAGGGAAAGCCTCTTGGAAGAGGCTTTTCTCCCTAGGCCTTGGGAACCCAGTAGATTGACCTGCCATGGGCAGCAGCCATCTTATTTTAGTGTTAATTTGCATATCGCTGCTGATTGGCTTGTGCGTGTGGCTTGTGGGTGTAGCAAAGGTATGGTCAATTTCCATATTACTATTTTATTAGATAAAATTACCTCCCATTAGAAGGTAAGGTCCATAGAGATGAAGACCTTTTCCGTCTTTGTCACTGGTACATAGTAGGCACTCAATAAATAACTCCTGAATGAATGAATGAATGAATGAATATATGCCACAGCATTTGAGAGAGCTTGAAAAAAATAAAATGGCTTCCTTTTTATTCAGGTAGCCTTTCTTGATCCTTCTAAAAAGATGTGGTTTATCCACTTATTAATCCATATATCCACTCAACACTTTTATTAAGTACCTACAATGGCTAGGCACTAAGTCTCATGTCAGGAATACAGTGAAAAGTAAGGCTGCACTCAGGCAGTTGAGTGGCCCTCTCATACCTGAAATTCCCGTCACCTCTCTGTTTAAAAACATGTCTTTCCCCACCCAACTGCTCCTGCTCTTCTCCACAGACCCCTGAAGCACGCAAGAACTTCATCTTCTCACCCTTCTCCCCCCTCCAGAGCACAGCACAACAGTCAAGTGCTTTCCTGAACCTCACAAAGCAGAGTCAGGACCCCATGGAGCATGGTACCTGAACGCCAACGCCTACCAGTGCAAGCTCCCTCAGTGCAGCCCTCTCAAATGTAACATTACAAAAAGACAATTAAAATCTAATACCTTCAATAACTGTAACACTGGGTGGTCCATTTAGGAAAGACTGTTGTTTTCTTTTGGGATTTGCTCTATCTAGCTAATTTGCCATAGAAACCATCTTCAAAATCTGTAATTAAAGATGTGTGATGAAAAACACATCTGCCCTCTATTTTGGGGCCTAGGGAGTTTATCAGGCTGCCTATCCATTCCTATCACCGCGGTCCAGGCTCCGACAGCTCTTACCAGCTGACTGCCACAGCCTCAGCTGGTGCCTTGCTTCCACCTTGACCCCCTGGGAACTCTTCTCAACATTGCAGCCAAAGGAATCAAACCTCTCCTCTGCTCAAAACCTCCCCAAGAGTGGGGCTAATTGTCATCCAAAGTGGCCCACCAGACCCAGTACAATTTGCCCCATCATCTCTCTGTCCCCTTCCTCCCTTCCTCACTCCTTCCATTCCAGCCACCCTGGCCTCCTGAGTCCCCCAAACTCTCTTAAGCCTCAGAATCTTAGCATCTGCCATTCCCTCTGTCTTAAAACACTTCCCACAGAAGTATGGTTCACTGTCTCTTCCCTTTAAGGGTGTGGCTCAAATGTCATTTTCACAGCACGACTTCCCAAAAACACCCTGTAAGACAGCCACCCGTCTCAATCTTGAAAATGTGTAATCTTCTTTCTTGCTCTAGAGAACATTGATCACCTTCTAATAAATGTTCTAATTTACCTGTTCTGACATTAGAACGTGAATTCCACAGAACAGGAATTGTACTTTGTCCCTCCTGGAAGCCCGCCCCTGGAACAGTACCTGAAGGATGTCACTGGCACTCAACAAACACGTTTCCCTGAATGAAGTAGCTACAACTAGGGCTCCAAATCTCTGTGATAAAGACACGCAGTAAGAGGGTTGAGGTATCTACTGAATTCCAGGCTAACCTAGAAGAGTACAAGATTCTGGTGTTTCCAACAGCCCATCTTGATAAAATACTGATTATTTCCTTAAACTTGTCTGTAACACCTGTGCCCAGGGATGGGCACTCAAACAGCTGTCCCTCCAGAATAGGGGGAGTTCCTACCTCAATTTTCAGGCTGTCGTGTTCCACTGTGAAGTCCAGCCTGGAAGGAGCAACGTCAAAGGTAATCCTCTCCCCTCTATAGAACGGAATCTGGAAGGAAGAGTCTGTTCATTACTAAAAGCCAATGACAAGATTCACCCATCAATATTAGTAATCAGTCCGCAGCCCACAATGACAAGGGGTTCAAGGCAGGCCAAGAGGAAATATCATTCTGTTGCTGATTTTAAAAGAGAAAGACAGGCCTGCATTTCTGCAGCTATTATGGAGGGCCCAGAGTCTTATCCCAAGTAACTGCTAAATAAAATGTTCACAAAACCGCGGGCCAACCAGTTGGTCCTTACCACCCAAATGGCATCGACTCTGACTGCATCTAAGAGGCCCAAACACAAAAAGAACGGAAACTGCTGCACTCACCACAGTGTAGCCCCCACTTGGCAAGGACAAGAAGGAGAAGGCGCCATCTTCTTTGGAGACCGCGTGGCACAAATAGACCAGACTCTTGTCTTGGGGCTGGAAGCCGGGCACTGGTGAGATGTTGCAGCCCAGCACATCCTAAGCCAGGAAAAACAGAACATGATTTCCTTATCCACTTCCATGTTCTGACTATCCTCAAATAGGCACACTACAGGAAAATTTTCATAAGTTGTATGTCACAAAGTATGTCTTTTGGAAATCTAAAGCATCAGAGAGGTAAAAGAAACAAAAATCTTTACATTCAAGTTTAAAATGGCACAGTTTTCTTGGAAAAAAAAAGACCTGATTGTCCATCCCTACAATGGGTCACCATTCTCCAGATAAGAAAACAGAGCTCCGATGGACAGACAATAGTGGGGGGCGGGGGGAGGCCTAGAGAGAGGAAGGGATCAGGGAGGAGGGGGTCAATTTGATTTGGGGGCCAGGGGACACCTGTAATACTTACAACAATAAAGATAAATTTAAAAAAGAAAGAAAAGAAAGAAAAAGGAGCTCAGGAAGACGAAGAGACTGGCCCAAAGTCGCACAGCTAGTAAGAGACAGAGCTGGGATTTGTCTGAAATGGATGGTTGATTTCGAAACCTGTGCACTTTACACCAAACTCCACCATCTCCCAGGATAGACATTCAGTTTCTTATAAGTCAGCCAAGAAACACAATGTCCTTAAATGTTGAGATTATAAATCAACCTTGACTGCATTTGAAATAGTACAGTCTCAGTCTCTCCTTTCTTCACTTCCCTTTGCTTACCTCTTTAGTTACTGAAGAAGAAAAGAGAAGAAACTTCACCCCTTTCATGGGCTCCCCATCACTGCGGACAGAGCCAGACACGTTGTATCCCGCCACAATCAGGGGACTGGCGGCGTTAGCATTGGAGTTGGTCACTCGCACAGTGGTGCTTGCCTACAAAAGAAAGATTTTAACTTCCAGAAAAAGAAACAATATATATAAATTTAAAAAGCACATATAGGGGATGGCCTGATGTTTTTCTCTTACATCTATTTTTCTCTCTCTATCTCCCCGTTCCTCTCTCTCTCTGAAGTCAACCGACCAATCAGGGAAGGAAGGGAGGGAACAAGGAAGGGAGGGAAGGAGGGAGGGAGGAAGGGAAGGAGAAGGACTGGGAGGGAGGAAGGAAGGTTGAGAGGGAGGGAGAGGGAGGGAGAGGGAGGGAGGGAGGGAAACACTTGCAAAGTGTTTAAGAACATGGGGACATGCTTAAGCTACAATATTAACTAGGAAAAAAGTAACATAAAATTGCATATGTAGTATAATCACTATTTTTTCATGCACAAAATGAAGTAAAAGGAAATATGGCAAATGTAGATAATGGCAATTCCATCTGTATGGTGATATTTTACTTCTTTTACACATTTTCCACCTTCCAAATTTTTTGTGTCCACTCCTCCATTCTGTATGTTTCTATTTTTAAAAGTTAGCATGCCTTACTTTTTCCCTATGTTTAATGGCATATAAAGCATTATTTTTTAAACTAAAGTACAATTTATGTGGAGAAAAGCAGACATATTCTAAGTGTCCAGGGCATGTTTTTCACAAACTGAGCATACCATGCAAACAGTGCCAGAAACAGAACAGAATCCGCCCCACAGCCCCACTCTGGCTCATTTCCAGTCACTGCCCCCCACAAAGGGCAGCCAGCATCCTGACTTTTCACAGTGCACTTTACTTTGAAGCACAACTTCATATTAATAAACTAAATTCCTTTATGCATACAATTAACCATGTAAGCCTTAACATGTATTCTATTCGTAATATGTAAGCCACTGAGTTTTAGTTGTAGTTTTGAAGTTGTTGTGCAAGGCAGCAGTAGAGGCGTTTACCTAGGCTGCCATCTTAGTTTTAAATAAAACGTTTTTAAACCTAGGCTGAAACTATACCATCAATTGTAACTGCATAAAACCTATATGGTAAAAACTGAAACATTGATTCTGATCCTTCTTGAGCAAGAATGTGACACAGCCTCAAAATTAATGTAAACGCTAACATGTCGAAATGTCCCTTAAGTCTTTCTTATTTCAATTTGTTTTTCCACAGCTATTACAAAACCTCACCTAGTATATTTCTTTTTTTATCTTTTACTATAAACTATTTCAAACAAAATGATATAAGAAATACTCTAAAGAACACTTAATACACGCTCTAACCAGCTAAAGAAATGAGTAAAAATACAATTTAAGACCCTTACATCTCCCCTTCCTTCTCCCTCTACAAATGTCAGTATTCTAATTAGCATGTGTTTGCCATTCCTACCTACATCTGTGCAATTTTTCCACACATGAATACATCCCTAACTGGTATGATCAGGAGTGTTTTTAGTTACTATATAAATGACATCATATTTCCTTATCCTTCAGCAACTTGCCTTTTTCCTTCACTGTAGGTTTATAAATATAGTCGTATTGATGTATGTTGCTCTGGTGCATTCATTATGGCTGATGTGCAGAATTTGATTGTGTGATAAAAGCACAATCCACTCTCCTCTCAATGAACATTTAGGTTGTTTGCAATATTTTGCTATTGCAAACAAAGTTGCAATAAACACTCTCATACATTCTCCTTGGACACATATTCAACAATTTCTAGGATGTTAAGCATATTTATAGAATGTTGTTCTTGACTGAAAAAAGCACAACAAAAAAAATCTCACCAGGTTCTTTTGTGTTGATTTGGCTTAAGATAGCTATAATTAATAACAAATCTATTTCACAGCAGGAAGATGATATTTTTACCTAAAACTGAAACCAATGTAGGCAACATCTGCTACAGTGAAGGAGTTTCACCTTATAAATACCATCAAGTTCATCAGCAGCACCCCTGTTTTTTTCATCTACTTCTAGAAAAACTATAAACTCATTTCACACCCCGAACCGAAACTCCTGCTGTCCCCAAACCAGCACTTCGTTGCCACACTGAAGACATAACGGAAATGTTTACCTCTTTCAATGCCCAGGTTGGATGAGTTGCAAGTATTTCATAATCTCCAGGAAGGACTTTAAAAAATGCAAACCTAAGGATAAAAAATACCACTTAACTCACTCCCAACAACCTGAGTAGTTCTAATCTTACGACCAATATTGGAAAGCACAGAAAATAGTGTTTGAATTATCACAAACTTGCCATTAGCTGGTTCATGAGCATAAACAAAATTTCCTCCTTCACTGTGCAAAGCACTTACCGAGCACTTACCAACGTCAAGGATAGGCATTCTGTGTGCTGACAAGAAAGAGGGTTTATGTTGTCCTTAACCCCAGGAATTCGGGCCTCAAAACCAGTCACTGTGGTTTAGCAGGCATCAGTCATGGAATAGGCAAGAGAGTTTTGACAGAGGTGACAGGCATGAACAGGCAAGAAGGGAGTGAAGTGTCAAAGGCTCAGAAGTGGAAAGGAGTCACAGGTAAGGGACAGAGAACAGATCTCATGGGCTAGGAAGACACTAACACAGGATGATGCCAATGATATGGACGGGAAAATGGTAACAACCTCTGAATCCTATGCAAAAGAGTTTAGACGTGTGATCAGAAACAAAAATGACATTATGAACTGGTATGCAAAGCAACAGCGATGAAAGCAGAAGCCAGTGAAGATCTCTCAGGTAGCTACTGACTAACCAAGACCAGAGTGAAATGAGCTGAGGTTGGAAATGGAAGGATTCTGACACATTTAATCCTTTAAATCTGCAAAGCACCAGACAAGTAGAGGGCTAGTTCTATGAAATGAACTACAAAAAGCATTCAATTTCTTCTTCTGTGGTGGTATTTTATTTTATCAAATGTTGCCTGTAATAACTGGATAGGACTTGGCAATCACTTTGCTACAATAAAATTGAAATTGAAGCTGCCACTGGATTTTGGTCTTAGTAAGATGTAGCCTATACTTCATATCCATGATATCCCTGGTCTGTAAGTTAATATCTTTGTTTAGTTAGTGCTGATCCAGAAAGATCAAGTCATTTATCCCAGCAAGGTCAATAGCAAACTACTAGCCTAGAGAAGATGAGAACTCCATATTCCTTCTATAGACCAGGGCTGGTGAGGCATCAATCAAATGTTATTTCAAAAATAATTTCAACAATCATCATTTAAAAATCGAATGACTTACTGACAGATTCATTATAAACTTCAATTCTGCAGCTTAGTCAATTTTGTATATTAAAGTAGTAATGATCTGAATGTTCTCAAAATTATCAGTTGGAACTATTCTGCTATTAATCTTGGCACATCTGTTATATCATTTACAACTCAATGATATAACTCCATTAAACAAATGCTTTAAATTTGACTTAACAAGGTTAATTAAGTAGTCGTCAGTTCTAAGTACAAAACAATTTTGATGTACTAGGGATAAAATGATTTGTAAAAATCATAATTGCGCTAACCTATATTTGAGGTAGGTTATTAAGCACATATATCATGCCAAAGGCTTGAAACACTAACACTAGATGATTTAATCTTCTCAATAACTTTAGGAGATAGATTTCATGATTGTGATCATTTTTAAATGAGGAAATGGAGGCCCAGAGGCCTTAAGTAACTTGCTCCTGGTTAAACAGCTGGTAAAGAGGGAAACCAGGATTCAAACCCAGGCTCTTAGGCTCCAGAGTCAGTGCCAGCCATTAACTAAAGACCTACTATATGCCAGGCCCTGCAGTAGGTGCTTGATAGGTGTGATCTTGTATTCAGTAACCCCGCAAATGCTACATGCGACGGGTCAAATGACCTCCATTTCACAGACGAGGAACCTGAGGCCCTGACAGGCACGAAAATGTCCCAAGTTAAGAAGCCAAATTAGGATTTGAACTGAGGTCTCCCTGAATCCAAAGCTCTCCAACCCCCATCAGAGCCCCGCTCTAGCTACAAGGCAGGATGGCACAAGCACAACTCACTTTCCACCAGGCTGCGTAACCGTGGACTGGATCTTCGCTTCGGTCCCTGTGCTTCTCAGAGACACCTGAACCCCAGCAGGACCCAGGGGCTGTCCTTTGCTGAGAACCTGTCGTGGAGAAGGAGGTTGAACTTGAACTAGGAGCAAAGTGCTCCTCTCAAGAGATCTTGCTCCTACTCCCCACATGGGCCTGATAACCTTCTTTGGGTGAAAATTCCTTGGAAAAGGTGATGGAGATCATGGATACCCTTCCCAGGGAGGAGTGACGGGCTGTGAGGGGGAACAGTAACAGTATAGTAATTCTATGTTTCAGTGACTGTAAGACAATGTCAGTTAAAAATATACAAAGTTTGGAGTACTGATCCTCATCTCTAACAGGAAACCCACACATAAAGACGGGACAAAAGGGCCTCCCTGTAGTGTAAAAGTAAAGAAATAGACCTGCCGTGCAGAAAAGGATGACAGAGAAATGTACACATCTCAACCTTGACGCTGGATGGAGGGAAGAAAAAAAAAAAATCTCCCTGGAATCTATCCCTATAAAAGGCCACTCCTGGCATTTACATGCTAACAGCCTCTACTGTTACAGGGTAAGAGAACCTAGATCAGACCCCTAAAAACACCCACTACATTTTATACTCGATTTGATCGAGTTCCCAGATCCTCTTGAAGCTTATGTGTGGGTCCCTTGTGTGATCAAAGTCCCCAGGTTAAAAAGTTCTATTTTTTTAAAGGTAAGAGAAGACCCAGTGGATACTACGGAGCAAACATTAAAAATAATTAAGTTGTGGAGCCAAACCTTTCCATTCACGGAGAAGCCCGTGAACACAAAGTTGATGTCCCCACCCTTCGTGCAGATGTCACTGACGCCGTCCACATAGAGCTCCACGCTCGTTGGTTCTGAGGGGTGAAGACGGGAATGGGGTGCAAGACACAGAGAAGTTTAGTTCTGGGAAATTGTCTAGGTAAAATGCATTTTACTGGTTAACTTTCATTTTATTTATTTTTGAGCACTTAACATAGTCGCATGGTTCAAAATCCAAAGGTATAAAAGACAGGCAGGGCCCTGGCTGATTTGGCTCAGTGGATAGAGCGACGGCCTATGGTCTGAAGGGTCCCGGGTTTGATTCCGGTCGAGGGCATATGCCAGGGTTTTGGGCTCGATCCCTGGTGTGGGGTGTGCAGGAGGCAGCCAATCAATGATTCTCTCTCATCATTATGTTTCTATCTCTCTCTCTCCCTCTCCCTTCTTCTCTGAAATCAATAAAAATGTAAAAAAAAAAAAAAAAAAAAAAGACAGGCAGGGAAAGTCTCTCTCCCACCCTTATTCCTTGCACACCCTGTTTCCTGTCCCAGAGGGAACCAGTGTTTAGAGGATAATATACCCTTGTAGCAGTCTTTCAACCGAGTTGTATCTCAGAGTCCCATGGAAAATTCAGTGAGCACCAGCTAGCTGTATTCACTGAATGTTTATCACAGGCCAGGCATCCTCAAAACTACTGAAAGAGGTAGGTAGTAACATTTACAATTGATTGAGGGGTAAACTGAGGCATGGGAAGGTTAACAGATCTCTTAAAGTCACTGCACTTGTGAGTTACAGGACCCCAATTCAAGCCCCCAAATTCTGGTTCCAGTTCTGTTCCCTGACCAAGTACATGGGTTCAGCCATATTAAACCAGGGCCATAAACTCCAATGCCCCCAAGAGAGCAAATGGGTAAGAAGTAAGCAGACAGGCCAAATGGGGACTATATGAATGGCTCGATCCCCAATAGGGGGTATGTAGGAGGCAGCCAACTGATGATTCTCTCTCATCACTGATGTTTTTTTCCTCTCTCCCTCTCTCCTTTCCTCTTTCTGAAATAAATATAATATATTAAAAAAATAATTCAGAACAAAAAATTACACACAGACTTACAGGTAAAGATGCCAATAAAAAAAATGGGCGGAAGCTCTGAACTGGCACCTCACAAAAGAGAATGTCCAAATGGCCAATGAACATAAAAGTGTTCAACCTCGCCCTGGCTGGTTTGGCTCAATGGATAGAGCATTGGCCCGTGGACTGAAGGGTCCTGGATTCAATTCTAGTCAAGGGCACATGCCCAGGTTGCAGGCTCAATCTCCAGTAGGGGGCATGCAGGAGGCAGTCAATCAATGATTCTCTCTCACCACTGCTGTTTCTATCTCTCTCTCCATCTCCCTTCCTCTCTGAAATCAATCAATAAATATATATTTTTTTCTTTTTAAAAGTGTTCCACCTCACTGACCATTGAGGAAACTCAAATCAAAATCACAATGGATACCACCACACCCCCACCAGAATGGCCAAAATGAGAAAGACTGGCCATGCCACGTGTTGATGAGAACATGGAGCACCTGGAACCCTTACACACGGTTGGGAGAGGAGAAACTGCTATGTCAACTTTCCACGTTTCACCACATCTGCTAGAGCTCAGCGTGTAAAAATTCTATTGCCCAATAATTTCATTTCTGGTACATACACAACAGAAAATGCAAACACACATGTATCAAAAGATATGTACAAAGATGTTTACAGGAGGACTAGTCTTATGGCCAAACTCAGGAAGCAAACCAAATGTCCATCAAAAGTAGAAAGAGGAAATCACTTCATATTCAGTAATAGAATGAAAAGCTACACATAATACAAAGGAACCTCATGAACAATGTTGAGAGAAACCAGATACAAAAAAAATGTGTGGTTCCATTTTTATCAAGTTCAAAACAATCTATAATTTGAGGTCGGGCTGGTGGTCCACCTTGGGGGAGGGGTGGAGTGGAGCAGTTAAAGAGTGCCTGTGGGTACTGATAAAAGTTCATCTCATTGTCTGGGTGGCAGTTACATGAGAGAGTTCACTTTGTGAAAATTCCTGAAACTATGTTATAATTCAATAAAAAATTTTAAAAGCTTATCAAAAAGAAAAAGCATTGACAGGAAGGGAGGGGCACCAACTCCGACTGGCTGTCAATCTGTGACCTCTGCTCTAGCCATCATTTGAGTTTGATTCCCTCCTCCCAACCCCCGCCCAGCTTCTAGAATGCACCAGCCAGGTGCCCCTGAGTTTGAAACAGAAAAGAACTTCCCCACAGAGCCAAATTAGCTACCTGAGCTTCCCTTCACCTGTTATGAAGGCAGGGACGCAATTCGTCCTTGTCTAACTCACAAGGCAGCCAGACAAAAACAACCAGGGGCCCCCCACTCCTATCCCTAAGCTACAGAACTGGGATCACGCACATCTGCCATAGGAAAAAGTCAATGTTGTTTCTTCTCCATATCATCAGCCAACTCAAAGCAGAACCCTCTATTCTGATCTCAACTCCATTCCACCTCTCCAACTTTGCTAAAAGGCAGATACTTTTTGCTAAAAGCTCAGGAAAGTGTTGAGCTTTTGTTTGTATATGTGCAGGACTTTTTAAGTATCGCCTGATTACCTGCTAATGATGTGCCAACCATTCTGCACACAGAAATATATTGGCTGGTTAATCCTCCAGGTCACCTGTGAGGCAGGTGCTTTTACTCTCCTGACCCATTAGAGAGGAGGTGGACACGGAACCAGGGGAAGTAACTTGTCCAAGGTCATCATCGAGCTGGCAAGGCCCAAGGCTGCCAGATCTTCTGATGCCTTAAGAGAAGCAGAACTGGACTTTTATGTCAAATCTCACAATGTTCAATGTTACAGCTAACTCACACACACACACAAAAAGAAAGAATAGTAACAGAGGCAGCTAAGAAAGAAGCCATCCTGGGACAAGAACAAAGTCCCCGCTTCTGACCTCTCTATGTAATCCTCCTGCCACTTAATGAATGAAACTGCTACAGTAGAGTTTCCTGAGAAAGGTACTAGAAAAAATGTCTATTCTAAGACAGAGGACAAAAAAAACTCAAGGTAGACAGACCTAAGGTAAACCCAAACTATTCTAAAGTAAAAAGGCAAAGGACCCTCTTCTACACTAGAAATGAATATTCAGTATTTTAGCAATCAATGCACTCTATCAACTTAAATTAACAGTCAGCATATGACCTAATTATTTGCAGAGTATTACCTGGTTATTCAGTTAACTTACCAAAACTCCACCCTAGGGGAGGCTCAATCTTCAGAATAAAATCTCCCTATGAAGAGGGGGGAGAAAAGTAAAGGATTGAGAACTGATGACTCTTCAACTAGCTTAACTTAGTTTAGTGCTATCATTTAATCTAGAATTTTTACACAGGAAATTCCAAACATAAACGGAAGCCGACCACCAGAAGTTCCCATCCAACCAATCAGAAGACACCACGTGAAAACCTAAGGGAGAATCCTAACGACACCGTACATATTCAGCCTTTCCTTGTTTTTTGATACCAAACATACCATTAATGGGTCTATTAATCCCACATATGCCTAAGGCTGCCAGGATCAGCACAAGAACTAAAGTCATTTCTAAACACTAGATGTTACTCATACACCTTGGTTTCTTGAGATTGTTTTAATAGTTTAAAAAAATAAAATAAAATAAATTTAAAAAGATTTCAAAACCCAGATAGTCCACCTCTAGCAATCAATTTTATGAACAAGGTGGGGCAAAAGCGGGTTTGCAGTTATGAGTCTGAGAAACACGGCTCATTCTTGTTTTCTGGAGACCGCATTGGAGGTTGGGGTGGAAGTGGGGGAGGGGACAGGAAGAGATTAACTAAAGAACATATATGCATATATGCATAACTCATGGACACAGGAAGGACTGGGGTGAGGCAGGGGTTGGGTGGAGGGAGGCAAAAAGGGAGAAAATGGGAGATATCCGTAATACTGTCAACAATAAAAATAAAATTGTAAAAAAGGAATGTAAAAAAAAAAAAAGCAATAGATCTATACATGTTAATGTTGAAAGGAACCCAGATATTACCATTGGAAAAACAATCAAACCACATAGTGATTTCTATGGTTCGATTCCATTTGTCTTTTTTTAAAAATCAAAATCAAGAAAAAGCACCCTGTTATATTAGGATACACACCAAAACTTTTTTCAAAGGCTACCACTACACAAGGAGTGGAATCTGGGGGATAAAAGATAAAATTTACTTCAAATATTTCAAAGACCTTGATTTTTTTCTCACAGAGCTCATAAATTCACCTATTACTTGCATGATTTTCTTAAAGCAACATTTTATGCTGCTTGAAATAAAGCGTGCTAGAAAACCAGGGTTTCTCGGCCCTCATCCTGCTGACATTTGTCTGTGCTGTGCAGCATGACGGGACGTTCAGCCTCCTTCCAGGCCTCTCCTCACCAGGGAACTGTAGCACTTCCCCCACCCCCTCCCTTGTAACAACCAAAAACGTCTCTAGACATTGCCAACGGTCTCTGAAGACTCCGAGAAACACCATATCCAATCAAACCGATCCAGAAGCTCTCTCCTCTGGAATTTGGTCAGAACTGTCATATTCCACTTATAATTCATGGAACAGTGAGCATGTGCTTTTGTGGGAAAAGGCCACTCTCCTGGTTAGCACAGCCCTGTGGGCCACGCCACTTCCCATTATGAAAGACTAAATTACTCTGTCCTCTTACCTTATCATACAAGGGGATCATAAAGTAACCATTGTTAGGGGCACAGTCTGTCTGGTATTTCAAAGTCCCATGCTTGGTGTACAACTTTATCTGAAAGAAAGGAAAGAGAAGTCACAATATCACCTTTGAGAATTAGCCATGTACATTACGCTGGAATGCACTCAGTCAATGCATTTGCTGAGGACCTACTAGATGCTACTATTAGCACTGGGCATGCAGGAGAGAAATGATTACCGCCAAAATAACGTGATTCCATACTTTTCAGGTTAGAAATTATCTGAAGTCTACCACAAAAGTATTTTTCAATGCTTTTTCAACTTTAATGACTGTTTCTATGTTGCTTCTAGGTCTAATGTTCCAACTCGCTGTTAGCAATGTGCTTGCTGAAAGCAATTCCTGCCCAGCCAGAGCGGCTCAGTGGCTGAGCGTTCGCCTATGAAGCAGGAGGTCACAGTTTTTTCCCGGTCAGGGCACATGCTTGGTTGGGTTGCAGACTCGATCCCCAGTAGAGGACATGCAGGAGGCAGCCAATCAATGATTCTCTCTCATCACTGATGTTTCTATTTCTCTCCCCCTCTCCTTCATCAGTGAAATCAGTAATAAAAAAATGTTTAGAAAGCAATTCCTGAGCTCCACTTTTGTTCCTAAACTAGGTTTGAGGAGTCAGGCCAGGGATCTGTTTTATTAACCCCAAATGCTTCCCAATACTTGTAGTAACACTCACCTAGAAATGTTTTAATTTTCTCTTTTATTTTCATTCTCAGATATCTATCCTCTCCTCAAGGACTCTAAAACTCTTGCATCCTGAGCATTCCCAGACACAAACTGTTAACCCATTTCGATGCTCAAGTAACATCTAAGTCTCCCACATACTGTGTGACCTTGAGCAACTCATTTACTCTCCTGAGATCCTTTGTTTCTTCATGGTGGCTGCTCAGATTCACAGCTATGCATATTAAGCACCTGGCACAGAGTATGGACTTAAAAAAAAGTAGCCTGCATTACTATTTACTGTTACTATTTTAGTACATTACTATGTTGTATTACTAACATCTCTCAGAAGGAAAAAAAAAAAAAGCAATGTGGTGTCACTGGCAGAGCAGAGGCTGGATTCAAAAAAGAATTCCTAAACCTACCTGCATGGATCAACCCCTCTGAGCCTCAGTTTCCACATCTGTAATAGGAAGCAGCTGGCTCTCACCTCTAAAATGTCAATGTTGTGACCATGATATGGAAATAACAAATGTGTCATACCAGCTAAGCCGAAAAAAGCCGAAAACTCACATGTACATTTGGGAAAGGAACAGAGTTAATTTACGCTTGGACTTCTAAGTGCCTGATCGGTGTGACCACAGCCTACACCCACAGTGCCTGGGACAATGTCTTGTTTAGTGTAGGTACTCAATAAATACTCAGTGAGTCTGTTTACAGGCCATAAAGAAACTCAGGTGCACAAACTTAAAGCAGGCATTGAAAATCCACCTGCCCGGAGGGGTGAGGGAAGCAATGTCAAGGGCATGCACCTAAAGGGAGACAGATCACTACTCAACCCAAACCAAGTTTTACAACCCAAAGAGCACTTGGTTTTCCAGATAAATAAGGAATCCGGTTTGTAAAATGAAATATCCTGATTGTCAAAGTATCGGCAACCAGTATTATCTTTCTTTTGTAGGGATTTTTGTCTGCTGTGTTTACTATACTGCTATACCAACCTGGACAGTTTCATGCAGGGGCTCACTCCATAGTTACTGACTGAATGATTATGATGGAAAAACACACAGAAGGGAAGAAGGCTAGGGAAGAGTAAAAGTAGTTTTATTAGGAGACTGAAAATACAGTCAAGAAATTATTGTGAAACATCTTGATTATTTGCATGTCTTTCATTAAGTACAGATCAAGGCAGAGGGTGGCAATACTGGTATACATTACACATATGAAATGTCTGATTTCATAATCAGAAATTATGAAAGAATAAATGTGTCAGACCATCTGGACAGGCAGCTTTGAGCTCACGGAGCACATTAATACTAGCTCACAATACCTGCCCGTGCTCTCAAGGTCACTGTTGTGTTTGGGGTGGGAGTGCCCGTAACTGCCTTCACTTTCCTCCGAGAGCCCCAGGAAACTAAAAGCTAAAAAAAAACAAAACAAACAAACAAAAAAAACCCTATTCAGGCAGCTTCTGAAATGCCCTGTGCCTACACACTGGAGGCAATCCAGGTGGCATGGGTACCCAGCTGACCCTTGGAGCCCTGCCCCTGCCAGTGGGTAGAGCCTTTAATTAAACACCCAACTTTTTAAGATCAAAAATGGTGGAAAAGCCACAGACAGAGGGGCCTTAAAGGTGATAACTGATGATCTTCTTTAGGAAATCTATGGCACTCGGTTCTGCTGCTTCTCCCACACCACCTACAGGAATAAATTGGCACTTGGGGCAAGGCCAGGTCAAAGAACAAGTGGGATATGGCATCAGCTTCCTCCTCCTGCCCCAATCCTCAGCAACCTTTGCAGAAACACCACTTTACCCTGCACCACAGCCCTCTGGCCGCCAGCCCTGGGGAGGCCCAAACATGTTTTAAGGCAGCCTTTGGAGTCTCAGTGCCCAGTCTCTTCCTTTTGGCATCGTTTTGTTTTCCGGTTTTTTTCTCTTTTAAATCCTCGTCTTCTGCCCCATCATCAGTAACCTCCTAAAATAGAAGCCACCCTTCCCTTGGGTCCCTGCCCACTCACCCTGACAAGTGACCTTCTATCCCTACTCCCATCAGCCTCCCTTCCTCATCACAAAGCTTTCTGGGTCATGATTCCACTGGACTGATAATCATCTCACTGACTAGGGCTTTGCAACTTAATAAAAAGACTTCTGCACAAACCTCAAGTGTAATTCCAATAACTAACCAGTGTGGCAATCAAGACAGCTCACAGCTCTCCATTTTCAGAGAAAACACAGTCCCATTGGGGTAAGCAAAGGGGGCCAGGGATTAAATATACAGATTCCCAGCTCCAGAGACGCCAACAGAGATCCGCTGGATCAGGATCTCTGGGATGGGAACTGAAGTTCTTTAAAAGCATCCCAGTAAGGGGGGGGGATTTAGTGAAATAGAACTTTTGGGGACACTGAGTTGTGGAGTTTGGGGGTAAGATTTGTGGTCTCTAGGTTCTGGAATGTGGCTTCTGGGAAATCTGAGTTTCAGGGGGGTCTGACTTTTGAGGACCTGAGTCGGCTGGGGCCTGCTGAGACTGGGTGTTGAGAGATCTGGGGCTGGATTCTGGATTTCCTTGAATCTGCATCCTGGGCACCTGGAGTATGGGTTTTCAAGAGTCTTGGGGGTCTTGGTTTGGAGGACCCTGGGTTTTGAGTGATCTGGTAAAAGTTATGCACCACCATCACCAGAAATGTCCCTCACATCCCCGCGCGCACGGGTTCAGGCCCCCATCCCCACTGCAGAGCCGGTCCCTCGGGAGGAACCTCCACTCCAGCGCGTCTGAGGAGGTGGAGGGCCCCGCGGCAAGTGGCGCCTTTAAAGGGGAAAGGACTCCGGGGATGAAGGGCTGGCGGCAACCGCTCGGTGAGAGAGTTGAGAACACCGCGGCCCAGAGAGGTTGAGTAACCGGCTCAGGGTCACACAGCGAGCTCCGGCCAGGCCGCGGGGCGAGCGCTCACCTCGATGAGCGAGTAGTTGATCTCCACGTCCGACTTGACGAAGCCCCCGCAGCCCACCACGATGTCCTCGGAGCCGCGCGCGGGTCCCACGCCGCTCAGCAGCAGTAGCATCACGGTGGCAGCCACTACCGCGGGCCCCGGCGACACCCGCATGGCCCAGCCTCCGCCGCCCGACCCTCCGCAGAGGTCCGCGCCCCGCTCCTCACACCGCACGCTGCCCGCTGCTTCCTCTCCGGCCGGTGGCTGACAGCCCAAGCCCCTCCCCGCCGCCACCACGCGTGCGCTGTTTGACCCCGGGCCACGCTCCCAGGCACGATGACTCCCGCGCATGCTCAACACCAAAAAGAGGTCATGTGTGCCCTCTGGAGGTCTGGAGGACTCCGCACACCGTCTGACAGGTGTAGCTGCAAGGCATGTGAGTGCAGGCACAAACTCCAAAGAATTCTGCCTTGGAATTCAGTATCCCTGAAGCTGGAAAGGACCAGAGACTATTCATCGAAGTAGTGTTCAACAATTTTCCCAAATATTTCACAGGTTTATATAATATCAAAAACCAAGTTAGAAATTTGTATAAGTTGGTGCATTTTTCCATGATAAATGACCAGTAGCTTTTTTTTCAAGCAAAACATAGGTCATTGAAGTTAAGCATAACATTTAAGCATATTTATATTTTATTTTAATCCAAGCTCTAATAACATTAGCATAGAAACAAATTTTGAGGGTTTTTTCCCATAAGCATTTTAGTTTACTTTGAATTATCTCTAAAGATGAAACATGATTTGCCTGAAAAATAATTTAGATTCAGATGTTGTATTTTGTCAGATTGGATAGATACTCTAACATAGATTGAATTTAACTTCAGGTCACCACATAGAAATAAACAAAAATTGCTTTTTCTGACATGACACTTTTGGAAATCTCCCGTTTTGCTCCTAAAAAAAAAGAAAGGAAGGAAGGAAGGAAGGAAGGAAGGAAGGAAGGAAGGAAGGAAGGAAGAAAGAAAGAAAGAAAGAAAGAGAAAGAGCTTTATGTTAATAATAGTTTTTATATTTTGTTTATAATTCATGAGGTAAAAGAAAATTTACCTCATTGTGGCTAAGACTTTGAGACTCATAAAAACTATAGATCACAATGATCTTGAACAACCCAAAGGTCAAAACCCTCAGACTGGCTACAATACATCCACTGGGGATCTCAATAATGAGAACATCTGACTTCAGTTTCTTGGTCTGCATTCTCACTTGAAATACTGTGAGATTCAACTGTTTGGTTATAGAGAGAAAAGACTTAAATAATTGTTTTATTGCTTGGGTTTGTTATATATAACTACAATTGAAATATATGCCCTTTACGCTCCCTAACATGCATCCCTGGTCTGTCTTGGCAAATCACCAGGGGTTGAAAAAGCACCAATTAGAAAATGCTGGCCTATGGAACCTTCTTGTCTTACAAAATGAGAAACTGAGGCTCCGAGAGGAAGGGGGACTTGTCTAGGGCTCTCTGCAGGCAGCCATGTGATGTTCAGAGTGCTGGAAAGTGGGTTTGGAGGTGCCCAACCTCTGTCCTTGGCTCATAGATTTCCCCTATGTTTATCCTGCCTCCTGACTATTCCGCCTCGAATGTCCACCATTCCCCTCAAATTCATCTTCAAATACACACAGAAATAAAGGACTAGGACTGTGGCAATGCCAATCAGAGAGGGGTTTGCAGGCAGAGGAGGCTCAAGCCTCCCCCAAATTTCCAACAACCTCCACCAAAACAACTGCACATAGACAGACAGAGTATAAGTGTAAACAGCAGACCTGCCACACTCAGCTCCGAGGCTGATCCCTGGGTTCTTTGTGTCCCTGCTCTCTCAGAAGACCCAGACAGGAGGATGGCTAAAGAGGAAGCAAAACAAGAAAGGGGGTGGAGGGAAGAAGGCCAGGGGAAACCCATGCAGTTGAGGTCCTGCAGGAAGCAGGAGAGAAGATGAGGTAGAGAGCCTGAGAAGTAACAAGGCAGCCTGGAGAGAGCAGAGGATTTTCATCCTGCACCCAAAGGGAGCATCTGTGCTTATCTGTCTGAAAAAGCTGGGCCTTTCCCTCCTATCCTGAAAGGCATGCGTGCTCACTGCAGAAGAAAGGAAATGGAAAAGGAAAGAGGGGGAAAAAAAGAAAATTGGGAGTTCCATAATGCTGCTTTAGTGCACTTCCATCTCTTCATTTATGCATATAGGCCACATAGAACCATTTCCAAAAAGAACTCGTTGCTTTAAGACCCAGGAGAAGAAGGTAAATGACATGACTCTCCCACTTTCTCTAACTTAAGCATATACTTTTTCTTTTAATCATCATAGCCTATTTTATACTATGATATTTTTTCACTTAGCATTTCACAACCATCTTTACAAATTAATATATTTCTACAATGACTCTTTAAACCACTACTTAATGACCTATGAAGGAAATAATAATACTAATGCTAATAATAGCCAACTTGCTGAGCATTTATGTGTGCATGGAACAGTGCTGAACTCTTTACTAGTAATCTTCTTAAAATCTCCCCACGACCCTGGATGCAGACAATGTCCATCCCCACAGATGAGAAGAGGGCAGCTTAATCAGATGGCTCCTCCACACACCCCAGTTGTTGGACTCAGCCTGTGCACACCTGTTAGGTGCTTTCGTGGGGATAAATTCCTGGAATGGCAGTTCCACAGTATTCAGGAAGTTCGGGGTGACACTTTATGTGGGGGCCTGGAGGGTTATCTGGAGGTGCCACTGCACTTTCTGAAGCTGGGGGAATCCCCTTCCCAGGAGCCCATTGGGGCCTCGGTTCATCCCTTCTTGCTCCACCCCTGCCATGGGGCTGGACCTTGCCCGGTGCTTCGCAATCCAGGGCTGGAATCCAGGCCAGGCCTGCCGGGCTCCGCCCCTTCCCGGTCTAGGAGCCCCGCTGAGGGGGCTGCCAGGGACTGACCGACAGACCCACGGACAGACAGATCCACGGACAGAAAGACTGTGGTGATGGCCGCGCAGAGAGAGCCCAGCATGCGATCAGAAGTGAGTGTCCCTCTACCACCCCACGCCCCTTTTCCCAGTTTAATAGACCTCTCAGAAGATATAGTAATGAGGGGAAGATACCCCTAAATTACTAGGCCGGTTGAACAGCAGGAAAGAGTGATCCCTTTCACAAAGCCCATGCCCAGAAGAGCCTAGCAGGGTTAAAGGAGCCTCCAGAACTACAGGAACTTTGATCCCTATTTGCATAAAGCTTCAGAACCCCTATCTCTCATGTAGGCTCTAAGCAGAGGACTCTAGGGAGTAGACTTCATAGTATGGCATTAAAGGTCACAAAATCTCACGATTTCAGGGGCCTGGTAGGCAAGGCAAAAATAATAGCTGATGTTTCAATGAGGGCTTACTTTGTGCCCAGCATCTGAGAAATTGATTTCTCTTATTATCCCCTGCCCCCCCCCCCCTTTGCAGGGAAGGAAACTGAGGCACAGGGAGGTTGCAGTTTACAGAGCTGGTGAGTGGTGAATCCCGGAGGAGTCAAGATTACCAGAAGGGAAGGGATTGGAGGGACCGTTAATACAGTAGAGAGAAAACTGAAGAGGCCATATTCTCTAAACTGCATACTCAAACTTCTTCTAGCATTAGTGAAGGCCTGGGTCCAGAATAAGAATCACAACATGAGAACAAGGTTTGGGGTCAACGGAGCCAGCTCTGTTGCTTCTTGTTTGTGTGAGTCCAAAGAAGCCTGTTTCCAGGTCTGTGAAATGGGGGCAGTAACACCTACATCTTAGAGTTGTTATAAGGATTAAGTGACAGTCTGTGCCCAGCACTTATCAGGGAGTCCAGGTCTCCTAGACTCCCGGACCCAACCCCCTGGGTTCAAATCTTAGCAGCATCACCTTCCAGCTCAGCAACATCAACCAAGTTATTCAACCTCTCTGGGCCTCAGCTTCCTCATGTGCAAAGTCAGTGTGATCACTGCATCTCCCTGCTAGGGTTGATGCTTGGGTTAAAGGAGTTGAGGATTATAAGGTATTCCAAAGCGTGCTTGATGTGTTTTCATACGAATGTTAGAGGTCCAAAAAGTCGCCTGGCCCCTCAGCAGGTGAATTTAGGACCCCTGTGTTGTACCATCATCAAGTCGCCCCGGTGTTCCCTCAGGTCTGGAACCAGACGGAGCCTGAGCCCGCTGCTGACGGCCTACTGAGCCTTTGCTTCCTGAAAACGGCTGGGGTCTGGGTGCCCCCCATGTACCTCTGGGCCCTTGGCCCCATCTACCTCCTCTATATCCACCGCCGTGGCGAGGGCTACATCCGCATGTCCTCCCTGTTCAAGACCAAAATGGTAGCTACTGCCTCTGGGAACCTGGAACCAGATAATGGTTGGGGGTGGGGGAGGAGCGGGCTGGAACCTGGCAGAGACCCCAAAGCGGACACTCCTCCCATCAAGAAGCACATGGGGTGGGGACAAGAAGGGAACTTGATCAAACAGAGCAACACTGCACAGGACACAGAGGTAAACTCAGTGGAACAAGGTTCATTCAAACAGATTGGTAATAATGAAAACACACACATGCGCGTGCGCGCATACACACACACACACACACACACACACACACACACACTGCGTTCTGAACAGTTTTTGGCCACCATAACCTGGCATTCTGCAGAGCATGGCATACACAAGGTAATTTTAGGATAAACCTTTTATGTTTAACAGTTATGCATTTATTTTTATGTTTCCTAGCTCTCACTACTAAAGAACAGTTCTTAAAATTGGTAGGTATCACCCAGGTCAGTGTGGCTCAGTTGGTTGGGTGTTGTACCATGCACCAAAAGGTTGTAGGTTTGAGCCCAGGTAGGGTGGCATGTAGGATGTTTTGTTCTCATCTCTCTCTCTCTCGCTCTCGCTCTCGCTCTCGCTCTCACTCTTGATTTCCTTCTCTCTCTCTCTCTCTCTCTCTCTCTCTCTGAAAATCAATATAAAACATTGTTAGGTATCTACTTTAGTGAGTTGCAAAAACACTGGCATTGTAAGGGTGAGCCTTTCTGCTCAACTATCTCTCCCAGTCTCCTCCAGACTTCCACAGGAATGCCCTTCAGCGTTCATTCATTCTCATACCACCTAGTTAATTTTTGTCCGATTGCCAACCATTTCTCTATTGTAGACACACTCTCCCTTAAAGGGCCAGGGAGTACATATTTGAGGCTTTGATGGTCATGTGGTCTCTGTCCTAACTACTGAGTGCTGTTGTGGCAGCAAGAAAGCAGCTACAGACCACAGTCAACAGTCCCGACTGTGTTTCAATAAATATTTATAATCCCTGACATTTGCATTTCATGCAACGTTCACACAGATGGCATGTTTACTCTTTTTACTTTTGTTCCATGATTGGAAAATGTCGAAAGCCATTCTTAGCTCGCAGGCAATACAGAACCGGGCAGCGGGCCAAACTCTGCCTGCGGGTGGTGGCGCGACCCCTGCTTTGACTGAGGGAGGCACTTTCAATCGTTGTCCTGGTGTCCCTCCGTCTGGCCTTCTCTCCGCATGTGCACACTCCCACTTTCCTGCGTTCTCTTGCTCAAGAGAAATGGAAGCCTTCAAGAGAGGGCCTGGAGACACACAGGTCCCAACAGAGAGTTTCCCCTTGGTTTAACAGTGGGGACTGGAAGAGACTTGATGGAAGTGTAACTTTTTCACTGGTGGGTCTGTTTCATTCCACACTGTGCCTTTGTACCTAAGCTCTCTCCTGTGCACACCCGGAGCCCCGCCAGCATTTTGGAAAACACAGGGTTGGCTCCAACCCTTGTGTTTCATTATTATATGACCGTTACCGGTCAAGATCTATTTGCAACACCCCTCACTGCTTTTTCTTACACAAATTTCCCATCCATCCGGCACCCCTAAATTATGACATTGGTATGTGCAGTGCCCCATCGAGAGCCGTAGTGACGTGAGGTCGCTGTGCAGTTTGCCACCACTTTCTTTTCACCCAAGAGCCTTATCTAAGCCTGTCTCCCCAGGTGCTTGGGTTTGTCCTCATAATCTTGTACACCTCCAGCGTGTCTGTCACTCTTTGGAGAATCCAGCAGGGGATGCCCCAGGCCCTCGAATTCCTCATTCACCCCACCGTTTGGCTCACCACGATGGTAAGGACATCCCAGACTTGCTGGCTTGCTCCTGGCTTACTGCCCTTCCTACCTCAGTGAAGGGTGCGGGGCAGAGTGGGGTTCTCCCCTGCCCCCACCCCCACCTTAAGAGGCGTGTCCTGACTCTGTGCAGACCTTGGCAGTGTTCCTGATCCACATGGAGAGGAAGAAGGGGGTCCAGACATCTGGGGTGCTGTTTGGGTACTGGCTGCTCTGCTGTCTCTTGCCAGCTATCAGCACCGCCCAGCAGGCCTCACAAGGGGTAAGTGTGGGCCTGGGCCACCTGGGGAAACCAAAGTGACAGTTTCAGGCCTCGGGTCCCATCCTGCCTCCTCTCCTTTCTACATGCAACCTGTTCTCTACAGAGACACAAACACCACAGTTGCTTAAACTCTAGCGACCCACAAACCCACTCCTTCCATAGAAATACCCATCATCCCAATGTCTTTGTTGACACAAATTCTCATTGTCTTACACACTCACAGCACACACTTGACTTGCACAGCAGACACACTGGGTCGCACAACCACGGACTCTGTCTGAAACATCTCACACACACCTGCATATGTGCAGTCGCACTTGCTGCCACGCAGTGGTGGCTGAGCCTTCACGTTCCCACACTGCACACACATTCGCACAGCCTCCCACAATGCCTGGGCATAGACACAATGAAATTCCAAACTGGTCCTATACACAGAGGGCAAAAGACGGGCCACTTTAGACTGGAACGTGGTGGTTTAACAAGCAAGGAACTTATCTACAGAGCTTGTCTTGGTCACCACAACACAAGCAGATCTCCACCCCACCCGCCAGAATCTTAAAGTTTATACAGCAGCCTTAATGGGGTTCAGTCACGTGAACCATCTAGACACCTCGCTCTCTCAAGGCTGCCTCATTGGAACCGGGGAGGGCATGGAGCCTCTGATGGCCCAGCAGTCACGTCCTTTCCATGACCTCCCCTGACACACACCTGAACACACTCTTCCTCATGCATGCAGGTTTCCCCTCATGCTCACCTACTCCCACCCTCACCCATGCTCTCATGCATCTGTATTTCCATGCTCATTTTGTACACCCACTCATATTTCTGTTCCCCAAACTGGACAGTAGCATTTCCATGTTAGGGGGCATGATGGATCATTTTATCTGCAGAGAAAAATATATAGCCTAGACAGGGTTGCTCAAGCTCAGCACTTGTGGCATAATTCTCTTTTGGGTGGGGAAGCTGTCCTGTGCATTGTAAGATGTCGAGTAGCATCCCTGGTCTCCACCCAATAGATACCCGTAGCACTAACCCCAAATGTCTGTCAACATTGTCAAATGTCCCGTGGAGACAAAATCATCCCCAGTTGACAACCACTGGCACAGGTGGCACCCACCTAAGATCTGTTGAACCAAATGGTTAAAAGAGGAGGACAGAGAACCACCCTTCTGTCTTTAAGGACAGATTTTTACAAAGTAATCTTTGTAACTAAAGGAAAAATTCCACAGACCACTCACTAATGCATCAAAGGGGAGGTGGGGGTGGGGGGAGATTCTCACAGTTGACTTATCAATCCACCTGCCTAGACTCAGTGGGACTTCTGCCTTCTCTCCCGCAGGGCTTCCAGAGTGACCCCTTCCGCCACCTGTCCACCTACCTGTGCTTGTCTCTAATGGTGGCGCAGTTTCTGCTGTCCTGCCTGGCCGATCAACCTCCCTTGTTCTCTAAAGACCCCCAGCAGTCTGTAAGTTGCCAATCCAGTGCCCTATTCTACTTCTGGTCTCAGTCTCCCCATGTAACCAAAGGGGGATGAACTAGAGCACAGGCCTTTTCTTTTTTTATTCATTCCATCATTCAGCAAAATGTGTATGGCACATCTACTCTACGCCATGGGTTGGCCAACTCTTTCTGTCCAGAGCAAGATAGAAACTATTTTAGCTTTGTGGGCCATGTGGTCTCTGTGGCAACTACTCAATTCTGCTACTGTAGCACAGACAATATGTCAACAAAGGGAATGTGTTCCAATAAAACTTTATTTGCAGAGACAAGCAATGTGCTGGATTTGGCCCCCAGGGCTGCAATTTGCCAGCCTTTGCTCTGTGCCCCAGCTAGGTACTGAGGATTATGCTGAACAAGCAGATGTGCCTATCTTCATGCAGCTAATAGCCACGTAAGATAACCAAGCATTAGCCACATCATTACACAGATGTGTGGAAAATTACAACTGGGGGGAAATGCTCTGCAGGAGAACTTCGTGGTCCCTGAGAGCTTACAACAAGTAACATGAACTCAGGAAAGAATTCTCTGAGGAAGAGACAGTTGATCTGAGGTCATCTAAAAAGAAATAATCAAATTAAACTACAATCTGGCTTTTTGCCATGATATTGGCAGAAAATTTTAAAAACTGATAACAAGCTGTGATGGCAAGGATGTGCTGAGACGGGCACCTTCACGCCCTGTTGGCAAGGAACATAGATGTGTGCAATGTTTTTGGAGCTGCTGGCAAAATCTCAGGGCAGAGCCCTGTCTACTTCTTCACCCGTCACTGAGGAAGGCGGCTCAGAGTGTTGTCTATGTAGATTATGAGGTCCTTGCTCGGAGAACTGCCTGGTCTCGGTATCCTATATAAGAAAAGCTTAATATGCTAAGTGTCTGGTAACCCAGTCGTCCATTCAACCAATCAATAGCATAGTAATATGCTGATGATATGCTAAGGCCACTCAACCACTTACTATGACATGCACTGACCACCAGGGGGCAGACACTTCAACCAGTAGGTTAGCTTGTTACTAGGGTCCAGCCGATCAGGACTGAGAGAGATGGGCCATACATGCCTTGGAGGCCTCCCACAGTCCTCCCTGGCTGGCCAGCCTCCCGAGTCCCTACCTGGCCTTGATCCCTACACCCTCTTGCAATCCAGGCTGTGGGACCCCTGACCCCCAAGTGCATGAATTTTGTGCACTGGGCCTCTAGTTAATAATAGTTGTTCCCCTGGGAAACTGTTAGTTCTTCCCTTTGGATGCTGTCAGTCCTGTGGCTCAGCCCCTTTTTGCCTTGCCTGCTAGGTGTCTACCTCGGACAAGTAGGCAAGGCACACCGCTGGGTGCTAAGCTGATGGTCATTTCACCCTGTCTTCCTGCCCTTGGCTCCCCTGGCCTTGGAATATGAGACGGAGTTCTCCTTTTGCCCCATCTTTTGTCTTTGCAGAATCCATGTCCAAACGCTGGGGCCTCCTTCCCCTCCAAGGCCATGTTCTGGTGGGTTTCTGGGTAAGTAAAATAACTAGGAAGGGCTGAGGTGGTGCCTCCCCCACCTCCATTTGCTGCCCTGATTTATTAGCATCGTTCGTCCCTATGAGTTCCAAGGTCAGCTGGCTTTCTCTGCGGCAGCCTCAGTGTGTCCCTCTCAAAGTGCCCATCAGCCACATCCCACTCCTACTCACTCACTGGAGTGAGATTTGGCTTGAACCCTGGATCTATCTCTTAGCCAGCCATATCACAAATATGGAAGTCTTAGTTTTCCCCTCTTTAAAATGGGAACAACTCTACTTTCATTGAATGTGAAGTGGTTAGTGCTTATACATAGCAGTTGCTCGATAAAATAGTCTCATATTCAGCTTCAGTCATTCCATTAACATTTAATAAGCACTTACTATGTGCTAAGCACCAGGGGTGAGGAATTAAAGACCAAATCTTTACCCTCTGGAGGCTCCCAGGCTGGTAGAGAAGACAGATGTTTCTCCAGGGTCAGTACATTGGGCACTGAGGGTGTCCCCACCCACCAGGCCTCCTCCGACTACACTGTGGTCAGACTTCATAGTACCTGAATTTGAATCCTAGCTCCACCACTTCCTGGCTCTGTGACCTTGGGCAAGCTACTTAACCTCTCTGTGCCTCCATCTCTGCACCTATAAAATGAAGACAATAATAGGATCTACCTCACAGGGTTGTGAGGATTAAATGAGATAAGGTTTATGAAGAACTTAGAACAGGATCTGGTCTATAATGATCCTATCTAATAAAAGAGTAACATGCAAATGTGACTGTACCTTGGCTCCTTATTGGCTATGCTACCAGCCAATCAGGAGCAGGGGGCATGGCCAGCAGGATGGGAGGCAAGGCCAGCAAGGCATGTGTGGGCATGACTGCTGTGCAGCCTGTGCTCGGAGGTGGGACTGGGCAGGTGCTGCAGAGTATCAGGAGCAGCAGGAATTCTGGGAAATGTAGTTTTGAGCTCTGTGGTGAACAGTTGGGGCTGTGACCTGGGTTTAGGCGAAACTTCAATTAAAGCTGTGAACTCTCTGTAGGAGAGAGTTTGAAGTACTGAGCATGGAACGTGGAAGTGGGCGGGGGGGGGGTGGCTTTTTTTTTTTCTTAGTTCACAGCTTTAATTGATGTTTCGCCTAAACCCAGGTCACAGCCCCAACATGTTCACCACAGAGCTCAGATTATTGGTCAATTCAGTGAAAATGGGACAGAAAAACTCACTAAGGAACAACAATTCCTGAGTCTGTTCACTCATATCCTATCTGACCCAGAAATGCAGAAAATTACCGTCAGACACATCACAGGATCAAAGCCTTTGCGTCCAGGAGAAGCTTAAAAGGACACAGACTTTTCCATTTGCTCTGCTCTTCCCTCCACAGGATTATCTTCTGACACAGGGAGTTCAGAGTTCTCTGGTGATTGCAAGGACCTAGGTCCTTATTGCCTCCTCCCCCACCATCTGCTGCTCCTTGAAATAATCGATCATCCCTCTTTTGGGGGAAAGGAAGGGACACATTAAAGAAGCCTTCTCTAACGGGATGCTTATGAAAAAAAAAGGTAGAAAGGACTACAAGAGAAGAGTGTTTTCTTTAGTAGACAAAGCAGCTCTATTAGGCAACAGGTTTGGGAGCCCTGATAGCCTGAGCCCACGCTGGCTACCTACAGGGGCACTTGCACTTACACCAAGCTTCTCCGCTTTACATTGCTTTATTAGAGTATTATTTATACATTATATACTTAATGTTTTTTCTTTAAATTAACTCACTTTTCTACTTTAACAGCCTTTTTAAAAAAGGAATCTTTCTATCACTGCCAAATTGGAAAAAATCTGTGGAATTACTTGCCATGTAGAACTCCAAACATAATTTCAGTGAAAAGTAAGCATCATTAATAATTTCTAGGTCAGGACCTGACTGGTTTGGCTCAGTAGATAGAGCGTCGGCCTGCAAACTGAAAGGTCCCAGATTTAATTTTTGTCAAGGGAATGTACCTTTGCGGGCACATCCCCAATAAGGGATATGCAAGAGGCAACTGGTCAATGTTTCTCTCTCATCAATGTTTCTAGCTCTCTATCCCTCTCTGTAAAAAAAAAAAAAAATCAATAAAATATATATATTTTAAAAATAATAATAATTTTTAGGTCAGAACTATTGCTCACCTGAGTTTGCTCTGAGTGAGGGCAGGGAACTTGAAAAGTCTCAGAGAGGAGCGCAAGACCAGCACCAAATAAGAGCTTCTCCTTGGCATCATCGGAAAGATTAGAGAGACCTGAAAAGAAAATAATGCTTCATTTCTGTGTGTGCGTGCTGGTTTGCAAATTGGCCTTGAACCCAGCAGGCAAAGAGAGATGGACGAGTCATGCTCCAGAATTATAGGTGGCAGTTTTCACAAGCAAGGGAACTTACCCACAAGCCTCATCTTGGGCTGCAAGACATCTCCACTCTCGCTGGTCAGAATCTTAGCAGTTTATCCAGAGGCCTTAATGGGGTTCAGTCACGTGGACCTTCCAGATGGTCCAACAACATCTCCCTCTCTCAAGGCTACCTCCTTGGAATGGCTCCTAGTGCAGGAAGAGTGGGCAGCGTGCACATTGCAAGGACAGGGAAGGGTGATGGGCCTCCAATTGCCCAGGTCCAGCTCTGGGTCCAGCCCTGGGGTCAACCAGGGTCCCCCTCCTTTCCATGACCTTGTCCAGCAATGTGCCACCAACAGTCCTCTCACATACCAGTCCGAACTGTGGGGAAACACTGTCATTTTAAAGTGAAAACATGGAGGCCCACTGACAAGAAGTGACACGATCATGTCACAGAGTTGATCAGTGGCTTGATGTGACAAATCTTGAGCCAGGGGATGAGGATAAAGGCAAGTGCTGTCTTTGTCCCTATGGAGGAGAAAGACACTAAATGATCAGACTGAAAAAGTAAAATAACCGCTATTGCAACAGCATCGTAAATAAAAAAGCTCTAGAAACCACAGGATCTTGTAATGGGGGATCTGGACAATGGAGGTCATCAGGTGGGCTTCTAAGGAAATCCCACCTAAGCTGAGATGAAGGACAAGTCACAAGTGACCAGGTGAGGAATGCAAGCAAGGAGTTTTGAGCGGAGCGACAGGCATGTGCAAAGGTCCTGAGGCCAGATGGCTGGAGGGTGAACGAGGAGGAGAGGGGGACATTGAACACTGAAGGAAAAGTTCAGGTTTCTCCACAGTGATAGTTTTCAATTCCGGACTTCTGACTCCTGGGGAGGTTTATTTCTCCCCTGCAGCAGGGCCATCTCTTGGTTAAATCTCTCTGAGCCTCTGTTTGCTTCCTCCTCTGTAAAATGGGTCGATAACAACCTCTCAGATGGGCTCGTGTGAGAATTAAATGACATGATCGTTATAAACTGGAAAGTGCCAGCAAATATTAGGTGCAGTTAAGTCCATTGCTTTCATTTTACCAAAGGGCCAGCAGGTGCAGACAAGTAAAGGGACTTACCCAGGGTCACACAGCTACCAGGCCAGGACTTCCATGGGGCAGAAGAGCCTGTTTTAGTGACCCTCTTTTTTTTTTCCCCCACAGGCTAGTCTGGAGGGGCTACAGGAGGCCACTGGGACCAAAAGACCTCTGGTCGGTTGGGAGAGAGAACTCCTCAGAAGAACTTGTTTCCCAGCTGGAAAGGGAATGGACAAGGAGCCTCAGTGCAGCCCAGCGGTGAGTGTGTGGAAGCTGAGCGAGTTCAGCTGCACTGTTGGTTTGCAAAGTTCCTCATTTGGCCCCAAATACAACCGCCACCCTCCTCTGCCTCCACCTCCACAGTCCCCTTCCTGCCAGCAGATGTCACTAAGCACCACCGAGTCAGGAAAAAGGGACATTTCCTCCCCGAGCGCTTTGCAGGTTCCCAAAGGAGAGGGACAAAGTGGGCGCTCCACAAGGGCCCCAGAAGGAAGCTCGGATGCTGGGATGGCCAGCAGGAAACAGGGGGGTCTTTGAAGGCTGGCAGTGGAGAGTTGGGTGATGGATCAGAAATGCAGGCAACTATTTGCTTATGTCACCCGAGTGATTTGTTTCCTGGGCCTCGGCTTTCTTATCTGTTCAATGGAGAGGCCATCCCCTCTCCCCTAACTCATAATTTGTGGGAGATGAAAAGGAAATGATTTTAGGAAAGAACTGAGCGAATTCTTTGAAAACGGTAAAAGCACAAGCAATACCAGTTCCCCAGAGGATTTCAAGCTCTCTCTAGCCTGTCCGCTGCCTCACTCTTGCCCTCCGTGGCATCTCTGGGATGCCCCATCTTCGGTGGGGCCCTTGGAGTGTGAAGACCAGTTTGGGAACTGTCGTTCTAGAGAAATGAGCAGACAACATTAATGAAACCTGAGGTTTGGACAAGTCGCTTGACCCCACTGGATCTTGGTGTTTCGGGGGACAGACGAAAGCAACTTAGTTCTGTGGGGAAAGTTACATTTCCCTTATGTACTCTGGGATGTTGTGGTGGTGGCTGTAGATGCGAAGGCCCACAAACTAGCAGGGGAGAGAGAGGGTGAGAGACTGTTGTCTCACCTGGCTGAGAAGGCGAGTCTGGCTTCAGGTCTGGCCAAACCCGGGGGCTCACATAGTATCAAAGCTGTTCCTGTGTGTTGGGCTCTTCCTAATGCCATCTCTCCTCGCTTTCATATAGGAAATCCCAAGGAAATTGGGATTGGCTGGCTCATGTGGGACCACTCCCATGGCTAGGGGGTGGGCCCCATTATTGGTGGTTCCTTGAGAGTCACACAAAGAGGGGAGGGGAGAGGAGGAACTGCTCCCCAAAGGAAGGAGGTGGGTTGCTCAAAAAGGGGTGAGTATATGAGCAAATCGAAGCAGCAGCTCTCTCCCACATCAGGTGTATTTGCTGAACTACCCCTCCCTCCCATTCTTAAATTACCTCTGAGGGGCAGAATTCATTCAAAAAAGCCCTGGTGTCTTACCCGCTCTTTCCCTGCTCTGGCTTCTGTCTCCAGCATGAGAACACGAGGACATGAGAACATGAGCTGGTGGATAGAAACTTTCTCCAGGGCAGGATGAGGACCATAAACAGTGGATGGGAGAAAGGAGGAAGGCATGGTTACACAGGGACCCAGCTCAGTCAAGTTCCCGGCTGACTGATGACACACAGAGGGGACTTTGGTTTTATGCCTGAAATGTTTTGCAGTTTGGGGAGAAAGAGGATGTCATCCTGAGAGGTCAGCAGGTGGTCCCTATTGGCCAAGTCAGGTTTCCAAGGTATACTTGGCCCACGTGGTGGAATGTTGTTCTTGTTTTTGGTGGTGTTTTTTTGTTGTTGTTGTTGTTGTTGTTTTGTTTTAATAAGTTGCCAACATTTAAAACAGGAGAGATGTCGCCTAGGAATCTGGAATTCTAATCTCTCTTAGGGCAGACTGGCGGTGCTGGGTCACAGCCCCACATGGCAACAGGAGAGTGGATCTGGGTGGCGGCTGCCCCATTAGACAGGGCAGGTGCTCTTCAGCTGGCCACAGTCTCCACCACTCCCTTTTGTCTCCTCCAACTTAAACCTGGGCACTCACTCAGACCCTTGCCTTGCCTGGTGGTCATATGCAAGTCCTGGACAAATAGACCTTTGGTCCTGAGACCAAAGGCTGCACTCCAGACTAGAGGCTTTCCTGGAAGAAAAGTGAAGCGGAGGAAGTTTGCTACAACCTGCAGGTTGACCACAATGACTCAGAGTTCTGGGGCAAAGCAGCTAGAACAGGACGAGCAATACACCCAGCTGGAGGAAGCCTTCACAGCCATCTCTTCGCCTACCCCGTTTTACCAATGGCAACACTGAGGCTCAGAGGGCAGGGGACAGAGCTAGCATTTGAACCACCATCTCCAGGCTCCAAGGCCAAGTTCAGTCCACCAAACCAAGCTGCCTGCTTCCTTCCCTTTTTCCTTCAACAAATCTTTTTTAAAAAATATATATTTTACTGATTTTTCACAGAGAGAAAGGGAGAGGGATAGAGTTAGAAACATTGGTGGGAGAGAAACATCGATCAGCTGCCTCCTGCATAACTCCAACTGAGGATGTGCCTGCAGCCAAGGTACATGCCCTTGACCAGAATCGAACCCGGGACCCTTCAGTCCGCAGGCCGATGCTCTATCCACTGAGCCAAACCGGTTTGGCCTTCCACAAATCTTTATAACCTTATGTACCAGGCACTCCTGTTAAGCCCTGTGCACACATCACACCTAATCTGTTTTCCCCCATCCATTGGGCAAGCCTTAACTGAGTGCCTACTACACTCAGGAGCGGAACTAGGTGCTGGGGGAAAAGCAGAAAGTCTCCCCATCTTGAGGTCTAACAAGACCAGTGAGTAAAGGAGAGAGCTGGAGAGGCTGAGCATGGCTGTGAAGGCCAATCATTAAAGGATGGAATCAGATGGGGAAGGGTGGTCAGGAAAGGCTTCTGCAAGGAGGTGACATCCTTTTGTCATTCGAGACCCAAATACCAAAATGCACGTGGCAGGTCATGCACAACTCAGTGACAAAGGTCAAGCCACAACCCTCGGAGATGCCAAACCAAACAACAAGCGAGGCCAGGGAGGGGGGATAAGGCCTTGGCCTGGCAACCGACGCTCGCCACGGCCTTTTGCTTTTACCTTTTGGTGGGTGTTGGGGGCCATAAAGAGGTGCTGTGTAAACCATGAATGGAGACCTGGGCTCAAATCCCTGCTCTGTCCTTGCTGTGTGAACTCGGCGGCTGTCACCACCTCTCTGAGTCCCAGTCTTAAGTAAAGTGGGGAGCCTGTGATACCCGGCAGGCAGGGAGGTTGAGAGGAGTTGATGCAATCAGGTGTGTAAAGGAACTGATCCCAGTGCCTGGTCCTGGGTTCAAGCTCTGTACGTGGGCATTGCTATTAAAGATAACCCCATAGCTTGTCAGAATTGGAAGGGACAGAGAGAGAGAGAGACTAGCTCCATCACACACAAGGACACAGAAGCACAGAGAGGGAAGCAGTCTGCCCAAAGTCACACAGCAACTGGGCTGTCAGCAGCTGCATCACCACAACCAGCCTCTCGCCATGACGGAGCACTGCCTGCCTCAGGAGGGGTCCTCTGACTTCCCCCTCCTCTCCTTCCACCACCCTAGCTCTCCCTGTGGCCCCTGGTTATGGCCAAGGTCAAGCTCTTTCTGCTCCAGAGCTCCTGTATGTGTTGGCGTACAGACAAGGAGTACCAGGCCCATGGACATCAGGGGGATTCTAACCCAGTTCGAAACCAGTTCAAAACCACCTAAGGGCTGTTGTGGAAGAAGGGAGGGGCTGCACATTGGATCAGAAAGGGCCCGAAGGTAGAGTGGGGATCAAATCCCAGTTCTTTTATTTCTCAGCTATATGCACTCAGACAAGTTCACCCTCCGAGCCTTAGTTTTCCTGCCTGTGAAATGGGCTTCCACCGGGTTTGCCAGGTTCTTAGGAGGACTAGGAAGTGCCTGGTGCATAGAGTAGGTGCTCAAAGCATGTCCAGTCCAATCGCCGTTCGTGAGGTCTTGGGGCTGCCTTCCTGCCTGTTTGTCTCATAAGGGTGTGATCTGGGGGGTAAGGAAGTACATGATCTGGAGGATAGGAAGAACAGGGGAGGAGGGGAGGCTGGATCTGTGCTCACCCACCCCCTGGTTGAGAATGAATCCTGCAATGCTGGGTCCTGCTGCCGACAGCTCAGCTGCCACCCCTGAGAATATGGAAAAGCACTGTCTTCATCCGTTAGGGCCGCTAGCACAGCGGCATAGACTGGGCGGCTTATCAACAACAAAGTTGTCTCTCACAGTTCTGGAGGCTGTGAGTCCAAGATCTAGGCACCAGCATATTCGGTGTCTGGCAAGGGCCACTTCTTTGTTCAGAGACACCGTCCTCTCTGTGTCCTCACATGGCAGAAGGGGCAGGGCCGTTCTCCGGGATCTTTTATAAGGTCACTGATCCCATTCATGACGGCTCCACCCTCAGGATTTCCTCTCCTCCCAGAGGCCCATCCCCTAATACCACCGCAGTGGGGGTTAGGATTTCACATATGAACTTGAAACAATCCACTCGAGGACCCAGCGCCATGTCTCTTCTCCCCTAAGGCACACCGCGGCAGCCGCGTTCAAAGGGAAAGGGAGCCTCTGCCGTGGTGGGGAGGCCGCAGAGGCCGAGGCCTTCCTGCAGCCGAAAGGGAGTGTGAGGGGCCCGCTGCTGAGGGCCATCTGGCAGGTCTTCCGATCCACCTTCCTCCTGGGGACCCTCAGCCTTGTCATCAGTGACGTCTTCAGGTTCACTGTCCCCAAGCTCCTCAGGTGAGTTCAAGCCTTGGGTGCCTGGCTATGGTTGGTGGTCCTTGGGGCCAGGGGACTTTAGCTCTCCTGCCTCTGCTTATACCTCTGCTCAGGGAAGTGGAGGGTGGGGGAAAAGCAAAGCAAATGAGAAGGTGACTGACCATGGGGAGAGATAACGAGTGACGGCTAACCTGACTGTATCAGTTAGCTTTTGCTGCATAACAAAACACCCCCCAAAGTGATGGGCTTTAAACCACTTATTTACTTATGATAATGTGGGTGAGCAATTCAGTTAGTGCACGTGCACTCCACGTCTGTTCAGATATTCCTTTTACAAGGATACCAATCATACGGAATGAAGGCCTCCCGGAGCAAACTCACTTTTGAATCTATGCCGTTGCATTCTGAGGTGCTGGGGGTTCCGACTTCAACATGGGAATTGTGTAGGGTGCAACTCAGCCCATCTCAGGTGGGGATGAAAACATCACCACTCTTGAGCGTAGCTGCCGCAGCTCACTTTGACAGTTAGCATAGAGAGCGGGGAAAATATGTACAGTCATTTCTGAAAATAAAATCTGCCGCACCATCTGGTCCCCCAAGACCTGGCCAGGCTTGGGTAAAGGCAGCACCCACCGGGTGCCTTCTCTCACCAGCTCTGCCTCCTCCCTCCCTCTCCCACAAGCCTTTTCCTGGAGTTCATTGGCGATGCCACAGCCCCGGCCTGGAAGGGCTATCTGATCGCGGTGCTGATGTTCCTGGCCGCCTGCCTGCAAACGCTGTTCGAGCAGCAGCACATGTACACACTCAAGGTGCTGCAGTTAAGGCTGCGGACAGCCATCACTGGCCTGGTGTACAGAAAGGTGAGCCGTGGGGAGAGGCGTGGGCCTTTCCCTTCTCCTCATCCTGTCCTGACCTACATGCAAATGCCCCAGCCAGGAAAGCAGGCAGGGTTCCGTCCCTGAACTGTTGATATCATTGGTGCCTGAAAACATATTCATTCCTTCGTTAATAGTTGCTTACACTGCACTCTCACCTCCTTGGTTATTTCTCTAAGACCCTGCATGATCTGACCCGAGGACCTTTGGGACCTCATCCTATCACATCACATGCCTCTTTGTCTCTTGCTCACCCTCTCCAGCCACACACACAGCAAGCACCCTCCCACCTCAGGGCCTTTGCACTTGCTATTACCACTGCCTGGGCAAACCTTTATGCATCAACTCCCTCATGAGGAAAAAGGACTCACCTTTGGGCACTGAAGAAACTAGAGAATAGTGGACTGTCAGCTACGTTACCAGGCGGCACGGCTTATGGTAAAAATGAGCCCTGACCCCTTGGTAAATTGCACCTAACCTGGAAGTTCCATTAGGGAACTATGAACACCTGGTGGGAAGCCATAGCCCTGGGCTTCTCTCTATGCAGCGACTCTTGTCCCTTTGGGGGACTCTGGAAGGAACCCCACAAGACTGATGCTGTAAGAGGCACTGGCTCCTGTGGGGTCCGGAGCGTCTGAGCCAGCGTGATGCTGTCCCATGTGAGTCTCCTTCTCTCATACCCGAGCTGCCACCTGAGGAAGGAGGGCGGGTAAAGGGAACAGCTCCTCAGTGGCCGCAAGGTGGTTCTTGATGCTGCTCTGCCTGCTGTGCTTCAGACCCGTGTGCCCTGAGCACATGTGGCCGGTCCGGTCTTGTGAGTCCACGTGTTGAGTCATTGCCCGGCCCACTCCCCACCCGGAGGAAGGCCTTCTTCATCTCATGTGAGCCCAGACCCCTCACTCTCCTCTCTGGGCTGCTCTAGGAACTGTCTCATCTTCTTTCCCGCAGCCGGTGTTTTGTTTTGTCCTCTGATTTGTGCTACTCCTCACATGAGGACATTTTTCCCATTGACTTCTAGAGGGAGTGGGAGGGAGGGAGGCGGGGGAGGGGGAGAGGGAGAGGGAGAGACAGAGACAGAGACATAGATATGAGAGAGACACATCAACTGGTTGCCTCCTGCATGCGCCCCAACTGAGAACAGGGATCAACCTGCCCTGATCAACCTTTAGATGCAAGGCTGATGCTGTAACCGCACTCACACCTGCCAGAGCTACATCTAGTGTTTTGACATCCAGGGCTTTATTGATCCTGGAGGGACTGCCAATTCCTAGAGGAAGTAAATGACTCACCTGACTGCACACATTTCATAGGCAAACCACTGAACCCAGAGCCCACCCCCACCCCCATGTATGGGACTCGCACATTCTGGGACACTATCTCCACACACACACCCCTGCCCTAATCACTCCAGGGCCAGACCACAGGCAGGGAGGGCTCCCGCGCGCCCCCCCCCCCCCCAGAGCCTGCTGGGATTGTTAAAAGAAGCCAGCCCTAAGCCTGCTTGCCCTGCCTGGCCTTCCTTCCTGTGAAAACCACAGTACAGGCTCCTGCCCACAGTTCTGCCCACCTCCCTCCACCCAACCTGGTGCTTCCCTGAGTGGCCGCTCCCAGTAAGGATTTAAAACATTTCTTTGTGGCACTCATCACTGCCATTGAGGAAAGAGCTATGGAAGTCTTTATTTAATCTTGTTCCCCAGCTCAAACTCCACTCCCAGGAGAGCCAACCGTATTCCCTCTGTTGCCCACAGCTACATTCTCAGTACTCAGCGCAGCCTGAGGCACAGAGTAGGTGCTCAATAAAGATTCAGAGATTTTTGGGAGGATTTCTACCCTCAGTCATTCCCAGTTTATTCCTTCCCCTCCCCCACCCCCAGCCCTTACTTCTTTCCTCTTACGCTCAGCAGACAGAGGATTGCAAGTAACACCGAGCATTCCACAGGCAGGAAGGGGTCCGCTGTGGCCCCAGGGTTAGGGCGAATTTCCCGAAGCCATGAGCCTGGGTCATACCTTACTCAACCTCAGTTCAAATCCTAGCCTAGTCACTGACAAGCTCTCCGACTTCGGGCAAGTTGGTCCATTTCTCTGTGCCTCAGTTTACTAAGCTGTAAAATGGGGTTAGTAATTCTGCATTTCTTTGATTCTCGTCTCACTTTTTAAAAAACACTTCTGAAATCAAGATGCCTTACGTCTTAATTTAATTGGCATTGATTTTTTTTTTTTGCCTAATGACACACAAAAAGAGTGGGTTGTATCCATGGCATGTTAAGCTGAAACACGGCAGTCCCTGCCCCATGCAGTTGTGTGATGTGTTCATCACAGGAAACAACACTGTGTTGAACACAGTGCCTGCGACAAGGTTAGCGCTCGGCGAGTGGCCACCGGGGCTGTCACAAATCCAAGGTTTTCACATATTTTGTGATTGACTATCATTGCTCCAATGGTTTATAGGGACTTCAGAGTATTTTCCTCTTTGTTATCTCCCTGGATTCCCACAAAGGCCCTAGGCCCGTGATCGGCAAACCGCGGCTTGTGAGCCACATGCGGCTCTTTGGCCCCTTGAGTGTGGCTCTTCCACAAAATACCACGGCCTGGGCGAGTCTATTTTGAAGAAGTGGCGTTAAAAGAAGTTTAAGTTTTAAAAATTTGGCTCTCGAAAGAAGTTTCAATCGTCGTACTGTTGATATTTGGCTCTGTTGACTAATGAGTTTGCCGACCACTGGCCTAGGAGGCTGGCTTAGGGGTTTTTATTAGTTCACGTTAGAGATGAGTGGGCGGGGGCTCAGGTGCTGAAGAAATCTGCCTCCATCAGCCTCAGTCTTAGTCCCAGACCATCCCCCCCCCCTCACTGCTCCTGGGGTCTCCCTGCCTTCCCCCACTCCCATCGCCCGACTCCCTCGGATTCAGGTCTCCTTCCTCCTGCCCTACCCAGGTCCTGGCTCTGTCCAGCGGCTCCAAAAAGACCAGCGCAGTTGGGGACGTGGTCAACCTCGTGTCTGTGGACGTGCAGCGGCTGATAGAGAGCGTCGTCTACATCAACGGACTGTGGCTGCCGCTCGTTTGGATCGTCGTCTGCTTCGTTTATCTCTGGCAGGTGTGCAGGGCAGAGGGCGCCGGATCTGAGCTGACTCCTACCCATCCTCCTCCTCTCCTGCTCCTCCTCCTCGTCTTCCCCTTTTCCCTTACTCCTGTCTCCCTCTGCACACTGTGGGCTAAAAAGAGCAAAGTCTTAGGCAAGGATGGCCTTTCCGTGACCGTGGGCAGATGCTCGTCCTCTCTGGGCCTCCGTTTCCTCATCTGCAAAATGTATGCCATCGGGCACCGGGGTCCTGAGGAGACAGAGTAAGCCCGTTTGAAGTTACCGGTAACACTGGGGCACCGGCACATCATCAGCAAAAAAGACAAAACATTTTAGGGCGAAGAGTTTGCTACCTAGTTTTCAAAAACCATAAAGTGACCATGTGACAAAAAAAAATTTTTTTTTAATCAGTTTCTCTAACTTCCTTTCATCTAGTGTGTGGTATAGGATTTTCCTTCCTTCCTTCCTTCCTTCCTTCCTTCCTTCCTTCCTTCCTTCCTTCCTTCCTTCCTTCCTTCCTTCCTTCCTAAATTAAAATCACAGACCTTGGAGGGGGACGGCCTGGGTTCAAAGCCTGCTTTCACTACTTGCTAGTTATAAAACCTTGCACAAGGCACCCCCTGTCTGTACCCCATTTCCTCATCTATAAGGCGAGAATCATAGTCAACAGCGGTGCCCCTGCCCCTGATGTTGAGTGTGAGCTGAGCTGATGCCTGTGTGCGCTCAGACAGGGCCTGGCACACAGCTGCACTCTGTAGGCATTGGCCCGTGCTATTAATTATGCAAGGAGGTGGGGGGGGGGCAGTGCCTCCGAAGATCTTCCTCCAGCTCGGCTCCAGGTGCAAGGTTCACACTCTTTTCTGTAAAAGACCAAATGGTAACTATTTTAGACATTGGGTTCCATGTGGTCGCTCTCAAAACTATCCAACTCTGTTCTTCGAATGCCAAAGCGGCCACAGGTAGATAAGGCGCAGCTCCGGTGGGACTGATTAGGAACACTGAAATTTGAATTTTGCATAATTGTCACATGTTCCTAAATATTCTTTTTCTTTTCATTTTTTCCCAACCACTTAAAAATGTAAAAACCATTTATTTATTTTTGGTACAGCTCACAGGCTATACGAAAGGAGGTGGAGGGCCCAGCATCATGTCCCATAGTTCACAGGACCCCGGGTGGGCATAGCAGTGGCATATTGGTTGTGAGTGAGTGTGGAATAGTCCCAAATGCCACCTACTGTGTGCTATCATCATTACTGGTCCCCTACTGCTGTTTCCATAGACCTATAGGGCAGGGGCCAGAACCTTTCTGACTTGGTATCTGGAATTCCAGGGCCTAGCACACAGTAGGTCCTTAGCAAGTACACATAGGGCACTTCAAACAGTTCCTGATGTGCAGTACATAGATGTTAGCTGTTATTATAGGAACATGGGGAGGGGGAGGAGGACACAGGGAAATACAAGGCAATTAAATAGGCCAACCCATGACCCAAGTAAACTTACAGGCAACACACTCATCACTTCCTGGCCTACCCAGAGGATCACCCTGAGATCCTAGTGAAGGAGGGGTAGGCATTGGGGTTGCAATAGTTAGCATGTGTAGCATTTGTGCCAATGGATGCCATTTTACCAAAGAGTGTTTGACCTTCTATCCACATTTTAGTATTTTCCCAACTCTGGCTCTGACAGCTGGTATTTGCCGTCTGGCACTTGTCTATTTAGCCACTGGGTGGCACTATTGCTGCATAAATGAAACAAACTGGCTTGTTTGGTCATCAGGGAAATGGCCCAAACTATTTTCGGGGAATGGGAGAAACCAAGGCCCACAGGCTGGAGAGAGGGCGAGGCTTGTCTAGAGAATGGGCCCAATGACCTCAGGAGGAATCTCGGAAAACTCACAGCCATTTACAAAGCATTTCTTCTACCCTCCACCTCCCCATTTTCCCTGGGGAGAAACCAGAGCTGAGGGAACACAACTGTCCCAAAGTCACATGGCTGGGGGTGGGGCGGGGACTGCCCGACCAAACACAGGTGTCCAGTTACAGATACATTTTAGATACACTGAATAATTTCTTAGCATAAGCATGTCCCAAATATTCCATGGGACCACCTTATATGAAAAATGTATTCACTACTTATCTGAAATCCTAATTTAACTAGGCCGGTGTCCTCTATGTTTATTTGCTACATCTGGCAACCCTGGTGAAACGAGGACTCGGGTGGTAATGGGTTGTATGACTCCAGCTCTTAGTGTGGGTGTGGGCGCAGCTCGATTTCCATTTCACAGACGAGGAAGCTGCTTCCGGGGAGGGTGAGTCACTTGCCCAAGGCCACACTGGTGAGTGCCAGAGTCAGGATTCGAATCCAAACCCTGATCCCAGAGGTCTGACTTCACCATCCTGACCAGGCACGCTTCCCGTTGTGTGCAGTATGTCCTTTCTGCCCCTCATGTACAAGGTGTCTCCTTCTAGGTGTCTGTCCCATGGTCCTGGTCTCCATGACCCGCTAGCTGCCCTCACCAGACCCCCTGCCACCCCCTGCCTTCAGAACCAGTGTGAGCCTCCGGCCCCAGCCTCTGGTGCTGACCAAATCCCCCCAAGTCTACAGCTGGGCTCCTGCAGGACTCTCGTGACCTCCTCCCTCTGTCTCCAGCTTCTAGGACCCTCTGCCCTCACCGCCATCATTGTCTTCCTGAGCCTCCTCCCTCTCAATTTCTTCATCAGCAAGAAGAGGAACCACTATCAGGTTTGGTCATTGACAGGGACCCCAGGAGAAATGGGAGGAGGGCCTGCAGGGGAGTGGGGAGGGGGTGCGGGCCTGGCATTGCCGCCATGGCCTGAGCCTTCCAGTCACTCGGACCCGTGTCCCCACGGCCCCCATCTCGGTGGGTGGCAGCTCTGTCCCTCCAGCATCCAGGCCACAAAATAACTTGGGGCTGGTGTGGACGCCTCTCGTTCACTCACATCCCAGGAGTCAGCTCGTTTGGTTGAAATTGCATCTAGAATGTTCCTTCTCCATACGCAGGCTCTCCAAATCCCGCTGTCTCTCACCCTAGGTCACTGCAGGGACCCCCCCCCCGCCCCGGTGGAGTCCCCTCCTCGGCCTCACCCCCACCTAGGCCTCTTCACACACTAGCCAGGGGGTGCCTCCCTCCCATTTCCCTCAGAGTCAAAACCAAGACCCTGCCTGGCCCTCTGCCCCCTGGGATGTGGCCTCGTCACCTCCTGCCCCTTGCTCACGCCGTGCCCCCCTCTGCCCTCCCTGGGGTCCTCCAACCTGCCCAGCTCCTGCCACAGGCCTTTTCGCTGGCTGTGCCCTGTGCCTCAACACCCTCATCCCAGGGGCCAGGTCTCCTCCCTCCCCTCCCTGAAGTCTGGGCAGCCCCTCTGACCTCCTGGTTTCAGCGCAGCACGCCCTCCCCTCCCCGCTCCTGCAGCTCGGCTCCTTGGCCTGTGCTGTTTCGTCCCACAGCGCTCATGACCTAACCCGCCACAGACACACCTCGTTCTTCCCTTTACTGTCTACCTGTCGTCCTAGTGAGAGTTTCCCAGGAGCAGGGAATGCTCATGGATGCAGTCTCAGCTTTTAGAATACTGCTTGTCACAGGTGTTCAGTACATTCTTGGAAGCAAGGGGCAGGGCATTGTCCACAAAGGGGCCCCTCTGACGACGCCCCTCCAAGGTGACACCCAGTGGCCCCACCTCCTCTGCCTGACCTCCCAAGTCCCAGCACGACCCAGGCCACTTCTCCTTCTTAGTCCCCCCGCCCCAACACCACACACACCCTCCTCTGACCACAGTGGATGTCTTCCAAGTCATACTGTCCCTTCCATCTTCCCCTGCCCACCCACCCACCATAGCTCATATGTCACCCCCACCTCCAGGAAGCCTTCCTGATGGCACCGTGTCAGCCGGTTCAGGTCCCCGCCCCTGTTTCCAGCGCATTGGGGGCTTCCTTGCTATGGCACAGCATCCCCTGTGATGAAGGCAGAAGCAGGGGAAAAGGGAGATGATATGGTCCAGAGAGCTGATGGTGGCTTGGGCTGGGACTGTGGGGACACGGATGCTGAGAGGCAGACAGCTTACAGCCTGGTTTGAATCAGCGGGATTTGCTGAAGGGGCCGTGTGGCTGCCGGGATGAGAACTCTAGACTTGTCCCTGTGCTCTCCTCTCTCCCCACTCTGGTCCCAGGAAGAGCAAATGAGGCAGAAGGACTCGCGGGCACGGCTCACCAGCTGCATCCTCCGAAACATGAGGGCGGTCAAGTGCCACGGCTGGGAGGGGGCCTTTCTGGAGAGAGTCCTGCGCATCCGGGGCCAGGAGCTGGGCACCCTGAGGACCTCAGGGCTCCTCTTCTCTGTGTCGCTGGTGTCCTTCCAAGTGTCCACGTTTCTGGTGACGTCACCCTGGTCTCCCTGCAGAGTGTGGCTGGGGGAGGGAGTGCTGGGGGAGGGAGATGGGGCAGGGGGAGCCCCCGAATCCTGGAGCCTCTTTGCAGACCACCCTTCCTGGGTCCTGCTCTCACTCAGGGTCCCTGCTTCCTGCTGACTAGCGAATCAGTCAGACCATTCCCCCATCTGTGTCCAGGAAGGCCTGGCGTTCTCCTGAGAGTTTGAGTCTTCTGAAACTGCCGCTTCTACTGCTGTGGGGAATTGGCGACAGGGGCAGGAAGCTGCAGAGATGGAACCCACGTTCACCCTGCTGCCCACCCCCGCTCCGTACACACACACACACCGGGCACAGTGCCTGTCCTGTCTTTTTCCAGTTGACTTCACTAATTCCAGCCTGATTGGCCTTCTAAAGCATGGCTCTGCCTGCAGCCATGTCGTTGCAGTCAAACCCACAACGACTCACTGCTGTGTCCAGAATAAAATCCAAACTATAAAACATGCAAGGCTGGTGACAAGTGGGCCTTCACCACTGTTTCCAGAAGGATCTAGAATCCCAGGGGCCATTTGCCAGGACTCCAGATGTCATCGACACAATCAACACTCAGAACTGCAAGCGCCATCACTTAGAACCACGAGGGCTTCCCAAAAAGGATCACTGAGTCACCGTCACAACAAGTGACCGTCAAAGTGACCAGCACTGACTAAGCGTCACATAGAGTGACCCATCACACCAAGTGACTTCCGGAGCCATAAATGCCACCGACACCCAGAGCCCTCAAGTGCTGCCAATACTTGCTACTTTCGCAGATATCTTCCAAGGGTTTCTCAAGTCACACGTCCCACCCACATCTGGAACCACAAACGTCTGAACGATGGAGCATGATGGTATCCCCCCATGCCTGGAACCCAGAGTTCCTGATACCTACTGACCAGGGGGCCGTGTACGCACTCCCTTCACCAGTAGCAGAATTTGAGGGGAGATCTGTGTTTAGGGGCTGTACAGACTCCTGGAGAGGTGGCTTGGGTGTCCCTGGCCACACTCATGGACGCTCACCCCGCCCCTGTGTCTCCCCCAGGTGGCACTGGTTGTGTTTACTGTCCACACTCTGGTGACCGAGGAGAATGCCATGGACGCCGAGAAAGCCTTCGTGACCCTCACGGTCCTCAACATCCTCAACAAGGCCCAGGCTTTCCTGCCCTTTTCCATCCACTCCGTTGTCCAGGTGACGCAGGGGGAGCGAGGCGGCTTGGAGGAGTCTGGCAGGAGTGTGCCCAGCATCCATACGCCCGCCCTTTGTGGAGGAGGGGGAGGAAAGGCAGGGAGAAAGGGGATGAATCAGAGCAGCGCACAGGGAGGGAAGGGACAGAGGCTACCGCAGAAGGTGTCAGCAAACATCCTCAAAATACACAGCCTCACCAATCCAGCCATTTCAAATGCATAGATTCATTTCGGCTCTCCTTTACACAAAGCAATTTTATCCTATTTCTCTTCCTTACGGACTCTACTCATGTTGTGCCTCCTTGGGGATGATGAAAAGGAGACAGTAGTTGCCTGGCTGAGCCATCCCTCTTTATTTATTTATTTATTATTATTTATTATTATTTATTATTATTATTATTATTATTATTATTATTATTATTATTATTTTAATCCTCACCGGAGGACATTTTCCCGTGAAATTTTTTAGAGAGAGTGGAAGAGAGAGGGAAAGACAGAGAGAAACATTGATGTGGGAGAAACACATTGACCGGTTGTCTCCTGCACAAGCACAGACCAGGGCCAGTCTGGGGAGGAGCCTGCAGCTGAGGTCCGTGCCCTTGAGCAGAACCAAATCTGGGACCCTTTGGTCTGCAGGTTGATGCTCTATCCACTGAGCCATGCCGGCTCTGGCCATCCCTCTTTAAATGGCCCCCTTCGACCTTACCAAGGAGGGGTTTGGGGTTGGGAGCAGAGGTCACCCCAGGTGGACAAGGCTTAGAATCGCTCCTGATAATGGCCGGCTGATGCATCTCCCAGAGTGTGGCCTGCAGAATGGCAGCTCCAGCTACCAATTATGCTAATTAGGAGCAAGGAGGGGAGAGGGCACCACCACCAGCACTGTCACCACCCTCATGGGCATCGTTTTTGTCACCTAAAAAGCTTGGGCCCTAGCCGGTTTGGTTCATGGATAGAGTGTTGGCCTGGGAACTGAATGGTTCTGGGTTCAATTGAGGTCAAGGGCACATACCTCGGTTACAGGCTCCTCCTGGGCTGGGCCCTGGTCAGGGCACGTGCAGGAGGTAACCAATCGATGTGTTTCTCTCATATTGTTGTTTGTCTCTTTCCCTCTCTCTTCCACTGTCTCTTTTTAAAAACCAATGGAATAATATCCTGGGGTGAGGATTAACCAAAAAAGAAAGAAAGAAAGAAAGAAAGAAAGAAAGAAAGAAAGAAAGAAAGAAAGAAAGAAAGAAAGAAAGAAAGAAAGAAAGGAAGGAAGGAAGGAAGGAGGGAGGGAGGGAGGGAGGGAGGGAGGGAGGGAGGGAGGGAGGGAGGGAGGGAGGGAAGGAAGGAAGGAAGGAAGGAAGGAAGGAAGGAAGGAAGGAAGGGAAGGAAGAAAAAAGCCCTGTACTAATCTTTGTACCAATGCCATGCAAATGAGCAAAGCTTGTAGACAGGAAGCTTTCCCCACCCTCTTGAGACACCCAATACCCAAAGCCTGAGTTCTTTTATCTTTGTGTTTTCTATTTTTTAATTCTTACCTGAGGATATTTTCCCATTGATTTTTAATTTTTAGAGAGAATGGATGGGAGGGAGGGAAAGACACACATATACACACACACACAGAAAGAGAGAGAGAGAGAGAGAGAGAGAGAGAGAGAGAGAGAGAGAGAGAGAGAGAAACATCATGTGAGAGGGACACATCGATTGGTTGCCTCCCACATATGCCCCAACCAACCAGGGCAGGAGAGGGAAACTGCAACTCAGGTCTGTGCCCTTGACCGGGAACCTGCCCCCCTTTGGTGCGGGGGCCGATGCTCTAGCCGCTGAACCACACCAACCAGTGGCAGCCTTAGTTCTTTCGCTGCCTTTCCGGCACAGGTGACCTGGGCTTTGTTTTCCCCAGTCCCGGGTGTCCTTCGACCGCCTGGCCGCCTTCCTCTGCCTGGAAGAAGTCGATCCTGAGGCTGTGGTTTGGAGTCCCTCCCGAGGCTGTGAGTGCTGAGCTCAGCGGAGGGCCGTGGGAGGGATGGGGGTCTCAGCAGGAGGCCAGAGTCACACTCAAGCCAGTGAGCAGCGGGGCGGTTTGTTCAGTGGACTCTCTAGGACAAGGAGGCCAGCCGGAGCGGAGCATCTGGTGTAACGGGTCTTTTATGCCCGCAGCTGCCAGGGAAGATTGCGTCAGTGTGCGAGAAGGTACCTTTGCTTGGTCCCGGGAGAGCCCGCCCTGCCTACACAGGTACAGAGGGGCTTCCCTGGTAGCTACCCTCCCGCTGACAGGGAGAAAACACACTTCCCACGTGGCAGATGGTGCGGGCTTGCAGCCTGGGGCTGGAGGGTGGGTGAGCCTGGGCTGGTGTGCTAACAGGGCAACTCCCCAGGACTAGCCCTGTCAGAGAGAGTCTTGGGAAAACCAGAGCTCCTGCAGATGGGGGCACGGGGCATCTATGCTCTCCTGTCAGGGAGGAGGCAGCCTGTGCTCCTCAGTCGGGACAAGATGACAGGAGAGTCCTGGCCAAGAGGAGCCCCGGGCCGGTCAGTGTGCCTGCTTCGCTCCCTCCTGTGCCAGTCCCTGCATCACTGTCACCTCTAGCCTTCCACTGGGTCTTCGTAGCAGAAGACCCCAGTCAACCCCAAAAGTCCCTGTGAAGGGAACTAAAATGCCTGGCCAGGACCTGTTGGTTGTCATTTGCTCCCTTGATAGTATTTCTTGAGCACTCACTGCGCGTCAGAGCCTGTTTTAGGCACCAGGGGATGGAGTAAACAAACCAAACAAGAACCCTGCGCTCTCGGGGCTGACATTCTGATGAGGGGGGCACGCAGATGAGAAATCCGTGGGAGGTGACAGACTGGAGTGTTGACAGGGTCACGTGTAGCTTTCCCGCAGGAGTCCACACCCAAATTGGGGAGCAGGTGAGGGCCCGGCCTTTTTGGGACAGAGAGGCACTATGTCTGGGGTCATTTGCTTCTTTCTCTGAGCTGTGGGCAGTATGGTGAGAGGGACAAAGGGGAGACAAGGGGAGACCTGGCGTTTAAACGAAGGTCATAATGAAGGGCAGGAACGAGCTTTGCACACACCTGAGAGAAGAGCTTCCCAGGCAGTGGAAACAGCATGTACAAAAGTCCTGGGGCAGGAGTATGCCTCGACCCAGGCGCCTTCACCTCATCATATTGGCATGTGGGGTTGGATAACTCTGTGAGGGGGGCTGTCCTGTAAATTGTAGGATGTTTATCAGGACCCCCATTATTCACCCTCTAAATACTAGTAGCAACCCTCCCCTCAGTTGTGATAACCCAAAATATCTCCAGACATTTCCTAATGACACCTTGGGGGGGCACACTTCCCCGGGTTGTTTGTAAGAAACAGGAGGTCAGTGTGGCTGATGCAGAGCAGCAGGGGGCTGTGCATCTTTCAGGGCCGTCAGACCCTGCGTGACATGGGAACTGATGGAGGGCTTCAGCAGGGGATTGCGGTGATCTAACTCGGGTTGTAACTCCAGTGTCTTTGGCCCTTGGGTGGAGAATGATCAGGGGCAGGGGCCAAGGGCAAAAGCAGGAGGAGCAGGAAGGAGCCTATGCAATGACTGAATCAGGACATGATGCTGGTTAAATCCTCCTGCCACAATAAATTCTGTGTGTGTATGCATGTGCATGCATATGTGTGCACATGCAAGAGCATGTTTGTTTACATGTGCAGGTACCTGCATGCATCGTGCGCATGCATATGTATGTGGTGTGCGTGCATGTGCATTTGTGCACATTGTGGTGTTATATGCACACACATGCATGCACGTGAGAACACACGTTTATTTAGATATGCATGCAATTGTGTATGCATTGTGGTGTGCGTGCATGTGTGTGTGTGCCTGTATGCGTTCCCATGCACATGCATGGGATATGATGGCGGCTTGTGTAGACAGGCAAGGATTAGGAGAAGGAAGGACTGCTCCTGAACGTCCTCTGAGCAGCCTCCTGGATGAAGCACCAATGGGGAAGCCTAGCTGTGGCTGGGGTTCACCAGTTCTGCACAGACTCAGGCTGGGCCCTACCCAGGATGCATCTCCCCTGCAGGATAAACCTCAGCGTGCCTCGAGGCTGTCTGCTGGCTGTGGTTGGTCCCGTGGGGGCAGGGAAGTCCTCTCTGCTCTCCGCACTCCTTGGGGAGCTGTCAAAGGTGGAGGGGACCGTGAACATCAAGGTGAGGCCACACCCCCTGCCTTCCTGCTAGAATGTCCCCCATCCTAGAGCCCTCCCCACACCTCCAGGCCCCTCTCCTTCCTCTCCGTGTTCTCTCTCCACCTTCCACCACCAGCAATAGCCTGGCGCTGGCTATTCCTCCATAATCGCTCCTGCTTCCATCTCAGCGGCCTCATTGCCAAAGTGAGCTGTGTTTTAGGGTCCTGTGGCCTACATCCCCCAGGAGGCCTGGGTCCAGAATGCGTCCGTGGTGGAGAACGTGTGCTTCAGGCAGGAACTGGACCCGTCGTGGCTGGAGAGGGTCCTGGAGGCCTGCGCCCTGTGGCCAGATGTGGGCAGCTTTCCCGCAGGAGTCCACACCCAAATTGGGGAGCAGGTGAGGGCCCAGCCTTCTTGGGACAGAGAGGCACTATGTCTGGGGTCATTTGCTTCTTTCTCTGAGCTGTGGGCAGTATGGTGAGAGGGACAAAGGGGAGACAAGGAGGGCAGGGAAGTGGGGGAGAAAAAGGGCTCAGCGTGGGGCCACGCATATAATGGGTGCTCAATAAATTGTTATTAATGAGTGAATGATAGAAAACAGATCCAGGAGAGGCAGGAAGGCTTGGCAGGGATTGGTGGTGACCAGCTCTACAACCGGGAATGGGGAGATCTGGGCACCTCTCCTGCCCTGCATTTTTGGGTGACATTGGTCAAATTGCTTCCTGTCCCTGGACCCCAATAAAAGGCCTGGGCAGAGATAGCCAATAAACAGGATAGATGCATCTAGAGCTATAGATTGGGCAGGGTTGGCAAACTATAACCACAGGTCCAATCCAGCCCACCCTCTGTTTTTGTAAATAAAGTTTTATTGGGACACAGCCATGCCCATTTATGTACCAGTGGGCCATGGCTGCTTTTGCACAGCAAAGGCCAAGATGAGCAATGGTGACAGATACTGGCCCCCCAGCAAAGCTTAAAATGGTTACCATCAGGCCCTTTACAGCAAAAGGCTGCTGACCCCTGGACTAAGGAATTGAGAGTGGACAAGCAGGAGTTCAAGTTAAGGAAATGGGTGAGATTTTCGGGAGAGACGGGGAGAGGGTTCAGGAGAGGGTCACGGTGTGAGAGGAGCATCCAGAGAGGAGGACGAGGTGCTTAGAGGCCAAGTGAAAGGTGTTTCAGAAGCAAGGGGTGCTTGCCGGCCTCTGTGTCCGTCCAGCTGTGTCCCATCCTTTCTGATGGGACGCCCGTCCCGGGGGACAGAAGCCCCATCCTTCCAGAGCTCAGACCCAAAACCTTTGTGTTACACATGATACCTCTCTTTTTCTTATGCCCTCACCTAATCCATGGGCTAGTCTTGCTGGGTCCACCATCGAGGCAGACCCAGAATGTTCTGGCCCCATCTACCATCAGCTCTCCCTCACGTTGCTGCAGCACCTTCTGGCTGCCCTCCATGTTTCTGTCCTCAAATCCCAGCAGCTAAACCCAGGTCAAATCATGCCCTTCCAGGGTGTCCTCCAGGGTGTCTCCGCTCAAAGTCGAAGCCCTGACTGTCCCTGACAAGGCTCCCCCTCAAACTGGCCCCAGTCATCTCTCTGGCCCCATCTCCCATCATGCTCCACTGCAGCTACATGGTTCTCCGTGATGTTCCTTGAACACCTGAAGCACACTCTGACATAAGGGCCTTTGCATCTGCTGTTCTCCCGGCTTTATAGCTCTCTCGGAGTCTACATGCTCTGTCCCTCACTTTTACCATGCCTCGACTTACATGTTCCCTTCATGGAGGGACCTTCTCTGACCACCTAACCCTGTACAGCAACCCTGCTCATGCTGTGCACCCTAAACCCTTCCCCAGCTTTATTATTCTTCATAGCACATTACACCATCGAATAGGTGATATATTTTACTCATCTGTTTATTGAATATCTGTCTCCCACCCCCACCCTCATTAGAATGAAAGATCTGTGGGAGCAGGGGGCGGAGGGGGGGCCGGGGTGGGGGAGAAGGGCTGGGCTTTGTTCATTGCTGTGTCCCAAAGCCGGGAACACTGCTGGCATAACGTGGCCTTGCAGTCCATATGAGCGGAAAGAGTGCATGAGTGAGTGAATGAATGAAAATTAGGACTGAAAAGCTGCCACTGGATTAGGCAACAGGCAAATGATGATTGGTGTCCTTGAGGAAGGCGGTATTGGTGGAGAAAATGGGAACAGAAGTCAGATTCAAGTGGAGGGAGAAGCAAGTGGGAGAAGAGAGAGCCATGGAGGGTGCAGACAACTCCTCCAGGAAGCCTGTCTGGGAAGGGGAGAAGGGAGGCTGGGGAAAGCCTGGAGGAGGAGGAGGAGTATTGGTTTGAGTGCAGGTGTGACAGCTGGGAGGTGGCCCTGGGGGACAGGCACAGTGAGCTGTACCTCATTCTGATAAGCAGACCTGGCCCCGTAGTAACAGCTTTGCCCAGCCTTGTCCCTCTCTTGTGGCCACAGGGCATGAATCTCTCTGGGGGCCAGAAGCAGCGGGTGAGCCTGGCTCGGGCTGTGTACAGGAAGGCTGCTCTATACCTGCTGGATGACCCCCTGGCATCCCTGGATGCTCATGTTGGCCAGCAAATCTTCAATCAAGTCATCGGGCCCAACGGGCTGCTCCAGGGAACGGTAAGTTTGGGAAAGTGTGTCGGAGGGCACGGGGCAAAGGCAGAGAAAGCATAACCCAAGTCTATCTCACCACCACCCTTGAGTACAATTTTCCTCTTTGTAATGGTCAGTTTTTTCTTGACAATGCTACATAACAAACAACCCCCAAGCCTCAGTTGTCTTATAGGTTTGTGGTTAAACTGCTACAGCTCTGCCTCCCCAGGTCACTGGGTTCAGGTGAACTCATTGTTTTGAGATGTAGGTTGAAGGAGTCCTTCTTTATCTGTATTGTGACATTGCTGTTTTCAAGATAAAGGGCAGGAGCTCATGAAGTGGGAACCTACCCCGTTCTGAGCCCCAGGCTTTGGAAGACTGGTCAAGCACCTGAATGTAACTCCCAGCCCTTCCCTGCCCAGACACGGATTCTCGTGACCCACGCACTCCAAGTACTGCCCCAGGCTGATTGGATCGTGGTGCTGGAAGATGGGGCCATTGCAGAGATGGGTTCCTACCAGGAGCTTCTGAACAGGAAGGGGGCCCTCGTGAGCCTTCTGGATCGAGCCAGACAGCCAGAAGGTAGAAGAGAAGGAGGTACTGACTGGGTTTTGCTGGTTCTCTGTGCCTGGCTCCTTTCAAATATCCCAGTGGCATGAGTGGATTGCTCTGGGCCCACACTCCCTGCAAGGCCTGGCCGAGGCAGGGGCTCTGCTAAGTGTATCTCTAAACATACAGTATTTAGCCCAGACAGTGGGCTCAGTGGTTGAGCAATGACCTATGAACCAGGATGTCATGGTTCAATTCCTGGTCAGGGCACATACCTGAACTGTGGGCTTGATCCCAGTGTGAGGCATGTAGGAGGCAGCCAATCAATGATTCTCTATCATCATCATCATCATCATCATCATCATCATCTCTCTCTCTCTCTCTCTCTCTCTCTCTCTCTCTCTCTCTCTCTCCATCCCTCTCAGAAATTAATAAAATAAAGTTTAAAAATAAATAAACATACAATATTTAATTTGATCTTCACAATACCCCTTTGAGGCACGTGCAATTCTTGCTGTCATTTCACAGGTGAGCAAATTGAGACAAAGCGAGTTAAATAATCTGCCAAAGGTCACAAGATTAGAATTTGAGTTTGCACCATAACTGCTACAGAAACTGAGCAAGTTCAGGTGGTGCCTAGAGGCCAGGTGACCCAAGCCACGATAGCTAGGGCTTCTCATGATCCAGAGAACACAATGCCTGCTGGGAAAATGATGATGTTCTGGAAGCGAAGTTACCGACCCAAGTTCACCCAAAGTGAGTGATGGGGAACAGCCCGGGCACCTCACCACCACTGACTCATTTCCTCATCTCCTGCCTCTGTTAGGTCAGCACCTTGATTACCTTTTTAAAAAAAATATATATTTTATTGATTTTTCACAGAGGGGAAAGGAGAGGGCTAGAAAGTTAGAAACATCGATGAGAGAGAAACATCGATCAGCTGCCTCTTGCACACCCTCTGCTGGGGATGTACCCGCAGCCACGGTACATGCCCTTGACTGGAATCGAACCTGGGACCCTTCAGTCCGCAGGCCGACGCTCTATCCACTGAGCCAAACCGGTTTCGGCAGCACCTTAATTACCTTAATGAACAAAGCCCGTTTTACAGAGGAGGTGACGAAGGCCCAGAATAAGGAACTGGCCTGAGGTTACATGGCTTAGAAGTGTCGGTCGGTACTGGGATTTGAACCCAAGCAACTTGACCGAGAGCATGTGGTTTTTCATCCCTAGGCTGTATACTGCCCTCCTTGACAAAGCAAGAACTCACACTTAGGTGCCCCCATACCCAGGCTCTGCCTCTTCTGAAACTATCGGCTTAGTGCTGGTGCGATTCACACTGTCACTGTCCCGGAGCTGAGGATGGAACCTGCCCTGGCCAGAGGGGTGGCCGGGGGACCAGGGTCCTTCCTGGAGAAGATGACACCTAAGCTTGGGTGAAAGTTGGAAAAGAACACCCCAGCCACAGTGAACTGCTTATGCAGTGGTGTGGGGGACCCCAGAGTAGCATGGCCAAGGCCATGTTTACTGATGTTTTTCAGCCCCAAGTCCATAGCAGGGGCTCGATTGTATTTACTGAGTAAATGAAGGAGCGAGTGATTGAATGGATAACATCCCTGAGAACCCTGGGAGGACTGCCAGAGGTTGCAGGAGCCAGAGCAGCGGACACAGGTGCTCAGACAAGTTAAGGCCATACAGCCGGTGGGTGTCAGCATCTGGACTCCAGGCTCTTGACCCCCACTGTGTGACAAGACCCCCTTGACCTTGCAGAAACAGAACTCGCGACTGGCGTTGAGGACCCCAGAGGATCTATTGGAGGCGGGAGGCCCATGGGTGGACCAGAGAGGTGAGTGCATTGTGGTCCTGCGCACAGGGAGGGCACAAGCTGAGGCTGAAGACCACCTGTGGCTCAGGCAGGTGGGGGGCAGCCAAAACTATTCTGAAGTGACCACCTGCTGAACACCCACCATGGTGCTCAGTTGTGGGATAACTCACCAAAAGATGTGTGACAATCAAATGGCCAAAATAATTAAGTTCCCAAATGCTGAGTTCACAGAATGACCAATTTGCCCTCAAATACAAATATATAGATGATGGTAGGTAAATAGATAGATAGATAGATAGATAGATAGATAGATAGATAGATAAAGGATGAGTAGATGATAGATTGATAGGAGACAGATTGCTTTGACAGTATATATGGATGAATAGATATAGAGATAGACAAATGTAAATAGACGAATATATAGACAGATAATATAGATAAATGATAGATTGATAAATGATAGATGGATCAGTGATAGATTGGTTGATGTATGATAAAAAAGACAGACATATAATTGATAGATGGATAGATAGATGACAGATTGGTTAGTAGATGATAGATAGATTATCCCCATTTTACAGCTGAGGAAACTGAGGCACAGAGAGGTTAAGTCAGCCCACTCATTCATAGATGAAAGGAACATAAAGAAGTCTTCAACAAGTGAATTGTGCAGAACTGACATCCTGCCAAACTAGAATGACAAATCTGACGGTAAGCAGAAGGACCAAAATGATTGTAGCAAAGCTTAGGCCAAAAAACCCCCCTGTAAACCAAGTTCTGAGGTTGGGCAAATAAGTTCCTTCAGTGAAATGGTATTGAAACAATAGGCTTGTTTGACTCTGGGGCAATAGATGGCATTTAATTGGGCACTACAAAGGGAGGGCACAGCATGGCATCTACTTGGCACTCAGAGTGTTGATTGAATGAATGTATGAATGAGTGAATGAATGAATAGAGTGTACCCCAGAGCTCAGTGGCTACCAGTGACCATGACAGTTGGGCGCGCGCGCGCACACACACACACCCGCAGCAGGAAGAGAGACTAATTTGTCCTCATTTCCTCTAAATAACAGGTCCATGAAGTCGGTCCCTGAGATGGACAGCACCACTTTGGAGGCCCAGACCAAGTTTCCCCTAGATGACCCTGAGAGGGCAGGACAGCTAACAGGAGGGGACAGCGTGCAGTATGGCAAGGTAACCATCAAGCTGCTCCCCGCCATCCACATCCCCTGCTGCTGCTGCCCCTGGGGCTCGAGACCTGCCACCAGGTAGAGCACTGGGCAGGGGGTGGGCAGTCACCTTTACTGAAAATCTACTATGTGCCAAGTAAGATTCTAGACACTTTCTATTTTTTAATGTTCACAAGCACTCTAAAATTAGATAGTGATGCCCTATCTGGTTTGGCTCAGTGGATAGAGCGTCAGCCTGTAGACTGAGGGGTCCTGGGTTCTATTCTGATTGAGGGAACATGCCTGTGTTGCGGGCTGAAACCCCAGTAGGGGGTGTGTAAGAGGCAGCCAATCGATGATTCTCTCTCATCATTGATGTTTCAATCTCCCTCTCCCTTCATCTTTCTGAAATCAATAAAAATATATTTAAAAAATAATAAAATTAGATGGTGATAACTCCATTTTAGAAGTGAAGGAACTGAAGTTTTAAAGAGTTGGGAGGCTTCTCTGTGTTTTCATAGCTAGGAAGTGACCAACTTGGACTCAAATCTAGGCCATTCCTTATCTGGAGCTTGTACTCTTTCTTCTCTGCTGGTTTCTCCACCCATCCACTCACATACCTACTTATTCATTCATCCACCTTTCCACCTTTCCACCCATTCACCCACCCCATCTACCCTGTCTGTCCTGTTCACCCATCCATCCATATACCCATCTACTCACTCATCTATCCATTATGTCCAACCTTCCAACCACCTATCTATTCATCCATTCACCCACCCATCCACTTACCTCTCTTCCATCTATCCACCTATCCATCCACCCATTTATCTATCCTCTCATCCACCCACCCTTCCATCCATCCATCCACTCATCCATCCCCACCCACCTACAGACCCACTCATTTATTCATTCATCCATTTACCATTCACCCAACCATCCATGATCCCACCCAACCATCCACACTCAGAACCGTCATTACGTGCCAGGTAAAGTCTCTGCCGTGGCAGAGATGGCTTGCTAGTAGGGGGAGACAGTCACAACTAATTAAGCTAACAATCAAGGTAATATCAGATAATGATAAATGCTACAAGACAATACAGAAGGGCAATAAGATGGCAACCAACCAACAGGGGCCTGCTTGGATAGGATGCTCCCAGAGTAACATTTGAGCTGAACCCTGAAGGATGCAAAGGAGCAAGCCCTGGAAGGAGCAGGGGGAACAGCATTCTGGGCAGAGGGAATAGCAGGTACAAAGGCTCTGAGATGGGAAGGAGCAAAGAAAGGGATCCCAAGAGCTCAACAGATAGTGAGTGTGGGGTAAAGTCAGAGAGGGAAATGGGAAGTCTGGAATTTCTTCTGAGAACAAGAACAAACCATGCGTGGGTCAGCAACAGCAAGGTCAGGTCAGGTTGATATTTTCAAAAGTTCCTTCTGGCTGCAGCTGTGGAGAACATCAGATTGGTAGGAGGTGGACTTTAATCAGGCTAACCTGTCTGTGCCTCACTTTCCTTGACTGTCAGATGAGGATAGAGACACATCCCTGTCCCATAGTAGGTGTTCAATAAATCACCCCAAAGCCAGCAGTGCCACAGCCTGTCCCTTTGAAGGCTCCCACCGGCCCTCTGGCGTTCTGTAGAAAAAGGAGGCCCTGAGGCGGGGTGTGGCATGCTAGGGAGATGGGCTCCAGGCGGGAGGTACTGAGAGAGGACCTATGAGGTCTGCATGATGGTTCCGTCTGCCCAGTGGCGTTTTGGGAGCCTCACCTGCTTTTCCTCTCTCCCCTCCCCTGGACCCTCTCTCTGCCCCCATCTTTCCTACATGTGCTACAGGTGAAGTCCACCCTGTACCTGAGCTACATACGGGCCGCGGACACTCCACTCTGCCTCTACATACTGTTCCTCTTCTTCTGCCAGCAAGTGGCCTCCTTCTGCCGCGGCTACTGGCTCAGCCTGTGGGTGGACGACCCCACCGTGGATGGGCGGCAGACACAGGCAGCCATGCGAGGCTGGGTCTTTGGCCTCCTGGGATGCCTCCAAGGTACCCCTCACTGGCTTTCCTCACCCTCCATTCTCATCCTCATCTAAGGTGCTCAGGGCTCCCTGGCCCTTCCATCCCTGAATCACCGTTCTCCCTGAAGATCTGTGCAAATATCCTAGGTCCAAGCCCAGACCTGCGTCCTTAAGATGGGAGGCAGGGGACATGGCACATCCCTCAGTCTCTACCAGACTCACTGGCAAATGCAGACAGACTGTTGGCTTCCAGATGTTGGGACAGCTGAACATTTAGGTGGGGGCACACACGGCAATTCAGCTGGCTCCGCCTCTCCCCCAACCCAGCACAGAGGGCAAGCCCAAGGTTTGACTGCTGGGGGACTGTCACCAACCCCAGCCCCACCCCTCCAGATGAGCTTCAAGTATTTTGCCCTTGTGGTTAGGGACAAATACGTTAAGAACTGTTGTCATCTTGGAGAATTGACCCACTATCATTAGGTAATGCCCCTCTTCTTTCCTGATAACTTTCCTTAGTCCAAGGTCTGCTCCATTTGAAAATAATAACAATACTAACTATATAGCTATAATAGAGAGTGCCCCCCCCAAAAAATATACACACACACTTAACAGCTGCTCGCTCCATTGACATTTCTTTTCAGATTTCACTCATCAGAATTAATTATTCAAAGTGTGTATACATTTTTGGGGACACCCTGTATACTAATTATATGAATATATATCTAATTTAAGCACCAAGAAAATGTATTGCCTTATAGGATTGGAATCCATAGATAAGTAGCTTCAGGTATGGCCGAATCCAGGAACCCAATGAGGCTGTAGGAATGGCTTCATTTTCTTCCTCGGTGATAGCATCCTGTCCTGGCAGGCTTCTCCCCCTCATGATAAGATGGTATGACACAGCTCCATCTTGGCCACCTCAAAAAAGCAAGCACCTCTTTCCCCAAAAAGCCCTAGCGAAGTCCCAGGTCTCACTCTCATTGGCCTGTGTTGTGTCACATGTTCATCCCTGTTTGGGTTGGCCAGGAATGAAATTTGCCCCACCCCAGAAACAGGGAGTGAGCTTAGCCCCATTCCAAGCACACAGCTTGGCATGGGAGGAAGGGAGTATATACAGTAAGTTCCCTAGGCTAACATAAAGCAAACGACCACAAACTTAGAGGAACAGAAATTATTTTATAGTCCTAAAGCCAGAAGTCCAAAATCAAGGAGTCAGCAGGATTGGTTCCTCTTGGAGGCTCTGAAGGAGGATCCATTCCGTGCCTCTCTCTTTGTTTCTGCTGGTCCTTGGCTGTGCTGGCGTTCCTTAGCTTATAGCATGTCACTCCAGTCTCTGCCTCTGTCTTCACGTCACCATCTGTGTCTCTGTGTGGCTTCTCCATATATATATATATATATATATATATATATCTATATATATATACACACACACACACACACACACACATACATATATATATATATACATCCTATCTAATAAAAGAGTAATATGCAAAGTTAACCATACCTTCGCTACACCCACAAGCCATGCCCACCAGCCAATCAGGAGCAGATTATGCACATAAACCCCAACCAAGATGGCTGCCGCCACTGAGAGCAGGAGGAAGGCTTGGGTTTCTCTGGCAACAGAGGAAACCAAGCTTTCCGCCTGCCTAAGCTTCCACTCAATGTTACAAAGTTTCAATTATAAAAGATACAGAAATGGCAGCAGCCACTGAGCTGGAGAGGAACAGAGGCTTGGGCTTCCCTGGCAACAGAGGAAGCCAAGCTTTCAGTCTGCCATGGCTGGCCTAGGCCTCCACTCCAGGCTACAAAGTTTCAATTGTAGACATAGATTAAGCCCAGATACCAGGGCCTCCGTTTGGGTGGCTGGGGGGAGGGGGGGCGTGGCTGACTTGCAAACCTCCACAGGCCCCTTGCCCAGGCTGCCCCTCACCCCAAGGGAACCCTCACCCTGATCTGGGACACTCTTCAGGGCAAACCAGCTGGCCCCTACCCATGCACCAGGCCTCTATCCTATCTAATAAAAGAGTAATTTGCAGATTGACCATCACTCCAACACACAAGAGGGTGCCTCCATGTGGTCAAAGATTCTATCCACAAGATGGCCACCACAAGATGGCCAGCAGGGGAAGGCCATTGGAGGTTCCAGGCCCTGCAAGGGAGGACAGTTGTGGGTGACCAGGCCAGCAGAGGGGGGAAGTTGAGGGCAAATAGGCTGGCAGGGGAGCAGTTAGACATCAATTAGGCTGGCAGGGTAGTGGTTAGAGGGTGATCAGGCTGGCAGGCAGAAGCGGTTAGGGGCAATCAGGGAGGCAGGCAGGTAAGCAGTTTGGAGCCAGCAGTCCTGGATTGTAAGAAGGATGTCCGATTGCCTGTTTAGGCCCGATCCTACTAGGATCTGGCCTAGATGGGCAGTCGGCCATCTCTCGAAGGGTCCCAGATTGGAGAGGGTGCAGGCTGCGCTAAGGGACATCCCCCACCCAGTGCATGAATTTAGTGCACTGGGCCTCTAGTATATATATAATTTCAGAGAGGAAGGAAGAGAGAGCTAGAAACATCAATGATGAGAGAGAACCATTGACTGGCTGCCTCCTGTGCAACCTACCCTGGGGATCAAGCCCACAACCCAGGCATGTGCCCTGACTAGGAATCAAACTGTGACCTCCTGTTTCATAGTTGACTCAACTACTGAGCCAGGTGGGCGATGCTCCTCTTCTTAAAAGGACACTAGTCATCGGATTTAGAACCCACCCTAAACCCAGAATGTTTTTATCTCAAGATCTTCCACTAATAACATCTGCAAAGATCCTATTTCCAAATAAGATCACACCCTGAGGTGCCTGGTGGAGGGTGATTCTGCCAAGGGATCATCAGCGTGGCCAAGTCATGGGCTGGCCACCATGGGTGGGGGTGAGGTCCCCAGTCCTCATGCTCTGAAACCCTCTCTTTCCGCAGCTATAGGGCTGCTTGCCTCCACAACTGCAGTGCTCCTAGGGGGGATCCAGGCATCCAAGCTGCTCTTCCAGAGGCTCCTGTGGGATGTGGCACGGTCTCCCATTGGTTTCTTCGAGCGGACGCCCATGGGGAACCTGCTGAACCGCTTCTCCAAGGAGACAGACACCATCGATGTGGACATCCCAGACAAACTCCGGTCCTTGCTGATTTACACCTTTGGACTCCTGGAGGTCAGCCTGGTGGTGACAGTGGCCACCCCGCTGGCTGCTGTGGCCGTCCTGCCACTGCTGCTCCTCTACACTTGGTTTCAGGTAGGGAGAGGCTGGGAAGGCTTCCGTGGTCAGCTGAGGTCACCTCAGCCATTCCCTGTCCCTGGGCAGGAGTCCGTGTAACAGGTTCTGCCCAGCTGGGCAGTTGGGGGCCACCCCTCAAGACTTCCCAGAGGCAGAGACACCAGCCTGTTTCTAACACCTGCTCTTACCTGTGTCTCCCAAATGTCCACATCGAAATTCTTTCCAGCTAACATGTCCTGCTGCTGCTGAAATGAGCTTCCTCCTCTCCAAATATTTGGAAACCAAAAAGGCATTGCAAGGTCTCAAAGACTGCATCATTAGACTAGACTCTTCCAGTTGCCAGAGACTCACTTAAATTAGCTTAAACAGAAGAACATAATATAATGGCTCACACGCAGCAGTTGCGGTGGCCAGCTCTCACCAGGATGCAGTCACCAAGTCATGAGGGGCCACCATGGGTGGGGTGAGGGTCCCCAGCCCTCATGCTCTGACACCCTCTCTTTCCGCAGCTATAGGGCTGCTTGCCTCCAAGGCCACAGTGCTCCTAGGGCGGGGGGGGGGGGGCGTGGAATCTGGCATCCAGACAGCTCTTCCAGAGGCTCCTACTCTTCCAGAGGCTCAATGGTTCTCAAAGTATGGCCCTGGACCAACAGAGAATTGCCTGAGAGCCAGTTAGAAATGTACCTTCTCAGGCCCTACCCACAACCTACTGTCTCTATGGGAGTTGGGCCCAGAAATCTGGGTTTTAATAAACTCTCCATGTAATTCTGATACATTCAGATGTTTAAGAACCACTAACTTAGCTCTTCTTGGCCCAATTTTGCACACACTCTCTTTCCAGGGGTCAGGCCTGACAGCCCTTGCAATCCTATCCTCACAGCATCCCACCTTAGCAGCCCCAACATAAAAAAAAACTTTACTCCAGCTCAGTGTTCATATATAAATCCCAGGGGAGATTCTGATTGGCCATTTAGGGAGCATGTGTTCATCCCTGAACTAATCACTGTAACCCAAAGGATAGTCTACTCTGACTGGTTAGGTTGTATCATGTGACCACCTCTACAATCAGGTCCCACAATTGACATCTACTTCCCTCAAAAAAATCAGGAGTATAAACAACCATGATAGTCAGACAAAAATCATGGCCACCACTGTCCTCCACAACGATCCCAGGTCTTCTCTATGTCCTTTTGACTTGGGGAGGGATTACTTTTCCATTGAGAGCTTGGGAGTCAGACAAAGGTGAGTTTGAATTCAGGCCCGGCCACTTCCTGGATATAGAGGTTTGGACCAGCTGCTTAATCCCTCTGAGCCTCAGGTGTGCTCACCTGTAAACTGAATGCCCACTTCACAGTTACTGAATACTGTTTGTGAAGAGCCTGGCATGTAGCCTGGGTGTTCAGCAAATGCACGTTCTCCTGTGCCAGCTGCACACCCTTGCAACCTCAGACCAATTAACAACACCAACATCTGAGCATCATTATGTTCCCAGCACCTGGCATGTTCAAGAAATGAGTTCCACTCGGCCAACTGCCTTCCTTGCCCTTTATGATTTTGTTCCCATGGTAACTGGCCCTAAGTAAAGCAGTTGGCCCTAGAGCTGGGAATGCAACATTTACGCTAGATTAGTGGTTTCTCAATCCTGGTTGTACAGTAGAATTAAACATAACAAGGCCTGGGTGAAAACACCAGAGATCTGATTGAATAGGTCTGAGTTGGGGTTTGTGAATCATCCCCGGTGATTTTAAAAAGAACTATGGAACTCTGATTTTGCAAGGAAACTGGAGTCCAGAGAGGGAAAGCAACTGGTCCAAGGTCACACAGCAAACTAGTAACAGTACTTGGGATTCCCTGAGCTTCTCAAACCACCTCTCTGTGTCTGTGACTTCTCCCCTTCCCACCTGCCCCGCTTCAGAGCCTGTACGTGGCCACTTCATGCCAGCTCAGACGCATGGAGTCGGCCAGGCACTCCTTCGTGTGTTCCCACATGGCGGAGACGTTCCAGGGCGGCGCAGTGGTGCGGGCCTTCCGGGCCCAGGGCCCCTTCGTGGCTCAGCACAATGCCCACATGGACGAGAGCCAGCGAGTCTGTTTCCCACGGCTGGTGGCTGACAGGTAGGAAGGGAGCAGAGAAGACCTTGCAATCCATCTGTGTCCCTAGAGAGTATCATATTGTGTGGCCAGAGAGGTGAAGTGGCCTGCCCAAGGTCACACACAGTGCGCTGGGGAGAAAGCTGAGGCTAGGTCCCGGGGGTGTACTTGGCTTACACTGTGTGTGGATGGAACTAGCCTGAGGGCTTCCCAATAGCAGGTGGGCAAAGAGGCACAGATGTCAGCAAAAGGGAAGACGCCTCTGTTGCCTTGGTGACAAGGCAGCAACATAAACATCCTCAGCCTCTTCTCAGTACTAAGCAAGAATAAGAATATAAGCTTTGAGCAGAGACAGAGACAGGTTCAAATCCCAGCTCTGAGCTGGGTGTTCTTGGGCAAGTTATATAACCTCTCTGAGCCTCATTTGTCCAAGTGGGATTGCACTCACAGAGTGGCAATGAGGATGAAATAAATACACTCATAGCTGATACTTGGAACATGCTTATTACAAGCACAGTACTGAGCACACTACATAGATCAATTAATTTAATCCTGTTAATAACCCCATGAAGCAGAGACTGTTTTATAAATGGTGAATCTTAGGCAGAGAGAGATTTAGGAACTTGCCCAGGGCCATATGTGGTAGAACCAGGATTTGAAACCAGAATATAAAGAGGGTCAAGCACACAATTTATTGAGTAGGTGCTCAATAAATATGAATTCTTTTCTTCCTTTTGTCAGCTCCCCAGTCAACTGGGGCAATCAGGCCCTGTAGCTGCGAGCAGTGTCTCAATGTCATATGCCTTTTGGGTAACCTGCCTTGCCCCTTCCTGGAGTCCTAGCCTAGGGAGGAGGAACCTTCTGAACATTTAGAAAGCACCTACTATGTGCAAGCCTCAGTGATTTCCACGCTATATATAGCACCTCTCACTGAAACCTCAACTGTAATGAATCAGATGTGACTTCACTCCACAGATGGGTAAACCGAGGTTCAAAGAAGCAAAGGGTTTCCCCAAGGTCTAGGGAGTGGGAGACCCTAGGTGGGTCTTTGTTCCTTCATTCGTTAGTTGGTTCATTGAGAAAAATGACCTGTTGGAAAGGGAATGTGCTTCCTGGCATCATTCAGGTAGATGTGGCCTCAATTCGTGATGCTTTTATGTGTAAGCAAGTACCTTACCCTTCTGAGCCTCAGAGTCCTCAGCTGTCAATGGGGACAACAACAACCCCTTTTGTGGGTTGTTGGAAGGACTCGGTATTATATGTAAAAAGCCCAGAGTTTCCTGAAAACAGGGATTTTTATTCATTTGTTTCATGGTTGTATCCCCAGCACCTCCAATATGCGAAGCACACAGTAGGCGCTCAATACACATCTGTTAATGAATGAATAAATGAATGGTAGAGTAGGAATTCAATAACAGGGGGGTGTGCATTTATTCATCCATTCAGCATATATTTGTCGAGCACCTACTCTGGGCTGGGCCCTGTGCTAGGTACTGGGGACAGAGCTGTGAAGGAGACCAAGCCACTGCCTTCGAGGAGCTCACAGTCTCCTGATGGAGACTGAGAGTCAAGGACTGATTAAGTAGTTCAATCATAAAGAATGACAACTGTCATGAAGGAAGTTATCAGAGCTGTGTTAGAGAGAAAGGCAGAAGCAGTCTCTGAGGAGGTGATGTTCGAGCTGACCTGTGCATGAACGGAAGATGGTGGCCCCGTGAACGTGGAGACGGGGGCCACCAGTCTCAACCACAGAATATTGGCATCATGGCAAAGCTTAACTAGAGCACTGACTGTGTGCCGAGCCCTGTGCTGGTCACAGGTGAGACAGCATCGATTCCCCCACCCACTGAGCTTGGGTGGGGCCTGGGTATGGTCAAGGCCCCTATGGACACTCGGGCTGGCACCATGATCAGTCCTGTGCCCAAAGGAGCAGGTCCCACAGAGAGGGCCCCCACTCACCCTGCTTTTACCTGCACCCCCTTTCAGGTGGCTCGCTGCCAACCTGGAGCTCCTGGGGAACGGGCTGGTGTTTGCCGCTGCCACGTGCGCTGTGCTGAGCAAGGCCCGTCTCAGCGCTGGCCTCGTGGGCTTCTCCGTCTCCGCCGCCCTCCAGGTACTCCTGACGCCCCAGCTGATTTCCGAGGAGCGGGCAGAACACAGACAGACAGATCCATGTGAGGGGGGCCTTCAAGCACCCAAGTCCCAACTACCAACCAGTGAGGACAAAAAGGCTCTTACAAGAGCTTAGCTGAGGTGACCTTGCTGGACCTTGACCAAGAGTCTTCTGTCTCCGAGCCTCAGTGAGCTCATTAGAAAAATGAGGTAGAAATCCCTCCACTAGTTGAGATAAAGAATACAGAGTACATTCCCAGTGCGTTATTAACTTCTTGATATCTATTAATAACAATACTTGATGTCAGGTCATGACATCTGCGAAGGGAAAAATATACATGTAAGCAACATTCATTATGAATAAGACATTGTTCTAAGAGCTTTATAAATATTAACTCATTTAATCATGCCCCCAACCCCATCAGAGGTACTATTATTATCCCCATTTTACAGTGGAGGTAACTAAGCGTAAGCATAAAGCAAAGTGAGAGGTTGAAGCTTGGTGGGTGGGTGTTACTCTGTTGCTTGTCCCCTAAGGCCCCTCTGTGGAGGGGGCTTGTGAGCCGTGGCCCAGAGGGAGGTTGGGGAGGGAGGAAGGGAGGAATCTTTCCTGGGAAAGGGACCAGTAGACGAAGGCCCTGGGATGGAGGGAAGGTGTGACTGGTGCGCTAGAGGAACAGCAAGCAGGCGGTATGGCTGGAGAGTGTGGGCGAGGGCAAGACTGGAGGGAGAGAAGTGCGTTTGGAGAGAGGAGGGTGGGCCCTGGTGAGAAGCTGCGCATGGTTCCAAGTGTGATGAGCAATCGGGGGAGGAGAGCCTCTCAGAACAGAAGTCAGACGGCCTGGGTCCTGCTGGGTGTCCAGGGGAGGGCCATGCACCCTCTCTGGTCCTGTCTCCCCACCACCTGTATCAAAACAAGGTGGACAAGCTGATGTCTGAGGGCTCCTTTCTGCTCTGCATGCTCTGGTTCTACTGAAAGGAGAGGGGAGTCCTGGAGGCAGCAGTCAAGTCCAGTCCCCTTATCTGCCCCGAGGCCTGCCTCCCAGCCCCTGCCTCAGAGGAGCTGGTGCAAACCTGTGGGTGGTTTCACTCAAGCCCATCTGAGGTGTCTTCCCACGCCAGGTGACCCAGACGCTGCAGTGGGCTGTTCGCAGCTGGACAGACCTGGAGAGCAGCATCGTGTCGGTGGAGCGGATGCAGGACTACGCTCGGACGCCCAAGGAGGTGATGGGGGGCCGTGGGGGTGAAGGGTCTGCCCCATCTGGGATTTAGAGCAGAGGGCAGTGGGCCCAGGTGGACGTCTGCCGTGGGCTCGGAGCCCCCGCCACTGTAGGTCGGAGTCCCAGCCAGGGCCACCGTAATAGTTAAGGCAATGGGGTCTGGAGCCAAGTCAGATCCTGGGTCCTTTGCTTCCTCGATTGGGCAAGCAGGTCCTTCTTCCAAGTGACAGGGGGCAGGAGGAACAGGAATGCCACCGCCAGGTAACAGCACATGATAGCTACATTCCAGGGACAGAAGAGCAACAGCGCCACTAGCGATGCTGGGTACGCTGGGAGGGTCAAGTGAGATCCCACAATGAAGGGCTTACTTAGTGCAGGGTCTGGCACAGCATAAACAATCAATACATGCCCACTGCTCGCATTAGTCCCATTTCACAGATGGGGAAACTGAGACTCCAGGGGGTGGAGTGACCTGTCCAAGGTCACAGGAATACCAATGGCAGCAATGGACTCCCTGCTGCACAGACCTGTCCTCTTCAAAAAGGCAAAGAGGACCTACTCTACTAGAGGAAGAGAGAATATTATTTAACACTTAACAGTGGCTAATAATAATTTCAAAAGATAAAGAATAGCCTACACCATCATTTTTATGATACCAGATGTTCGTTTTTAGCTTTGCTATGTTCCATGTTCCTATAAAATAGCAGTAAACATGCCCATTTTGCAGAAGGGGAAACTGAGGCTCAAAGAGGTAGACCTTTTGTGAGAAGCCTGGGAGAAGGACTCCTCTGACTCAGTGTCCCCTTCCGCCCCAGGCGCCCTGGTTACTGCCCACCTGTGCAGCCCAGCCCCCCTGGCCTCGAGGGGGCCAGATCGAGTTCCGGGACTTGGGGCTGAGACACTGGCCCGAGCTCCCGCTGGCCGTGCGGGGGGTGTCGTTCAAGATCCACGCAGGAGAGAAGGTGAGCAGCTCTTCCAGAGCTTCTTCCTCACGGAGCCAGGCCACAGGGCAGCTGGAGGGGACTCGGGGCCATGGCCAGGCTGGCTTCACCACAGAGCTTGGGCCCTGAGCACCTGCCTCCTCTATATCCCCACCGCGGGGCGCCTCCTCTTCAGGCCCACCACCCCTCAACTGAACTTATTTTACCAAACCTGACTCCACCAGGGGGAAACCCACCCACCCACCTTGATGTCCCAGAGGAGGCATCTCCCCAACTTCCTTTTTCTTCTTTCTGGGACGTTAGTTGAAATATCGGGCAAAGTGCTAAATGCTCCACATACTTCATCCAGTTTCATGGGCTCGGTTCCTGGCTTTGCCAAGGCTCGCCTCGGGCAAGGTACTTCGTGAATCAGGTTTTCAATCTGTAAATGGTAATGACCATGTCCACGTCACATAGAGGTGTTCTGAAGTTTAACTGAGTTAATCCATATACACTGCCTGGAACAGAGCCTGGAACAGAGGAACGTCTACCGGTGTTTTCATTCACTAGCATTTGCATTTTTACTCTAACAACCCTATGAGGAAGGCGCTAGTATTGTTCCATTTATCCCATTAGTCAGGCCCCTTCACGGAATTCCTCTTCTTTTCCCACCCTGTGACACTTCCTCCCTGAAGCCCTCCTTGCCCTCCCCATGAGGACTCCAGGCCCCCATCTGCGCCCCCAGCATCTGATCTGTTCGCCTGTGACCTTTATCTGAGCATGTTCCCCCTGCTCAAGACCTTCCACCTGCTCTAGGCTTCCTTCAGGGCAAAGCCCAAACTCCTGAGCTTGGCAGTCAAGGTTCTGCCCAGCCCTCTCCTGCATTCAGGGCCCTGCCAGGGCTTAGTCCACATTTGTGGAGCCTCTGGGAGCTCAGGGCGCTTTCAGTCTAGCACTGTGGTTTACCTGGAATCGCCCGCCTCTCTGAACTCCTGCTTATCTTTCACCACCCCGTCAAGTACCCCTCTTCCATGAAACCTTCTCTGATTACCCCATCAACCCTATCCATGGCTTACCTCCTGGCTTACCTCCGTTGCTACAGGTCTGGAGCTTGATGGTAGAGAGTGATCATTACACTTTATTAAAATTAAGTCACTCAGTTGCTCTACTTTCAAGACCACACAGTCCTTTGGCACAATGACTCTTTATTTTTATGCTGCTAAAGAGGATAGCTGTCACACAGTGGGGTGACACAATTCATTCATTTATTAAACAAATAGTATTGACTGCCCACTATGTATAAGACACTGAGCATGCAACAGTTAGCAAGAAAGATTGAGAGGGTAGATGGGAGACAGATCAAAGGATGGACAGATGGATGGAAGGATGGGGGATGGATGGCTGGGATAGGGATGGGTAGAAGGATGGGGATGGCTGGTTGGAATGGGGATGAATAGGAGGAAGGATGATGGTTAGATGTCTGGACAAGAGGTAGTGGGAGAAAGAATGAGAGATGGATAGAAGGGAGGATGAGGGACAGATGGAAGGATGGGACATGAATAAAATGACATGGGCAAGGAAGGAAGAATGAGGGATGATGGAGGGCTGTGGATGGAAGGATGGGAAATGGAGGAAGAAAGGAGGGAATGGATATTGAAGGAAGGTTGTGGGAATAATTGGGAAGATCAAAGAGACGTGTTGGGATGACGGAAAGATAGAGAAGAATGCACAGACAGAAGGTTGGGTGGATCGACGGGTGGATATAGGGAAAGTTGGGTGGATGGAAGAATGGAAGGATGATGGGTAGCTGGGCAGATGGATCTCGGGTGCAGGGGAAACGAGATGCCCAGGAAACCTAGGCTGTGCCCACCTTCTTCTGGCCCAGCCTAGTCACAATGGCCTTGCTCTCATCCCCTGGCAGGTGGGCATAGTTGGCAGGACGGGGGCCGGGAAGTCCACCCTGGCCGGGGGCCTGCTGCGGCTCCTGGAGGCAGCTGAGGGCGGGGTCTGGATTGACGGGGTCCCCATCAGCCAGGTGGGGCTCCACACACTGCGGTCTAGGATCACCATCATCCTCCAGGTGAGGCCTCGGGACATGGTGGGAGGAGGTGGGATCGTGGCTGGGCCAGCCCTGACCCATGGCCCGTCCTGGCCAGGACCCCATCCTGTTCCCCGGCTCTCTGAGGAGGAACCTTGACATGCTACAGGAGCACACGGACGAAGCCATCTGGGAGGCCCTGGAGACTGTGCAGCTCCGAGCGCTGGTGGCCGGCCTGCCCGGCCAGCTGCAGTACGAGTGTGCCGACCAAGGCGATGACCTCAGGTAGGGCTGCCCCACCACAGCCTGGACCTTGGGGGAGTTGAAGGGGGAGGCAAGTGTGGCCAAGGCTCTCCCAGGGGCAGTGTGCCTTCCCCATAGACCATCAACCCCATTCTATTAATAGTCACGGTAGGAGCCCCGTCCCTTGTCAGCAGTTCCAAACTCCAGCACAATCTCTGAATATCACATTTCTTTTTCCTAAATTCAGTTTCCCAATTTAGTTAGTGGCGAAACCCAATCTCTACTGACACAAGACTACCTATAGCCTTTACCCCACACTTACTTTGCTATAGAAATAACGTGTATAATATTGGGTGCTGGACCCATGCCCACTGAGGGTATCAAGTACGCCTTTGAGAACTTTTGTTTAAATGTAGTAAAATATACACCATAAAATGGACCATCTTACCCATTTTTAAATGTATACTTCAGTAGCATTGAGCACATTTACATCACTGTGCTACCCAACTCCAGAACTTTTTCATCTTGCAAAACTGAAACTCAGAACCCTTTAAACAATTCCCTATTCTCCCCTCCTCCCCGGGAAACTGAGGCATGGCGGGTTTGAATGACTTGCCTAAAGTCGCTTTGATTAAAAAAAATGGCAGGATGGGGATTTCTTCCAGTTCTGTGGACGGGGGACCCACCATTCTGTGGCTGTTGTGGAGACACATTTGGGGGCGTGCCCTGCAAACCCTGATATTCAGACACACAAGCACCGGGCCTGACTGTCCCTCTTCCTCCCAGCCTGGGCCAGAAGCAGCTGCTGTGCCTGGCACGTGCCCTTCTCCGGAAAACCCAGATCCTCATCCTGGACGAGGCCACGGCCGCCGTGGACCCGGGGACGGAGCTCCAGATGCAGGCCGCCCTTGAGAGCTGGTTTGCCCAGTGCACGGTGCTGCTCATTGCCCACCGCCTGCGCTCCGTGATGGACTGTGCCAGGTAAGACTCCCCAAGCCGCTGGGCCCAGGGACCTTCCAGTGGTGAAGGAAGGCATTGCAGTTAGAGCTGGAAAGGTGATGGAATGGATTATCAGGTGCCCATTGTACAGGTGGCAAGACTGGCGCCCAAGGACAGATGCCCAGTAGATACTTGCATCCGGGAAACCACACAGGCCGGGCTTCTGGAGAGCCAACCTCAGAGCGGGCATCCTGGGCTCTCCGAGCAGTCCAGGTGCCCAAAGAGTTGCCCGTCTCCCTCTCCCCCGCAGGGTGCTGGTCATGGACCAGGGGCAGGTGGCAGAGAGCGGCAGCCCCGCCCAGCTGCTGGCCCGGAAGGGCCTGTTCTATACGCTGGCACAGGAGTCAGGCCTGGTCTGAACCAGACCCCTCAACCCTCCCACCTCGCCAACCTGGAAAGACGTGCCCTGGAGACGCCAGTGACCTGGGGGTCATCAGCGGAGTCTAGACCCTTCTGCTCTCCGGGGTTGGTTGGCAAATGGCAGGGAAAGTGGACGATCATCACAGACCCAGGAGGACGCAGCAACCCCCAAGATCGGCCCGACCAGAGCCCATCCAGCCGTGTCCCTCCTGGAGCCAAAGTGGACAGTGGCTCTCAGCCCTGGTTGCCCTCTGGACCCACCTGGGGACCACACGACGTGCCCACACCCAGGTCCACCACAGACCAATGAAATCATTAGCCCTGTGGCAGGGCAATGGGGTGTGCACTTCTCCAAATTAAGCCTTTTATTTTGAGATGAGTGTAGATTGACCAGCACTTTTAAGAAATAATCCACAGAATGTCTGTGCACCGTTTTCCATTTCCCCCAAAAGTAACACCTTGAAAAACGCTAGTGTGGTATCACAACCAGGTTATTGACCACACACAGATCCTGCTCAGCCTTCCCACTGAACTAGTACGTGTGTGTGGGTGTGTGTGTGTGTGTGTGTGTGTGTGTGACTTCTACACAATTGTATCACACATATAAGTGGTATCCACCACCACTTCCATGACCATGACGACCCCTGGGGCTGCCGTCCTGTGACCACACCCCTCCTTCCTGCCCCCGTGACCCCCGACTTGTTTTCCATTTGGGCACACTGTATATTTTTAAAGCTCCCCACATGATCCCAACATGCACCAGGACTGAACCCCATGGCTCCTGCTGCTCCTCCCACCCTTGTACACAAGCTCCAAGAAGCATCTTGTCTGAATTGGACACATGAGCCACAACCCACACCGTGATGGGGCCCCTCCGGGCATAAGCACACGCACTCCGACGTGCAGCTCAGCTCCGAAGGCCAGAGGAGAGGGGCCAGGACTCTTAAGGAGACGCCGAGGGGAATCGCTCAGGACTTAGCACATGTCATACATCTGTTTGTTAAAGACCAAATTCCAGCTTGTTGGGGGAGCCCCAGAAGCAGCCAGAACATCCCGGGGCGTTTCTGTTCATACTTCCTCCCCCAAGGGGGCGGTGTGGGAAATGCTGCTGGGGGTCAGAGGTCAGAGGTCAGGGTGGTGAAGGGCAGCACCTGCCCTCCTGCGGGGCGGTGCACAGTGCATGTGCTCAGGCCTGTTTCTGACAAGGATCAGAATCCTACTGCAGGGCTCTTCCAACTGCCTTCAGGCACCAGGAAAGGGGGCTCGATTCTCAGGAGCCAAATCCGAGGTTCCCCAGACCCAGCTAACTGTAAAGCGCAGTGTGAGCAATGCGATGACCCAGGCTCTTCACCGGCCTCATGGCATTGCTTCAGGGACAGAGGAAGCTAATCCACGGAGACGCGTTCAGAGCCGGGCTGGGCACAACATAAGTGCTCAGTAAACGTTGATGATGATTACGGTTGTATGTGAGGACCTCTGGGGGCAGCGAGAAGGGTCTAAAACCAGCATTTCTATTCTGGTCACTACCGACATGCAGGGTAGATAATTCTCTGCCACGTGGGGCTGTCCTGGGCACTGTAGCATGCGCAGCAGCATCCCTGGCCTCCACTCACTAGATGCCAGTGGTGTCCGCACCTCCAGTTGTGACAAAAGTGTTGCCGGCTGTCCCGGAGAGTCCGAATGACCCAGTCCCGTCTCTGGGCTAACCCAGCCCATTGCCGTCAATAACCTGCCGAGACCCGGGCAGTGGCTGTGCCGGTCGCCAACAGGGCCCTCTGGATACCCACCTGCCTGGCAGGACACAGCCTGCCCTGCCTTGTCAGACCACAGGAACTTCCTAAAGGGACAACCCCACACAGGTTTCCAGCCCAGAGAAACCCAGACTTAACTGCAGCTTCTACCTCTCTCGGCTGAGATGTGGCGAGAAGCAAGCACCTTTGATGACTTCCGATTGGTAGGTCGTCTGCACCTCTTACCCATCCCCTTGTGCCTACGAAGTGCCGGCCCCACCATCACTGGCAATCACTAGCTCCATTTCGCAGGTGAGGAAACAGACGTTCAGACAGTTGACCCAACCTGCCCAGGTCACCCAGTTAGTAAGTGGCAAAGAGGGATCTGCCCCTGGGGTCACCTCACACCAAAGCCCACGTCATCATGTGGGCTTGACTCTCGAAATTGGAAGCACGGGAAGGGACCCGACCCAGTGCTTCTCGTTGCTCTGCCGGGAGCTGAGCCACCAGACGGCCCGGCAGAGCGGCCATAGGCAAAGGCGGCGGCAGCTGCGTGTTGGGCAAACTCACTTGGGATCACTCCGGGGTCACAAAAGCCTACTTTCAGGGAAGGAGATGGCCTGCCAGGGGGCAGAGAGTGGGCCACAGGAGCCAAGCGCCCACGAGCCTGCTGACAAGGCTGCTGCTGGCCCACACCCTTGCTGTGGGGACCGGCCTGCACGCCATCCAGGCCACCAATCCCCCCGCCGTGGCTCCTGCCAGCATTGCCCGGCTGGCGGGGAACGTACACACCCAAGGAAGCCACACGTGGAGCTGAGCGTACCTGCGTGATCATTTACTTCACGTCTGGCGTGAGACACTTAGGAGTGTGTGTGAGTCGTGCACATCCTCCCTTCTATGGTGATCTGGAAGCCAGCTCCTGAGAGGCAATGTCAAAAGCCCAGAACAGCCTGGCTCTCGCAGTCGCTGCTCGGCAGGGAGTGACCCTGCAGGGGCGCCTGCCCCTCATCAGGAAGTGGATGAGCAAGAAACAGAACTCTTGTGTTCACCTCCCATGAGTTTACGGCTACGGCACGGCCCAGCGTATCCTAATACAAAGGGATTTTCAAGGGCAACGGAGGCCACGTGATTTTTATCTTAGAACCCAACTTGTGCCACACACACATCACTGCTCATCTTCAGAATCCCGTCCTGCAGGTGTGATCAGCTCCACCTTACAGATGAGGCAACGGAGACTGGGAGACTTGCCCAGGGTCACACAGCCAGGTCTCAGGCCCAGGTCTGTCTGATCCCCAAGCCTAGGCTCTGGCCACCAGGCCACACTGACTCCCCGCTGTACCCCACACAGTCCTGAACCTCTAGGCACCCATTTCCAACAGGGGCTCCCACGAAGCGATGGCATGTTTGCCAACAGAAAAGAAGGGGAGCAGATGAGAGGGGAGCCCCATGCTGACTCCCAGAGGAGAGGGCTGAAACCCCGAAGAAAATGGAATCGTCATTAGAAAGAAATATTTTTTTTTTTTACTGCAAATTGCTCGTAAATGTTCTCGTTTCCAGTGTTAAGTCATTACAAAACGATCCCCAAGAAAAACTTGGTTTATCTAATGTGAAAGAATGGTATAACTTACAAAAAATAAATATATATTTCCACCGAACGGAAGATGCTTTTCTGGATTTGAAGTCAGCAAGGGAATCTCAGGGCAGCACTGGCCTCTGCTCTGTGGGTCTTCCCTGGGTCTCACACTTAGAGGACGGGCCCCGGAGGTGGCCACCCCGCCTCTTCTTCAGGAACCCGCAGCCCCGCTGTCAGATGCTGGCCACCTGGGCTTTCCCGGGAGAGCTGCTCCCGGCCCAACGCTTCCGCCCGGGGAAATTCAAGTCGAGACAGTACTTAGAAAAGAAAAGAAAAAAAAATCACTGATATTCGTGAATGGGTTCTTTTCTTGTCCTGGAACACACTCCGTAACTACACGTCCTGTTCTCCACGCTGCGGCCTCTGACAGCTACCCGGAGGCCAAGGGTGAGGAACTGAAATCTAAGGACGAGAAGTCTCGACGGAGCGCGATTCGGTACCGGCTGGTCATCTGTGGCGGTGCCCAACGATCCTGGCTTTGAACCCTTCACAACCACAAGCAAACCTCTCCCAGGTGCCTCGAGGTAATCCGTTCTAGCAACTGGCAAAAGGAGGCAGGAGGAAAGGCAGAGAAAAGACCGGAGTGGGCTAAGGAGGTGAGCAGTCAATGTGGGAAACTGGTACTGAGCTCCAGGTCCAGGTCCCCCCTAAGTCCAGCCCGTCTTGCCAACGAGAAGCCCGCGAGTGAGGAGGCTGCCTCTGGCCGTGTAGCGAGTCTCGGTGCGGGCAGTGCTGGCGCTGGCTCCGTGTCTGAGCGCCCAGAAGACGGGATGGTTGGTAAGAGGAGTGTCCACGGCCCCAGGACACCGCCTGAGGGTGAGGATGACCTTCACCAGGCCCCTCGCCTCCAAACAGCTGCCCCGAGGAGACGAGGCATTCTGGGTGGAGCCCAGATGTTAAAAGGGCCAGGACAGCAGCCGGGGCCGAAGATTTGGAATTCCAGACTTTGGCTACAGAGAGTTGAGGCAGTTGGCTGGATTTGGTCACTAGCATGTTTTACGAAACCGATTTCTCGAGCAGTCTGGCTGCCACACTTCCCTGCGGAGCACCAAGAGCACGAGCGGGCCGGGCCCTCCCAGGCTGTGCGGCGCCAGTGCGGCCTGCGGGGTCACAGGCGAGGTGTGCGTGTCTTTGGTGAGCTGCATCTCTGTGTCCCTCCTGTTTCTTCACGGCCAGTTCCAGGCAGCGGACCAGAGGGTGGCTGCTTTGTGGTTTTGTCTTATTTGGTTTTGTTTGTTTTTTTCCTTTTTTGGTTTCAGTATATGGGACGCTTGGGTTCCCAAAGAGGCTGACTCATCCTGGGACAAAGCATGTGGGCATTGCAGGTCAAACCAGACACACCAGGGCTGGGCTTACAGCAAGCCGGCATCTCTGGCCATGCTGTAGAACAGGCCTCTCTGCCGCAGGAGGTCAGAGGGGGCGCCGCACTCCCGGATCTCTCCTTTGTCCAGGACGATCACCCTGCAAGGGGAGGGCACACAGACATGAGTGGGAGGAGGGCTTGGCACCTCATGCCCGCAAGAGCCCAGCTAGGCAAATCCCGGCTTTGAGTCAGGCCCCTCGCCTCTGTTAGGACTGCTGCAGTAACCTTCCAACTGGTTAGCCTTTCTCAAGCCCTATTCTCAGTCAATGTCAAAGCCCTGTGATGCTACACACAACACTCGCTATCACCTGCTCTGTTTCCTTCCCAGCACAACTTGCTTTTATTTATTGCCATGTTTATTATGTGTCTCTGCACCCAGATCCCAGCTAATCTATAAGATCCCTTAGCCAACCTTCCTGCTGAGCCCCCAGCACCTGGAATAGGGCCGGCTTTGTGGCAGGCACTGTGCATGTGATGACTGAATAAATGACTGAGTGACGTCAAAAATACCTGGTACTACCCCGGATAAAGCGAAGTCCCACCAACTGGGGCTGTCCCTATGCATAGAACAGTGTTGAATGAATGAATGAGTGAGGTGAGCACCAAGGCCTAGAGGCCTTCTGTGGCAGATGCGTCACCTGGTGTAGTCCATGATGGTGTTGAGACGGTGAGCGATGGTGAAGACTGTGCAATCGTCGAACTGTGTCCGGATGGTGGACTGAATGAGGTCATCGGTCTCCAGGTCCACGGCCGCCGTGGCTTCATCCAACACGAGGATCTTCGTCTTCCTCAGCAAGGCCCGGGCCAGGCACACGAGCTGGCGCTGCCCGACACTTGACCAGGAGAAAAAGACCGGGAGACAGAGAGTTAAAACCACCCTGAGGATGAGCCCTGGCATGAGCTGGGAGCAGGGAGAAGAGACGTGGTGTTGTGCGGAGCAGGAGAGGGTCCACTCCCACACCCGTGCTGAAGGCAGACATCACTGATCCATCGCAACGTCCTCCTGTTGAGCTAGAAGCGAGCTCGGGCTCCTTCTCAGCTCAGGGCTCACAGGAACACTCTAACATTCGACGTGCTCGGTGTTGGGGGGGTGACAGGCAGCAGAGGAGCCCCACATCCAGGCTCTCACAACTGACTCTGGATTCAGCCATGTGCCTGCTTTGGCCGGTGGGGTGCTGGCAAACATAAGACTGGAAGAAGCTTGACATGGGAATGCACGCCAGGGTTTGCGCCTCTGCCATCACCATGACAACACACCAGGACTGGTCTGCTGGAGGATGAGGGACACGAACTGCCCCCAGGGAAAGCCAATCTGGATCAGCCAATGGCAGTGGATCCCCAGCCACATGCGTGAGCCCAGTCATGAAACCTGGCTGAAACCCGTCATACAGACACTGGAACTGGGGCTCCAAGAAACAAAAGGCTCATGTGTGGCAGAGCTGGGACTCAAACCTGGATCTCACACAGACGCAAAAGGACAAAACCATCACGCGCCCTGACCGAGGGGAGGCTGAGGAGACCCCGCCAGCCCCCGACCAACCCACCTCAGGTTCTCCCCGCCTTCCGCGCACTCGTGGTTCAGCTTGTCGGGAAGCGCCGACACGAAGTTCTTCAGGTGAGCCAGCTCCAGTGACGACCAGACCTCTTCATCCGAGTACTGGCTGAACGGGTCCAGGTTCATGCGGAGAGAACCCGAAAACAAAATGGGGTCCTGTTCAGAGAGAAGATAGCAGTGTGTGAGGCTCAACGTCAGCTGGACGTGGATGGGACAGAGGTGGGACACAGAGAGTTCTTGCCAGAATTGTTCACGACTGGGCCTGAGAGTCCCTCAGAATCACTATTTCCATAGATAATAATTGGGGTGGGGGGTGGGGGAATCTGGAAATCTCTGTTAGGTGAAATAAAATAGATTACTTTTTTGACAAGACTTCTTGGAGCCTTCAATATGCAAATGTATCAGGAACCTTCTAGAAAGATGTGACATGGTTAATTCTTAATCGTCAAGTACTGTTGATTCCTCCCTATCCTCTGCCTCCAAAAAAGAATCTTAGAAAAAAATTTCAGGAAAAATAACATTAAAAAGCAATATATTAGGGAATCAGCACCTTCAGGAATCAGTCTAGAAAATTCTTTTTTTTTTTTTTTAAATCACATCTGTAGTATCAACAAATATTTGCATTGATTTCAGAGAGGAAGTTAGGAAAAAATAGAAACATCAATGATGAGAGAGAATCACTGATCGGCTTCCTCCTGCTCACCCACAACTGGGGATCAAGCCTGCAGCCTGGGGATGTGCCCTGACTGGAAATCTAACCAGGACTTCTTGGTTCATAGGTTGACGCTCAACCACTGAGCCATGCCAGCAGAGCCAGAACATTCTTCCCATTTAGGCTGGGAAGGGTAAGAGAGGCTTGTCCTGACTGACAGCCAGCAGAAAGCCAGTGCCTACGCATCTGTTAGCTGCTCTGGGTGGCAGAGTGTAGGGACGACACCTGGTTAATTCCCACTGCTATTTACATGCTAAGAGGAGACTCAGAGGAGTAACACAGCGTAATATCAGTAAGAGTAATAAAGCAGGAACACATGTATCTGTACACTGAAAACAGACACGCATTGCTCAGTGGCACCCGGCGCTCCTGGTGGCCTCACACAGACCCCACCTGGGGGATGATGGTGATCTTGAAGCGGAGGTCGTGCAGGCCGATTTTGGCGATGTTGACGTTGTCAATAATGATCTCTCCTTCTGAAGACTCCTTGATCCGAAACAAGCCCAGGGTCAAGGATGACTTCCCGGCTCCTGTCCGCCCCACGATGCCAACCTGGGGGACAGGAAGGACCAGTGTGGTGAGAATGCTGCTATCTGGGGGATACCTCCTGTCTCAGAATACCCTCATGTCAGGTATCTGCCCGAGCAGTTCAGTCACCTGGTCAACCCAACTCTCACCACAGCCCTCTCCGCTCCAGCTTCCTAGAGGAGCTTATAAGTTAAAATTATAATTAGCTCTTTTTATAAGCTACTAGACCTCCAAAGACCCAGGCATTAGATAAAGGAGAGATTTTTAAATAGGCCCTATTATTTTCAACTCAAGGTGATATTAAGTAATAATCAGGCTATGTCCAGGTTTTTCAGTATTTGCAACTCCCTTAGTGTGTTCTTTTGTTGTTGTTGTTAATCCTCACCCCAGAATATTTTTTCCATTGATTTCTAGAGAGAGTGGAAGGGAAGGGGAAAAAGGGAGAGGGGGAGGGAGGGAGGGGGAAGGAAGGAGGGAGGGAGGGGGAAGGAGGGAGGGAGGGAGGCTGGTTGGCTGCCTTCTGCACATGCCCCAATGGACCCAGAGATCGAACCTGCAACCAAGGTATGTGCCCTTGACTGGAATTGAACCCATGACCCTTCAGTCCAGGGGCCGACACTCTAACCACTTAGCCATACCAGATAGGGTCCCTGACACCAATTTTCCCAGTTCTTGAGGTGGTGAATTTCCCATCCAAGATGTTGAACATCTCAAATATTCAAGGACACCTCCCCCTCACCTCCCACCCCCACCCCCGCACACCTCTCCTCTCCATCCCATCAGTGCGAGCAAAGTGAGTTTATGGACGTGGCCTGGTCTCCTCTTATCCTCTCGAGAGGGAACTGGGCTCCCATGTAATGGCCAAGGACGACTGTCCCTGACATCCAAATACAACCCCTTCACCTGGGCTCCTGAGAGGCGGGTTTTCTCTGCTGCCCACAGCGATGCCACAGAGCAGCCTCATACACAACACACAAAGCCTGGTGAGAACATGGCCCACTGTTCTTTCCGCGGCAACGCTCAGCCACTGAGCCATGAATTAGAGCTTATCGCACGGGAACAGACCATCCCGAGCCCGGTGGAAGGGACCGTGTAACAAGACCGTATGTTCAGAGACGAAAGCAGCACTGTCCCCCGGAAAATGGCCAGGAAGGCCAAGCTCTGATGCTGAGGAGAATCTGAGGGTCTGAGGAGAGACACCTTTCAGGAACCGCGTGGGACCAAGGCTATGTTCCAAAATCCCGACAATTCCACATGCCCACTGAGCCATCCCTAGCAATGATGGTGACATCCTGCTAGCTTGGAGATCCCAAACTCAACGCCTACAGGTCCACGTAGGCACCTGAATGGGGTGGGGAGGGACCGAGTGAACAGGGAGGCTCACATCTTGCTTTGCCAAGAGCCACGTAGGGAGTCTGAGCCCCGTGTTGCTAGATGCTGTGATTTTTCAAGAAAAGCAGGAAACTGATTTTTATTCAAAAAGTTCCAGGTTTTTCAGTATTTGCAACCTTATTCAGATATTTTTCAAAACCTCTCCGTGGACTTCATTTGGCCCTCAGGCCACCAGTGTGCAACCCTGTGGAACCCTGTCTGCACAGTCACCACAGGTATGGGCTGGCTCGGACTGCGGAAGAGACAGCCAGTTTCAGGTCCTGATCACAACCTGCGCCGACTGGACGGGTGGGAGAACAGGGTGCACCCACCTTTTCTCCTCCTTCGATGGTGATGTTGATGTGCTTGAGAACCAAGTCCAGGTCCTCTCGATAACGCAAGCTGTAGTCCCGGAATTCCACTCGGCCCACCTGGGGCCAGGTGCTGGCCGGCGTCATCTCCTGGATCCGCCAGGGAGCCTGTAATGGGTGGGGGAGGAGGGTAGCAAATAAGGAATCTGAGGTCCATCTTACAGGCCCCAAGGCTCTCTGTGAGTGGTCTCTACAACCTCCCCGACCTCACCTCCCTCTCTCACGCTCACTCTGCTCCCCACACTGACTTCAGGGTGATTTCTCCAGGCCTTTGCATTTGCAGCTTCCTCTGTCAGGCACACTCTTCCCCAAGCTACCTACTCGGCCTGCTACCCCACATCCTGCAGATCTTAGAGCAACTCAGACCACCCTCCTGGCCCTGTACCCCTCTTTACTCTCCACTGCTTCATTCTCCTTCAGAGCACTTACCATTGTGTCACCCACGCCTACTGGAATATCCCCTCTATGAGGACAAGTTCTTGTGCTAGGACTGTTTGTTCACTCCTCTATCCCAGGGCCCAGAGCACATAGTAGGTGCTCAGTAAGTATGTATGGACTGAATCAAAGTGGTCTTCTCTACACAGACACAAGGCTGACTGCCTTCTAGCTCTGGACTGCAACAATAAAAGTGAACGTGGCCACTTAAACCACACTCTATCATATTATCTCATTTAATCCTCACTACAGCCCCAGAATGGGGTCCTTCCATCATCCCATTTACACACAAGGAAACTGAGACACAGACAGGATAATCACTTGCCCCGTGTCACACAGCGCCTATTTCTGAAAAGTTTCTTAGTCCAGTTCAGCATTTCCTGAGACTTAGGATAGGATATGCTCCAGGCTAGCCTTGGGGCTCCCATTAGGGAAGGAGAAGAACAGGGAGGACAATAAAAGAAAAATTTCAGCCTTTCTTCCCCACCAAACTTCTTATGTTACTTTTTTTACAACAAAAAAAATTCCCTTTTATAATTTAAGTATATAAATAAAAAGGACATGCTATAAAAACATGAGAGCAACTGAAGAGAAGTGGGTGGAACTTTCTAACATTAATATATAATATACTGTTTATAATGTATTGCTTATATTTATGCGTAATATACACACAATAAACAAACATATATATCATAATAGTGGTGGGCCTCTGAGTGATCTCGACTTCCTCTTATATTTCTCAAATATGTTCTTATTCTAAAAGTATAGAATAAAAGAAGTAAAATGTTTTTGTGACATGAAATAAATTTCACAGTTTAAGTGGATGAATTTCATGGAGTGTGAATTATCTCTTAAAGCTGTTATAAAAAAATACACTCAGCCTGCCCGGTGTGGCTCAGTGGTTGGGCGTTCAGCCATGCACCAGGAGGTCACTGGTTCAGTCTGAGCTCAGGGCGCATGCCCAGCTTACAGGCTTGAGCCCCAGCAGGGGGTGTGCAGGAGGCAGCCAATTAATGACAGGATGTTTCTATTTCTCTCTCCCTCTCCTTTCCCCTCCTTCTAAAACTCAACATAAATATTAATTAATAAGTTAATTAATTACTTCAGCCCCGGCTGGTGGCTCGTTAGTGGGAGCATGGACTCCTGGTCAGGGCACACACCCAGGTTACAGGCTGGGTCCTGGTGCAGGAGACAACGGATCGATGTTTCCCTCTCACATTGACATTTCGCTCTCTCTCCCCCTTCCTCTCTGTCTAAAAACAAACAAACACGCAAAGATATCGTGGAGCAGAGGTCGGCAAACTGCGGCTTACGAGCCACATGCAGCTCTTTGGCCCCTTGAGTGTGGCTCTTCCACAAAATACCACGGTCTGGGGGAGTCTATTTTGAAGAAGTGGTATTAAAAAAATTTGCTCTCAAAATAAATTTTAATCGTTGTACTGGTGACATTTGGCTCTGTTGACCAATGAGTTTGCCGACCACTGTCCTGGAGGATGATTAAACAAACAAACAGTAAGTTCAATGTTGGGTGGAAAGTCCTGGTGTAATGCACTCTTATTTCCACAGGGGTCACTCACTCCATTCTGGATGATGCCTCCGATGAAATGGAACCTGGAGTTCACCATTTCAGAGCATTAAAAGACTCAGGTCATAGGTCACCTCTGCAAACCCTCTAAGATAGATTTTAACTGGGGGCAGTCTTGGTCTCGCTCCCAAGGAGCATTTTCTTGGGAGGCAGTGTGGCACAATGGCAAAGACCCAAATCCTAAGTCTGCGATTTACCAGTCGTGTGTCTTAGGCAAGTTACTTAACCTCTCTGTGTCTCAGTTTTCTCACCCGTAAAATGGAAGTAAAAATAGAATGTGAGTTATAAGGCTGTACAGTGAATATATAAATTACTCTGTGTGAAATGTTTAGGACAGGGCCTGACACCTCCACAAGGGCACGATATATGCCCCTATTATTATTATTGGTGGTGATGGCGAGAGTGGCGTCACCAAGCATTGCTGCTACTGTCATTATCACCACTACCACAGGCAGTGGTGTGCAGACAGAATAAGGCAGTTATTAGGGGCAACGTGGCACTGAAGTCTAGAGACCTGAGTCCCTATCGATCACATGTGACCTTGAATCAGCCAACATCTCCCCCTAGGCTACCTTTTCTCCATCTGAAACAGTAACTGCAGGATTTTCCAAAGTTGGGTCAATTCCTTACCAGTATATGATTTTCACAATATCCAAGCACTCATTCTTATTATTATATTTGAATACTTTTAATCAACTCATTTGTTTTTAATTTTAAAACGTATTTAAATCAATGGTGCCTCTAACAGTGGGTGACTTAGTATTTATACACTTTTCAGGAGCAAAAAGAAACTAGTCTCTTTTCCCATAAAAGAAGTCCCCCATAAAACTACGTAACAGTTTGTCAGACAGAGGTTGCCTGTTGTAGGCACACATGGTTTAGCTCAGAGGTTCTTTAGAGCCACACTGAAGGTCAAGTTCAAAAGGTCAGGTCAGGGGCTTGCTCTACCTCCTTCTCAGTTTCTGAATACTCCTTGAGTCTCTCCACAGCCACAATGTTGGTCTCCATCTCCGACGACATCCGAACAAGCCAGTTCAGGTAGGTGGTGACCTGCAAGTGCAAGAGTCACATGGAGTGTCTAGAGTTGCTTTATTTTGAGGAAGTAATTATGAGTTGTGAAATAGTTCAGATAAGAAAGGTATAGAAAACAGCACCTAACACAGAGCCTTCACACAGACTTGCTCCACTGCATCTCTTAAGCAAGCACATTTCAAAATCACCCATGAGCAACACTGGTAATCAGATAGGAAATGAGAAAATATTTTGAAATAGATAATAGGAAAATACAATGTATCAAAATTTGGGAAATACAGCTAAATCTGGGCTTTGAGGGAAATTTATCCTATATAATAAAATCCTAATATGCACTTTGGTGGAATGACCAGTCACTATGATGCACATTGACCACCAGGGGGGGCAGACACTCAATGCAGGAGATGCCCTCTGGTGATCAGTGCGCTCCGGGTGGGGGAGCACTGCTCAGCCAGAAGCCCTGAGCTGGGCTCATGGCAGGCAGTGCAGCGGCGGTGGCAGGAGCCTCTCCTGCCTCTGCAGCAGAGCTAAGCCGGCAGCTGGACATCCCCCGAGGGCTCCCGGACTGCCAGAGGGCGCAGGCCAGGCTGAGGGATGACCACCCCAGAGCACAGCTTTCGTGCACCGGGCCTCTAGTAGTGTTATAAACATTTCTATCGCAGTCAGAGGCATCCGGGCCATGTGTCTAATTTCTCTCCCGCTCCAGTCAGTCATGGGGCTGTAGACCAGCTCCTCAAATTGCTCTCCTGCTCTCCCACAGGGACCCAAAACAAATCCAACTGGCTCTCCCATTCAGAGAAATGGGGAATTCAGCAAGAACACCCCCTCTTACCTGCAACGAGTAAGATACTGAGAGGCCCACCAAGCCGGCGCTGAGGCTGTTGCGGGAGATCACTGCAAACAGGGTGGCAAACAGGACAATGCAGTTGCCCACACACTCCAGCCGCACAGCCAGCCACCTGCATGAGACACACAGGCAGACAGAAGGACAGACACACACCCACGGTCAGCTTTTTTAGAGACTTGGTTTCTGGTTCTGGGTGTGGGGTTAGGAGTGGAACGTCACTAACTAAAATAACCCCTGACAGTGCTGAGGGAGGCCTTCTCTGCCCCACTCCTAGGACCGGGGGGAAGGAGGACCAAAGGGACACGGTTCCAGTAATTCCTCACTATCCGGCAACCCCAGGGATTAAGACAGTTCTCTGGAAGCAGTCTTCCCAGGAAACTGAAGCTTGCTTTTTTAAGAACCAACTTTTTCTCACAAAAACAGCCATGTGTGCATTTTTTTAAAAAGATGTCCTGAAAAATTAATAAATACTAAGCCGTTGACTGTAAGAGGCACCACTGACTTAAAATAACCTTCTCTTGACCAGCCGTAGCTCAGTGGTTGGGCATCAACCTATGAACCAGGAGGTCATGGTTCGATTCCCAGGGCACGTGCCCAGGTTGCGGGCTCGATCCCTAGGAGGGGGTGAGCAGGAGCAGCCAATCAATGACTCTCTCTCATGCTTGATGTTTTTATTTCTCTATCCCTCTCCCTTCCCCTCTGAAATCAGTAAAAATACATTTTAATAAAATAACCTTCTCTTGGCAGGGAAAAGGGCGGTGAGAAAAACACACTATTTTCAATGTAGCTGTAAGTGTTCCCAGACCCAGATCATCCTCATCTCGGGAACATTAAAATGTATTTTACCTTTTAAAATATAAACAGACATTTGAATGGTTTGAAGATAACGTTTGTAAGATAGCACACAGCATTAGGAATATTATTTTAATGTTTCAAAACGTAAAGCATTCTAGAGAAATGGGTTAGCCTTTTTCCCACTACAGCTCTTAGACCCACGTGACTGATCTCCTTGGGGGGGGGGAGCCATGCCCACAGATAGACAGGCACAGTGACAAGCGTCCTGAAAGCTCTGCCAGGGAAGATGAGGTCTCCAACAGCTCCCGGTCTCCCACCAGCCTTACTCTGTGGGATCGCATTGGGCACGGTGGGCTGGCGGTTGGTTTTGATGGGTCTCTTCCCGGATGCTGCTACCCCAGTCCCAGCGTTTTCTTACCCCTCAGCTCAAAAACTGTATCAGGATGCAACTGAGTGAGGAGGATATTTTAGGGACAAAGCAGATACTTTTCTAAATTCAGTCAATAATTAGCAAACTTCGCCCTGGCCAGCGGAGCTCAGTTGGTTGGGCACTGTCCTGTGCACCAAAAAGTTGCTGGTTCGATTCTAGGTCAGCGCACATGCCCGGAGAGGGGGCATACAGAAGGCAGCCAGTGATCTCTCTCTCTCTCTCTCTCTCTCTCTCTCTCTCTCTCTCTCTCTCTCTCTCTCTCCCGCCCCCCACTTCAATCTCTAAAAAGAAATATATGTAAAATAATAGAAAATTAGCAAATTTTTTTTCTTTTTTTAGTAGAAATTATTTTATTTATTTATTTATTATCTAAAGTTTTACATATATCTCCTTTTCCCACTATTGATGGTTCCTCCCCCTGCAGCCATTCCCAACCTGGGCAAGCCCCCACTGCCCCAGTGTCTGTGTCCATTGCTTATGCTAATAAGCATGCATACAAGTCCTTTAACCACCCCCACCCCACCACCACCATTTGTCTCTGGACCTATTCTTGTTCATCAATCTTTTTCTTTTTTTGATTAATGCAATTCCACCATTCTTCATACCCTAAATGGCAATTTGACATGATTTGACTTAATTACGAATATCACTTAATATTCGTAATTTGCTTCTGATACACATCAGTAGGAAAATACTCAACAGCTGAGTCTGCTCCCCACTTGATGCTCCTGTGCCCCCAGGATGACAGCTAAAGGGCAGGGTCTGTATGGGTTTCTGGCTCCAGAAGAACTCTCTGTCCCTGTCCTTCAATGCCCGGAGTGCTGGTGCTCACAGTGTCCCCGTCTGCTTTTAACAGCTACTCTGTCCTCACCAAGTCGAACCATCCCTCTGGGGGGGTCTGAGTTTCGTTCCTCCAGGAACTGTGGTGGCTTCCCATGCTCTCCCCCCTCTCCCCCCAAAAAAACCTCCTCCCCCCGGGGGCCCACCTGTTGGCCACGATGCTGGGGTAATAGGCCTTCTGGTTCTCGTCCACCTTCAGGTCACTCTGGCAGATGAAGCGCTCCTGCTCCGCAAAGGCCCGGATGACACTGACCCCCAGCAAGGTCTCGTTGAAGTGGGAGTAAACCGGGGAGCGGCTGACGGACTCGAGGCGCTTCAGCTGCCGGGAGGAAGCCACGTAGAACCTCTGGGGGCACAGAATGGACAGGGGGTGAGTGGAGCTGTCCCCATCCCGGCCTCCCGAGGCTGTGCTGGAGGAAGTCTGGACATAAATGATGCCACCAGGAGGCAAAAGCTGGAGCTGGGCTGCTCTCAGCAGGTGTCCCCACTCACCTGGTCAACTGCTGGCACAGAGCCAACAACAACCATGGCAGCGATGACAAATATGATAGCTGACGCTTACGCAGAGCCACCCTCTGCGGCCTAGTTTGAACTACTTTCACACGTATCAACTCATGTAATCCTCACCCCAAACCTCTGAGGTGCTCACTCCTCTCTCACCGTCAGGAAACTAAGGCACAAAGAACTTCGCTACCTCGCCCCTAAGATCACGTGGCTGGCTAGGACGTGGCAGAGCTGGGATTCGAACCCAGACACTTGGCTGCAGAGTGCCAACCTCTGTAATGTACAGCCTCTCTGAAGCCACTGACTGTGGGGGTTTAATGGACCTGGTGGGTACATTCTCTCATTTTTTTTTTCCCTAATCCTCACCCAAAGATATGTTTCTTTATTGGTTTTCAGAGAGAAGGGAGAGGAAGAGAGAGAGAAAAACATCAATGTGAGAGAGAAACGCTGATTGGTTGCCTCTCATACATGCCCTGACCGGGGATCAAACCTTTTTGGTGTGGAGGACAACGCCCCAGCCAACTGAGCCGCCCGGCCAGTGCGCTCATTTCTTTTGCATATGTCCTCAAGAGTGAGATTGCTAGATTACAGATAAGTGTCTAATGATCTAAAAATATACATTAAAAAAAAAACAACTCTTCCACAATCCCAATCCTCAGACAGGCAATATTTTTTGGCCTCCCTTTCCAGTCCTGCCCACACACATTACACATTCGTCTTATTAAATTTCACATGGCAATTTCACATGGTTCAATCTAATATCAGTCATCTGCTTTTATACACATCACGCGGGTGGGGTTAGTTAAAATGACCGTGTGCAAACAACACGATCCTCTGCCTAATTCACTTCCCGTGTAGTTCAGAAATAAAACTCGTGGTGCTACCACAGAGCCTTCCTAATTCTCCCTGCCAAGGGTGCGTAAGATTCTGCCATGGAAATGCTCTATCGTGTGCTCAAGGTCCTGCTCCTGGCAGGTATCTGAGCTTCTTCAAATGCTGCATTTGGTCTGTTCTGTTCTTTTGAATTGGGTCTTTCCAGAACATTTCCAGCCAGGGTCTGACCATGGATGCTGTTTTTGGTGACTGCAGCCAGATGACTGTCCAAAACTGGCACCAAGTTGAAGAGAATGCAATGAGGGTTCTCCCTGATTCCACCCTTGTTCACGCTCACCCCTTGGGGACCCCACGTGAGCGGCTCCAGTGCGGTTTGAGGACGGAGCCCTTCACAATTTCCTACCCTCACTTTGGGTTGCAGTTGCTAAGCTCCCATCTAACCCTCCATTCCCACCCCCCAGAAGCTGGGCTGCAGCTAACCTTCAGGAGTAAGCAGGGAGAGGCTGGCCTGTGGTCACCAGCACATGCTTTGGACTCAGACAGATGTGAGTTCTCACCACCAATTCTGCCATTAGAGCCCCAACAAGCTCATCTGCCAACCGGCAGCACAGTCCCCGCTGCAGTTGCCTAAGAAACCAGCGATGCTGCCCGACTAGCACACGCCCCTTGCCCTGGTACCTCCTCGGGCTTGTTTCCTGCAATACAGGGAACAGGACTGGATATCGACAAACTCAGGGAACTGCCACACCAGCCCTGAGTGGCCCTATATTTCTATCACAAGAGGAAAAAAAATACACCTCTCTTGTTTAAGCTGCTGTTATTCACATCTCCATTATCTTCAGGGGGCTTAGGAACTAGAGAATTTCATAACATTCTTAAGGAAGCTTCAATAATAAAAGAATCTTTATAGCTATCACTTTCTTTTCCTTTTATAACTTATAGCTACAAAAATAAAGCTTACTAGAAAAAAGTCCATTTGGTTATCCTAAGCTAAAAACAATCAGCTGAGGCTCTTGACATCACACCCACCGCGCCCCCAGCAAACCCTCCCCGGCTCCACGGGGAACCGGTGCGAGGGCCGAGTCCCTGTGCTCACGGGCGCCCGACACCCACAGCCCGCCTCTCACCTGGACGAAGAAGTAGATGAGGCCCAGGGGTGGGATGATGACAGCAGCGATGGGAGTGGCCAGCAGGATGATGATGCAGGCGCCAATGACGTTGAACAGGGAGCCCATGAACATCTTGATGACCTGCGGGATCATGGAGTCCACTGTGTCCATCTCCTTGGAGAAGCGGTTCACCAGGTTCCCACTGGGCGTCCGCTCGAAGAAGCTCATGGGCGACGACAGGACGTTGTGCAGCAGGTCCAGGTGCAGGCGGCGGGAGGCGAAGATGCCCCCGATGGACAGCGCCATGGAGTAGCCAAACACCGCCAGCCCTGCCAACATTCTCGAATTAGACTCCACGGGGGGAGAGGGACCAAGCTGGGGGCCGGGACGAGTGGCCAGGCGACCATGCGGACAAAGCTGGGCGGGGTCCCCAGCTAATAATAGTAATAACAACAATAATAATGATGATGGCTGTTATTTATTGAGCATTTACTATGTGCTAAGCACCATACTGAAGTCTTACAAGTATCTAATCTTCATGACAACTCTGTATAAATTAGATAACTACTCATTTCACAGATGAGGAAAGTGAAACTCAGGTGAATCCTCCACCTTCAATATTCTCAGCCAATCAGAAGCAGAGATGGGGTTTAATCCTGGCAGCCTGTTCCCACTCATACTCTCAATCTGCAGGCCACATTCCTCTAGACCAGCACCCCCAACGGAAGCTTCTGCGATGACGGAAACATTCTACGTCTGTACTGGCCAGTGGAGTAGCCATGAGCCACATGTGGCTGCTGAGTAGCTGCAATGTGGCTAGAGCACAGAACGACTGAACTTTTACTTTTATTTCAATGTAATGAATTGAAATTCAATAGCTACCCATGGCCAAAGCCTACCACCAACACAGCACAGCTAGAACAGACACTGCTGCTGTGCGGGCCCAGGTGGACATCACACTGTGCTGTGTGTGATGATTTGGAGTCCACAGTCCTGTGCCCTGTGAGGGCACTGCAGGGGCTGAGAAACTTAAGAAAGCCATGTTTGCTCTTCTGGGTTTTTCCAGAGCCACCTCCTAGAGTTCAAGAGGCGACTGTGGCTCCTCCAAACAAGCCACCGAAGGGCACCCCATCTTGCAGAGAGGCGATTTCAGGAGGTGGGACTCAAATGACAGGCTCTGGAGCCAACACTGTCAGATCTTGTCTCTGTCACCTACCAGGTGTGGGGCCTTCTGCAACTCACTTAACCTCTTTGCACCTCAGCTTCCCCATCGGTAACATGGGACAGTACTCACAGCAACGTCAAATGCAAGGGCCTACCCAGCAATGTGCTTGGTGCACAAGAAGTGCTCAAGAATACCAAATGTGTATATTTATTGTACACAGGATGTGCACAGGCTTTGAATGTACATATGTGTACATATAAACAGCTTTTATGAGCACACTGCTAATGTACTGCGTAGCACGTAGCAGAGTGGTTAAGAGCACGGGCTCGGAGCCGGACTGCCTCACTCACTGCCAGCTCTGCCACCTATCAGCATGTGACCTTGGGCAACTTACTTAGTCCCTCTGGACCTCAGTTTCTGCATCTCTAAAATGGGGAAAGTATTAGCTCCTACCTCGTAAGATTGCTGCAAGGGTAAAACCAGTCAAAACACGTAAACGTGTTTAGAACAGAACCAGGCACCAGGTAAGTGCGCAGTAAACACTAGCTGTTAGTATTAACGCTGTTGTGTTTGGGAACTCTCATGGGACCACAAGAAGGGTATACAGCAGGGTTTCTCAACCTCTCACTGCCGACATGTGGGGCTGGACAATTCCGTGCAGTGCAGGATGCTTAGCAACACCCCTGGTCTCTAGACCCAGTAGCACCTTCAGAAGTTGTAACAACCAAAGAAATCTCCAGACATTGCCAAATGTCCCAGAGGGGCCAACACTACATGTGCTAAGAATCCCCATCCTCAGACAGCAGGGAAAAGCCCCCAAATGAAACTGTATAGACGCACCAACGGGCAAGGGCTTGCCCATTAATGCTCCAGGTGGACTCTCTTCCTCAACTTTCCTCATCTGTAAAATGGGCACATTAGTGCTCTCCTCTATCTTCCAGCACCAAGTGAAACAAAGCATTAAAAAACCACTCACTCCACAAATATTTGAGTGTTTACTGTGTGTCAGGTGCTATTCTTCCAGGTTTGGCTTGGTTGGGGGACCAAATTCTCTAACAAGTAGGGACCAGTTCTCTAACAAGACAGAAAAGTAGTCCCAAGTGCCAAAGCCAGGTGGGGTGGGGTGGGGAGGGTGCAGAGGGGCGGCTCCCACCTTGAGAGATGCCCAGGGCTCCATAGACACCCAGCCGGACTTTAGTGTGCTTCTGGGTCCCGTTGATGATGGGGTCATCAGTCCAGAGACTGAGCCAATAGTTGGAGGACAGGGCGGCGACGTGGTTACACAAGAAAAGGAAGATGCTCAGAAAGGAGATGAAAAGTCCAATGGCCTTCATGTAGTCCCAGTACACGGAGAGCTTGACCTGGAGCCAGGGAGAGGAGGCATTTTATACACCGCACCACACGCACCCAGGGTCCGCACCTGTCATTCAAGCCCCACCTGTGCTCATATCTTTGACATCCCTCATCCCCCCTAGTTATAGACAAAGACAGTCAGCAGCAGACCAAGTCCAGGTCCCTGCCCTGCTGGGCTTGGTTTCAACAAGCTCCAGCCTCTTTCCTCGTGTGTGGCCTCGCTGACTTGTCAAGCCCTTCAGGCTGAATTTTGGGTCATCAAGGTCATGTCTGAATTATAGGCTGGTTGAAAGATAACCATGAGGGATCAGAGCTCTGGTGTACAACTGAGTGCTTCCTTTTTTCTGTTTCACGTTTCTGCTCTTCAAACTCAGAGAGAGGGAAGAGGATGTCAGAATAAAGAGCAGGTTGCAACACTTGGTTCCTCACAGCTGCGCAGCCCGCTGTCCCGGAATGACCCCGAGGGGCTCGGGGAACCTCCTCACGAGCAGAGGGATGTGGCAACATGGGAAGCAGAAGAGGATGGGGGAGAACTGGACCCAGCTCCACTCCTGGTTCCACTTTGCAATTGACACCCCCTCCCCGCCTCTGTTTTCCCTGTGCATAAATACAAAATGCAGGCAATGCTCAGACCGTCTTCTCTGAGGTGTGGGATTCAAGGGGCCTGGCTGCTCTGGCCCTCTTTCTCAAGTGCTCGATTCAGGGTCATTTCTCTGACTCCCTGGAGGGTCAGTGAGAGCAAGGGGGGAGGACACATGACAGCCACCTCTGTCGTCGGCCACAGGTGTGACGGCAGGTGAGGGGACATGCTGGGAACACAGGGTCCCAGGAGATTCTGGTATGTCCAGCGCCCTACCCTCACATAGTACCGTACCACCTTTCATGGGTTGGTTATTTTTCTCTGTGTACTTATTTTAAAAACTCTATTCCCTATTCTTTAAAAAAAAAAAAAAGCAACATATAACCACATTTATTTTTAAAAATAAATTCTGGCCCTGGCTGGTGTGGCTCAGTGGTTGGAGTGTTATTGCGGGCACTGAAGGGCCTCAGGGTTGATTCTCGGTCAGGGCACATACCCAGGTTTCAGGTTTGATCCCCAGCCAGAATGCATGGGTCAGACAACTGACTGATGTTTCCCTCCCACTCTCCCTTCCTCTCTCGAGAATGAACGAAAAATATATCCTCAGGTGAGGATTTAACAAAACTTTGGATAATTGCCACAAGTGAAAAATTACTGATGACTGACCCTTAGACAATACAGATGACTGTAAAAAATATATATACAAGTAAATTAGAGCTTTAAGCCCTCACTGTGTATTGCAAAGAAAAGTTAGCAATTGTTAGTGCTGGAGACGGAATGTTTGTGATGGTGCTAGGAGTTGGGCCTTTGAGAGGCCATTAGCTTCATGCAGGTGAATGGATTCGTGCTCCTACAATAGGAGGCCTCAGCGAGGTCCCAGCCCCTTCTGCCACGTAAGCCACGGGAAGAAGATGACCCCCTATGAACCAGGTATGAACCAGGAAGTGGGTCCTCACCAGACACCAAATCTGCTGGTGTCTTGATCTTGAACTTGCCAGCCACCAGAGGTGTCAACAATAAGTGTGTATTTTTTCAAAGCCACCCAATCGACGATACTCTGTTACAGCAGCCCGAATGGACTAAGGCAGTATTCAAGATGAGCTAGGTAACTCTCTCTCTCTCTGGTGTACTAAGGGCTGAAAGAGAAATAAAACTTTCTTTCGTTTAATCTTAATTTTCTTTAGCATCATTATTTAATATTCTTTGGCACCGTGTCTGCAATCACCTCACATAAACGGAACCCTGCATGACGGGAAGCCCTGACTTAAAGTGATCAGGCTGCCTACCCCTAACGAGAGGCCCCCAGCAGCTCAAAGGAGGCGGCAGCGAGGACAGCAGAGACAATACATGACAACCCCGAAGTAGACTTCCAGGTGTCACATCCCAGCTCTGCCCCTCGGCTGCGACCCGGGTGAGTCACTTAGGCTCCCAGGCCTCGGTTGCCAGCATTTAAGACAATACTTTTATAGGCTCCTGTGAGGAAGACAGGAGTTAACATGAAGTCCTCTGCACGGTGACCAGCACACACCGGCAAGCCGCACACCCACCAGATTCTCATTTAGGGAGCCAGCCTCACCTGCCCTGTCTGAGCCTTGTCGGCCTCCATCATCTTCCAGGAGTCCTCCGCCTTGGCCCCAGCCTTCTGCAGCTCAGCAGTGCTGCTGTGGTGCCGGCTGGCGTTCCCGCTGTAGGAGGAGGAGTTGCTGAGCTGTCTGGGGAAAGCAAGGCCATGGTGTCAGCCAATGGAAGCCTTGGGCAGGGACAGCAGTCCCAACGAAGTACAGTACTGGCCCAGTTCAAGCTTCTGATTTTACAGATGAACTCAGAGAGAGAGGGTCGGGGCCCCATGAAAGAAGTGTTCCTTTACGCAGGCATTCTTCAAACAGCGTTTTCTTGCCACTTTTGAGACCATCACAGATCATCACAGATCAGGTGACCCAGGACTCTTTCCCCCTTTAGGCAGACATGGGGCGTGGGCGTGCGTGTGTGCGCGCGAGAACATAGGAATGTACATGAGAACATTTAGACCCACACGAGCAAAGGTGATAAAGTATAACCCATCCTGGTCACCGACTCTCCTGCCTTCTTGGTTTGCCTGCCCCGATGAAGCAAGCATCTGGGCTGGAGGGGCTGGGGGCTGGAGGGGCTGGGGGCTGGGAGCTGGGAGCTAAGGGTGGCCTCCAGCCTGCGGTCAGTTAGGAAATGAGCGAGTCTTGCCAACAGCTGCAGGAAGCGAATCCCAGCTGAGCCTTCAGATAAGACCTCAGCTACAGCCTGTGAGAGACGCTGAGCAGAGGAGCCAGCTGAGCCACATCCGGAGGGCCCCCCCCCCCCCCAACACAGAAACCATGAAGTCTGTGGTAATTTGCTGTGTAGCAACAGAAAATGAATGGCCAGTGTTCTGCCTGTTTCTGCTCAGTCTGCCCATGCTCTCTCTGGTCTGCACACCACCATCACCTGCCCCTGTTCCCAGATCACCTGCAGGCACCACCTCCTCTCGGATGCCTCAGCCACCGTGAACGGTGATGCCGGCCGCCCGCCTGAACTTGGCGGCACCCTCATGCCCCCTGTGTGACTCTGGACGTGGCGCTAAGGGCTTTACACACATACATCCAGCTCCTCACCTCCATAGGTGCACCGACAAAGAAGGAAATCCTCTCACCTGTCCGTGAGATAGAAATCTGAGTCCGGGAGGGTGCTGTGCCCAGGGTTCTGAGGGCAGAGCTGCTCATGCCAATCTCTTTCCAGCCCCTTTTCTGTGAAATGCCCCCCCCCCCCGCCCCCGGAGGAGTAGGTGCAGGCACTCGTCCAGTAATGACTGAGTGCTGGGGGCACAGGGCACTGTCCCAGGTGCTTCACAGGCACCGTATCAGGTAAGCCTTACTACAGTCCTATGTGGCAAGTACACCGCAGACCCCATGTGCCAGCTGAGGAAACTGAGGCACACAGAGGTCAAGCAACGAAGTCCCCGGAGTGCGGCTCCTCCAAATACCCAATGATCTCATCAAATGCAACCTCCTTTAAAGCAGCAAAGTGTAGAAGTTAGGAGCAGGCGCTCAGGGGCTGGACTTGGGCTCAGATCCCAGCTCAGCTTCTCTCTAGTTGTCTAGCCAGTGGGGAGCTCTCAGTTTGCCCATCTGTCAAAAGGGAAGATGACAGTAACAGTGGACTGTTCAATAGAGCGCTGCTGCATGGAGCTTGGCTAATGGGGCCAGGATATGAGGAACCGGGCGGGGGGGGGGAGGGGGGGGATGGGGGAGAAGGGGGGTGTCCTAATGGCACTGTGCCTGGGTCCTAATGGCGCATCAAGCACAGCAGTGACTATTGCTGTGACTAATTTTAATTGAACGCTAGTTCTTACAGCCTCAACCCTCCAGGCCCCTCGGAGCGAGCTGAGCAAAAATCCACACCATGTAGGGAACGTGGGTGTCAGAAGTGCAGACTGATGGTTAAATCACAAGGTCTGTGTGGATCGTGCCACCTGGAGAACAGTGCCAGGCCCCCCCTTCAGGCCTCTGTGCTCTGGAAAAATGAGGTTCTGGAGGATTTGGGGGGAGGGGGGAAGGCAGAAAGCCTCCACTTCCACGACCCTGGAGAGCTGAAGGCCTTTTCTGGGAGGTGGAGCCAAACCACTGGCACCCTGTACCTCCTCTCTCCCCACAGGCGGGCAGAAATGTGGTGCCTCCCTCACTGTGCTTACCTCTGCGGCTGCTTCCTCGCAGCGTCTGTCACCACCATGCCATTCTCCATCTGCTTCGTCTCTTTCCCTGGACCGCTCATGCCTGCTAAGACAGAGGAAGGGTAATACTCATGGCTTCAAGAGCTAATGCCACAAGCAAAGATGAGGAAAACCTGTCGCTTGGGAGGGAGATGGCAGAAAAACCTAGCCTCCAAGAGGCTCAAAAAGCAAGACCCGCCTTGTGGGGCCACCAACAGGCTCCCGGTGGGGGTGCAGGAGCTAAATACTAGTTCCCTTGGGGCAGGGGTGATGCTCTGCGAGGGCCCCATTAGCTGAGGGTGTTGGGCCTGAACAGGTGCCCTGTACCAGCAGCAACGGGTAAACCCAGTTCAGCTGACAGTGCCCTGCTGCATGGAGTTTGGCTAATGGGGCCAGGATTCGAGAAAGCAGAGGGGGAAGGGAGGCAAAGAGGGCACAGCCCTCTGGTCCTCAAGCAGGGGTGATACTCAAAATAAAAAGCAATCCAGTTTGACAAAGGCGCCAGCCAATCAGGTCCCAGGGGTACCTTTGTTGTGCCAGGAGTTAACCTTATGGGTGCCTAATCACAAGGTAGTCCAGAAGGCCCAGGGGAGGGGGTACCCGGGATGGTAGCTTCCCCAGCTGTAAGGAAATATTTTAATAACTGATACGGCCACCATCTGATATCCATCCAATCCCAGCAGGTACCCACCCATTGCTCTAATCACTGTAACCTCCACAGTGACAATAACATTTATCAATGCCTCCCCCCTCCCCACCTCCAGGTAGGTGCCTGATAACTGTTTGGTGGCTGTGATGTGCTGAAATACATCATCCCCTTTCACCTCCCCAACTACTTGGCGAGACACCGATCACCCCAACTCCCCTCTGGTGCCCTCCCTCTGGTGCTGGGGACGAGAGTAAGAGACAGCACCATGATAGGGCCTACAGAGATGACCCCAGAAGAAAGGGAGGGATGCAGGAGAGAAGTCACCACAGGGGATCATACGCAGCCAGGGCGACCCTGGAAACATGCTGCTGAGGCACGCGCAGAAGCAGGATCCAGAAAGGCCGGCTCTCTGGGGTGACAGCCACGGGAAGGCAAGGAAGTCAGAAGCTGGGGCTCATTTCTGGGGTGAGAGGGAGTTCCATGCCGATTCTCAATCCTGGCTCTGAACCCACCCCCGGGGGTGCCCAGGGCAGGGGCCTCCACTGACTGCGCAGGGAGACGTGGTCCCATTCTGTGCGGGTCAGAGAACAGTCAGGTGGGGCGTGTTCTCTCACTTCCTGGTTGTGTGTCCTGGGAAGCGATGCACCTCCCAGCCTCACCATCCACATCTGTCAGCGGGACTAACACAGCTCCTGCCGCCTAAGCAGGAAGCGATGAGCTAAGGCCACTGTGGGCTCTTCACCTGCACTTTAAACGTGCTCTACAGAGCTCTGGCACCCAGCCGGGACTGAGAATCACTTCTTCAAACATTTTCTTTGCTGTCAGTGCCTTTGTCTTTAATTTTAAAAAGAAACTAAACAAACAAAAAGGAAGCGTGGTAACAGGCAGGTGGTCCATGCAGCTGCACGCAGCCAGTGCGCCAGTGCCTGCACAGCGCCCGGCACAGCCGGCCTTGATCGGCTGCCCCTGTGCAGGGGCGGATGCTGAAAACATGCCCGGGACACCTGTCCTGTGGGCGGGTGCTTCGGAGAGCGTGGCGGTGCTACCTGGCTGCCCAGGCCACCCTCCTCTGCTCCTGCTCCTGCTCAGCACCCGTCCCAAGACCAGGCAGAATCCTCCACAGTGGCCCCGGGTGGCTGCCTCCCCATCTCAGCCCAATTAACCCACAGGGTGATATGCCCATTGGGGGGGCTGAACAATTCTCCTCTGCCAGGGGAGGGACTGAGAGTCCGTGAAGGGCACTGTGAATGTGTGTGGGCTCGCTGCCCCATCTGCCTTCTCCCCGGGGGATTAACCCCCCCCCCCCCCCCCCGCTTCCTGTGGTCTCGGCAGGCTCATCCACCAGGGTACCCCTGGCGTCCCGAGCCAAAGAGGAGAGGCTGCCTAAGGCCGGCCCATCAGAACCCCTCTCCCAGGACTCTGAACCATCACTGGCCCCCCAAGGACCAAAGAAAGATCCAACCGATTGTCCCAAAGGAGTCTCGTCCCCAGCGTCCCCATCTCCTGAGTCCTGTTGTCCGGGCTGGCCTTTGGTTTCTGAGCTACCTGGGGTCCTTCCAGGCAACACTTGTTGTTAAGCGGCTGGCCCTCTATCTAGACCTGCAACCACACAGCGCGGGCCATAGAAGGCAGGGGTGTGTGTCTGCTCCAGCGCCAGTCAGGCCTTCACATCTCCAGGAGAGGGCAGCCTTGCTGGCTGCAATTCGGCCCGAGGACATCCCTCCGCTGGGCGCCCACAGCCCCTGCATCACTTCGTCAGGGCTCATGCCCTGCACTGTGTGGCCTGCCAAGGTCTTGCCCCAGCCCAGAAGGTATGAGTGGCATAATAATTAAATAATCGATCCTAATCAAACTGTTGACATTCACGGTCCATCTACCACGTGCCAGGCCTTGCACAACCAGGATCTCCCCAGCTGATGAGCGGGAGAGCTGGAGATGCTAACTGCACTCCAGGTGCCCACCGGAAAGCTGGGGCAGGGTAGGTGCCTGGTAACTGTTTGCTGGGTGAACAAGGGGAGGGGTGGGAGCGCAGCCGCCACAGGCACCGCGCAGGCATGCAGCAGCAGGGCAAGTCCCTCTACAGCCTCGTGCTGCAAGCAGGCGATTCTACCCCATGCGCCACTGACCTTCCTCCTCCTCGTCCACCACTTTGCTGCCTGGGAATTCACAAGATCCAAGGAAGTGTTTAGAACCGAGGCAAAACACCATCTCTAAGCCCACATTTAAATGCCCAGAGGGGATGAATGGGTGTGCTCCCTAAGGGTGAGAGGCAAGGATGGCTGAGGGACCTGCTGCATTTGTGCCTCCATTTCCCCACCTCACTTGTTGGAGGGGTGGGGGAATCCCTGACAAGCACACTGCACGAGGCTAGCCCTTTCTCTAAAAGCTATAACCTTGAGAGTTTAAACATAGAAAAGGCAGACCAATCTTCCATCTACACAGCCGTTTCACAGCAGCAGAGGGAAAGGAAAGTATTACAGCGGGCAGGGCAGGGCGGGGCAGGGCAGGGCGGGCCTGACACCAGGGAGGCAGCAGAGGCCAGAGCTCCAGCTCACAGCCTTTAGTTCCCAGAGGACTCAAGAACCTCCCCGTGAGTCCTAGTCGGTTTGGCTCAGAGGACAGAGCACTGGCCTGTGGACTGAAGGGTCCCAGGTTCAATTCCAGTCAAGGGCACATGCCCCGGTTGTGGGCTCGATCCCACAATAGGGGCTATGCAGGAGGCAGCCAATCAGTGATTCTCATCACTGATGTTTCTCTCCTTCTCCCTTCCTCTCTAAAATTAATAAAAATATATTTACTAAGCAGGGTCGGGCCTGGGAATACCAGGTGCTGTAGGCTTAAATATATATATATATTTAAAAAACAAAAACAAAAAACACCTTCCTCTGAGGCAGCTGCACAGGGAGCCGAGAAGTGGGGAAGAGAAGGTAACTTGGCTCAGGAATCACCTCGGGGCCTCCCAGGCTAGGATGGGGACCCCTTCTCGGGGTTCTCACAGCCTCCCACGCTTGCCTCCAACATCAAGATGTCCTTGATGACTTAGCGTGTCTCCACGTTGAACTGTGGGCTGGACTGGGTTCATGCACAGCTCTATCCTAGCACTGGAACATCCAACGGCGTGTAAGCTTATGCAGAAGGTGCACTGTACGATTCCAGGGGCACCATGCCACAAAGTGGTTCAAGTGCCAGGCAAACCACAGGCACGCTGTGCCACTGTGTGAGCAGGTGACAGAAGGACAAGGGAACGGCCACGTGAACAAGCAGAGCTGGCCCTGCGGTGCCATCGCAGAGCCCGGACCCTGGGAGAAACGGTAAAATTGGCTCATTTTGTTTTCAAATCCGGGCTTTTTCTGCAGCTAAGCTAATGCTCAAAGCCCAGACACCTATACAGACTGACAAGGGGCACGGCCTCAGCAATCGGGGGGGAGTTCATTCACTCACTCAGCGCGTCTGCTGAGTGTCTACTATGTGACTGACAGTCATTGTTCCCCGCCCGGAGGGAACCAAATAGTCCTCAGGGAGCCCAAATGCTAAGGGGGAGAGAGACGCAACAAACAAACTAGCAGATCCAGAATTCACTACAAAGAAAACACTACAAAAATAAAATAAAGCAGGGCAGGGGGGAAACCAGAGATGCCGTGAAATAGTGCTTCTTAGACTGCTCCCTGAGTGCGCCTCAGCACCAGGCTGGGGGCTGTGACAGCGGAGAGCCAGGGTCGTCCCTGCCCTTGAGCCACTTGGTGCTGCTGGGCCGTGCGCTCAGCCAGCTGCTGGCCCTCAGGGCGGGCACCTCTCAGGCTCACTGTTTATCCCAGCAACACTGCCTTTACTCAAGAAGGTTCTGGAACTCCGCCTGGGCAAGGGCCAGCGGGCAAGCCTCCCACAAGGGAAGGATCCGAGCCGCTGCTCCACAATCAACGCCTCACTTTTGACCAAAAACGGAAGTGACTGGCTGCCTCCCCAAACCACCCCCTCCACTGGGCCGGACGGTCCTTCACTCCAAAGAGGAAGAAATGGCCCGGGGGCAGCAGGGAGGCGTGTGCTCCTCTCCAGCCGCCGTTGGGCCTTTGCGACAGATTTTTGTAATACGGGGAGGCGGGCATGATCTGACGTTAAAGAAGGGGGGCAGGAGAACTGATGGACAGAGAGACGGTGGGAAAGAGGGAAAGAGGCCCAGGCCAGCACAGCCCCTCCCTCTTTGGTGATGGGAGAAGGGGAGCAGCAGGCTCTCTAAGCCTTTCTGCAGTTTGCTATTGTCTAATGAGCCCGTGGTGATCTTACAATCAGCACAAAGAAAAGCAGTAACCATTCGTGGTAGGGGGAAAAAGAAACTTCAAACAAGGTTCCGAAAAGTGGACACGCGGTTGGAATCAGGGTCTTTCTCCCAAGAAAACCCGGGGAGGGCCGGGCGGCCTGACGCGGGCGCAGATGGGTTTCTCAGCCTCCCGTGGGCCGGGGGCCGCCTGTGGAGCAGGAGGTGTGCTGTGCGTGGCAGCATCTCTGGGCTCGGCCCACTAGATCCTGGGAGTACCCGCCCCCAATCCCAGTTGTGACAACCAGACATGTCGGCAGACATTGCCACGTTTCCCAGAAAGGCACCAATGTTCCCTGGTGAAAATCTCCGCTCTGGTTTTAGAGTCCTAATAAAGAAACCAGAGTAAATAAAAAATGTCCTTCACCTTCCAGGTACAAAGGTTTTGAGCCAATTCATAAATCTCTTTGCCACCAAAGGAGAAAAAAAAAAAAGTTTCTTAGAAATCAGCATAATGAGTGTCCCTGGGGAGGAACATCTCCCAACCCCCAGCCTGGCTCCTGTTACATCTCCCCCTCCCCTATCCCAAAAAGAAAGAACTCCCAAACCACCACATCCCCCTCCCCCCAGCTGGGTGTTCTAAAAAAGACCTCATTAGAAAAGTTTCCCTTTAGGTGGAGCCAAGAATGCGATTCAAACAAATCCAAGGTCACTGGCGCTTGGAGCTGGCTAAGCCAGACTAGACCCTGATGCTGAGCCTTATCGCTGGGCCTTCCAGGAAGGGAGAAAGAGAGGGGGGCCACCCAGTTTGACTTGAGACCCAGGAGTGGAGGACTTCTGTGTCCCAAGTGGCAGGAGGCTGTGTGGCTGAACTGGGGAAGTGAGCCCACAGTGGTGCTAGGGGGTGGATAGTAGCTGAAAAAAACGGGGGGGGGGGGGGGGGGGGAGGGAGGCAAAAGAAACTGGCAGCGTTCCATGTTCTGCAAAACTGGTTTGGATATGCCTGCAGCTGGGGAGGAATGGGGGAAAAAGCCATCTGTGGCCAACAGTGTAAGGACGGTCCCTTCCCACCTGGATAGAGGTGGAGGGACCTCATTCTGGGGAGGGTTATTTTCACCTAACTGGAGCCGCCAAGCAGGTTGGTGAAATAAAGTGGTCTCGAAGTAGCCCCCACCCATCATGTAACTTTGGCTTGACTCCGGCTCAAAGGTAAAAAAAGACTTTGCAACAAGGAGAATACAGGCTAGACTTAAGGCAGAACTTCCCAACCACAGGAGCATGAACATGTAGAAACTCATCCCAACCAGGAAGTTTAAAAACCGAAGAAAGGGTCAGCTATCTCATGCTGACACACACACACACACACACACACACACACACACACACAATATATATATATATATATATATATATATATATATGCACTTTTAAAACTAGGGTTCATAGTGGCACTATTCATAATAGCCAGAAAGTGAAACCAACTTAAAATGTTCAAGTAATAAATAAAGAAAATGATGTGGTGTGTTCACACAATGGAATATTATTCAACAATGAAAAAGATAAAGTCTGGACTGGCCAGGTGGCTCAGTCTCCGCACACCAGAAAAGTTGCAGGTTTGACCTCCGGTCCGGGCATGTATAGGAAGCAACCGGTGGATGTTTCTCACACCAGTGTTTCCCTTCCTCCCTCCAAAAACCAATCAAAACATCCTTGGGTGAGGATTAAAAAAGAAAGACATGCTACCACACAGATAAACCTTGAAAACATTGTGTTAAAGTGAAGTCAGTCAGGCCCCTACTCCACATGACAGAATCCCATTCAAATGAAATGTCCAGAGGAGACAAATCCATAGAGTCGGCAAGTAGATTCCTGGTTGCTAGGACGTGGGGGCTGGGAGAAGATGGGGAGTGACTGCTAGTGGTTCGAGGTTTTCTAGAGGGCTGATGAAAATGTTCTAAAACTGACTCTGGGTAAGGGCTGCACAACTCTGAGTATAAAAACTACTGGACTGTACATGTTCACTGGGCGAATTGTATGGCATGGGAATCCTATCTCAATAAAGCACTCATTAAGAACCTCTAGGACCTCTATGGCAACCTCTGAGTCAGAGGGATGAATGAGCTTCTACCCCGGGCAGAGCTGGAGGCCACTGAAGAGCAGAGGCCTGGAAACTCAGAGACCAGACCTGAGATCCCGCCTCACCGCCAGCCACTGGGTGTCCTCAGGCAAGCTGCTTTCTCTGACACTCAGAGGCTTTAAACTGCGTTTAGACCAACCCCAATCTCCTACCCTGACGCTCTGGAGAGTGACATCTCACCAGCCTCACCCCCAACCCCACCAAGCTCTGGACACACTGGCCTCCTTTCTGTTCCTTAAACAAACTGAGCAAACAAATGCCTGAGGCCTTTGCACTTGCCGTTCCCTGTGTCAGAACACTGTTCCTCACAACTCCTTCTCGGCTCCTTTCCATGCCAATGTCACTTCCTCAGAGGGCTTCTCTGACCACCCGGCCACGCCCCAGCACATTATTCTGCATTTTTAAAATTCATAGCACGTAATGCTGTATGAAACCATCTATATTTGTTGATTGGTTTATTGCCTTTCTCTCTTACTAGAGGACAGGGATCTATGAGGACAGGGATTTGTCTATACGTGCTCACTTCTGTTTCTCCAAAACCTAGGACAGTGCTGTTATGTGTCCCCTCTGCCTCGTCACCCCCTCCCCCCCCATCCCCACCCCGCCACAAATCCATATGCTGAAATACCTCAGAACGTGTCTGTGTTTGGAGATAAGGTCTTTGCAGATATCGCTAGTACAGATGTGGTCATTAGGGGGCCCTGATCTTATATTAGTGGTGTCCTTATAAAAAGAGATAAATTTATGCTCAGCCAACATGGTTCAGCAGTTGAGCATCAACCTATGAACCAGGAGGTCACAGTTCAATTCCCAGTCAGGGCACATGCCCAGGTTGTGGGCTCCATCCCCCAGTGTAGAGTGTGCAGGAGGCAGTCCATCAATGATTCTCATCCATGATGTTTCTATCTCTCTTTACCTCTTCCTTCCTCTCTGAAACCAATAAAAATACATTTAAAAAAATAAAATAAAAAGGGGTAAATTTAGAGACACACAGGGTAAACACCATATGAAGATGATGCTTCTACAAGCCAAAGAATGCCTGAGTTTCACAAACCCCAGAAGCTGGAGAGAAGTGTGGAACAGACATTGCCTCGCGGCCTCAGACGGAGCCCGCTCTGCCAATGGCCTCACCTAAGACTTCCAGCTGCCAGAACTGTGAGGCGGCACATTTTGGTTGTTTAAGCTACTGTTTGTGGTTCTTTGGTAGAGCAGCCCTAGGAAAATAATACGAGTACTTGACACACAGTAGGTGCTTGATTCATACCTCTTGCATGACTAAGTCAATGAGCAGTAAGTAGCTTCCTTAGGGATCAGCCCCTTTCACAAAGCCTGGGACCCACCTGCTCCAGGCAAAGAAGGGACGAGATTCTTTAAGCCCAGCTCCCTCACCAGAGACATGGGAGTAGTAATTCCACCTCCTGCACAAGCTGTTAGGATTCAGCAAGACGACTTCTGTGAACAGAAGCGCCAGAAAGCGCTCCACATCACAGACATTCAGTGACAACGCTGCCCGGGACTCCCCCCCACCCCGCCCAGTGACCCTGCCCCTGAACACAGTCTATCGGAGACCTGTTTGGGGACCAAGTGTATAGCAAACACAATGCACAGGCTCAGGAAGTCTGTAATCAGCTCCTGGAAGAACAGATAGGGTAGGGCAGTTGACCTCTGTGTAGATCCACTCTTTTTAGCAACAGCTGAAACCGAAGCCGAAAGGCATCAGATGACTGCTCCACGTTCACAAGGCCAGAGCTCGGAGCCAAGGTGAGCGGAGGTCGCCCGAGTGGCCAGTCTGACCAACCAAACACAGGGCAACCGGCAAAGGCTGCAAACCAATCCCCTGGCTTCTGCCCCACATGATAAGGGAGGACGGGTGAGGTCCCAGCCCAGAATTCAAAAGGTGCCTCGGAAGCTGTCCCAGCTCTGAGGCCTGGCCTGGGAGGGGAGACGGGGAGAAGCAGCTGGGAAGGAGGCAGGTCTGTCTCCACCTGGCAGGTGCCAAGGGCATGAGTGTAAAAGAGAGGCAGCAGCTGCCATTTACTGACGACCTGGTGCAGGCCTACACACTCTGGCACATTAAAGCGGCAGCTGGTGCCATAAGCCTGGTTCTGCTGTTATACTGCTTTATCAGGGGGGAAACTGAGGCTCAGAAGGGGTTTGAGGTCACACAGCTGGTAAGAGCAGCAGCTGGGATTCAAACCAGGTCCTGCCAACTGCACACCTGCATGCTCAACCACCTTGCCTCAGCTGGGTTAAACCACATGCCACCGGCTTCTCAGCCTCATGGGAGCCGGGAGGACTGTAACTATCACTGTCCCTATTTTTGTCACCGGGACCCTGAAGCTGAGGAAGCCCATAGCCCATCACAGAAAGTATCGGGACTAGCGTCCGGGTCTGCTGACCAGGCATAAGCACTGGGACCCCTTCTCAACTCAGCCTAAAAGGGTCCTTCCAGGTGGTTACTGAGGGGGCCTGGCCCCACCCTGCCTGACGCCCTGATGAGTGGCCCAGTGGCTGATGGAAATCTGCAGGGGGCAAATGGAGCCCTGCAAGGTGCCCCCCGCCCCTCCCACCCACCTCCCCTCCATGCTGGAGGCAGCACACCGCCCTACCTTCGTCCTGCTCCGTCTGCTCCTGTTCGGCGCTGGAGTACGTGCGCAAGAACTCGGCGAAGGCCCCGTCCCGGGCCAGCAGCTCCTGGTAGGAGCCCATCTCGGAGATCTTGCCACCACTCATGACGATGATGACATCCACCTGTGGCAGGTAGCTGATCCCGTGCGTGACCAGGAGCCGAGTCTGCGGGCAAAGTGGAGACCGAGAGAGTTGGCACACACGTACGACAGGGAATCACCCCAACCTAGGACAACTGTGGGTGCTTTCAGCACCTGTGCCAGCACCTGGGGGAGGAGGGGGGTGGTAACAGGAAGTACTCAAAGATCCTGCCCAGATTCCAGAGTCGGGGAGAAACGAAAGACTTGAGTAAAACTAGATGCTGGACGGTGACAGGGCACACGGGGGCGGGGCACTGATGTGGGATGAGCGTTGCAATTCTAGTAAGGTGACGGGAAAGGCTGCTTTTGAAGAAAAATCTGAAGGACGGAAGGGAGGGAATCAGGCACATGTAGACAGATAAACAAAGGGCTCTGGCTTTCCAGTCAAAGGCACATTCGTGGGTCGCAGGTTCGGTCCTGGCCCTGGTCAGGGTAAGCGTGAGAGGCAACCAATGGATGTCTCTCTCACATAGATGTTCCTTTCTCTGTGTGTGTGTCTCTCTCTCCTCCCTTCCCTACTTCCCTTCTACTTTCTAAAAACCAATGGGAAAATGTCCTTGAGTGAGGATTACCAACAAAAAGGACTCTAACGCAAAATTTTGCATGCAATGTCTTCATTTTTCTAAATAGCCACCCACTCCCACGCGCCCTGACCTCAACTATAAAATCTGTAAATGTGTCTATCTTTATCTAATGATCTGAATGTTTGGGAAGACACTCATCAAACCACCCGAGTTGACAAACTTTTCCTTAAAAGGCCAGATGGTAGTTTTCAGTTCTGTGGGCCCTCCGGCCACTGCGGCGACGGGTGGCTCTGGAGTGGCCGCCTGCTGGCAGCTATGCACAGGCGTAAGCAGAGGGGCCGCTGTGCTCCCAGAGTGCTCTACTCACAGACGCTGACATTTAAACTCAATGCCATTTTCACTTGTCACCAAATTATTATCTTTCTTCAGATGTTTTCCAACAACCTAAACATGTAAAGGGCTGGACTGAAACAGAGCAGGCCAGGGACTGGCCCTGCCCTTTTGAGAGGAGCTGGGTGCAGAATAAGGGATTCTACACACACTCTTTGTTCTCTTTAATTTTGTATGACCACAATAACAATTTTTTTTTATTCAAAAATTACGTCTGTACAGAATTTGTTGTGGTGTGCCTGGGAATGCTTCAATAGGCAAGTGGCAAGATGCTCACTACCTATGTGTGCAACATGACAGCCCTATCAAAGCGCTTACACACACAGCGAAAAGATGCGAAAGAAATACAGAAACACCTGAGGGGTGCGATGATGCCTAATCGCTTTGTACTTTTTCATGTTTTTCTGAATCCCCTATACTTTTCCCATGGGCATGTTACTTTTTTAAGAGGGGAGGGGAGGGGAGGGGAGGGGAGGGGAGGGGAGGGGAGGACCAGTACTCCCACGCCCAAATTCCCTCTAAAAAATAAAATAAAATAAAATAATGAAAGAGGATCAGAGCCATTCCCTATTGGGTGGGGGTGCTGTGCAGGTTTTCTGCTCCCGTCCTGTCCCGTGGCCTGTGTCACTTTGGAAAGGAAGGGGAGCTGCTGCCCAGGCACAGGAGACCTTGGGGAGGGCTCTCTCTCTGAAGGCACCGTCACTGTTAAATCAGGAAGAGCTGGGCCTTTTCTGGCCACAAGGAGGCAAAGACTTCAAGTCAGGGCCAAGGACTTCCCCCATCCTGGGAAGGTTCCAAGGGAAGCATTAGAAAAGTGCTCTTAAGTCCAATTAAAAAAAAAAAAAGCCAGGAAGTGAAAGAGTCCCCAAACAGACACATTCCGACAACAAAGCACAAAAGGGCCAGGTCTCGAGCCCTGCCCCTGCCCCTTCCGCAGGTACCTTGTTCTTCAGCATCCCCTTGGGACCGATCACATGTTCAAATATGTGTTTTCCCACGTGGGCATCCACCGCCGACAGCGGGTCATCGAAGAGGTAGATGTCGGAGTCACAGTACACGGCCCGGGCCAGGCTCACGCGCTGCTTCTGGCCCCCAGACAGGTTCACCCCCTGGGGAGACACACGGCAGAGAGTGGATTTGCTGGGAAACCTCGAGAAATGCACGGAGGGAACCAGCGTGGGATTCAGCAGACCCGGGCTGGAGATCCCGAGGGCTGCACCCTTCTCTGGCTGTGCGGAGCAGAGGCATGAGATTGCACCTGCACTACTGCGGGTTCGAGGCCCAGCACAGGATTAGCCTCACCTGTAAAACAGGTAGGAGAGAAGACCTAAGCCTCCGGGTAGCTGTTGAGTGGAGACCCAGGACAGAGTGGGTATTTAGCAAAGGGTGACACTGAACAATGTTGGCCATGAGAAAGGTTCCTGATCTTTGAGTCTGATGGAAGGCACCAGAACATGTGGCAACACTATCATTACCGCTATTACTGTTATTTTTTTTGCTGTTGTTAATCCTTGCCTGAGGGTTTTCAATTTCCCATTGATTTTTAGAGAGAGTGGGAGGGGGAGAGACAGAGAGAGAAAAACATCAATGTGAGAGAGGCATCTATTGTTTGCCTCACCAACAAGGGCTGGGGATTGAGCCTGTAACCGAGGTATGTGTCCTTGACCAGAATCGAACCTGGGACCCTTCAGTCTGAAGGCTGACGCTCTACCCACTGAGCAAAACCGGCTGGGGCTACTCTTGTTGTTACTGTTAACAGCTAATGGTTTTTGAGAGCTCACTCTGGCTCTAGCACTCACTGGTGAAGCCACACACAGTCCAGGCAAGCTGCACCCTGGGGGCAAGGGGACCCAGCCCCACTCACTAGAAGGAAAGGTACCATTTTCTAATTCACACAAGAGCACCACATGGGCCAGATAGCAGCAGCCCTGTCCCTCCCAGGACAGGCAGCCCACTGTCACTTCCATATCTGGCTGGGAATCAAAGTGGACACCCACTGTGTTGGCTGCCAGCCTCCCTGAGAGATGCCCTCCATCCCATGCACGAAGATGGTGTCCTGGCAGCCAGAGTTTTCTGCTTGGTCCCTCTGGCCACAGCTTTGTGGTCCAGGGACAGATACAAGATCTGAGCTAAGCCAATCACATTCTCTTCTTCCAGATTCTGGTGTTGGGACCCAGATAAGGAGAGCTAGGAGTCACCAAGTGGCACATACTGGCACTTAAGAAAGAAAAAAAGAAAGAAAGAGAATAATAATTTCAAAAAGCTGGTTGGCAGATTTCCCTCTAATGAAATAAATTATTCATCAACTAAGAAAGCTGACTGAGCCACTATATTGCAACTGAAAATGGGCAAGAAAGCTCTTTGGTGCTGCTGTGGAACATTTGCATTTGCCTAGTGCAGTGGTTAGCAAACTGCAGCTGTTTGCCACTCTGTTGACTAATGAATTTGCCGACCACTGACCTAGTGCACACCAGGTGACCACCAGGGGCGCTAAAACAAGCTGGCCAGTCAGTAAAGCATGTGCAAAGGCCCGGAGTTGGGAAGGGATTCAGGCAAGTCCCTAAGCTTCTCCCTACCTCCTTTTCCTCAACCACTAACGGGGAAAACAGTAAATCCCATCGCACAAGCTTGTATGAAGACAAAATATGTATAAAATGTGTAGCACTATATGTACTAGTGCCTACTCCGTAGTAAATGCTCAGAAGTCTTAGCTATTTTATTATTATAACTGTTTTGAACATCTGAATTACAGACACCCCTCCTCCCTGTATAGTGCCCTTTGTCATGGGACTTTGCAATCACATGACTACAACTGCAGAGCGCACTTGCTGGTCCCTTGTCTTTGGGCTCAGCCAAGTGACCTACCCACTTTGTGGTGGGAAGAACAGTGAGCTTTAAGGGACATCACATTGCTTTTTGTTCTCTTGGGCTTCTGCTCTCACAATGAGAAGAACTTTCCCCTGGGGAGCGGCTGCTCCCTCAGCGTAGGGCCCAGAAAGAAGCCGTTTGGAGCCAAGCTCAGCTGTCCTGCAACATGAAGCCCAGGCCGGGTCAGCCAATCACAGTCAACTCACACACCCACAGGTAGGGATTAAGTGTTTAACATCATAAGTCACTGAGATGTTTTGTGATTGTTACACAGCAATAACGGACTGTTGCAGGGGCCATGAGGAAGACACACTGACCTTCTCACCAATCTCTGTCCGGTCCCCGCTGGGCAGGATTTCAAGGTCTGGGAGGAGGGCACAGGCTTCTACCACAGACTTATAGTACCTTTCCTGTAGCTGGCGTCCAAAAAGGATGTTTTCTCGCAGAGAATCATTCTGGATCCAGGCCTGCTGGGGCACGTAGGCCACTGAGCCCTACATGGCAAGCGGAGAAGAAAGCAAGAGACAGGGAGACGTACTTGTTTAACAAGATAGCAGCCAACTCACCACATGCCAGAAAGGCCCTACTTCACAAGTGACTGCATCACACCCATTGGTTTCAACAAGAGGTAAACTGAGTCACAAAGGACAGCGGATGCCAGAGCTGAGATCAGAACCCACACTGACCAACATCAGGAGTTCAAGAATTAAGATGTTCATTGGTGAGATTATAGTTATGCATTTAGTAAATATTCACTGAATGCCTCCATCAGTGGACTAAAATGCCTCCCAAGAATGGGAAATTATCGATTACAAAAATTACTGATTACAGTTGTGGTAAATGCTAAGAGGAAAAATCATAGGAGACCTTTAAACAGTCCTTCAAAAAAAAAAAAAAGACCTATTTAGGAACATCACGAAAGCATGTCTTAAGAAAATTTCCTTGATGAAATTTAAGCAAGACTTCTGTATCAAAATCATCAATTTCAAAAGCTGTTGTGTCTTTCTTTCCACATAATGTAAGGTATCAAGAAGGCCATGAGAAGAGGGCTAGGCACTCCCCTACCGGCCAAAATGACCATCACAAATAAACCTTTAGCCTCGTCAGACCAAACAGCACAACCTCAAATTCCAGGTCCATCACCTTTTTATTTAAAAGCTTTTTCCTCTAAAGCTGTAGTTCTTAACTGAGAGTGGTTTTCCCTCCAGCGAACATCTAGGCACACTTTTGGTTGTCACAGCTGGAGGCTGCTACAGGGGTCCCGGTGTAGAGACCAGGGATGCCGCCAACCACCCTACAATGCACAGGACAGCCCCAAACAGAGAATTCTCCAGCCCAACAAGTCAACAGGGCTGTGGCTGGGGAAATCCAGGGTTAATGAAATAGAAGGCAATGAGGGTCCCTACATGATTCGTAAATTTCTTCCATTAGCCCAGCTCACTAGGCCCATCGATCCTACTTCATAACATGTACTTGAAAGTAATGACCGAGCATTTCCTAAAACAACAGCTTTACAATATTAGTTTGGGCCCAACGACTGTAATGTATACTTCCTACTAATGTATATTAGGCTAAAGAGAATTATTTAATCCATAAAGATTGTGCACTTGATAGAGGCAATGGCATAAACCAGCACCCCAAAAGCAGATTCCAAGAGGCAGTAACTGTGGGCTGTAACTAGTTTCCGCACAGACAATGAAAAGGAGTGGGCTGGACCATGCTGGATTCACCACAGTTAAACAGCTTTCTTTCTCCTTGCAGGATTCCGTAGAGCCTTTACCTTATTAATGTTTATTCTAAGTGTCCAAGAGGGAGGGAATCGGAGTGTGCAGTATTTCCCCAAACATCCCGCAAGCCGAGTTTGCTGCAGACCCCACTTCAGGTACTGCTGGTACCAACAAAACTTGGAGGGAGGTGTTCCTACCCCAGGAAAAGGCCTTCATGGGGTACGAGCTAAATGCAAAACAAGACTCTTAATTTCTAAGGGACTCATTTAGTCACTGAAGCGGCCTCTCAGACTCTCTCTCGAGGAACATATCAGTGTAGTTCACAGTGCTCTGTGTATTTAAATGCAATAAAACCACAGTCTGTTTTAGTGCCGTATTAAGAATTCAATTCACATTCAGATTTTAAACAGTTCCCTTAAAAAGAATTCTCTAAGATCACATTCCAATGACATAAATCAGAAATTTTAAGTTTAGTTACTTTTACAAAAATAATAATAATAATACACAGAGAGCTGTAGAGAGAGATCAAGCCAGAAAGACTCATGGACAGAGGCCATGAGATGCGCACCAAGGGGCAGAGATGGGCGGGAACGAGAGACGGTGCGCAGACAGGGAACACTGGGGTGCTTACTAAGTGTGCACTGAGTGCCCGCTCCAGGCCTGGCACTAGGCGGGGTGCTCAGACACAGCAGGAAATAAGTGACACTTCTCCAGGATGGCACAGAGAAGGGCAGAAATGATGCGAGAGGAAGAACAAGAGAGAAAGAGACCTCGCTGCACTTGCCTCATGCACGGGGACCACACGAAAGAGAACCCAGCAACACACTTGACCTTCCTCTCAGGCATCACCCCTATGGCCCCGCTCACCCTGTCCTCCTACCTTGATAGCCACGTGCCCCTCCACCTTGTCCATCTCGGCCAAGAGCGCTGAGAGTAGAGATGACTTTCCACAGCCCACCTGGCCCACCACGGCCACCAAGGAACCTTCTGGAACGGAGAAGGTGATGCTGAAAAGACACAACACACACAGTGCCTCAGCCACACTCTCACCGGAATGAGGAGGGCCGGGCTGGTGCCCTGGCCTCGGAGCTGGATTTACCCTGAGCAGAGAGCGGAAGGCAGGGCTGCCCTGCGCCCCCATGATCTGGGGATTTCTCCGGTGTTTCTACTGCTGAGCTGAGCTCAGCGAACAGTCTCGGGCCTTTCTTGCGTGAGGTACAGTCCAGGTGCTGAGATGCCAGCGCATCTGAGAAAACAGAGACCAGATGCAGGGGCATCCCCTTTGCCCCGGGCACAGCACATGTGCCCGGGGGGTGGGCAGAGGGCACCTCACAATGAACTCTGAAGGAAGGGTAAGTGTGCGTCAGACACCAAAACCGAGAACAGCTTAAGAAAAGGCCGCGGCCTGAACAGCATGTACGGTCAGGGAGCGACACGTCAGTGACACAGATGATGCAGGGAGGGAGGCCAGTCCTGAAGGCGGTGTGGCCGCCACTGAAATTGCCCTTTGACAGGTACCAGTAAGCAAAGTACAAGGAAATAAGCTGGCGCTCTGGCAGCGACTGCCTGTCGCACGACGTGTCAGAGCTGGGATCCCACCCACCAGTCGGTGGCACGTCCGGGGCCCTGCTGGGTTCGCTCACCCTGGCTGTGCTTTCCCACGGTTCCTGTCAGGACCTTCAGCCTATTAGCAGAAATGCTGCTAGACTTCGCCGTCACTCCCTAATCCTTGGGGACCTGATGCAGGGTCGCAATGACTATTCTTTTGCTCCTGTGCAGTGAGGGGGTGGATTAGGGGACTCAGGGAAGCAGCTCTTGCAATCATCCAGGTGAGACGGGAGTATCTTTACAGGCTAAGGAGAAAGAACGTTTGGATGAATTTGGGGAATCGAGATGGGTGAGGAGCAGGACTGCCTTTGATTCTGGAATCCAGAAGGAAAGATGAGAGCACAGATACAGAGAACTTACTTGTGGAGTAGAATGAGAGAGAGAAGCTAAAATTGAAGCAGGCAGGCAGGAGAGTCAGACACAAGTAAGAACTTCCTAAACATGCAACCCCACCATGAATTTTCAAGGGAGGTGCTATACAGACCCCTTTCTCTCTAATTTGGTTCCCATGAAGGGGGATTTGTTCAGAGGCATGGGGGATACATTTGGCCCCTTTTGGCCCTGTGTTTTGGGGACTCCTTAAGGAGGCCTGGAAACCACTGAACAAGGCCTCCAGTCAGAGGAAATAAGAGGCACTTAACAAGTTGCCCGGGAAGCCAGGTCAATTCCTTGGACACTGTGTATAGTGTGGGCAAGGTCCCAGGGAAGGAGTGCGTGAGGAAGGGTGATCCAGGCAGCTGGAGATCCCCGGAAGGACAGAGAACAGTTCCATCCTGAGAGCAAATCCCAGCAGACAAGAATTCCTTTTGACAGACTCAAGCCTGCCTGTCACCACCATCAGCATCACAGTCTAGGACCTACTTGGTCAGTGTGCTGGGTCTCTCCAGGCACAGTAACTGGCTCAGAGAGGGGCACATGACCCAAACTGGGCCAATGAGAGGCAGGCAGGTCTCCCAATCCAGCGGTCACCAACCAGAGGTCCGAGGACCACTGGTGATCCGTCAAAGCTGAAAGGTTGGTGACCGCTGTCTTAATCCACACCTGGAGTGAATAGGGACCATTTGCCATCGGGAGGGGAGAGGCCGTCTGAGAGAGAAGCAGAACAAAGACAAGATGCAGAAAATCCTAATGGCACGGAGTCCCCGATCTCACCGTACCTGAAAGTGGACCTTTCAGTCATTCACTGCAAAACTCTCCCTTTGGTGCCTACGCCTATCTGAGCAAGGTTCCCATCACTTACAATGAAAGGGAACCCCCTGTGCCAGGCACACTCTCTTCAGGTGTGACTGCACCTATTTCCCAGATGAGCCAAGTGAGGCTCAGAAAGGCAAAGTGACCTGCTCAAGGTCATAGAGCTGGAGTGTGGCTGGCACTGAACTCACGTTCGCCCAGAGCCCCGGGCTTCTGACCACATCCTGGCTTACCCATTCAGAGTGGGAGGGTCGCTCCTGGCCCACGTGAAAGTGGCGTTCCTCACAGTGATGCTGCTCGAGCCCCCGCCTGGAAAGCAGCGGACACAGCGTGTCAGGCACAATGAAGTCACGGGACTGAGAGTGAGCAGCAGGCCCTGGCGTTTTTTTTCTCAAGTGTAGTTCAACCTCAGAGGCTAGACAGTTCCGCTAGGCATTATCTGGTTACGTCTGTCTCCGTTTCTAAAGAAGAACCCAACCAGCAATTTCAGAGGTGGCCTCAGACCCAGAAAGCAAAAGGAAACCGCAAGAGGGGTCCGCCTTGGAAGGCAGGAGGCTGCGCCATCCGGACGCCCAGCTAGTAGAGGCGGGGGCGCCCACGGGGAGCACAGGGATCCAGGGACTTCCCTCGCCCTGTCCTGGGAGGTTCCATCAGCCGGCTCTGGCTGGGAGGGTGGAGTAGAAGCCAAGAGCAATGGCGACTGGCAGCAACCTCCACCACTGACCTTCTCTCCAACAGCGTGGACTGGCCCTTGGCCCTCATCGCGCCCCAGGGCCTCTTCTTTTGTGTTCAAAGCAGCCCCCACCCCAACTCCTGGATTTCAGGGCTGCCTCCTAACTCATCTCCCATCACAGTAGGCCCTTCCAAACAGCAGTCACATCTGCTGTGAAAAGCGAGCTGAGGCGCACGGCAGGGGGAGGGTGGTGAGACAAAGCCTGCACACATGCAGGGCTCCTGTGACTCCAGCTTCGGGCACCTCTGTCCTCTTTCACTTTCCTTCCCCTTATTTTCCTTTCACTCCAAGTCCCTCACTTACAAAAACACAAATTTGACTCGAATTATGAGCCATCCTAAAGCCACCCAGAGATAAGATGGGGGTGGTTTGCAGTTATCAAACAAAGACATAAATTCTCCCACACATCAAAAAAAAAAACCAAAAAGTTGTGGTGAGAGGAAGTTACTGGTTAAGCTAACTTAACCTTTTCCCTCACTCCCTCCTCCCATCCCCACTGAAAATGGAGAACAAGGAGGAAACTGGAAAAAAAATTTAAGAAAAGCCACTTGAGACTGACAAGCCACTGGACCATGAGAAGTGGCCGAAAGCTGCCAAGTCTGGCACCTGGAGGTGTGGATAAACACCTCAGGAGTCAAAATGCCGAGCAGGTTGCCACCAGGGCAGGAAGGGAGGGGCTGAGGTCTGCAGGGCACCAGGGGGCTGGGGTGGCTTTCCAACCTGCCACGTGCAGTGAGCTGTGAACTGCAGCGGCTCAAACCTCCTCGGTCCACCCCCAATTTAGGCCCTGGGCTATGCAGAGAAACTTAACCCTGGTCTACATGCTGTCGCTCCCGTATCCTCTGGAACTGGATGCCAGAGGCCAGGGAAGTCAGGAGGAAGATTCCAGCATCCAGTGAGTACTAGTGCTCAAGTGGGGGTGACCGCTCCTCAAGGGACAGAATGTCTGGGGAGCAAGACATTTTTGGCTGTCAAAACTGGGGAGTGGTCGGGCCAGCGTGGTGTGGTGGTTGAGCATTGACCCATGAACCAAGAGGTCACCAGCTCCATTCCCAGTCAGGGCACTTGCCCAGATTTGGACTCGAACCCCAGTAGGAAACATGCGGGAGGCAGCCAATCAATGCTTCTCTCTCCCTCTCCCTTCTTCTCTCTCTAAAAATCAATTTAAAAAATTATTATTTTTTAAAATAGGTATGTGGGCTACTGGCATCTAGTGGGTGGAGGCCAGGGATGCTGCTCATCATCCTATAACCACCCCAGAGCAAAGAATGACCTCTGGAACGTCAGCAGCGCCGAGGCGGAGTTGAAATGCCACAGGCCTTCTCACTGGCACTAGAGAAGTAACGACCACCACCATTCCTGAGCTAGCAGGCACGGCGCTGGTGTTTACACACCCCTGGAGACTATGAGGTGTCCGGTAAAGCTCACACGTTATAACCAATGTATACACACATTCCTGGGGCTCGGGAGCCGACACCGTGGAGGCTCAAAGCCCCACACTGCCACCTCCTAGCTGGATAGGTCTGGGCAAGTTACTTAACTTCTCTGTGCCCAACTTTCCTCATCTGTAAAATAGGACTGATAATAATGGGATGGACTCCACAGGGAGGGCTGTGATGAGGAGTAAATGAGGCAATACACGGAGAGTCAGTCCTTAGAACAGTGCTTGGCACATAGTAGGTATTCAATATGTGGGAGGCAGATAGACATGAACAGAGCAAGGCTGATGATGACAGGCCAGGTCCAGAAGATCAGGGTGGAAAGGCCCAGGTGCCTAGCAGCAAGCATTTGTAAGGTGGAACCTCGCCCCCAGGGTGACTTTTCTCCTCTAGCTTATCTCTGGACAGGCGTTTGGATGAGGACCCCTTGATCTTTCCTCCCCAGAGATAACGTCTAGGCCTCAACTCGTATTTCAGCTCCAGGCTGAAAAGCAACAAAACCAACCTCAGGACCAGCACTGAATGACCCCCTGCCCTGGTGCCGGCCAATCAGTGGAGACCACAACTCTGAAAGGACACACTTGGAACACTGCTGAACAGTCTATTTAGACCTTCCCCCGGGACCTCCCCTAAAGTCTCCACTCAAAACACCCTTAGGGTGAGGACCCAGCTGCTCTCCCTACTGGGAGCAGGCCAGTACCTGTGCCTTCCCCTTTCCCTTTCTCTCTCTTCCTCCCCCTCTTCCTCCCTCTCCCTGTCCCAGGCTCCATCACTCCCAAAAGGGCCCTCTTTCTTGACCGCTATAAAAGAAGCCCATTTTGTCTAGGAATTACTTGTACCTCTGTGACTTACCGAATAAACATTCTCTTATGGTTTGAGTCGTGGCTCTGAATTCTTTCCTAGCCAGAACCTAAGTACCGAGGTTGCTGAGCCCAAGTTTGGTCTGACCCACCCGTCACACACCTGGTGCCGCTCCCACTGCCTGCAACAAATCCCCTCAGCTGTGAGACCTGGGCAAGTTACTGAGGCCAGTTTCCTCATCTGAGAAATGGGGGTTTCCACAGCTCCTCTCTCGGCGCCACAGGAGCAGCAGATGGGATAGTGCATTGACGTCCTGCTGCTGCCGTGAGTGCCATTAAAGCCGACGATTCAGTGCCCGGAGACACAGCCACGGGTCAGATCCCTGGTCAGGGACCTTGGCTGGGAAAGGACGAGTTAATAAGCTGCAAAATACACGAACTTACCAATAAAAACCCACATAACCCCTTGGCACAGAAAAGTACCTTCCTTCCCATTACCCAGCTGGGGAAACTGAGGCTCAGAGCAGTGAAGGGACCGCCCAAGCACACACAAGTGGTCAGTCTCCAACAGCCTAGCTCTGTCTGTGCATCTGCCCAGAATAGAACCCAAGTCCAGGTACTCCGGAAGCGGACCTCCGGAGAGGCCTTGCCCACGGGTGCCTCTCGGCAAGAAAGCAGAAGTGTAAGTTCACCCCCCCCCCCTTGGGAGTTGCAAGACAAGGCCCTAGAGTCCACCCACTCTGCAGAGACCCTGCTCCCTGCGGCCTCGCAGACAAGCTGCTGGGCAGAGCCCGACGGAGGGCAGCCGAGCGAGGGTAGCACCCTGCTCAGAGGGACCAAGCGCACACACCGTCTTTGATGGGCTGTCGCTCGATGCTGTCTGGATCCAGCTCCTCGTGGGACAGAAAGATCCTGAGGCGTTTGAGGGAGACGCTCGCCTGCACAGGAAGCAACCGCACACAAGACATGGTCATTCTTAAAGGATTTTTGCAAAAGAGACCACAGGCTAACATTCAGTGGTTTGCCCTGGGTGCAGAGAGCCCACATCCCCCCTCATTTCTGAAGGCTCTGCATTTCCCAAAACCGGCATTCGCCTTAGAACAGTGGTCGGCAAACTCATTAGTCAACAGAGACGCAGTTTGCCGACTACTGCCTTAGGATAGATAACAAGTAAAACAGTTCTAATTTTTTTTTTCCTTTAAAATCCCACAACCGGTATTAAAAAGGACTTTTCTAAATGCAAAGGGACTTAACACACATAATAACCAGAGGCAACGGTCCCGTTTAAGGGCACAAATGAGCAGCGAGGAGATGAGTAAGTCCTCGGACTGAATGTACAATAGAGTTGCTAAGAGACTAGATCTTGACTGTTCCCATCACAGAAAGGGAAATAATTGTGATGTGATAGAGGTGTTGCCTGACACCATGGTGATAATTGTATTGCAATATATTCAATGTATTAAACTTACACAGTTATATGTCAAATATATACCAGTAAAAATAAATTCAAACACACACACGCACGCACGCACGCACGCGCACACACACACACACACACACTGGTTCTGATTTAAACAGCCCAACTGTAAAGATATGAGTGGGACAATCTGTGTTAGGCAGTCAGACATGAGCAGAGCAAAGGCGATGAGCCAGACAGATACAGGGCGGAAAGCCCCGAGCGCCTCGCAAAGGACAAATGTAGGGCAGGACCTCACCCCCAGGGTGACCTGCCCCCACTCCCCAGCATATCACTGGTCATGCAGGTGGGACCCTTTCCTGCTAGAGATAACATCTAAGCCTCAAGCTGTATTTCAGCTCCAGGCCCTGAAAAGCAGCAAAACCAGACAAGTGACACCTCTGCTGGCCTCACGACCAGCGACCCTCGGCACTGACCCCGAAAGGACACACCTGGAAAGCTGGTGAAGCTTCTACTGAGATCTTCTCCTGGGCCCTCCCCTAAATCTCCACCCTTAAAACCCTTAAGACAGAGGACCCAGCAGTTCTCCCTCCTGGGAGCAGGCCTGTGCCTTTCCCCAGTCCCTTCCCCTCCCCACAGGTGCTTCACCTTTACCTTCCTCACTCCTAAGCTCCAAGGGCCCTCCCTTTACCTCTATAACTTGTTTCCTAAGCCCATCTTTTCTACGAGCTACTTCTTCAACCGCTGTGATTTTCCAAATAAACGTTCTCTTATGGTTTGAGTCGTGGCTCTGAATTCTTTCCTAGCCAGAACTCAAGTACCGCGGTTGCTGAACCCAGGTCTGGTCTGATCCCACGGGTCTAACACAGTACTGACCTGCCACTGCCAACAAACCTGGAAAGTTTTCATATGGGCTGAGTATCGCTTTAAGAAAGGACTGTTAATTTTGTTGGGCATGATAATGGTGTTACAGCTATGCAAGAAGAAAGGCACGCAGAAGTATTTTTGGGTGAATGGCCGAGAGGTCTTGGGTTTGCTTTAAAATTTTTCAGCAAAGAAAAAAAGAAATGAAGGGAGGGAGGAAGGATGGGGCTGGAGGGGTAGAAAAAGGGCCTGACAAACAAGTGTGACATAATGTCACATCTGGGTGGTGGGTTCACAAAGCTCATCATTACTCGAGTCTCTACTTCCGTACACGTTTGAAATGTTTCCTAATAAAAAGGGGTCTTATCTGCTTTTCTGAAAAAAAATAAGGCCTACACCCAAATCTTAAGACTGATTCTTCTGTGTGGCTGAAAATGGGGTTTTCAACATGAAAAAGGGCAGAGTGAGGCAGAAGAGTGTGACACACACGAGCGGAGGAAAGTGGTGGGAGTTTCAAATGGTGTGAAAGTGGGGAGAGCGGTTTCCTCTCCTTACCGGGTCACTGCATGAGTTTTAGGACTTCTAGGGGGTGGTCTAGGTTGGGGTTTTTGAAATGGTGGGTCGAGGCCTATTAGTGGCTGGTGAAATCAACGTAATGGGTCAACAGGTGCATTTTTTAAAAGATAGACTAGAGCAGTGGTCGGCAAACTGCAGCTTGTGAGCCATGGTTTGCCATTCTGCTGACTGAGTTTGCCGACCACTGGGATAGGGGCTGAATCACAAGGAACAACAACAGCTTGTAATTATTGGGAGCAAGAGTCTAGGTCAGTGGTCGGCAAACTCATTAGTCAACAGAGCGGCAAACTGCGGTTCGAGAGCCACATGCGGCTCATGAGCTGCAGTTTGCCGACCACTGGACTGGGGGATAGGCCAGGGTGGAACACAGCAGACTGAAATAGAATAAATACTTCAGAAAACATCTTACAGAGCACAGGAAGCGTGGCTGCGTTAATCCCAAGTATATGAGTTCCTTGTCAAGAACTAACATGTATTGCTTTCTTCGGGGTACGACCAAAAAGCATGAAAACCAGGGGCCAGGCTCGCTCAGCCCTCAGACGCAGTGGGGTGACCGGGGCAGAGGGAGCTGCCTGCAGGGGGACTGTTAAGCCCATTTGTTTTGTTCCCAGGAGAGCCCTCCCTGCAGCCCCCCAGCGTCGCCCATACCTGCACGATACTGCTGATGACCATGGGGAGAATATTCAGGGGAAAACGGAGGATGTTGAACAAGGCCAGGGACACAAAGGCTTTCTGGGCATCCAGGATGTTGTTCTCATCGATGGTCACGTAGACAGCGAAAGTACACAGGGCCACCTGCAAGCAGAACGCCATCACTGACTTGTGTCCCCGAGTCAGTCCCCGTCTGGGAGCAGTTACCCTCCCCACTCCCTCAGCCAGGTGCTCAGGCCCTCCCCTCGTGAGCTGCAATCACCTACACTGGCCACTGGAGGCAGCAGAAAACACCCAAGGTAACACTCAGAAAATGAACAGATAAATAAATGACCAAGGGCCCAAATTACCACCATCTTTCTGTGGGGCACACTGGATTCCTCAACAACACAGCATAATCACCCTTCTGGGCCTCTGCCTTCACAGTTCCCTTTGCCCAAACAACCTTCCCATCCAATGGGGGCTGGGTTACTCCGTCTCACCCACACTCCCATCCTGGTTTATTTTTCTTCACAGCACCCATAATCATCTACTGTGGTAATATATGTATGTAACTGTCTGGCTCCTGCTCTAAAATGTAAACACCACAAAGGCAGGGACCCCGTCTTGCACATGACTGATCCCTGGTGCCTAGAACAGTCCCTGGGCCACAGGAACCCTGAATAAGATCTTGGGCAAGTTACCTCCTCTCCCCATGCCTCAGCTGTCTCATCTGTGAAATGGGGGTGAAGGTAAGAATTAATGCCACTTTCAAAATTCCTTCTTGCTCATAAACCTTTATATAGTTTTATATCCCTAGGACAGGAAGATTTATTTAAAAAAGAAAAGAAAACAAACAGCCACTTTCTTCCCCATAAAGTCAGACTTGCCTTAAGCCTTATGGTTTTACTACCTTGCTTTAAGTTCCTGGCATTTTACTACTCGGGCGACCAGAATTTGGGTTCAGTTGTTAGAGATGACAGCACATCACCAGGAGAAATGAGGGACCCCTGAATAACCCAGGGCCAGGCTGCTTGGCTTAGGGAGCAGGGAAAAGATCAATGGGTGAATGTCTGCGTGCATGCGCACGCACACACACACACACTCACACACACACATACACACACACTCACACACACACTCACACACACACTTACACACACATACACACACACACACTCACACACACACTCACACACACACATACACACATACACACACATACATACACACACACTCACATACATACATACACTTATACATACACACACATACACACGCATACACACACTCACACACACACTCACATACATACACACACTCACACACACACACACTCACTCACACATACACACTCACACACACATACACACACACACACACACACACACACACACACACACACACACTGCTCCCTCACTGCAGGGACAGAGCAGTGAGGGCAGGCTAACAACAGGCATCCCAAGAGATCACCGGTTCATGCATAGGGTGGTCTGGTTTGGAAAGCCTCGGACCCGGCAGATGAACAGAAGTTCCCCGTCTCCTGCCAGCCCGACTCCTAGAATCACTGGAGTTGGGGGAGAGGGGTGTGGAGTAATAAACTGCGGGGCCCTGCCTGTCTGTACCCAGGGCAGACTGCTGGGAATCAGAGGGTTCCAGTTTAAGCCTCTGGGATGGCTGTGGTTCAGAGTATCTTCAGGGTCTCAGCTGCCTCATTTCTTTGTTACCTTTTAGAAGGCCGTAAAGCTTAAAAATTAAAACCGTAAGTTCGGCCACACCCCAGGTGGGTGTGCCACCTCATTTCTCCAAGTGAGCCTCTATTTTCCCATCTACAAAATGGGGATCCGGACACCCCTTTGCTGGGCTGCTGCAGCAGGAAGCCATGGGCTCAGGCAGAGCACTGAGCACAGTGCCCAGGGCACAGGAAAACGCAATACATGGCAGCTGTTTTTATTTCTTGTTCCAAAACTCAGTCCCAACTCCTTGGATTGTTCTTCCAAAGAATCCGTAAGCCAGTTCCAAGAGCAAGGCACTGGGAGGCACAGCTGGCCCTGCCCTGGCTCTGACATTAACAAGCTGATGGCCCTGAGGCACGGCACACATCTTCCAGCCGCACAGCCAAGGGGGAGGCGAGGCGCTCATGCTGCACACACTGGCTCCCCTCTTCCGGGCAGTGGCCTCTTATATACCAAAGGCACGCTTCACTCCAAACTCTCCAAACACACCCCCACAGAGGAATAGTACTCGGCCATAAAAAGGAATGAAGCACTGGCCCCAGCAATCATCTGATGAACTGAAAAGCCGATGCCGAGTGAAAGAAGACAGACAGAAAAGGCCACATAGCAACAGGACCCCATTTACAGGAAATACCCAGAATGGGCAAATCCACAGAGACTGAAAGTAGATGGGTGGGTGCCTAGGGCTGGGGGGCAGGAGGAATGGGGAGTGACTGCCACTGAGGGTTTCTTTGGGGGATGGTGAAAATATTCTGGGATGAGATAGTGGTGACAGTTGCACAACCTTGTGACTATATCAAACATCACTGAATTTCACGTTTAAAGTGGCGAATGATATCTCAATAAAAACATCAAATTATTTTTAAAAGCCCAATTCTCCAAACCAGTCCTTTTTGCTATGATAGGAGCTAAAGTTTTGACTCGGGCCCCAGGCCCACCTGATTTGTAAACGTCCCCTGTCTGTAGCTTGTCCGGCCCCTGCTCCTACAATTTTCCCCTCGCCCCTCGGTTCCAGCCCCTCTGGCCTCCATGGTTATCTTTCCTCTGGAGCGGGCCAGGTCCAGCCTCAGGGCCCTTCCACTCACACTTTCTTCTCCTTGGTGGGACCCCTCACCTCCAATAAGTAGAGACTCAAGTGTCCCCTTCTCAATAACGTCTTCCATCACCCTGTTTAAAACAGCAAGCCTTCCCTATGGCTCTACCCGAATCTTTTTTCCCCGTGGCACTTATGGCAGTACAGCACGCTGTGTGCCGACTGTCTCTCCCAACTGGGAGGAATGAACACTCCATCAGGGCGGGGAATGGCGTCTGTGGTATTCACCGCTCTATCATCAGTGCCTAGGACAGCACCTAAATCAAGGTAGGTACTCAGGTAATGTCTGTGGGTGGGTGGGTGGGTGGGTGGATGGACGAATAGACAGGTGGGTGGAATTCCTGAAGGCAGGAGAGCAGACACTCAGATGTGTCTCTTCAGCAGTGGAGAAAACCAGGTGCAAGGATCTCGCCACCAGAACATACCAGCTGTCTCAGCCCAAGTGAGGGGGTGGCTGCCAGCGGCACAGGGTGTCAGTCGAGAGGGAACAACATCCTATGGCCCCTTGTCAGACCCACAGCTTTGGCTTCTCCAGGAAGTAGCGGTCATTCATCCATCATTCATCCATCTACCACTAACTGGGCACCGACTATATGCTAGGCACTGTGTGCTCAGAGGTGAGGCCAGCATGGAGATCCTGACATGACCGGCGCCCTGGATAGAAATCAGAAGAGATCACCAGAAACCGATATAGAGTCTGGCGCACTGGCCAGGAATTGAACCTGGGAGGCGGGTGAGAATCCTACCATTGAACCCATTGGTTCTTGGGAACTTCCGAGATAGAAATCATGGGAGTTCCCCAGAAAGTAGTACTCAGGCAACAGGTTCATCATATGTAGCTGGTACACTGAGGGAAACAATTAAGGGAGAAAGAGAAATGTTGCTCCCCGAACAAAAGCCCAGGAATGGTTTAAAAGAAGTTGATGTAGGAAAGATGATGTCTAAGTATGACATCTAAATATGTAGAGGCGGGGACTCTTTGGCACTTGTGTAACTACATGCTTCTTCATGCGTCACGTCTCATCAGCATATTACATCTCCACCCAGGATGTGTTTTTTAGCTAATTAAATGAGGGAAGGACAGGAAAAGGACAGTCTATCTTGCCAGCATGTACCAGTGAGTGAAAGGAGCCACATTTAAGCCCATCGAAGTAAATCTTGCAGAAAGCCGCGTCCTTCAGTCTAGCCGTTAATTATGAGAAAAGAAAGCATTGGGGCAATGGGTCTCTGACTTCCTGCCAGCTGGGCCAGGAATTAGCCTGCCTGTCTCAGTGAGCCTCGGTCCAGTAGGAAATAGGTCTAATCTGGTTCTCTCACCAGGGAGTGTGTGGAAGTGCGTGAAGGTGGCTGGGGTGGTAGGTGGTGGAGAGCTGGGGTTTGCTACCGCCTTGTCATGGCTGAGGGTAAAGAATGGGAGAAATCCTTCACCAACAACGAAGAACACCGTCCCACTCTACGTGCTCACAGTGCCTCCACTGAGAAATGAGGCAAATGACTGAACCCTCTATGCCAGCCCAACCCCTAAACAACCTGACATCTGTTAGTACTGCCTGCCCAGCACCCACTCCCCAGTTGCTGGTAACAACATCTCAATTTCCCTTTGGGGAACTGAACCTCATGCAGTCTTAGTCTATAAGCTTCCGCCACAGAGGAATTGTCCACATCCCACCCCAAGCTCATGACCCAGGCCTGGTTAATCCAAGTTTACCATTTCCCTGGCTGTAGTGGTTCAGGATAAGCACAAAGTGAACTGCAACCAGAGACCCAATCCCACACCTGTGCAGGAACTAACAGAGAAAGAGGGGTTGTCTCCTGATAGGAGTTACTGAGAAAACAGGATGAGCTGTAACTGCAGGGTAAGCACATCTGACCAAAAAACAAACAAACAAAAAACCCAGAAAGGATGAAGCAGAGCTAAGAGGCAGATAGAGATCTTTGGTGCACCTAGATCTACCCATGCCTGAAACCCTAGTCATGCTTAAAACCAACACTTTCCTAGACTTTTCAGTCTTGTGACTCAAAAATCCCTCTTTCTTTTTTTTACTCTAGTCGATCTAAGTTAAGTTTCTGTATCTTGCAAATAGTTCCTGACTATTTGCAAGACAAATAGTTTACTCAAATATCTCATTCATTCATTTCTCTACATACACTTGCTGAGTGTGCACTATTGGCCAAGTCCCCTATGTTCTAGGATACAAGCAAAAAACCACAAGGTCCACGTATGACACCTGGAATGGTAGCTATCTAATGAAAGGAGATACAAGGTAATTAAGAGGCAAGAAGCTCACAAATCTTCCAAGATGGAAAAAGCTAAATATTGCCGGCTGCCTGAGGATGCTATTTTAGGAAAGTGCATTAAGTGGACATGATAAATGCCAGGCTCTGTAACCTAGAAAAACAGTCCCATCAATCCCACCACATGGCATCCCCATTCTTGTCTGACCTCCCAGGGCCTCTGTCTTCCATCACACCTACCAGCGGGTAAACACCTCATCATCCTTGAAGCTCAGGAATTCACCAGGGAAATGAACAGGCAAACACCTTCCAGGGGAGCGGAGGGCCACATATTTTATCCTAATGTAGTCAGAGGCTTCGGTGCCTCCACCAGGGCCAAGGTCCCAACTGACACCCAGCTCAACACCTTCCATCTCGGGAAGCACATCACCCACCCCAAAACTGAGTTGCAAAGTCAAGATCAAAAAGAGGCAGTCCGCACCTAAGCATGGCTTCCTAATAGAGACCAGGGCAAGAGACAGTAAGTGAAGGGCAAGCATGTCCAGGAAGCATGTCCGGGTGACAAGCTGGAAACTCGGTTTGATCAGAGGATTTAATGTGCAGAGCAAAGGGTGATGGGAAAAAAAATCCCCCATCCTAAATGTAACAACCCATGGATCAACCCTATCGTTCTCCAGCTGGCTGCAGATCTTTTCCTACTTAAAAAAGGGGGGGGGGCAATTCAAACTCCTTCACCTGGCTGGAGTGACTCAGTGGTTGAGTGTCAACCTATGAACCAGGAGGTCCTGGTTTCGATCCGTCAGGGCACATGCTCAGGTTGTGGGCTCGATCCCCAACGTGGGGCATGAAGGAGGCAGCAGATCAACGATTCTCTCATCACTGATGTTTCTATCTCTATCCCTCTCCCTTCCTCTCTGAAATCAATAAAAATATATTTAAAAAACAAAACAAAAACAAAATGCCTTGGATTTCTATATGATTTGTGATCACTTGTGTAAAAGTAAAGCAACTAAAAGAGACATGTAAGTTTAATGACATTTGTTATGCATAGACACTGTTATGCTGAGATATAAGCTCTCTCTGGGAATACACAAAAGAAGCTGGGAGGAAAAGAGCTATGCTTTTCACTGCAGACCAGCGGTTCTCAACCAGAGGCCATTTAGCAATGTCTGAAGACTTTTGTGATTGTCACACTGGAGGGAGAGGCACCACTTAGCATCTTGAAGGTAGAGGTCAGGAATGTTGATAAATACCCTACAATGCACAGAACAGCCCCAACAACAAAGAGACAAGGAATTATCAGGGTCCCAAATGTCAATAGTACTGAGGTTGCAAAGCCCTGTTGCTTAAACTATTTTTACTACAGCAACACATTACTGTTTTTTAAATTAAATGTATCACATATACAAAATAGAATCCTATATAATAAAAGGCTAATATGCAAATTGACTGAACAGCAGAATGACCAGTCACTATGATGTGCACTGACCACCAGGGGGCAAATGCTCAACACAAGAACTGCCCCCTGGTGGTCAGTGTGCTCCCACAGGGAGAGCGCCGCTCAACCAGAAGCCAGGCTCACAGCTGGCGAGGACAGAGGTGAGGGCAGGAGCCTCTTCCGCCTCCACAGCAGCGCTAAGGACCCCTTGGGGATGTCCAACTGCCGGCTTAGGCCTAAGCCAGCAGTCAAACATCCTTCAAGGATTCCTGACCTGTGAAAGGGCACAAGCCAAGCTAAGGGGCCCCCACCCCCACCCCCAGTGCACGAATGTCATGCACCGGGTCTCTAGTGCAGTTATAAATATGTAGAGACTATTTAACAACTTAAAAATAATTAAATGAACACCCTCTATAACTACCATCCAGTCTTATATTGTTTTTACTTTTAAAAAATCAAAGGCGGTTGTTGAATCCCTGGGGAAAATCAGGGAGACTGGAGGGTGAAAGAATAAGACGGTAGAACCTTCTAGCCCAGAATGCCACTGTGTCTGAGCTGGAAGGCATCTTGAAAACAAGAGTCCCAGAACAGCTAGGAGATGGCAAGTCACTCCCTGTGCCAACTCCAGTCAGCTGACAGTGGTCACCTGGGGCGTTGCTCAGACCTAACTCGGTGGGTGGGAACACCATGACTGACCGTGGATGTCTGAAATGGGCAAGGGAAGAGGAGGACAGCAGGGCCCCATATGTGACATCCCTGTGGCCCAACCCCTTCGTGTTTACTAAGTGAAAACCAGGGGAGGAGGTCACCCCCCGAGCTGGCAGCAGAATCGGCAGATGTCCTGACTCAGAAGAACATTCCATTCCTCTAAGCGGGTCAGCATCCTACGGCCCGTGGTCCACACCTGTCTACGTCTGGCCCTTGAGCTTAGAATAAATATATTTCAACAAACACTGAAAAGACAGGAGTTTCCTTAAACATTCCACCTGCAACTCAGCTGTGATGAAACAGATGTTAGCCTAATAGGAAATATGATGATTTGTGAAAATGTGTGCTTTTCGTTCATATAATTCCCGTAAGAATATACAGGGTTAGGCAAAAGTAGGTTTACAGTTGTGAGTACACAAAGCAGAGTTTATTCTTATATTATTATTTCTTAACTATTTTATTGTTTATTTCTGCTACAACTGAATAGAAAAGGCAAAATCCCTGCCTTCTTGGAATTGACATTCTAGTAGAGAGAGACGCAATAAGTGAAAGAATAAGTAAACTTTCTAGTGTGTTTGGCATTGCCACTCGGAGTGTGGAGCACAGGTCACTGCCAACACAAGTCTGTAAGGAACCGGCACCGTCATGTAGCTCAGCTACGGCACCGGGCACCCGGTTTAACTCAGCTGACATTTTTATTCTTGGCAAGACCTTCTCGAATGCTGGTTTGGACATTCTGGTGCAAACTCCTTATTTCATGGGGAACCCGTAACACACAGTTGCTGAACTGGCTACTTTGAGGACTCTGGGCTGGAAGCTGCTAAGTGTTACAAATAAAATAAAAGGGTGTATGTGGCATTTTTTATTTATCTATTTTTTATTTTATTTTTTAAAATATATTTTTATTGATTTCAGAGAGGAAGGGAGAGGGAGACAGAGATAGAAACATCAATGATGAGAGAGAATCATTGCTCGGCTGCTTCCTGCACGCCCCCTACTGGGGACCGAGCCTGCAACCCAGGCAAGTGCCCTTGACCAGAATCAAACCTGGGACCCTTCAGTCCACAGGCTGACACTCCATCCATTGAGCCAAACCAGCTAGGGCTGCATGGCACTTTTTAAAGGGAGTCATAAAAGGCCTTGTTGAAATTTAACAATACTTAGGTATGGTAATAAAGCAACACAAAACGATGTGGCCAGGATAAACTTGGCTTCACTCACCAGGAAAGGTGTGCAGACCCAGGTGAAGGTCCCCACGGCGGCCAGGTAGGCAGACTTTTTCAGCACCTTCAGCTCCTCCTGCCGGATGGCCAGCACCTTATCTTTGAAGGCCAGCTCCCAGGCGTAAAGCTTCAGCACTTTGATCCCGTTGAGAATTTCATTCATCAGCTTAATCCGACTGTCTTTGCTCTTCATGTGGGCCACCTTCAAAGAGAAGCACATCAGCCCACATCTGGGGGCTGGCCACTCACTGCTGGCCTTGGCATCACACCATCCATCACTCACCCCCCACCCCCCCCACCTAGACAAACAGGCCTTCCTGAGCGTGTGAAAACTGAGCCAACCTTGCAACTGCCCTGAACCCTACTCCTGACCCCGAGGCGCTCCAAGGGATCTTCTATCACTGGGGAAGAAGACAAACCCTGCTTTGAATCTTGGTAATTAGACAGAAAGAACGCTGTGAGATTGAGGAATGGAGGCAGGAAAAATCCTTCAGGTACCCAGGGAAAAAGGGAACATGGTCCTACACCGCAGATTCAAATACAAGAGAGATGATGCTGGGTTCTTCCCTCTGTTTTGTTGTTTTCTTTATGAATTTTCAGCCATAATACTGGCAAAATACTGAAACGTTTCTCTAACAGCTGACACTGGTTCTGACCCCTGGGAGTCCACGCCATGCAGCTGTTAAATATCGCTAAGAGCAATCTTGCACCTTCCATGTGGCAGGCACTTTTCTGAGCCTTTTACATGAATTCGGGCACTGATTGCTCACAAGAACCCGTCACGAGTGCCACAGTCATGCCTGGGCCCCCGATGAGGGCCCTGAGCACCAGGGGGTGAGAGCCATGACTGGAGCTGTTTCAGAGGCGGCTCTCAGGGAAGCCCACGTGTCGCAGGTGTGAAGGCGACAGGGCCACAGCCCCTTCCTCTCCTCTCCTCTCCTCTGCTGCCCGCCCCGCCCCCGCCTGCTGAGGCCTCATCCCCACAATCCTGGGAGTCCTCTCTCCTCGGGCACCATCCGCGGGGCCCGGCCCTCTCGTCTGAAACTCCTCAGGCACATCATAAATAGCCATCGGCAGGGCAGGGAAGTCAACTCTGGCCCGGCTCTGTTATGGACCATCAGGCGCCAGTCCCAGAGGATGAAGTCAGACACACCACAGAAAAATCCCCGAGGCACGGTGTCAAATGATGACATCAGGCGGCCAAACAGGCCCTTCCGTGTGAAAACACATGTGGTCGCAAGAGCACAAAAACATACATATACACACCAAACCGAACTACATGATCAGATCTCTTTATACATGCACAGAACATTCCGGAAGGACTTGCTTCACCGTGTTCACTGTGGGCGAGAGGGGAGCAGAGGGGACATCCCCTTTTAATCTATGTACCTTTGTGGTATTTGAGCATTTTTTTTAAATAAGGAGTAAGCAGTCACTCTGCTACTTGGGTATTTAAAAACTCAAAATACAAAGTGTCTCGGGAACTGAAGAGTCGATCACTGTATCTAGCATAAAGTAAAGGGGGGAGAGGGTGTAGGGGTAATTTTTAGTTAACTCTTTAAAATGCACACACGCACACATGAATAAATTCCGGGGAAGTAAGGATTTCTCAAAGGCTCCCAACCATGCTTTCAGTCACTGGCCCGCCGGCCTAATGATTTCGGGAGCTCACAACGTCGGCTGCCCGTTGTGGCCACCCTGGAAGCTTAAAAGACTTGTGATGCCCGGGCCCACCCCTTTCAGGTGAGTCAGAATCCCTGGACTGGGACCCAGACATCAGCATTTGTTAAAGTTCCTCCGGGGATCCCCACAGGCAGGCGAGGCTGAGAACCCCATATCCGGAGCAGAGGAAACTCGGCCAGAACCCGAGCAGAAAGGCCCCAGGCCAGGGCCCAGGTTGGAGTCTGGTGGAGATAGACACCCTACCTGGTAGGTCTTGGTCTTCATGGCCATCACAGCGTTCAGGGGGACCATGAGGATCATCACAGCCACCCCGGCCAGCACGGAGGGGCCCAGGTTCTGAGGAAGGAAAGAGGACAAAGGTTCACAGAGGCTCCCCGGGCTGAGCCACCACTCCGACTCTCCCAGCAGGTTCAAGGTACTTCCACTACTTTTACCCAATTTCCAGATTTATTCCTGAGCACTGCAGCCCCTTTAAGAACATGCAGGTTGCCCTCGCTAGTTGGCTCAGTGGATAGAGCATTGGCCTGAGGACTGAAGGGTCCTGGTTCGATTCCACTCAAGGGCACATGCCCGGGTTACAGGCTCAATCCCTAGTAGGGGGCATGCAGGAGGCAGCTGGTCAATGATTCCCTCTCATCATTGATGTTTCTCTCTGTCCCTCTCCCTTTCTCTCTGAAATCAATAAAAATGTATATTAAAAAGAACACGCAGGTCCATGATCCTTTATCAGAACCCTTGGGGCCAGATGTAATGAGGGGTTGAGCAGAAAACAGCTACCAGAGCCAGCCCGAGGGTTATTCTTATTTGAAGGTCTGCCTACAAATCTGGCCCTCGGCTGGCATCTGGGAGCTCAGGTTTGGGGAGGGCTCCCATCATTCTCAGAACTGATACAAGTGGCTCCCTGTGCCTAAACTGTTTATACAATTTGGTATATGCTCCCCTTTTCCTGCTGGAAGTCTGGAAGTTTGGTAAGTGCCAGATAGATACTATGTAACCAGCCCCCCCCCCCCCAATAAAAATCCGGGGCTCCTGGTTTCTACTGAGCTCTCCTGACTTGCCACGTTCCCCCCACCTGTTACACCTGGTTGCTGGGGAATCAAGGGCATCCTGTGTGTCACCACTGAGAGGATTCTTGGAAACCTGTGTCTGGTTTCCCTCCAAAACTTCCACCCCACCACTCAGTCTGCTGCAATAAATTCTAGCCCGAGTCCTCCTAGTAAGTCATCGATCTGGCATGCTCTTGGGGACCCCTGACACAGGTGTATATACCCTTCTATGCATCCACCTCACCAGGGCCTGGTACAGCAGCACTCCATGAGCAAAGACACTGATTTTTTAGCAGCCAAACAGGAATATTCACAATGAGAAAAATAACCAAGGTCACAAAGAGTTCATGTCAGTTCAGGTCAGGTTTTGCCATCAAAGGAGTTAAGGAAAACTTTGGGATTTCAGAGTTGTTTGGCTGGGATCTGTAGATAAGAGGTTGTTGATTTTTTTTTTTTTTTTTTTTTGCAAATAAAGAAACTACTGTCTCAGAGAGGTCAAGGAGATGACCATAAAGATCAGTATCTTTCAACTTCTACAAATACAGGCAACAGCTTGAGAAGTTAGCCCAGGGTGCATTTACTTAGCTGGAGCGTATAGATGGAACGCGAGGTTCATGTAATTTCCCTACCTCAGGCATTCAGAAAAACAGGAGCGCTAGTCCCTTCCAAGTAGTCACCTGCAAGGGCTCTGGGCCTAGTTCCAAAAAAATACTACTGCTGATTCAAGTGAAGACTAATCTACCTTTGAGAACAAAGGTGATTTCTACCAACAATCAAAAGCATTCAGAATCCTGACAGTAACTAAAACAGATCGAGAACATCCGTGTACCATGCACTGTTCCATAAGCATGACCTGCATTAATTCATTACATGGTCCCAACATCCCTATGATGAGAGGTGCCGTTATCATCACAATTTATAGAAAGGGACACTGAGGCTTAGAGATTCCAAGTGACTAAGTCACCGAGCTAGTCATGGAAGAGGCAGGATTTGAACCCAGGCAGTCTGATTCCAGAGCTTGCGCTGTTTTTGATGGTCAAATAGAGAAATCCTATTTTTGGTCTAAGCCAGTGATCCCCAACCAAATAGGACCTCTCCGCGCCCCCCCCCCCCCCCAAGTACATCTGGCAATGTCTAGAGACATTTAGGTTGTCTGGGGACTGAGAGGAGAGCTGTGTTACTGGTGTCCAGTGTGTAGAAGCCAGGGATGCTGTTAAAACATCCTACAATGAAGGACACAACCCCCACAATAGAGAATTATCTGGCAATAACACATACAGCATCCCTCATTGAAAACAAAGTAATTTTCTTCACAGTTCATAAACCAACCCAAAAAGCAAGTCTAAAAGTATTTTTAAAATATTTCACCTACAGCAGCACCTTCAGGGGAAGTGAGTATCCCAACACTTTCTGGGAAAGCAGATGTTGGAAAATATATTAATTTTGACATCTAAATTGTGGTATTGATTTCCTAAGTTTCATTAATAGAAATGACTTAATCATCTGCTGTCTGCTCTATAAATATACAAAAAGTGTAAAATACAGCCAGATCAACAGATAATTTTGCTCCTGTTGGGACTGTACCCACAGGATATGAAAACAAGGCCCTGTGAGTCCATGAGTAACAAAATGCCCCTAAAAGAGGAAGGGGTGGTACACTGAGTGTGCAGAAAACTATTCTATAAGGTAAAATCAGACTAGTCTCTATACTAAAGCTATTGGGGTTCAATAAATAAATAAGTCCATCTAATTGAGAAGGCATTTGTCACAGCCTTGAGGGATGGGTGGGATTTCATCCTTAGGGAGGAAAGATGAAAGGACATTTCTATTGGAAGGAGAGGCACATGCAAAGGCTCAGAAGGGAGAAAGAGTAAGTCATGTGTTAGAATATGAGCATCTTTGCTCATCTTTTGATTTGGGGAACTGTTCCTTGCCTCCTAGAAGGGCTGTCAATCATACCTCCACCCCTTCCACAGTGAGAGAGCTTATAATCCAGCTGGCCAATCAGAGAATTTTGCTTCCTGCCTCACAGTGATTGGTTCAGGGATATGAACAGCACTGTGCCAAGCCAATCAGAGTGCTCCCTAGGATTCTAGCTAAGACAAAGAGGAATGCTCTTTTCTCTGACACCACTATCTGTAAAAATGGTACAAGCCCAAAGTATAAAAGCCATTTAGGGAAACCTCATTGAGGATAAAGTCAACCAGAGGAAAAGAGGGTCAAAAAATGACTAAAGAGTAAAACTAATTCCTCACAGTATTCCTTGAACTCCTGGAGGGATCCATGCCTGCAGTCCCTGCACTTTTCAGTTACATGCATGCACCCACAAAATTTCCTTTATTTGCCTATGCTATTTAAATTTTTTTTTTTTTAGGAAAGTATACTCAGATGTTACAATTATGCCTGCTGTGATCCTATCCACCTCAAACACAAACTGCATCAAGAGAGCTCCAAGAAACATGAGGGCAAAAGTATTGCTGGCTAAACAGGGGCCTCTCTGACCACGTTATTTCTCAGCAGACATTGGTAGTGCACTCTAGTGCAAATTCTTTGAATGTAGTGCCTTCTTTCTTTTCCCTGCCACTTTTCTCAACTAATATCTTTTTATCATCTTTTTTTTCCCTTTTATTCCCATCTATCCATACCCCTCCCCTTTGGCAACTGTCAGCTTGTTCACTGTGTCTATGGGTCTGCTTCTGTTTTGTTTTGTTTATTCATTTGTTCTGCTATTTTAAATTCCACATATAAGTGAAATCATAATATTTGTATTCTCTGTCTGACTTATTTCTGTTAGCACAATACCCTGTATGTCTATCCATTATGTCGCAAATGGCAAGATTTAAATTTTTTTTATTGCTGAGTAATATTTCATTGTGTGTCCATTCATTTAGGTTGCTTCTATATCTTGATTATTACTCGTAATGCTACAATGGACAGAGAGGTGCACCTATCTTTTCAAATTAGTGTTTTTGTTTTCTTTGGATAAATACCCAGAAGTGGGATTGCTGATTCATACGATAGTTCAATTTTTGATTTTCTGGAATTTCCATTCTGTTTTCCTTGGTGGCTGCAGCTATTTACAATCCCACCAACAGTGCACCAGGGTTCCCTTTCCACATCCTCACCAACACTTGTTACTTGTCCATTTATTAATGACTAGTGGCCCAGTGCACAAAATTCATGCACTGGAGGTGCGGGGGAGGTCCCTCAGCCCGACCTGCATCCTCTCCAATCTGAGACCCCTCAAAGGATATCCTACTGCCAGTTTACAGGAATTGAGCCTAAACTGGCAGTCGGACATCCCTCTCATGATCCAGGACTGCTGGTTCCTAACCATTCACCTGCCTGCCTGCCTGCCTGATTGCTCCTAACCACTCTGCCTGCCGGCCTGCTCACCCCCAACTGCCCTCTGCCACCAGCCTGATCACCCCCAATAGCCCTTCATGCCAGTATGCTTGCCCCCAACTGCCGCCCCTGCTGGCCTGCTCACCCTCAATTGACCCCCACTGACGGCCTGTTTGCCCCCAACTGCCCCCCCCCACTGGCCTGATCACCCACAACTGCCATCCCATCCTGGCTGATCACCCACAACTGCCCTCCGCTCTTGGCCTCTAACCGCTTCTACCTCGGCCCCGCCACCATGGCTTTGTCCAGAAGGACTCCCAGTCTAATAAGCATATTATCCTTTTATTAGTACAAAGGTCTGGTGCACAGGTGGGGGCTGGCTGGTTTGCCCTGAAGGGTGTTCAGGATCAGAGTGGGGGTTATCTTGGGGCATGGGACAGCTTCAGCTAGGGGCCTGTGGTGGTTTGCAGGCTGGCCACGTCCCCATGGGGTGAGGGTCCCCACTGGGGGGTGGTGGCTAGCCTGGGTAAGGAGCTGAGGGGTGTTTTCAAGCTGGTCACACCCCCTTCAGGGTGGGGGTCCCTACTGGGGTGCCTGGCCAGCCTGGGTGAGGAGCTGATGATGGCTGTTTGTAGCCTGACCAAGGCCCCAGCAGGGACTCTCAACCACGGGAGTGTGGCCAGCCTGGGTAAGGGCCGGATGGCTATTTTCAGGCTGGCCACGCCCCCCTGTGAACCAGGCTCCCAGCCCTTCCTTGAGTGGAGGCCAGGTTAGGCTGGAGGTTTGACTTCCTCCACAGCTGGGGGCAACCCAAGCCTCCTGCTCACTCCAGCTCCATGGCCACTGCCATCTTTGTTCGGTTAATTTGTATACTCACTCCTGATTGGCTGGTGGGTATAGTGAAGTGACAGTCAATTTGCATGTTTCTCTCTCTTATTAGTTTAGATATTCTAACAGGTGTAAGGGGATATCTTATTGTGGTCTTAATTTGCATTTCCCTGGTGATTAGTGATGTTGAGGATCTTTTAACAGGTCTGTTGGCTATTTATATGTCCTCTAGAGAAAAATCTATTCAGGTCCTCTGTCCATTTCTCAGTTGGATTTTTCTTTTTGGTGCTAAGCTGTATAAGTTTCCCCATATAGTTAGGAGAGTAACCCCTTATCAGATGCGAATATCTTCTCCCATTCAATAGGTTGGTTGTCTTTTTGTTTTGATTTGCTTCATAGTGCAAAAACATTTTAGCATGATATAGTTCCATTTATTTATTTATTCATTTATTCTCTTGTTGCCCTTGCCTGAGACAACACATCCAAAAAGATATTGCTTTATTTTCATTTCTATTTGCATGAAATATATTTTTACACTCCATGTTCAGTATGTATGTATGTTTTTTTCGATCTGAAGTGATCTCTTATAGGCAGCATATACATGGGATATGTTTTTTAAGCCCCTCAGCCACCCTATGTCTTTTCTTTGGAGTATTTAATCCATTTGTCTCTAAAGTAGGTCTTAATAAGTATGTTCATTGTCATTTTGCTCATTGTTCCTAGGTTGTTTTATAGCTGTCTTCTATTCCTTTCTTCTTCTCTTGATCTCTTCCCTTGTGGTTTACTGTTGTTCTTTAGTGTTCCTTTCTCTTTGTTCCTCATATATCTTTTGTAGATTTTTGGTTTGTGGTTACCACGAGTCTTATGTACAGGGTAGAACAAAAGTAGGTTTATAATTATGAGTAGGCAAAACACAGTTTATTCTTATATTAATTACTAGAGGCCCATTGCACAAAGATTCATGTAAGAATAGGTCTTCCTTCCCCTGGCTTCGCTCCTGGCTGCCTGCAAGTCCTCACTCCTGATGGAGCGCTGCACCTGTAGCTCCCTCAGTTCCCTGCCCTCCCCCTCATAGCAGGCATCCCACCCCGCCACTAGCATATGCAAATTAATCCACCATATTTGTTGGGTTAATTTGCATACTCATTCCTGATTGGCTTATGGGCGTTGTGGCGGTACAATATGCATATTTCTCCTTTATTAGTGTAGATTGTGTTATTTTCCATATACACAAGTGTGAACTACTCTTGCCTCATACTGTACTTCATTCTTCATCTACAGAAGCCTATTTTGAGACATTTATGTTTGAATGTACTTTATAAGGACTATGCTTAATCCTCCTCCATACTTATGTTACTAATGTCATGTTTTAGATCTTTTTGTAATGTGTTATCTGCTACTATGTATTGTTTAAATCTGGTACTTTATTTTGACCATCCTAGTAGCCTTTCAAATGTCTAATTAGCTATATTTATTAAATATTTGGCTTTACCTATGACAATTTTTTTTTCTGTTCTCATCTTTTCTTATTTCTGGTTATGGCCTTTTCTTTTTTGCTTAAAGAAGATCCTTTAACATTTCTTGCAAAGCTAGCTTAAAGGTGATGAACTCCTTTAGTTTTTGCTTGTCTGGGAAACTATCTCTTTTCCATTCTGAATGATAATCTCTCTGGGGAAATTATTCTAGGTTGTAGGTTCCTTTTTTTCAGTACTTTCAAGATGTCCAACACACTTCCTCTGACATGTAAATTTGCTGATAACATCACGGGGTTTCCTTTACACATAACTAATTTTTCTCTGGCTTCCGTCAAGATCGTGTCCTCATCTTTAATTTATAATATATCTTGGTGTGGGTTTCTTTGGGTTCATCTCATTTGGAACTCCCTTTACTTTCTAGACCTGAATGTCTGTTTCCTTTCTCAGACTTGAAACATTTTCAGCCATTATGTCTTCAAATAAGTTTTCTGTACCTTTCTCTCTTCTCCTCTGGGAATCCTTATGATATGAATGTCAGTGTGCATGATGTTATCCCAGATGTCCCTAAGATTATCCTCATTTTTCAAAAAATTCTTTTTGCTGTTCTGATTGGCTGATTTCAACTAGTCTACCTTCCAGGTCACTGATCCATTCTTCTGTGTTAGCTAATCTACTGTAGATTCCTTCTAATGTATTTTTCATTGCAATTATTGTATTCTTTGGGTCTGCTCTGTTCATTCTCACACTGTCTCTTTGTTGTTCTCCCAAAGTTCCTTTATTGCACTCCCAAATTTGGTGAATATCCTTATGACTATTTCTTTTCATTCTTTTTTTTTTTTTTTTTTTTTTTTTTTTTTTTTTTTTTTTTTTTTTTTTTTTTTTTTTTTTCTTTTTTTTTTCTTTTTTTAATCTTTATTGTTCAGTTTATTAATTACATTGTTTCCCCTTTTTATCCCCCTATAGCTTCCCTCCGCCCTGTACCTATCCCACCCTCCACCCTCACCTCCCCCTCCCCACTGTCCTCTCCCATTGTTGCTAGATTTTTGTCCAGTCTCTTGCTGCACTTCCCACAACCCTTTTCTCCCCAGGAATTGTCAGTCCATTCGCTCTCTATGTCCAAGTCTCTGTTATATTCACCAGTCTATCCTGTTCAACAGCCTATCAATTCACTTGATTTTTATGTTCATTTGTTGATAGATGTGTATTTGTTGTTGCTAGTTTGCACTTTTACCTTTTTCTTCTTCCTCCTCTTAAAGAATATCTTTCAGCATTTCATATAATGTTGGTTTGGTGGTGATGAACTCCTTTAGCTTTTTCTTATCTGCGAAGCACTTCATCTGACCTTCAATTCTGAATGATAGCTTTGCTGGATAGAGTAATCTTGGTTGTAGATTCTTGCTGTTCATCACTTTGAATATTTCTTGCCACTCCCGTCTGGCCTGCATAGTTTCTGTTGAGAAATCCGCTGACAGTCGTATGGGTGCTCCCTTATAGGTAACCAACTGTTTCTCTCTTGCTGCTTTTAATATTCTCTCTTTGTCTTTTGCTCTTGGCATTTTAATTATGATGTGCCTCGACGTGGTCCTCTTAGGGTTCCTATATATTGGGGTTCGGTGCACTTCTTGGAATCCTAAGTCAATTTCTTTCACCAGGTGTGGGAAGTTTTCAGTCACTATTTCTTCAAATAGGTTTTCATTGTCTTGGCCTCTCGCTTTTTCTGGCACCCCTATAATTCGGATGTTGGTATGCTTGAGGTTGTCCCAGAGGCCCCTTACACTGTCTTCAATTTTTTGGATTCTTTTGGTTTCTTGCTTTTTCAGCTGAGTGGATTTTCCCTCTTTGTATTTCAAATCTTTAACTTGGTTCTTGGGGTGCTCGAGGGCACTTTCAGGTCTTTGTATAATATTTTTTGTTTCAGTCAGTGTATGCTTAATTTCTGGTTGGTCCTTTTTCATATCCTTGAGAGTCTGCTTTATATCCTTGAGGGTTTCTTTCATTTCCTTGTAGGACTCATTCATTTCCACGTTGGTCTTACTAATTTCTTTGCAGGTCTCGTTTATATCCTGGAGGGTGTTGTTCATTTTCTTGTAGGACTCACTCATTTCCTTTGTGGTCTTGCTTATTTCCTTATAGGCCTCGATATTTTGTTGGAACCTCTTAAAAAACCCTATAACCGTGGTTCTGAATTCCATGTCCAGTCGTTTTTTTTCCTCCATTTCTTTCACATCTGATTTCTTTCCATGTTGCTGCATGGTGGCTGCTTCCCTGAGTTGGTCAATTAGCTTTGTGTGGTAGACGTGCTACAAGGGACAGTGGCTCAGCCTCCCCAGTTACCTGAGATGGATATGGGCTGCACAGTCTTGCTGAAGTTAAGCTCAGTTAATCGTTGTTAGCACTTGGAGGGTTGACCTCCAGGCCAATTGTCTGTGAAGCTCAGCTGTGCTCAGGTTGGGTGGGCGGAGTCTCCGGGCCAAGCAGACAGCGTCAGCTCCGCCCTATGCGGCCCCAGGGACTCTGTGCCGGGGGCAATGGCCGCCAGCACCTCTGAGAGAGAGCCGCTACGGAGCTCCACCGGCTGCCGGTTGCCGGGGAATTCAGACTTTCCCAAAATGAGTCTGCATGCAAAATGTCTCACCCAGGGTCGTAAAACAAAGCAGTCTGACGGTTTTCCGAATGAGAGACAAGTCGCGGTGCGCTCTCTGCGCCGTTGCGCAGCCGAGCTGTTCGCGCGAGCTGCCTTCTCCACAAGCCGGGAGACCCGGCAGCACCCGAGTTTCGGCGTGCCCTCCCACTGTCCAGTTTTCACCCCGTGTGATAGTGGGTTCTCTGGACTTCGCCCAGAGCTGGAGAATCAGTCAGTGGGATGCCTTTGTCTCCCCGTTCGAGAAAACTGGCCGGTTTTCAGCCGCCCGCCCTCTCCGCGGCGTGCGCTCCAAACCTCTCTCCGGGCGAATCTTTCAACGCCTCCGCCGCCGCTCCTCCGGGTCACAGTGTCTTATCTTCACTTTTATTTGTGGAATTTTCACTCAGCAAGCTTTCTGGTGATTCTGGAAGGTGTTTGTTCTTTCGTTAAGTTGTAGTATTAAAATTGCTGATTATGACGGCAAGATAGGTGTTTTGCCTTTGCCGCCATCTTAGTTCCTCCTGCACTTACTCTCTTTTCATTCTTAATCAGACAAATTACTTATCTCCATTTCCTTAAGGGTTTTTCTCTGGGGATTTTTCTTATTCATTCACATAACAGAGATGCTGCTGTCTTTTCATTTTGCTTGGTTTTCTATGTGTGTTTATATAAATTAGACAAAATAGCTATCTCACCCTGTCTTAGACAAACAAGTGGCCTAATGGAGAAGCAGCCTCTGTAGGCTGCCAGGTGGTTTTAGCAATTTGGACCAGGTGGTCCAAATTGCTGGCCTACTGAGCTACAGTGGTTCCAAGTGGGGAAGCCACAATCTGCCCTGTGGATTCTATTCTGCTGGCTCCCTTTGCTTGCAGCAAAAATGGGCTCAGGCGGTGTGTCTGAAAACACACGGCAGCCATCGTACAGGTAGGTCAGAGCACCTGGATAGAGCCCCACCCACCCTGTGGAGACAGAGGGGCATAAACAATGACCTGCAGTCCCAGGAGAGCCCTCACAGCTCTCCAGCCTTCTCTGTACGTCTCTCTCTCGTTTGTTATGCAGAAAGTGGTCTTGTGTAGAAGTGACCTCTTTGCAGGCTCCTCTGCTGGAAAGTTTAGGGAATCCAGCTGCAACTAGGCAGGCACTTGGCTCCTGGGGCACTGGCTGGTGTGGCTGGAGTGGTTCCTGGCCTTCCTGCCAGGTGCCAGTGGTGATACCTGTTGTTCCTGCTTGCTCCCTTGCTCAGAGACAAGTGGCTCTGGGCGATGTAGTTGTTAACTGCTGGAGTGATCTTGCAGATAGGCCAATGCCCAGATCAGAGCTCCACCAGCCACATGGAAGTGGAGGGGAATGTAAACAATGGCACCACCCGCAGCTCCCCAGCCATCTCTATTGTCTCTTTACCTTGTTCTTCAGGAACTGCTCATTTTCGGCATACCTACATATTTGAGTTTGCTCATGGGAGAGGGGAGTTCAGCATTCTTTTCTGATTCCATCTGGTATATGTCTACCCCTTGCAGCCAAGAGATATTATCTTAACCAACAAAATTCAGGGCTAGTGAATAAATATTAGGTTAGTGTTTGGAAGAACACGGTGGCAGAAATATGGTGTGTATATTGTAGGATAAGTTAATTACATGTATTCTCAAGGAAAGATGAATGCAAATACTATGCCGCCAAAGAGAACATAACCCAACAACTGAGAGAAGGAATAAAATATCCAAGAATTGGCTGATGGTCAGAAAATAAAATGTAAATGACAGCAAGAACCACCAGTGAGCTATAGAGGTCCTGTCAACACCCACTCCCTCACCCCCACCGCCCACACACAGAGGTCCCTCCCACTTGACAGACACCCACATCGGACACCCACCAGCCACAGAAGGTAGAGTGCAAGGATGACTTGCAGAGGGGCTGACCAGATCATGTTAATGTATGTGGTCAGGTCCATGAACCTCTGGGCGTCCACAGACATGAGGTTGACGATCTCCCCGACAGTGGAGGATTTTCTGGCAGAATTGGTGATCACCAGGGCCTGTGGGACAAAGGACAGAGAAAGGGTGAGTATGGCAGATGAAGAGCCTGCGCTTTGCCTCCAGGGTCTTGAGAAGGAAGGAGGCTGCTCAAGAGTGGAAAGACCACTGCTCTTTCCTCCTCCCCTGCTGACTTGCCTGCCTTCCCAGCTCGTCCGTCTCAGCACGAAGCCTCCACTCTATCGATGCACTCACTGCCTCCCCATCTTGAGGCAGTGGAAGGGGCTTCAGAAGTTGCCTAAACCTGGACTTTGCATCCTTTTTCATGTACACACACCTTAACCGGGAAGTTTATTACCACAGAGACTCTGATTCAGCAGGACTGGGGCAGGACCCGAGACCCTGCATTTCTTTCTTTCTTTCTTTCTTTCTTTTTTTAACCCCCAATCCCCTTTTATTGAGAAAACAGTCAATTCCTCACTCTTTTCCCAGGTGACTTTACCCCGAGATTCGAGGTGACATCCTTCTGCACCCGCCCCCAAGGACACTCCATGCCTTCCCAGGAGTGAATGCTGGTCTGTCGGGCCCTGGGGCAGCCGGGTTCTGGGGGCGGGGCAGGGGGTGTTAGGGGCTGTGGCAGGCACCGGGGTGCCCTGGGCATGGGTCAGGGTGGCCCAGGGAGGAGGCGTCTTGCTGGAATGAGGGACGGGAGGGACACCACCATCTCCTGAGGCTTGGCGCCATCTTCCTCCACATTCTTCATAAATAGAGCTTCACAGTAATAGAGGCATGTCCACCTCCAGGAGACCCTGCATTTCTAACAGGCTCCCAGATGATGCTGGCTCCGCTCGTCACCAAACACAACGAGGGACCAACATCTAGGCCAGGGTTTCTCAATGTTGGCATTCCAGACATTCAAGGCTGGGTCGTGCTTGGTGGGCTGACTTTGTAATACAGGATGTTTAGCAGCATCCCTGGCCTCTCCCCACTAGATGGCCACCCACCCCACCCCCCACCCTCCCCAGGGCTGACAACCAAAAACATCTCCAGCTTGAACAAACATCTCGTGGAGGGACAAAAGACCCTGCTTTTCAGACATGGCTTCACACTATGATCTGAGACTTTTAGAAATAATGATGCCTGGGTCCCACCTAAGGGGTCCTGATTTGGTTTCTTGGGGTGCAACAGCCCTGGCATCTTAAGTTTCCGAAGCTCTCTAGCCAAGTCTGACTTGCAGACAGGGCTGGAAACTAATGATCTGGTCCATTCTTCTGTTCTGCTAGACAGTCTCTTTCCAGACCATGGGCCCAAGCAGTGTCCTTGCCCCAGAGGCTAAGGAGAGAGTGACCAAGAAGGTAATCCAGGTCCTTTAAAGCCTGCTAAGTGCCCTATCATCTAGGGGAGGGGCCATTTGTCAATGGAGAGTGAAAACAAGCTCAAATACAGACTATGACTAGCAGATTTGAACTTGGATTTCCCCAAATCAAGTACCACCTGAGAAATTCCTAAAGACTCCTAAAGGCTCACTCCTGAATCTGCTTTGCTGAGGTCTAATGCAGAACTGTCAATCAGTGCCGTCTGCAGTCACCGAGGCCACCCCGGAGTCACTGCTCCAGGAGCCGGGCTTGCAATCCCCATGGTGGTCCCAGAGGACCCAGCCAAGCTCCTACAGATTCTGGGGCCATAGCAGATGTCAACATCAGCCCACGTGCTCATGACCTGCCTCACTCACCTTCCGGTAGACGGCGCCGATGACGGCGGTCTTGATCCTCATGCCGCTGACGAAGCAGATGTGGAAGTACTGATGCAGCATGAGGGTCTGGAAGCAGGCGCTGAGGAACAGGACCGCCGTGTAGAAGTAGCCCTGCCAGGCCGGGGCCTTCTTGTCATTCACAAAGTTGAGGAGCAACCTGCGAAGGCGAAGGAGAGCCCAGAATGACGCGCACGTGCTGGGGGAAAGTCCTTCAGCTTCAGCGTTTCTATTTTCCCCCAAGCTGGGTGAGGCGAGCATCAGTACTTCAATTTTATAGGTGACAACCAAATCCATGGTGGTGGTCTGACTGGACAGCAGCTCCTGTACAACAGGGTGCTTTAGGCTTCTTGCACTGACTGCTCTAGCTCATCACCCCCAAGTCACCTGCAGGTGACCAAATAGAGAGCATCAGGGGACAGAGCAGGGAGGGCCAGAGAACAAATGTGTGGCTCTAAAGAGACAGAGAGAGACAGAGAGAGAAAAGAAGAAGGAGGGAGGTAAACACAGAGCAGAGAGGTGACCTCCTTTCTGACTTTCTGGTTTGAGTTGCAGTTTTCATGGGATCTTCACTGCCCAAGACAGTCATCTCTCTCTTTCCCCTTTATGGCTTCAGGGGAACCTAGTAAGTAATTTCTGTTACTTGCAATCAAAGTGGCCTTAATTGAGATGCTATTAAAGAAAAGCACCAAGCAAAGCAGGTAGACGAAGAGACTGGGCTGTAAAGCCCCCTGGAGCATGCCACCTGACCCTAAGGTGCCCCCTGACCCCAAGGGAGCATTAGAAGGATGCGAAGAGTTGCTCAACGGGGAAGGAAGGGGTCTTACTTCAAGATCTCCGGGCCGGTAAACATCATAAGGTCGTGCAGGGCCTTGAAGAGGAAGCTCATGAGGAAGTAGGGCCCGAAGGTCTTGTACAGCACCTTGAACAGGGACGGCTCCCGCACCTTCTGGGGGGCCCTGACAATCAGAGCCTCGGCCTCCTCGTTCACATCCACCTTGGAGCCCCCTTTGGGCTTGGCGGGATCCTTGGAGGAGTACACGATCTTCACCGGCTGCCTGGAACACAAGGAGAGTGGAGACATGTGGGCCCTGCCAGAGACGGAGCCCCCCGGCTGCAGGGCGGCCAGAGAACCCCAGTCGTCGCAGAGGCAGCTCATTAGCACGGTGGATGTGAACTTGGACTCAGGATCCTGGCTCTGCCACTGGCCAGCTGAAGCAAATCCTTAGTTTCCTGGTCTGTAAAATGCAGATTAAAGTAGGACCTACCTCCTAGGGCTGTTGGTGAGAATGAAACGAGTTAATATGTGTGAAGGGCTCAGCAAAGTGCCAGCCCCAAACTGGTCTACAGATTCAGTGGAATCGCTATCAGAATCCCAGCTGGCTTCTCTGTGAGAACTGGCAAGCTAATATTAACATGTACATGGACTCTCAAGGGACCCAGAATAGCTAAAATAATCTTGAAATGGGTTAGAGACCTAAACATAGAAATCTTAGAAGGCAACAGAGGAGTCAATTTTCATGACGTTGGATTTAGCAATGGATTCTTAGATATAAACACCAAAATCACAAGCAACAAAAGAAAAAATAAACTGAACTTCATCAAAATAAAAAACAATAATACTTCAAAAGACACTACCAAGAAAGTGAATCCTCACACAGTCCTTGAGAAGATTTCATTGGGGGCTAGGGGGAAGAGTAAAAAGACAACCCATGGAACGGGAGAAAATGTTTACAAATCAAAAATCTGATAAAGGCCCTGGCCATTTGCTCAGTGGTTAGCGCAGAGGCACGTGCAGACCGAAGGGTGCAAGTTCAATTCCGGTTAAGGGCATTTACCTTGGTAGCAGGTTTCCCAGTCCCAGTAGAGGTGTGTGTGGGAGGCAACCAATGGATGTGTCTTCTTCATGCTGATGTTTCTCTCTCTCCGCTCTCCCCGCCCCCTTCCTCCCTTCTACTCAATCTGAAAAATCAGTGGAAAAAATATCCCAGACCCCCACTCAGTCTCCTAGATCTGATCAGACCTGTGTCCTGTCCATTACCTATCTGGGATGTATGTAGCTGGGTGAGGATTTTTTTTTAAAAGTCTGATAAAGAACTTGTAACTACAGAACATAATGAATTCTTCCAACTCACTAAGAAAAAGACAACCCAATTTTTTAAAGGGGGCAAAGAGCATATGCAAACTGCCAGTGAGCATATGAAATGTTGCTTAACATCATTAGTCATCAGGGAAATGCAACCCCAAACCACTGTGAGATATTACTTCATAGCCATGAGGATGGCTATCATGAGAAAGTCAGATAAAACAGTCAGATAAATCGGAACCTCCACACATGCCCCTGTGGAGTCCTCTGCCATTCGGAACAGGACACTGCAGAAACGGTGGAGCATCACGTGCAAGGTTAGGCCATAGGACACCCTGTGGCTTTCACCTTGTCATCTCCTCATCATTCACTCCGGGCAAAGCCAACTGCCACGTGGCAAGGGCACTCAACGAGCCCTCTGGAAAGGCCCCCGTGGTGAGACCGCACCAGCAGCCAGCACTGACCTGCCAGCCGTGGGCTCCTGGAGCAGGTCCTGCAGCCCGAGCTCCTGCAGAGGACTGTGCCCTGGTTGGTGACTGCAGCCTCATGGGACCTGAGCCAGAACCACCCAGCGAGGCCGCTCCTGGACCCCTGGCTCGGTGAATGGACATTGTTCTGTTCAGCTGCCGGGTTCGGGGTTATCTGCTCTGCAGCAGCAGATACACCCGCTAGCTCCCATCTACCAAAATGCACTGAAACGACCCAAATGGCTAAGCCTGGACTCCAAACTTCATCCCCACCCAACCCTCACATTTACAACTTACAAACTTCTTCCACAGCATGAGTTCGCTGAATAGCATTTGATTTTAGGGGACCCGTTTTTGTTTTTTTGTTTTTTTTTTCTGAATTGATCTTTTTTCCCCCAGAACAGTTTTGTGTTTGCTTTTGTTGCTTTTTTTTTTTTTTTTTGGTCTTTATTGTTGAAAGTATTAAGTATGTCCCCTTTTTCCCTCCCATGGACCCCTTCTAGTCAGACCCCGCCTCCTGCCCCAGGCCTTCACCTCCCTATTGTCGGTGTCCATGGGTTATGCATACATGGATACAAGTTCTTTGCTTGATCTCTTCATTTTAGGGGTCTCTTGCTTATCAGTTCTGTCACCTCTATGCCACATGTGCCCATTTGGACCATGAGAAACTGCCCTCTGGAGACCATAGCCTTCCCACCTGCGTTGGCTGTGTCCCACTCCAAACTGGGGGCCCTACTCTAGGCCCTGTCGAGTCCTGGTCTTTCTCCTCTGTGCTCCCTGCCCAGGAAAGGACATGAAACTTGGGACTCATCCCGTACCCCAACCCCCTCAAGTCTCCTAAATCTGATCGGGCCTGTGTTCTGTCGTCCTACATATGGGATTATGCAGTCATCTGTCCACTCCTCCCATCTCCACCCGAGCAAGAGACCACTCCCAGGACCGCCTCGCCACTCCCCATTTCCTCTGGTTCTTGTTCCCTGGACAGCAGCCTGTGGGGCCATCCTAAAAACCCCTCCATCTCCTCCTCCAATCCCACCGACGACTTTCCACTGCACCCAGAGTAAAATGTAAGCTCTGTGTGAAGCTGCACAACTTCCTGTGGCTGCATTAACAAGCTGCCACCAACTAGGGGGCTCAGAACACAAATTTATCATCTCGGACTCCCGGAAGTCAGAGACCTAAGGGGCACACAGGGCTGCGTTGCTCTGGAGGCTCTCGGGAGAACCAGCATCCCTGCCAGTCCAGCTTCTAGAAGCTGCCTACAGTCCCAACTCGAAGCCCCTTTTCCCCACCTTCAAAACCAGCAGCATAGCATTCTCTCCCCCCCCTCCCGTCCCCCTTCCTGCTTCCTCTCCCACTGACCTCCTGTCTCCCTCTTGAAAGGACACGTGATTTGGCCCTCACAATACACAGCAGTCTCCCCATTTCAAAATGCTCCATTCAATCCCACCTGCCAACTCCCTCTGCGATAGGAGGTGACATAGTCACAGGTTCTGGGGATCAGGACGTGGACATCTTTGGGGAAGAGGAACACTATTCCACGGGCCACAGAGGATTATTTGGGTTCCTCGTTGTCCGTGTGACCACGTACGGTCCTTCCCTTCCCACTTTACCGACTTTCCCCAGTTTCTGGCTGGGTTTGGTATTCCTTTCGGCATACGTGCCTTCTTGGCAAGGAGAAGGCAGCCAGCAGAGAGAAAGGGAGTGGCTCAGCCCTCCCCCATTCATTCTCTGGGCCAGTTCCCAAGCTGAGCCCTGGCCCTAGGCCTGCGTAACCTGGCTAACCCAGGGCTGTTTTCTGTGGCTGGGAGACAGGCTGCCAAAGGAATAGGAGAAGGTTTTGGGCAGGCAGAAAGGAAGGCGGCTCCAGCCTGGGGGAAGAGGTCAAGAACGGTGGAAAGGATCAGCTAAGGCCTGGTCAGGGGAAAAATACACAGTGACAAGGGGCCTGTGAGGAAGGCCCTCTGGGAAGGAGGAAGCGAGCAGGAGGGAAATGGAAAGTTAAAGGGGAAGGTCTGATTAGGGAGAAAACTGCCTGAAACGGGAACAGGAACAGGTGGGGAAGCTGGCACCTGGGAAGAAAAAGGGACTTGCAGACTCGACAGGATTTTGAGGTCACTCATTTATGAATGGACTAAACACATGCCCTGCGCCAAACGTTGCGAGGGCCCCACCATCAAGGAGCTGTGAGAGAAACGGGTCTTCACAGCCCGTGGGAGCAACACCTGCAGGCTCAGGGAACAGGCCCAGCTGGGGAGGTGAAGGGGGCTCCAGGCACAGGGAACAGAGTGAGCAAGGCCTGGGACTAAGGATTTTGAAAAGAGCTGGGACACCTCTTTCAGGCACCAGAGCCTCAAGATAGCCAGGGGGGTGGGAGAGCAGGCTGGAAGGACCTTGGACCCACCAAGCAGCAGTGAGGAGCTACGGAAGGCTCTTTCTGTCTCTGTCGTTGGTTAAATAAGGCCTTTCATCTTTCGGCAATGGTGGAATCTCACACTTAAAATGGTCTTAGCCTTAAAGTTCCACATTTCTGGATATACTCTTGAGCGCGATCTTGGACCCATAATACCCAGAAGGGAAGATATAATCTGCAGTCGTGGAGAAAGGATTTTACCAACTTGAGGTACTTTTCCACCATCACCACCACCATCACCACCTCTCAAGAAGCCCTCCTGGGAGGACTTCATCACAAATGCAAATGATTCAAGATGTTCTTCCTTTTTATGTTATCTTTTTGTTTTGTTTTGTTTGTTTTGTTTTTCCATGATTTTTCTTCCTCAAAAAGCACAGGCTACTCAAGGGGGAAGCCTGTGTTTTGCAAATTTGCTTTCTCCAAAGGTCCTACTGACTGAGCCAGAGACCAGACCTCCTGTGAAGTATAGAACAGTCCCAAGTCCCAAAGGAAGAACCTGGCAGGTATCCATGCAGGTGAAAGGCCTGGAATTAGCCAAGTCTAGAATCCAATGTTATCTTCCAACATAAATCCATACAGAGTGTGCGTCTTCTTTTTTGTACGTTTAAATATGCCTCAAATTATTTTTTTAGGAAAGCAATGACTGTGCAAATTAGAGAAAGCCTCTATTTGCCAAGCATTGGTGAACACTTAGCAAACTCCTGGTCTGTGAGGGTGCTGGTGGATCAGGTCTCCGGAACCACAGACCAGTCAGCTGAGCTGCTGCAGACAATTCTCCCCTTAGGAGCCAGCAGCGACTCCTTAGTTATATTCTACTGTATGCCTGAGCATTTACACACTGAAACATGTATCATCCTATCTAATAAAAGAGTAATATGCAAATTAATCATACTCCACTACACCCACAAACCATGCCAATGAGCCACACCCACCAGCCAATCAGGAGTGACTATGCAAATTAACCCAACCAAGATGGCTGTAGCCACAGACCCAGCAGGAAGGAGGCTTGGGTTTCCCCAGCAATGTAGGATGCCAAGCTTTCCACACACCCTGGCAGGCCCAGGCCTCCACATAAAGCTACAAAGTTTCAATTATAGAAGATAAATAAATCCCAACAAAAATGGCTGCCGCCATGGAGTAAATAGAAAACTTGACTCCACTACAGGCTATAAAGTTTCAATTGTAGAAGATAAATAAATTCCAGATACTAGAGGCTCTGCTTGAGTCACCGGGGGGCATGGCCAGCCTGCAAACCACCACAAGCCCCTCATCCAGGCCTCCTCATGCCCCAAGAAAACCTCCACCCTGATCGGGGACACCCTTCAGAGTAAACCAGCTGGCCCCCACCCATGCACCAGGCCTCTATCCTATCTAATAAAAGAGTAATATGCAGATTGACAATCACTCCCATACACTAGATGGCTGCCCCCATGTGGTCAAAGATCCTGCCCCCATGTGGATATAAGATGGCCACCACAAGATGGCCAGCAGGGGAGGGCAGTCGGGAGGAACCAAGCCTACAAGGGAGGGAAGTTGGGGGCGATCAAGCCTGCAGGAGAGGGCAGTTAGGGATGACCAGGATGGCAGAGTAGGGAAGTTGGGGGTGACTAGTCCTGCAGGGAAGGGCAGCTGGGAGGAACCCAGGCCTGCAGGGGAGAACAGGTGGGGGGAATCAGGCCTGCAGGGAAGGGCAGTTAGGGGTAACCAGGCCTGCAGGGGAGGGCAGTTAAAGACAATCAAGCTGGCAGGGGAGCATTTAGGCTTCCATCAGATTGGCAGGGGAGTGGTTAGGGGTGATCAGGCTGGCAGACAGAAGCAGTTAGGGGCAATCAGGAAGGCAGGCAGGTGAGCAATTGGGAGCCAGCACTATGGGATTGTGAGAGGAATGTCCAACTGCCCATTTAGGCCCAATCCCACTGGAACTAGAGAGAGCAGGAGGCTAGGGTTGCCCCCCTAAAATCTTCGCCCTTAAAACCCTTAGGAGAGAGCACCCAGGAGCATGTCCATGACCTTTCTATTCCCCCTCTTTCTTCTCTTCCCCGCCCCCCGGTGTGTCACCTTTACCTTCCTCACTTCTAAGCTCCAAAGGCCCTTCCTTTACCTCTATAACTTGTTTTCTACACTCAATTCTTCTACCTCTATGATTTCCCAAATAAATGTTCTCTGAGAGTTTGAGTCTTGACTCTGAATTCTTTCCTAACCGGATCTCAAGAACTGGCTGCTGAACCCTGGTTGGGTCCGACTCCCACGTGGATATACATCAGACCTCCAGGTAATCTGATCACCCCTGAAGGACTACGGAAAGGATGTTCACATATCCAGACCAGCTGATGTTCAGGATCCAGACCTGCTGTCATCTAGAGCAGTGGTCGCCAACGGTGGTCCGTGAGGCCCGAAATGGGGCGACCGCTCATCTAGAGGATTCCCACCTCGGAACAATCCAGAGGCTAAGAGGGCAGGACTGATTCTTCTCAGAATGTACCATTTACTATAGGGACTCTTAGCTTTTCTTGCTTCTTGAAAGTGAGGGTCCTCATGACTTTGTTAAAATAATTTTTAAACCCTAGCGCTAGAAATCCTCTTTCTTCTCTGTACCCCTCAGAGACCTAGCTTCCCTCCCCCGTTATCAGCAACCACTGACACAGCAGAAGACAGTAGCCCAGACCTGACTAATGATCACAAGGCCCGGCCCTCTGGCAGGCTAAAGATAACATCCTGCTTGGTCTCAGCTATGTTTCAGCTCCCCTGGCTACTGTCCCAGCAGACCAGACCGAGGGACTCAGGAGCGGACCTCAGAACTGTCCTCAAGACTGAAGGAATGACTTGTTATCCTTATCTCCCCTTGGACCAACCAGCCCCTGGCAGGATCCTGCACCCCGTAACCTGCAATGTCTTGTGATTCTGCCCTATATAATCTGAACCTACAGGCCTTCGGGAGTTTGGTCGCAAGTGTAAGCTCCCCATCTGGCCAATTCAATATTAAACTATTTTTCTTTCTATACTGAGAATTCCTGCTCATGCATTTCTTTGGACCAGTGTGTGCAGGCTCACAAACACTGGAGTCCCAGTAACATACTCTTGGGTACTGCCCAGCTGTGCTCCTGGTTTGCAGATCCTAAAACCCTTATATAAACCTTTACTATTTATTTCTAGCCAAAACCTCCAGACTCTTTTTGAGTTCATTTGACAAATCCAGTAAAGGAGCTGTTTCAAAAATATTTATTTTCAAGGGGATGACGAATCTGAAGGGTTGAGAACCACTGCTTAACACGCATATTTTGGCGAATTTTGTTTTCTTTTGCTTTTTACTTGTTATTTGCTATTTGCATTCCTTTGTGAACCAGAGACAATTAAGTAAAATGGTCACTCTTTGTTTAAAACACTACTACTTTTTTAATATACAGTTTTATTGGAGTATAATGGATATACAACCAATTGCACATATTTAAATTGTACAATGTGACAAGCTTTGACACATGTATATACCTGTGAGTCCACCAGGGAAATCAAAATAAAGAACACATCCATCGTCCCCAAAGGTCCCCGCCTACCTCTCTACCCTCTCCCCCATCCTGGCAACCACTGATCTGATTTCTGTTACTCTACAATGGTTTCCATTTTCTACAATCCTATCTAATAAAAGAGTAATATGCAAATGTGACCGTACCTTCGCCACAGCCACACCCACCAGCCAATCAGGAGCAGATTATGCAAATAAACCCCAACCAAGATGGCTGCCACCACTGAGAGCAGGAGGAAGGCTTGGGTTTCCCCAGCAACAGAGAAAGCTGAGCTTTCCTCCTGCCACTGCCTGCCTAAGCCTCCACTCAATATTACTAAGTTTCAATTATAAAAGATACAGAAATGACAACAGCCACTGAGCTGGAGAGGAAAAGAGAGAGAACTGGGTTTCCCTGGCAACAGAGGAAGCCAAGCTTTCTGCCTGCTGTTGCCAGCCTAGGCCTCCACTCTAGACTACAAAGTTTCAAACAGAAATGGCTGCCACCATGGAGCAAGCAGAAGGCTTGGCTCCGCTCCAGGCTACAAAGTTTCAATTGTAGACATAGATTAAACCCAGATACCAGGGCCTCCTCTTGGGTTGCTGGGGGGCAAAGCCGGCCTTCAAACCTCCACAGGCCTCTTGCCCAGGCCACCCCTCACCCCAAGGGAACCCTCACCCTGATCTGGGACACTCTTCAGGGCAAACCAGCTGGCCTCCACCCATGCACCAGGCCTCTATCCTATCTAATAAAAGAGTAATTTGCAGATTGACCATCACTCCAACACACAAGAGGGCTGCCCCCATGTGATCAAAGATCCTGCCCCCATGTAGACACAAGATGGCTACCACAAGATGGCCAGCAGGGTAGGATAGTGGGAGATTCCAGAGCCTGCAAGGGAGGGCAGTTGGGGGTGATCAAGCCTGCAGGGGAGGGCAGTTGGGAGGGTGACCAGGCCAGCAGAGAAGAGAAGTGGGGGCAAACAGGCTGGCAGGGGAGCAGTTAGACATCAATTAGCTTGGCAGGGTAGTAGTTAGCAGGTGATCAGGCTGGCAAGCAGAAGTGGTTAGGGGCAATCAGGGAGGCAGGCAGGTGAGCAGTTTGGAGCCAGCAGTCCTGGATTGTGAGAAGGATGTCTGACTGCCCGTTTAGGCCCAATCCTACAGGGATCGGGCCTAAACGGGCAGTCGGACATCCCTTGAGGGGTCCCAGATTGGAGAGGGTGAAGGCTGGGCTAAGGGACATCCCCTACCCCCACCCCCATGCACAAATTTCGTGCACCGGGTATATATAATGGAACAACCCAGTATGCCCTCTTATCTGGCTCTCGGCATAATTATTTTGAGACATTTCCGTGTTGGCAAATGTATCAAGAGATAATTCCTTTGTGTTGTTCACATGTATTCCCTTCATGGCTACAACATGCTCTGTGTCTGTTCCCTTGTCAATGGGTATTTGGGTGGCTTCCAGCTTTGGCCCTCGCACACAAAGCTGCTCTACAAGTCCTTTATGAACACGTCTCCGGTTATCTTGGGTTACACACCTAGAAGGAGAATGGCTGGTGGTACAATAATTTTTTTAAAAACTGCCAAACTCTGTTTCAGAGCCACTAAATTTTTTATAGTCACGCCAGCAGGAACCACAGTCCACCATGGCCTTAACCTACAGGAGGCCAATAATCAAAGAGAAATCTCCACTCCATTTTGTTAAACTTGAAACTATTTGATAGAAACCAATGAAGCACTGCATTTTAAAAGGTGAGGATGGGGGTGGGGAGAGGGGAGGAAGCAGCTAGACCTGAGTTTTGAGAGGCGTCACCCAAGGCTAAAGAGGAGTGAGAGGGGCTGAGTTGTTGAGGCCGAGACCAAGCCAGACCCCCTGCCCGGCTGCCACTGCCTGCTCCCCAGAAGGCCCGGGACTCCCAGCAGCCGAGCCCATACAGGCTACACTGGTCTCCAGCTAACCAAAGAGGCCTCACTGCAAGAGGTCACACCCCAAAATTCCTAGAACAGGACTCTCCTCTCACCCCCACTGTGTCCAGTTCTCAGCATGTTCTCCCAGGCAGGATGTGAGCGCCCAGCCTGTCGGGCGAGATGAATAAACACAGGCTGCACAGCAGCACCAGCCCAGGGTTTTCACAGGCTTATCCAATGCAGATAACTTATCGGGTGATGTTTATCTCGCTCAATTCTCAGAAAGCCCTCTGCCTAGGAAACAGGCTCCAGCACAAACTAGGAAATAGGGACTCAACTCAGGCAACTCTGGGGCTCGCCAGCGTCTCCCCGTCCAGGGTCTAAACTCCTCCCTCCACCCCCAGCCCCCCATGATCTACCTGCCCCAGGGCAGTCCCAGGGTGGTTATAGAGCAGAACTCACCACATGCCATCGCCCTACCTGAAACCCACGTCTTCCTTCTCCCCGCACGTGGGGTCAGACCCTAACTCCCTCCCACGGCCCCAAGACCCCTCAAATACTTGTCCTGCTGTATCTCCTCCCGGTGGGGGATGGGGGTGAGCACTGGTCCCAGAGTGCGTCTGGCTTCCCCCATGGCAACAGGACTCACACTTACTTTCTGTGTTTGGCACATTCCTTCTTCCAGTTCTTAACCAAAACGGGCACAACTTGTTCTGACATGTCCTCCTTGTTCAGGGACCAGAGGTCAGTGCTCTCCAGGGGCTGGCGGTAGCCCCGGACCATCAACCTGAGGCAGGAACACAGGGAGAGAGATGATGAGAGCCGCGAGTGGACAACGACCCTCACCGCACCTGCCCGCCACGGCAGCCCCGCACCAAAGGCAGCTGAGCGACTGGGACCCTGGATGTGGACGGACATTGGGTACACGGAATAATTGTTGCTAAATTCTGTCAGGCCACCCAGAAAAAATGGCCTCATTCTTTAGAGACACATACAGAATATTTAAAAGGGAAAGACCAGAATGGCTCCAATGTATTTTTAAAAATATTAAGGCTAAGATGGCAAAGCATTAAGAACTGTTAAATCTGGGTGGTGAGCTTAGTGAGGTTTATTGGACTAGTCTTTCTACATATTTGAACACTTTCATAGTAAAAAGTAAACCTAATATTTTAACTGGCTGTTTTAAAAGAATTTCAAACTTTCAGAAGGCTCACATGAATTGTACAAAGAATTCCCATCTATCCTTCACCTCGTTCTCCAGTTTGCTGTAGCATTTTCTATCTCTATAAACACACTCGTGTGAACATTCTTTTCTGAACCATTTCAAAGTAGATTGTAGACTCTAAACACTTTATGCCTAAATACCAGTGTGTATCCATGCCCCTAAGAAAAAGGACATGTTCTTCTATAACCAGAGAACAATTATCAAAATTATCAGAAATACCAGCATGGATGACATAGCCCACAGCCCATATTTAAATTATACTAGTGGTCCCTTGACCGGCAAGTGTGGTTCAGTGGTTGAGCATCGACCTAGGAACCAATAGGTCAGCAGTTCGATTCCCAGTTAGGACACATGCCTGGTTATGGACTCAATCCCCATTAGGGGGCATGCAGAAGGCAGCTGATTGGTGATGTTTCTCTCTATCCCTTTCCTTTTCTCTCTCTAAAAATCAATAAAAACTTATAAAAAATGTAAATTATACCAACTGTCCCAATGGTATTCTTTAACAATAATTTGAAAAATAATTAGGTCTGAAAAGTATTTAATTTAAAAAACTTCTGTAAAAACTATAAAGACAAGGGACAATGCTGATGCGGGGGGGGGGGGAGGTTCAAAAAATCCCCAGTAAGATGCTGACAATGTGGGGGAGGGGGAGGAATGTGCAAAAAAAAAAACCCAAAACTAAACACACACATACAAAAAGCAGAAGAGAGCTTATTAAACTAGCAGAAGAGAGCTTATTAAACTATTGACTGTGGTTGCCTTCTGGTGGTTTCTGTTGTTGATCTATGCATGTTTCTCTTACCCACATTTCCCACGTTGCATTCCTGATGATGAAGGGTTTGAAACAATGCAATAGTAATTATTCCTAATGTTAAAAAATACCCAAACCCAAAGCTAAGACAAGAGCATGCAGCTCCCCTAGGCCAAGCCATCCACAGAGGTTCAAGTGAGTGTGGGGACAAGGTTGGTGTCTCTGAGACCCATGTCCGGGGCAGGCACACTCAGGGCACAGCTATGCCACACACTCCACCACACACACACACCCCCAGCCGCCAACTCCTCTCTTACCCCCCCACCCGGGCAGGAGGGCCAGGCCTTACCCCGTGATCCACCAGAAGGTGATCCTGGAAAGGAAGGACGCACCAGACTCCGGGCAAGGATTCTAGTGGAGAGAAACACAGGGTGGGGAGGGTGAATGATTCCACGTCTCATCTCTGACAGCACTTGGAAGCCCATTCTTCCTCCCAGAGGACCAGCAGCCACTCTCCCACCACTAATTTACATCCTGAAAGGACGCCTCTCCTGAGCCTTAAATAAAGCCATGGCAGCTCTCCCACTTTCACCCAGCAAATATCTGAGTGTCTACTAAGTGCAAAAAACAGTACAGTGCTTTATCTTGTATCCCCACAGCAACCCAATGAGAGTGTGCTACTGCTGTCCCCCCTTCACTCCATGCGTTCTTTCATTTGTTCATTCATTCAAGTATTTTCTGAGCATCTACTGTGTGCCTAGCACCATGTACACAAATCTCAACAGACAGACATAGGCCCCCTTTAGAAAGCCCCCGACACACCACGGTGGTAGTGGTAATAAGAATTACATCGCCTGCTAACAGTCTCTACCAGCTAGCTCTATTCTGAGCTCTTTACACAAATTATCTCATTCAATCTTCATAACCTCCTAATAAAGTGGCTAAAAGCATCAACCTTCTTAGAAGCCACTGAGGAGCCCAGGGTGACATGACTGGCCCAGGGTCCCCAGGGGGAAGTGACAGAAACAGGATGTGAGCTCCAGTCAGGCCCCAGGGAGAGACGTTAATAAATGATCCTGTGAACAAATACAAAACTGCAACTGCGATGGGGACCACACCCTAAGGGTATGTCAGGGGGATCACTGGCATCTTCCCGGGCTCACAGTATTTAAGAGAGCCGACAGGGGCTGGGCCTGACCCAGTGAGGAGGTCCGGGAAGGGGTTCCTGCGGAAGATGTGCAAGGTGAGGTCTGAAGAGCAAGACAGGACAATGAAGTGAAGGGGAGCGGCAAGGCGGCTCCATAGTGAGAACAGCATGTGCAAAGGCCTAGTGGTATATGGGGCATAACCCCTTCCAGGGACTAAGAGGGAGTGTGGGCAGTCTACGCTGGAGGCCACGTAGAGAATTTGGGTCTCCATCCAAAGGGCTATGGGGACATGGACAGATTCTCAGCAGGCTCTCAAAGAACCGCTTTCCCAAAGGTGCAAAGAGAGCCCCAGTTCCACAACACACAGACAAGGGAAGGGACAGCAGCATGGAGCCCCTGGGATTACACACATGGACCAGCGGGCCAGCTCTCACTGCTGAAACGTTCAGCTCTAAATTCTCAACTACCAGCTTTAGTGAAGGGGGCACGGTGCAGCGATGAGCTCTTCGGCTGAGGATGTGCTCAAGGTTCCAGCATTTTTCAAACATGAGGCACTGAGAGACCCTGGGGCCCAGTAGTTTTCCATCAGGGCTGGAAGCGCTTTTAGAAAACACCGTACCTGGGCCCCACCCCGCCACCCCCGAGATTCCAATTAAGCTAGTTTGGGGTGGGACCAGGGCATCTGAGTCTTTGCTTTTAGCTCCCACAGTCTCCTTGGCAAAGTGGCTGGGCAGGAAATGTGTAAGATAAGCCTAGAACACCATGTAACACCCAACACCAAGGAAACCAAAGCTGAGTAGGATTGCTAAAAGGCCTCGGGAGCAATCAGGCGTGGCTCCCACTGGCCCACAAAGGGACAACCTGAGCTGCCATAAGGACGGTAAACAGAATGAACTGAAACACATCACATGTTTAAATACACAAGTTCATACTGATACTGGGGGGAAAACAAAAATCACTGCTTGATGTCACCGATAAAAGAGGCTAGTGAACCAAGTCGTTCTGAACACAGAAAACTGGTAGTAAACAAGCCTTTTCCCCGCCTTTGCTAACTGACCTACACCAGGAGGGGACCAAAGAGATGAGGGAAAGTGTCTTTGCATAGAACAAGTCCAGCATAATAAATGAAGAATGACATGACGTAAGAAAGTGCACAAGACTGCAACCACAATGGAGTATGGAAATATCTGATGACATTAAAGATAACAGTCGTACTGTTTAGAATCATATTCTTTCAGATACTATCGCTGGGGTTGGTTGGGTAAAGGGGACACAGGAACTCTGTAAATTTTGCAAGTTTTTGTGAGTTAAGTTATTTCAAAATAAAAATGTATTAAAAACTTAAAATCCCTGCCCTGGCCGAATCTGGTTTGGCTCAGTGGATAGAGCGTCGGACTTCGGGTTGAAGGGTCCCGGGTTTGATTCCGGGCAAGGGCATGTACATTGGTTGCAGGCACATCCCCAGTGGGGTGTGTGCAGGAGGCAGCTGATCGATGTTTCTCTCTCATCGATGTTTCTTTCTATCCCTCTCCCTTCCTCTCTGTAAAAAAATCAATAAAATACATTTTTTAAAAATAAAAATAAAATCCCTGCCCTGCCCGGTGTGGCTCAGTTGGTTGAGTATCATCCCATGCACTGAAAGGTCACTGGTTCAATTCCCGCCAGTGCACATGCCTGGGTTATAGGCTCAATCCCCAGTCAGGATGCATGTGGGAGGTGGCCAATCAGGGTTTCTTTCTCACATCAACGTTTCTATCTCACATGGGTATTTCTCTCTCACACTGATGTTTCTCTCTCTCTCCCTCTCCCTTCCTCTCTCTCTAAAAATTAATTAAATTTTTTTAAAAATACATCCTCAGGTGAGGATTAAAAACAATTTTGTTTAATTATCTTTCAGAGACACATACTGAAATCTTTACACATGTGATGCAGGGTAAAGAGTCCATGGTAGTTCAGTTTACTATGCTCTCCGCCTTTGTACACATGCGAAAATTCCCATCGAGACTAACTTCCCCAGTGATTCACCCACACATCCTGGGCTGAGAGCCACCAGGCTCCACTCTGAGGCCACAGGCCTGGGGAAGTGGCCAGCCCTGGCAGCCGCAGGTTCACCCAGCTGCCCAGGGTCCCAACCCACACCAAGGGTGGGATCCTGGCATCAGTATATTTTTAATGAAATCAGTCAGATGCTGCTGGCCACAGTCCTACATTCCAGACCAACCTGAAGCAGAGTAAGTTCACACTGGGGAGCCAGACAGACCTGGGTTCAAATCCCAGACCTGCCATTTTCTAGCTGAATGACCTAGGACAAGTCCTTTCACCTCAAAGCCTCAGTTTTTGCATCTGGGAAATGGGAGCAGTTTGTCCTACTGCTCAGCCTCCCTTACAGGACTACAAGGAGAAACAAGTCAAATGAGGTTCATGGGACTTTGTTATAAGCTAAATTCTTCCAACCTAATGCAGCAATATTATGTGTGGAGGAGGTGCTTTGTAGGCCGTTTTTTTTCCGGAAGTGAGTGGATTATTAGGGAATCACCAAGGCACATCAAACGTGGCCCAATTCCTACCCATTGTGAAAAGTTAAGCAGCACTGGCAGAGAATAGGTGGGGCAGAGCTGGCAATGACTCATTTATTTCTTGAGCAAATATTTAGGGAGGTCCTCCCTATATGCCAGGAGGCAGCTAAGGGGTGGGAACAGAGCTAGGAAGGAGAGAGCACCACATAAAATCTCCCAGCTGAGGGGAAAATGGACAGGAAGCAAACCAAGACCCAAGTAAATATGTAAGTACTAGAGGTCTGATGCACGACATTTGTACACTGCGGGGAAGAAGGGCTTCTGGAGTTAAGCATCTGCCCCCCTGGTGGTCAGTGCGCATCATAGCAACCAGTCGGTCCACCGTTCGGTTGATTTGCATATTACCCTTTTATTATATAGAACAAACAATAAGAGCTGAAACAAAGGGAAAAAACAGGATGTCAGAGAGAAGGGGTGGTGGAACAGGGGTGGCTGATGTATAAGACTACACAGAGCTAGGTAGTTAGAGGGTATGAATCCCGTTCTGCCACTTAGTAGCCATGGGACCTTTCTTGGACATGGTACTTGGTGGTGCTGAGATTAAATGAGATAAAGAATGTTAACTACTTAGAACAGTACCTGGCACAGAATAAAACTCAAGAAATGGTATCAGTAGTATTAGCATAAATAACGATAGTGAAAACAATGACATCGTCTTCCATTTCTGGCAGGCCCTCACACACAGAGCCCTGGACCAGATGCTTTATATCTGGTCAGCAAATGGAGGCCCACGGGTGTCCGCTGGGAAATAAAGTTGTATTGGGACACGGTGATGCACATTCATTTACAAATGTCCGTGGCTGCTACAAGGACAGAGGTTAGCAGTCTTGACAGAGACCATGTGGTCTGCAAGGCCTCAGATAGTTACTGTCTGAACATGTTAGCTGACCCCTGCTCACACCAGACCTCACAACACCTTAGGACACAATGATTATTAAAGGGGAAACTAGAGCTCAAATGACAGCCTTCTGCCTCCAAACTCCCGTCATCCTTTGGTCTTGGCATCAGCGTGGTACAGGTGTGCACGTTAAACCTTGCACAAAGAGGCCTGGCCAACGGGGCAAGTGGGGGCTGAAATACACCTGTGCCAGTTCAACAAGACCGCCAGACCCCGTGCCAGGGAGAAGCGCCCTCAGCTTAAAAGAAGCAGGGCCTGTCTCAAAGTCACCCAGCCAGGGGGATGAGTCATCCTTTTCTAATTTGCACAGACGCGTGGTACAAATAGCAAGGGTGTTAGGCATATACCCACAGGGCCCTCACAGATGCTGGCCTTCTTTCAAACTCAGGCAACTCCAGCTGTGGTCGAACATGCAGCAGCCTGTTGACTGAACAACCTTGCACAGATGAGGCTGCAAGAATGACGGCCCAGAGGGAAAACACCAATCCTCCCCCCAGCTCCTAAAAAGCCCAACTCCTGTGAGAAAATTCTCCCGGCAAATTCAGTGAGGCCGGGTATGACCCAAACATTCTGGTTTCTACAGTGTACACCCCGAGGGCTTTGTCAAACTCGTCTCCCCAGCCCTCCTCCCTCCAAGGGATCCAAACACGGATTTTCAGAGCACCGGGAGTCACATCGGGCTGACACAGGGTCCCCATCACCAGCCCAGAGAAGCAAATACTGTATCGAATGGGAATCACGTTCTGGAAGTCCCTCTCTGATAACTGACAACTGGAGTGCTTCAGTAGCCAAGAACTGATGATAATTTAAAAGGAAGAAGAAGAAGAAGAAAAGGGCTCATGGACAAGGATGCAGATAGCAGACCATTTGACCGAAACCCGAAGCAGAATGTTCCGGTGTCATTCGTTAAAAGCAGAGCTGCCAGCTTGGGGTTTCTGGCCTCTGAGACCGAAATGGACTGACTCCTGACCCAGGACGAAGGCTCGTGGACGGGGGCCCCCTTCATTCAGAAGCGAGAGTAATCCACACAAGCCCTGGCGGAGGCAGGAGAGAGCCTGGTGTGTGCAAACAGAGCGGCGTTCCTTGGCAGCCGCATCTGGCTCTGGGTGATCTGGCCGGAAACCATGTGGATTAAACCAATTTGATTCAAGAGCCCCAGGCGCTGGTTCTTGGAGAACTCTCATTCATTACCTCTCACACGGGGCAGTTTGGGGAGGTCCCCACCCCTCTCTTCTAGTTCAGAATCTACCTTCACCAGTAGTTTGCTTGTCTGCCAGAGACTCCCACTCTGTCTTTCCTAAATGGAGTAAGGGACGAGTAAGACAGGAGGAAAACTTAAGAGTTTTTGAAATGTGCCCCAGTCACCAGCATCCACAGTGCAGGGAATTTGTTAGAAATGCAAATACTGCCCAGTCGGGGGGGTGGCTCAGTGGTTGATTCCCAGGCAGAGCACGCACCCAGGTTGCAGGCTCAATCCCCGCTAAGGGGCATGCAGGCGACAGATAATCGATGATTCTCATCATTGATGTTTTTGTATCTCTTCCTCTCTCTCTAAAATCAATAAAAACATATTAATGAAAAAAAAGATATGTGACTATTGGGGCCCCATCCAGATCTACGGACTCAGAAGTTCTGGGTGAGGGGCCGAGAGATCTGTGTTTTAACAGGCCCTCCAGGGGATGCCAAGCCTGCTCAGGTGTTCGGACCCAGTGAGAGGGCTCAGAATCCAGCTCACATTGTGGCTTAGGCAAGACCCTTCACCACTCTAACCCTCCATGTCCTCAACCATGTAACAGGGGGAGCCCTAGCTGGTTTGGCTCAATGGATAGAGCGGCAGCCCTTGGACTGAAGTGTGGGGTTCAATTCCAGTCAAGGGCATGCACCTCAGTTGCAGGCTCAAATCCCGGCCCTGGTCAGGGCACGTGCGGGAGGAAACCAATTGCTGTGTCTCTTTCACATAGACACCCCTGTCTCTCCCCTCCCTTCCACACCTTCTTTAAAAAAAATGGAAAAATATCCTTGGACGTGGATTAACAACAAACAAAAACAGGGGGAGAGTCATAATTCCACCTCATTGGGTAGCTTCCAGGATCCATAAATTAATAAATAAAAACAGCACCCCAGGCTGCTATCATTATTACTGGTTGGGACGATTTAAATGTCCAACAATAAAAGAGATGTGTTGCTATGTCTTGTAACACTGCTGGTTTTTGTTGCCTCTCTGCTTAGAGCGGTGCTAATCACCCCCTGCTCGGGACCAGTTTCTTCTGTGACCCCCACCATGTACACGCAGCCCTTTCCCCATGACCTCAGCCACTGCTTCCTGGATTTTGATGCTCTAGGGCACACAGAGTCACCATCCAGTCAACCCTCCACCCTACCTGCCTGGGCCCCTACAGTGACTTCTTAAGTCTTCAATGAGAGGGGTCCTCCTAACGCCCCCACCGGTGTGTCACTCCCCCACTGAAAACCTTCCAGCAGGTCAGGATTCCAAGGCCTTACAGTGACACACTATTCCACCCGTGATCTTCAGTGCTCAGCTCCCCGGCCCGGCCCTCCCAGCCAGGCAGTTCCCACTCACTCCCACGTCCCATCACGTTGCCAGACCTTTGCACACGCTGGCTCCTCTACCAGGAGCGCTTTCCTGTGCACCCTCCAGCCTTCAACCTTGCTGGCCTGGCAAGGCCTTTCCTTTCTCTGAGTCAGCATCCCTCCCCTGGATGACTGGCCGGCCTTGGAGCCGCAGCACCGCCCTGCCTCGGAGCCCCCTGTCCATCCTGCAGCTGCGGGCTCATTAGCCGGCTGCCCCCCTCCACTCCTCAAGAGCAGTAGTCAACATGTGCTCATCTCTAAGGACCCAGAGCCAGCTCAGCCCGGGCACAATGCTGAACTACTAAATGACCAGAAGTGTAACGGAGAAAGGAATTTACAATGGGGTTTACGATGCGCTTGTAAACAGTCTAAACTCGGCAGTTGCCTCTGGGATATGAGTGATAGAAGCAAACCATGGAGGGGCAGGAGGGAACTTTCTGGAGTCCAGGGAATGTTCTATATCTTGAGAGAGGCTTCAGTTATTCATCAAAAACTCACTGATTGGTAATAAGACTCAGCAATGTCGCTGTATGTAAATTTTACTTTAAGGGGAAAAAGCTATACACAGATAGTGAGCTCTAACTGATGATGACTTGCACAGTAAAGTGTTTGGGTGAAGAATACTAATGCATTTCAAAGGAAGTTCCAGGCATCAAAATAAATTAATGGGTTGACTGGCTGGATGGATAGCTATGTGATAAAACAAGTTGAGCAAAATGTTAACTGTGGGTTCTAGTTGGTGGTTAGATGAGTTCTCCCTGTGCGAGTCTTTCAACTCCACCATACGTGTGAAATGTTCACAGTAAAATGAGCCGAGAGGCTCTTAGCTAAGGTGCACCAGTGCATTCAACCGTGCCCCCGGGACCCTGTTAAATGAGGCTGAGTCAGCCGGGCTCAGGAGGCCTGGGACGCTGCACTTCCAATGAGCACCCGGGACGCCAATGCTGCTGGTCCGAGGATGCCACTCTGAGAAGTGAGGATCTGCCACATGACCACGATTGACCACGATGTTCCCAACAAAAAAAAAAAGGACCCCACCCCCCAAAAAAACCCTAAGCAGCAGCCTCATAAAAGGAACCAGCCAGATAAAAGGAACAGAGGCCGGGACAAGCAGGAGCCTGGTCAGCCATGCTCAGCCGCCCGGGGGACAGGAGCAGCCCTGGCAGGAGACCAGGGCCAGAATAGACGTCTGAGTCACGCAAGGGGCCGGCCGGCGGGGTGACTCAGCAAGGTCGCCTGGGGAAGCCAAGTGCTGCCAGCTCCCACCCAGGCCTCGCCTGGCCCTGGCCACCTCAGGGCTTGGCTGACCGCCCTCTCTGAGGACAGGCGACAGGAACTGCTGTTAGAAGCACAGGACAGAGGCAGGGGTTGGCCTCTCCCATCCTTCAGGTCCGCTGGTACCCGCTCTGAGGGAGACAGGGACATAGGCGCAGAAGCTACCTGACTGTCCTCCTCAGCTGGGGCAGGGAGGAGGGTGAGGTGAGTATCAAGGTGGAGCCTCAACTACTTTTCAGGTGAGGACACTTGAGGTCCTGCAAATAGAAAAGTTCCCAATCTAAAGTCACGTGACCTGCTTCTCCACCTTCATCTCAACTGTTTCCAGTCATTTATCTTCCTGAGGGCTGCAGACACTATTCTCCAAAGATGGCCAGGCAGTACCTGCCATCCCACCAGCTGTCTCACAGTGAGAGGTGGGTCAGTGTTCTCCCCCGCTTGCTGCCAGGCAGACTTCTGTGATTGTGTCAATAAAGAGAGTAGGACAGTGGGGTGAAGAAGAGGAGGGATGGAGAGGACAGGTCAACGGGGGAAGAAAAGGGACATCTGTAATACTTTCAACGATAAAGATAAATGGAAAGAAAGAGAGAGGAGGGCAACAGTGACACTGTGTGACTCGGGACTGGATCATAAAAGGTGACACGGCTTCTGCCTGCCTCCCTCTCTTGGAACACGCACAGCTACCATGCTGGGGAGCCCTGCCGCTTGGGAGACCACATGGAGCAGCCACGCCTGGCCAGCGCTTCAGCTGGGAGCCGAGTTCATCACCAGACAAGTGAGAGAGGAAGTCAAACTCGAGCCCCTACAACCATCCGACTTGGAGAGTCCCCAAGTAAGACCCTTTAAGCCAAGCCTGGCCAGCACCCATGACTGTGAGACACAGTAAACTAGAGACAGGTCAGGTGTGATGGAATAACAGGTAACCAGCAGGGCATGAACCACATCCAGTTCACACACTGCTGTGGCCCCAGAACTAAGCACACATATAGCGCATGCCTAATAAATGTCTGTGGAAGGGATGAAGGGACCCAGGCGGACTGACAGCCCAGGGTCTGCCGAACACAGGCTGCCTCGGCCATCAGATTTAGGGATAAGTGAGTGTCTAACAGGCCACTTCTCCGAACTTCGATTCCTAACACAGATAAACAATGGGGGGAGAAGAGTCAGTGTCCCTGCGCCCACAGCCCAGCCTCCAGCTGCTGGAGCTGAACACGCAAGCGGGCCCAGGGTGGCAGGTCAGACTGCTGGGAGCATGGAACACAACGGGAGGAGGACATCAGCTCTCTGAGCCACCTCCCTGCACACGCCCAGGAAAACCTGGACTCAGTCACCCTCAGGGGAACACAAGGTCTGCAGCAACCTAGGGAGTGTGGCTGTGGTTTGGTGCGATTCTCAGCTCCATGGAGCAGCCTGGCAATTAACGAATGTTTCCAGATGGGGACACTCCACTGCCATACATCCACACACACACACACACTCTGAGGACCAGCGGACACAATCGCCACAGACATCTGAGCCCTCCTCAGTGCTAGGCGTGGGCCAGGACCCAATGGGTGCCGCGGGCATTGTTGCTGCCTTCATGAACCTTGCACACATGCAAACACACGTGTACAAGAACATACTAACACAACAAAAAACTCCAACACACATCTATATACAAAACATGAACATAAAAATGCAAACACACACACATATATAAACGTGCACACATACATACACATATACAAACACACACACAAACACATTTGCGTACACACACAATCTGTTAATTTCTCTAACTCAGTTCCTCCTTGTGCAGGGAAATCCAAGAATGGGGCTTTTCAGGACACAGGTTTCAGCCTCTTCCTCATGTGCTGCCCCACAAGTTCCTTCATGGCTGACAAAGGCAGCCTCAGCCTTTTGCTGAGGCGTAGGCCACACCCAACAGAACTACTAGTACAGCAGCTGAAAACTGCTCCTGCTGCAATTTCATCTGTTAACAACTGACCAGCCATGAACAAAGCATCAAATAAGCGCTCCAAAGGCTTTCTGTCCCTCTCAGAATAAAATCCACACAGCTCATCTGGCCTGCCTCTCAAATGCCACCCTCAGCCCTCGCCGGTTGCGTTGGCCTCTCCTGCTGTTCCCTAACATTCCACAGCAGCTCCTGCCCCAGGGCCTCTGCACTTCCCACCACTCTGCCTGGAATGCTCTTGCTCCGAGTATTTGCTAGGTTGGCCCCTCCGCTTCTTTAGGGCCTCTGCTCCAGTGTGATTTCCTGGGACAGACCTTCCATGATCGCTCGCCAAAAACTGCACATGGCCCCCAACCATCATCTCCCTTTTCTTTCCCTGCTTTCTTCTACTTAGAATTTACCACCACCTGACATGTGAATCCTGCGTTACTGTTTGTCCCCATCCATGACAAGTAAGCCTCACATGGACAAGATCTCTGCTTTATTCAGCTACAGCCCTGTGCCCAGATCAGGGCCCGGCAGTTGGCAATGGCTGGAATGGTAGGAGAAAGGGAACGAGAGAAGAAGGAAGGGGGGCAAGAAGACAAAAAGGAGAAGGGAAGGAGGGGAGGGGGAAAGAAGAGAGGCAAGGGTGACAAATTACTATGTTCCCTGTATTCCCCCAGCAGGAAGAGTGGCCATCTCCACCTGCCCAAAGATTTCTTTCTGCACACACAGAATTTCCCTCAAACTGACAGGACAGACGAAGGGTTTCAAACTCAAACCCCTCAGGGGCCAGGCACGTACCTAGATGAAAGAAGCAAGACCATACGATGCAATAGGGAGTGGTGGGGACTGCGGTAAACTAAGGCACCCCCCCTCAGCTCGGGCCAGCTGCTGCCATGTAACTAAAGGCCCTGACGCTGCCTGCGCGTCTCATTTTTTGTAGAAAGCTCGGACACTTAGAATTTATGTGGAACTTCCCAATTTTCAAATGTGTGCTCCCATGTCCTAAAATCACTCTGCCAACCAAATGAGGAAACCTACAGGCCTGCAAGACACAGCAATTTACACCAGAAATCAGTTTCCCTCCTCAGGCTCTCCCACCCCAGCCCCAGACTCCGCTCTGCCACATCAGGCGGGAGGACAACGTAACCCATCTCCAGGCATTTGGGGAAGATGGAATGAGATCCCAGATGGATGATCCTGCCTCAGGACAAGTGTCCAATCGGCAGCTCCCTGGTGCAACGTTCCCCAAAAAATTCGTGATCACACTCACAGGGTCGTTGATGGTTTCTGAGAAGAGGGGCGAGCGGTCTGAGAAACAGGACAGCACGAGCTGAATCAGCACGAGGGAGAAGTAAATGTAGAACGTGACATCCCGAAACACATCGACGTTGGCATCCTAAACGTGAGGGAAGGGGGAGGGAGACAATCACTTTCTGGAAGTAGCTTACCCACCCTTTCTCCCCTCCCCTGCACGTTAACACAGAGAGGCTGTTCCATCAGAGTGTGGTCTGTAACCCCCGGGGAGGGCGACCCCCACAGCGGGAGGGGGCCCGGGTTTGGGAGTGAAGCAGACCCACATTCAGGTTCTACCTCTGCTCACACTGGCTGTGGGACTCCGGCAGCTTACCTAAACCTCTCTGTGCCTCAGTTCCCCCACCTATAAACAGACCTGGGTCCTCCACCAGGGGTGGTTTAACCTGCCAGGGCACACTCGGCAGTGTGTGGAGACATTCTGTTTGTCACACCTGGGAGGTGCAGCTGGCACCCAGTGACAGGAAGCCAGGGATGCCCCTAACATCCGACAGAGTACGGGACAGCCCCCACAACAAAGATGTCTCTGGCCCACCTGACAGCTAGTGCTGTGGCCGAGAAACCCTGGCAAAGTAATTGTGAGAAGTCAGTGAGTTATTCACGGAAAAAACTTTGCCCTCCGCCTGGCACTTTGCAAACACGAACTCAGTAAATGTCAGCTGCCATCACTATTAACGACAGGCTACTGTACACTGTGGGTGCTCAATAAATGTCCCCTTTCTTTCCCTTCCTTTGCCTGACGCCAGTTCCTGATTAGCTCAGAGATGACAGGGAACAACAGGATAGCCTGAAAGCGCAGACTCCAGAATCCCAGGAGAGGCATAAGGCAGCCAACGTGAACCACTTCTCAGCCAGACTAGCGGCTGATGACACCAAGGTAACCTGGGGACAATCGGGGGGCCCCCTGGGGGTGTGGCCACTCTGCAAACACCGCTCCCTGCCCGGCTCCCTTCCAGACTGAAAACATCTGTTTGCTGCTGACAGAGGCTCACAGGGTAGTGTGCAACAGCTGAGGCTCCCGCCCCTGGAAGACCCACATGGGCTACTCGGAGCTACACAGACAAGTGGGGCCGTGAGGAAAGAAGGTTCTAGAACAAAGGCTGGATGAGGTATGGAAATCCCTAGGGAAGAAGCCAGGCCCATATGGTGCCTATCTCCTGGTTCCCATGGCTACCCGTGCTCTCCACACCAGCCAGAAGGAACAGGCACCTCTTCCAAGGGCCACCCAGGAAGATGCAGAGTGAGGCCACACTTACCTCTTTTAAGGCAGTCATGATTTTGGATCTCAAGATGACAAGGGCACATAGTAGGGCTATAAGCCAGAATGTGAGCATGATCCCTGAGGACTGGATTCCCTTCCTTCTCTCGAGCTGAATCAGAAAGGTAGCAAGCAGCTGGAAGAGAGAAGCACACAACAGAGGCCATCAGGAGAAAGCCAGGGCCCCGAAGCTGCCGTGGTCCCCGAGGCCCCCGAGGCCCCCGAGTCCAGGGCCCCGGCAGACGTTAGGCCTCCAGTGAGGCTGCCCTTAGCCCAGTGGTACAAGAACAACCTGGGGAAGGACTTGGCTCCAGGACCAGCTCTGCTCTGACCCTGCTGGGTGACCCTGAGCAAGTTACCAAACCTCTCTGAGCCTCCACGGCCTACTCTGCAACGCGGAGCTGATAACAGCACCTACCCTGATGGCTGTGGGAATCTAGGGAGGTCATGTTTAGATCTGGAATAGGAGGGGGGGTTCGCTATAGAACAGAAAAGAGACCAGATAATAAATATTTTAGCTTTGTGGGCCATAGTTTCTGTCACAACTGCCCAACATTGCCACTGCGGTGTGACACCAGCCCTAGAGGACACATGAATGGATGGGCATGGCTGTGTGCCAACAAAAGCACGCAGCGAGCCCACCCAATTTAGAACCAGAAAGACCTGTGTTCGACTCCTGGGGGGGGGGGGACAGGAATGACTGTTCTTGATGGAGCACCTGCTGCCTTCGCCTCACAGGAACCACCCACATGCACTAACTCGCTGTCCCCCGGCCTCCCCGAGACCCGGAGCCTCAGTCTGCATTCGAGGAAACGAGGTTACTTCATCTGTCCACAGCCACACATCTCATCTTCGGGGATTTCATTGGAGCCACGGTGATGCGGAACTGGGGTTTTTACTGCATTCCTGACACCTGGTGCTATTGCTTGCATCTTACATGTTACTTAATGATTGGGGGGGGGGGGGGGGCCTAAATAAAATTGCTTTCCCTTGAAAAAAAAAAAGAAACTCACGGCTCTCTCCCAGAAAGGCATAGTCACACCTTGAGGCAGATCCCCAAGACCAGTCATGGTCACCCACCCTAAGGAGCTGTAGGTCACCCACAGCACCTGCCCTCATAACCTAGCTGGTGAAACCAGAAACAGGTCTGTCCGCGGTCCTCCTCAGTTCCCCCACCTCCTTCACTCCTCACATCTAATCCAGCAAAAACACACACTGGCCCTGCCACTAAGGCCAGCCCTCAGTTCACCCGCTGCTCTCTCTGATCCCAGCCTCCAAGCCCTCTTTCCAGGTGACCCCAATGCCCACCCTCCATGCCCTCATCCCGGTTGCTCTCCCAGCTTCTGCCCAACAATTCACTCTCCACTTGGAGGCAACCGTCAGCTTTTCAATATGCAAAGCCAGGCACATCCCATCCTTGCTGAAAGCCTCTATCTTTCAGACCTGAGGTTTAAGCTGGGTTCCAAGGACAGGTGTGGATAGAACCTGGGAGTCCGTGAACGTGGATGGGAAACAGAGATTTGTCTTCCCACATCAGCATCACCAGGAATAAGTGGAGGCAATAAACCTCAACAGCAGTGCCTAGGACTCTGTCACAATTAGACATCGTATCTGAAAATATACAGCTGAGGAGGTCCCAACTATGGCTGTTTGGAAGTAAAGGAGCATCAGCCCTGCTGCTAAATCTTGGTGTGAAACACATTAATAAATAAACACATATATTTTTACATTGGTTTTTTTTTTTAAATCTTTTGATAACTGTATTTAAATACAATTGGTTTCCCAGTCCAAATCCCCTGCAACCGATGAAGGTATAAAACATGGGTGGTGCCTGGCTGGTGTGGCTCTGTGGTTGAGCATCAACCTATGAACCTGGAGGTCATGGTTTGACTCCCAGGCAGGGCACATACCGGGGCTGCAGGCTCGATCCCAAGTAGGGACTGTGCAGGAAGCAGCCGATCAATGATTCTCTCTCATCATTGATCTTTCTCTCTTTCCCTCCCTCTCCCTTCCTCTCTGAAATCAATAAAAACGTATTTTTTTAAAAAAACACAGGGATTGAGGGTGGGGTGGGAACCATACAATCCAATACAGTCAGCAATTCCAAAAATAAAACATCTTTGGATACACTCAACATAGTTCAACTGCTGGTGCTATGACATCAGTCTCAAACTTCTCCAGCCTACAAGGTTCACTCATGGGACTTTCCAGAAGAGGCAAAGTGACGGGGACAGACACCGTGTGAGTGGTTCCCGGGAAAGGGGCGAGGCAGAGGCTGGCTGCAGAGGAGCAGCACAAGAGAGCATTTGGGGTGGTGGACTGCTGTCTATATTGTGAAAGTGGCAGTCACAAGACAGTATATGTTTATAAATTAACCCCAACTAAAAACATACACATACAGCACAGAATCTTCACATATATACACAGGGGTGTGATTGGTTTCCTCTGTAATCCTATGTTTTTAAGCACATTATTCTGAGAAGGAGGGTACACTGGCAAAGGAGAAAGGGGTCCGCGGCACAAAAGGTTTAGAACCCAGCGTTGGGAGTAAAAAACAAAAACCACGTATCTTGAAGCTCAAGGTCCCAAAGGGTCAGGCCTCTGCCATCTCAGCTCTCTTCCTCTCTTCCTCAACCTCTCCACCCCAGCCACCCAGGCCAACTCTCCATTTCTCCCTCCGAACCCAGGACTTTTGCATGTGCTATCCTCGCCAATGGTGCTCCTCTGCCCACGGCCCCTTCAGCTTTTTAACATCCTGCTCACCCTTTGGGCCTCAGCTCCGTCGTCCCTGCCTCCCTACCCTCCAGACCAAACCAGTTCACCTAACTTCACTCTCACAGCAACATGCACACAGGTGAGTATTTTGTGCCTTTTAGGGAATCATTTGCTGAATGTCCATTTGCTCAGCTGGACTGTACATTCCATGACAAAACGATTTGAGCGGTTTTAACTTCAACTCCTGGCCCATATTAGGAATAAGAAATATTTGCTGACTGCCTCGCATCCCATACTCCGAGTGCCTGCATATTCCGGTCCCCGGGCATGTCGGGAGAATGTTCCTGCAACAGGAAGAGCAGGGCTGATCCTTCACTCCCGGAGCCATGAGGAGAGAGACTGAGCATTTCACAGGCCAGTTCCCCTCTGGGCCAACCCAGCTCAGAGCCCCGGGGTACAAAGCCCGGTGACCCTCACCCAATAATACCTGTGTGCCAGTATCACTGACAAAGGTCTGGATGAAGAATCAAAAGACCGGGAGCAGGGAAAGTTAAGGGAATGTGAGTTGTCCCAGCCCAAACTAGTCCACCTTGACTCTCCTTTGCCAAAATGTAGAGAGAGGTCAAGACCTGTAGGCTAGCAAAACCAAGTCCTTCATTTCCCCATTCCCTCAATATGTTTGTGGAATGCTTACTGCATGTCAAGCAGAGTGCGGGGCTCTGGGGGCACAAAGGATAGCAAAGCTCTGTGCACAAGTGCCAGGTATTAGCAAAGAGCCCCACCAACACGCCGGAGCCAGACAGCCTGCCTGTGAAGCCGGCTCTGCTGCTTACCGGCTGTGACCTCAGGCCAGTTCTCTCTTATCTGTGCCTCAACTTGCTTATCTACAAAATGGGACTAATGAGACAATATACTTGAGTGAATTATTATGCAAAGGGATTAGGGTAGTGCCTAGGGCAGAGCACACACTGGTAACTTGTGCTATAAAGATACCTAGCCAGCCCTAACCAGTTTGGTTCAGTGGATAGAGCATGAGCCTGGGGACTCAAGGGTCCCAAGTTCTATTCCAGTCAAGAGCATGTACCTTAGTTGTGTGCACATTCACAGTAGGGGGTGTGCAGGAGGCAGCTGATCGATGTTTCTAACTTTCTACCACTTTCCCTTCCTCTCTTGTAAAAAAATCAATAAAATACATATTTTTTAAAAAAGATGCCTGGCCCTTCACAACTTGGCTTCAACTTGCCTTTCTTGACCCCCTTCTGTCACATTCACTGTCTACCACAGGGGTGGGGAACCTTTTTTCTGCCAAGAGCCATTTGGATATGTATAACATCGTTTGCTTAATATAATTCACTTAATGTAAAGTTGCGTGGCTATGAAAAAAGCTCCTAGACTTATTGAAGTTTGAGTCCCGCCAGCAGTTGCCTTGGTAGGGTCAGACCAAATGATTTCACAGGTCTTACACAGCCCTGGACCAGACATTCCTCACCCTTGGTCTACCCTCCAGAACCCTCACTCGACCTTCTTGCTTCAAGAAAGGCTCATCGTCCTCCTCCTCATTCTCCCTTCTGGACTCCAACCCTCCCTTGGACATACTGTTCTCTCTGACCAAAACATCCTGCCCCAAACTTGCTCCCTCCTCACTCTACAACACTCAAGGACCATACTTGCCAAGGACTTTCCAGCTTCTCAGAGGACCCAAGGGACATGGTACCTTGTAGGAATGATCTTCCTTCAGAGCATGTCACTGTGGAATGCAAGGACTAAAAGCATGGCCTCTGAGGGACCACCCCTTGCTTGACCATGTATTGGCTGAGTGACCTTTAGCAGGGCCTATCTCACAGGGGTGTTCTGCGAATTAGATATAATAAAGCAGTTCCCGTTTGCATCTCCCACTGAAGAGGGACCCACATGGGGTAGGGTGGTCTCATTCAACTTGGCATCCACTCCTTGTGCCGGAGCCTTAAAGCCCCAGGCACCTGCTGTACGTGATGAGCTGGCCAGTGCAGGAAGAGAGGACAGCAAGTGCAGTGCAGGATGGCACCTGCACTCAGCCTCTGGTGCAGGGAGGGGCAAATGGCAGGGGGGGGGGGTGCAGGGGGGGGGGACACTGTGACAAACCGGACCACACTTGTCCCATTGAAAGGCTGCAATCACCTCTCAGCTCCAGCTGACTCCTGCCCCAGAAGACTGAGTCTAGTGTTGCCGGACCTTTGAGTTTTTTGAGAAACGCCAGATTTCTGGATTTTTACTGTGAGATCTTCTCATTTTTAAATGCCGGCCATTGCTTTTGATCTCCATACTGCCTCGTGGAGAGCCAGCTCCTACTTACCATGGTGATGCCCAAGAGGGTTGGGCTGACCAGAAACACCGGGGCCGGGAAGTTGCCCCAATTTCTTTCCCAGAAAGAGTAGAAGAGGTCTGCCCAGCAGACAATCCACAGCAAAAACCCCAAGGCCTGGAAGAGAAGAAAACACGTCTTACAAGGGACAGCACTGGGACTTCCAAGCTCAGCCAACTGGGGGACCAGCCAACTCCTGCACCATCAGCTACGGTCCCTGAACACCGCACACATCCTCTGGAACACACACATGTGCCAAGTGGGATGAGCCACCATCTGGGCCCTCCCATGCTGCTCTGTGACCTGCATACTGTCCCCTCTGGCACCCCTGTCATGACTTAATCTGTCTGGCCACTAGTGCCCTAGCAGTTAAAACTCAAGCTCTCAGTCTAAAAGTTACCGATATCAACAATGCCAGCAGCTTGCATAAGGTCTTTCTCACAATAACCATTCATCCAATCAAAATTTGCCGGGGGCTTGCAATAGACCACATACTTTTCAAGGTGCCAAGTATCCAAAAGTGAACAAAAGAGACACAAGTGCCCGCTTTTTCATGGAGCTTAGAAACTAATGGAATGGAGACAAGTAAGAAACAAACTGAAAAATACACATTACAAAGCCAGAAAGTACAAGTAATATGAGAAAGAACAAAACGGGTGAGGGAAGACCTCTTGGGTCGGGTGACATCTGAGTGAAGAGCCAATATCGAACAATTAAGGGAAAGAACAAGATAGGCGGAGAGAACAGCAAGTGCCTGGTTTGCGAACATGACCAGTGGGTTACGCCTACTGTGGAAGGAGCAATGGGCACCGCTGGAGATGGCTGCAGCGGAGCTGTGGGGACTTCTGGATCTCATGCCCTGTGGGCGGCCTTACCAGAAGGTTTGTGAACAAGGCAAGGACAAGATCCGACTCACATTTTAAAGGCAAATGGAAGTACAAACTGCTCCCAGAGAAGAGGAAGACATGTGATCTAGCTCAGGTTAGGGAAACAGACTGCATTTTGAGATAGGCGTGAAGTGCAGTATGAATGAGACAGGTTTAAATGGCGATATAAGCAAAGGGACAGACAGCGTCAGTAAAATCATTAACGTTTTCCTGTTTACCAAGGGTTTATGGAAATGAGTCTTGGGTAACGTAGCTTTAAAATATTTCTGAGAAGTATAATTATAAAATTTGAATGACCTCTTGAAACTTTTATGGCGTCTCTAAGGATACTCAGGCAATGGCAACGCCACACTGTTGCAGGCGCCAGCCTTTCTGACTCCGAGGTGATTTGCCCTACATATCAGCCCTTCCACTTCTGAAGTTCAAATTAGTGCCTCAGAAATCATTTGTCATGTTTCATTTTTTTAGCCAGACTGGGAACACTTGAAAACAAGTGCTCAGATGCCAGGGGTTTCCTCTAGTGTCAGTAAGTGTTTAGCACAAGCTAACTCCATAATGAATGGAATTCATTCCACATATACTTTATTATAGTATACTTAATAAGTAGCATATTTTACAAATGTGTCTTTGAAGTGTCAGTATTTGGATGAAGTTTTCTTTGTTTTGATATATTCCTTTGCTACGTCAACCAATGGTGTCAGAATTCACCTTTTGAACAGTTGATTTCAGAAACCATAAAATGAATAATCTTGTGTATCAAATTCAGAATCCTAGCTTGAGTGGCTCAGTTGGTTGAGCACCATCCCATACACTGAAAGGTCGCCAGTTCGATCCCCAGTCAGGATGTGTGCAAGAGGCAGTCGATCGATGTTTCTTTTTCTCTCCCTCTACTTTCCTGTCTCTCTAAATAATCAATAAAAACTTATTTAAAAAAAAAATTCACACATGTGAGAATGTGTTCATAAAGCATGGGTCTTGCAAAAAACCCACACACACAAAAAAAATTACTGAGATGCACTTAAGTCCACAGGAAAACGTGGAATGAGGAGCAGGATAGATACATGCACTAACGTCACTTCCCCCCGAAGGCTTATTCTTGCAAGAGGACAAATAGTAACTGTGTGCTGGAGAAACCAAATGACATTTTGACCAAATGAACAAAATTAACCCCATCACTGAGCTGTTTACCATGCAGACCTAGATGTGACAGATGGAGGACAGGACATCCCTCTGGTAGCTTTCCAGCCAGGCAGGCGACACCTGAATCTAATCCTGAGGAAACATTATACAAGCCCAAGCTCAGGGCTCACCCTAAAATAACTGCCCACCCCTAGCCGGTTTGGCTCAGTGGCTAGAGCATCGGCCTGCGAACTGAAGGGTCCTGGGTTCAATTCTGGCCAAGGGAACATTCTCAGGTTGCGGACTCAGTCCCCAGTAGGGGCCACGCAGGAGACAGTCCATCAATGATTCTCTCTCATCATTGATGTTTCTTTCTATCTCTCTCTCCCCCTTTCCCTTCCTCTCTGAAATCAATAAAAATATACACTGAGTGGCCAGATTATGATGATCTCTGAATGCAGTGTGTGTGTGTGTGTGTGTGTGTGTGTGTGTGTAGAGGCCCAGTGCATAAATTCATACATGGGTTGGGTCCGGCCAGCCTGGCCAGAGGAAGCAGGGGGAAGGGACATGAGCAGTTGGCTGGCCTGCCCGCTGGTCGAACTCCTGGTGGGAACAATTTGCATATTAGCCTTTTATTATATAGGATATACACTGAGTGGCCAGATTATTATGCATTCAGAGATCATAATAATCTGGCCACTTATTGCATTTTTTAAAAATAAAAAATAAATAAAATAAATAAATAAAACAACTGGCCCATGCCAAGACAATGTGGTTCAGTGGTTGAGTTTCAAGCTATGAACCAAAAGGTCACCATTCTATTCCTGGTCAGGGTGCATGCCCTGTACCTTCAATTATAAAATAATTTTGAAGTAATTTTTTATTTTTTAATTACAGTTAAGATATAACATTAGTTTCTGGTACACAATCACTCAGTGATTAGACATTTATATCACTTATGAGTAACCACCCTGATAAATCTAGAACCCATTTGATGCCATACATAGTTATTACAATATTATTAAATACTAGAGGCCCGTTAGAGGAAGATTTCCTGCAAGAACAGGGCTTCCTCGGGCCTATTCCTGTAAGAATAGGGCTTCCTGCAGCCATCTCCACTGACCCGCTTTCTTCCCTCCTGTCTCTGCCACCCCGCTTGCTTCTCCACAGCTTCCCTCCCTTCTGAAGTGCTTGGCTTCCTCCTACACTGTCTTCAGTCTTCCCTCTGTGACTTCATATGCAAATTAACCGCCATCTTTGTTGTGTTAATTTGCATACTCGCTCTGATTGCTGGTGGGCATGGGGGGAGGAGATGATTAATTTGCATGTTTCTCTTTTATTTGTGTAGATACTAGTGACCCGGTGAATGAAATTTGTCCACGGGGGCGGGGGTGGGGGGAGCCTCCCTCAGCCCAGCCTGCACCCTCTCCAATCTGGGACCCCTTGAGGGATGTCCGACTGTCCATTTAGTCCCCATTCTGGTGGGATAGAGTTTAAATGGGCAGTCGGACATCCTTCTCACAATCCAGGACTGCTGGCTCACAACTGCTCGCCTGCCTGCCTTCCTGATTGCCCCTAACTGCTTCTGCATGCCAGCCTGATCACCCGCTAACCACCCCTTGCCAGCCTGATTGATGTCTAACTGCTCCCATGCCAGCCTGTTTGCTCCCAACTTCCCTCCTCTGCCAGCCTGGTCACCCCTAACTACCCTCCCCTGCAGGCTTGATCACCCCCAACTGCCCTCCCTTGCAGGCCTGGTCCCTTCCAATTGCCCTCCCCTGCTGGCCATCCTGTGTCCACATGGGGGCAGGATCTTTGACCACATGGGGGCAGCCCTCTTATGTGTTGGAGTGCTGGTCAATCTGCATATTACTCTTTTATTAGATAGGATAGAGGCCTGGTGCATGGGTGGGGGCAGTCGGTTTGCCCTGAAGGGTGTCCCGGATCAGAGTTGGGGTTCCCTTGGGACATGGGACAGCCTGGGTGAGAGGCCTATGGTGGTTTGCAGGCCATGCCCCCTAGGAACCCAAGCAGATGCCCTGGGATCTGGGATTAATTTATGTTCTACAGTTGAAACTTCGTAGCCTGGAACAGAGCCAAGTCTTCTGCTCGCTCCGTGACAGCAGCCATTTCTATTGGGACATTTACCTTCTATAATTGAAACATTATAGCCTGGAGTGGAGGCCTAGGCCGGCCAGGGCTGGGCTGCATAGGGTTGGCTTCCTCCATTGCCCGGGGGAATAGCCTCTGCTCTCTCCAGCTCCATGGCTGTTGCCATTTCTGTTGGGATATATGTATCTTCTATAATTGAAACTTTGTAGCACTGAGTGGAGGCCTAGGCCAGCAATGGCAGGCGGAAAGTCCATTGCCAGGGAAACCCAAGCCTCCCTCTTGCTCTCACTGGCCACAGCCATCTTGGTTGGGGGTTATTTGCATAATTTGCGCCTGATTGGCTGATGGGCAAGGTTGTGGGCATGGCTTTATCTGAGGCCAATTTGCATATTACTCTTTTATTAGATAGGATTGTTTGTATATTTGTCTGTTGATCAACACTTTGATTACTCCCATATATTGGCAGGGCCCCAGCCTTATCTACCACACATCATTGTTCTGTCTTCTAGAAAAAGGAACTCAGGGCCAATGAAGTAGAAGAAACATGTTAGTTTTCACCAATCACTACTCCCCACCCAGGAAGACCCCTCTCCCCATGATGACTTACAGTTTTGGCTTTGTTGAGATGTGTCATCTGAATGTAGCCCCGGTCATGGTGGGAAAGATAGAGGAAGTAAAAGGGGAAGCTGACCCAGAGGTAAAAACAAGGCACCCATGCAAGGACGGTGTTCTGAAAGCACTTGGTGAAGTCGGGGTTGCCGGTGTACCACGTGATGTTCCAGTCCTGTGGAAACAAACATAAGCACAGGGTCCATCGGATGTACCAAAGAGTGATGGGGGCTTGTGTGTAATGCAAAACAAGTTGTCACCCTGGCTCATTATGGCTCAGTTGGCTGGGTGTTGTCCTGTGCACTGAAAGGTTGCTGGTTCAATTCCTAGTCAGGACGCACGCCCAGGTTGCAGTCTCAATGCCCAGTAGTGGGATGTGCAGGAGGCAGTTGATCGATATTTTATTTCTCTCTCACATCAATGTTTCTCTCTCTTTCTCCCTCTCTCTCTCCCTCTCCCTCTCTTTCTCTAAAAATCAATAAAAGTACTTAAAAAAAAAAACACACAGCTGTGATGGAGTGCAAGAAAAACAAACAAGACACCTGCTCCTGAAGCCCTCTCAGGCAGAATATGCAACCTGGAGAGTTCGGTAGCCAGAAAGACTATGAAACAAGGGATCAGGAATAAAGGTATGCCTCATTGCACACAACAGACAGGTTCCTAGCAACTTTGGCAAATTCCATTGTTGTACAAAGATGGAGACATACATTTAAAGTAATCTTGGGGGGTATTTCCCAGGAAACAGAGGAGTCCTTTAGTCATATGAATCACTCCTACTTTACTATCTTGTGAATTGAGGACTTTCTAATCTTCTTCCTCACCCTCACCATTATCATTTTCTTCACCATTACCATCATTACTATCACAGTCATTTTCATCAGCACCATCATCATCATCTATAACACCTAAACTGTGCGAGGCCCTATTTTAAGTTACATCATATGTATTATCCCCTTTAATTCTATAAGTACTTTATCTCTCCTTTTTCAGATAGGAAAACTGAGACACAGAGAGGCTCAATGACTTGTCTAATATCACACAGCTGATAAGATCTGTAGCAGAAGCAGAATTCAAACTCAGGCAATTTGGTTCTGGGTCCCTGCATTTAATGACTAAGCTATCCTTCCTTGATAATAAGTTTGTTGTAAATACTTTTTTTTTTAAGAAACCACCTATATGTTGTTAAAGAGACATACCAGATAGATATATACATATATAGATCAAGTGTATCTACTCAAGAAAAAACTTCAACCCGCTGTCAGTCTTCAGTAATGGACAATTTAATTAAAATCCTCATCTGACCACTGACCAGTTACACAACCCTGGGAAAAGTTATTACCTTACTTGGGGGGTCTCAATTTTCTATCTCTACTTTGATTACATCAGATAAACTTAGAGATCTGAAACAGGTGGCCCTCAGGCCAATTTGACCCACAGATGGTTTATTCTTATTGTTGTTTTAAGCATACCTTTTTAAAAATTTAGGTTAACTGCCAACATTTCAAATCAGAAAACTTCATATAAAAATTTGGATTTCTGGCTACTCTTTAAAAAAAAATCAGAAAATATGGCAGCCCTGGGCCCATATTTCTGCTTCAGAACCACCAGCAAGAGCTGGGGAGTAGCCAGACTTGGGATGGGGTCCATGTATTCCAGTTGGCTAGTCTCCATGCAGCCCACATTTCTCCTAGGTTTCTCTGTCTACCACTGGATGATGTTCTTTCTCTCCAGATATCTGATTCCAAGCCTTCCCACTGTACGATCAACAAGGAACTCCAAGGAACCTGAAATCTCACAGCTCTGTCCAAATTTTAAAGGCACATCAACGAATGTGAAGAGAAAGTGATGGGAACAAGCAGATCATTTCACTTAAAAAAAACATTTGACAATATGATCAAAACATTTATGTTCCAAGCGTTTCAAAAAAGAAAAGACCTAGTTATATTCAACAAGGTACGTGTAACACAACTGAAACATACACTTTAAAATGGTAAAGATAATTTAAAAGTAAAGAATCTGACTTAAAAAAAGAGAGATATCTAGGTATTTAAACAAGTACCTAAACTGGTTCTTCAGACATATAATTGATAAATAATACTATGATATAAATGGGTTTTTTTTTCCAGAATCAAAAACAAGAAATCAATGAAATGTAAACTTTAAGTGATTAACACACACAACGATATTTAGCTAGGCAACTTCTAAACACAAAGAAACCCTTAGGACAAAGGTCATGCCTTTATGAACTTGGGCATTTGAAATTTGATCGTATGAGTGATTTAAATCAAAGTTTTGTTTTAACTGGTTTCACACCGCTTGTAATTCTTAAGGTGATCAACTGTTGGTTAGTTTATACAGAAAAGTTTCTGAGCAATTGCCAGGAAAAGCTCATTCCCCAGGAATTTGCCCTTTCAATAAGAAAATACTGCTGGGACCTACTATATACAATTATGTTCATAAGCTCGGTTCATGTGTGAGACATTGCAGTAGCCTAATTCTTACCATAATTATTCCTTGTCTGAATATTTCAAATAGCTTCCTAACCATAACCTATTTCCAGCCCATCCTGGCCCCACTAAGTCCTCCCCACTACAGCTAAATTTATATTACCCATCTATATACCCATACATGCATTTATAGATATACCTATCCACTCATTTGTAAACCCACCCATCTATCCATCCATCCATCCATCTACCCACTAGTCTATCCTTCCATACATCTACCCAACCATCCATGTACCAACTTATCCATCCATCTATCCATCCACCCATCTACCTACCTTCCATCTCCCAGCCACATACCACCACATCCATCCATCCATTTATCTATCCACCTATCACACACACACCCACACATCCATCCATATCTCTCTCTTTGTATTTATCTTTTTTTAAAAAATATGTTCTACTGATTTTTAGACAGAGAGGAAGGGAGAAGGAGATATATAAGCTTCAATGAGAGAAGAACATCAACATTGATCAGCTGCCTCCTGCAACATCCCCTGCCAGGATCGAACAAGCAATCTGGTTATGTGCCCTGACCAGGAATCAAACCAGTGACTTCCTGTTGCATAGGTCAACATTCAACCACTGATCCACACCAGGTGGCTGCATTTATTTTTTTATAGGTATTACATTTATGTACTGGACTTTTTCAACAACACAAAATGGTATACCATGAAAAATAAGCCTTCTTCCCTGAACTCAGACCCCCATTCCACCCCACAGGCAAAACTACCATTGCTAACACCTTATATATTCTTCCAAATTATCTTCCAAATAGTGTATCTATTTTGTCTCCCTAAAAGGTACAATAATACATACATATCATTTACCTTACTTTTTTTACATAACTAATATTAGAAATTGATCTTTACCAATAACATAGATCTGTTTTATTCTTGATAACTTACTTTCATTTCTTTCGAACAATGATGAGAAAGGCCACCTTCCCATTCTGGTCCCTAATCCCTCAGTTCCTCTCTCTCTAGAGGAACTTTATGTTTCTTGTGTATCGTTCAAGAACATAGCTTATGCATATATAACAAAACGCTAATATGCAAATCGACTGAAGGGAGGAATGACCGGTCACTATAATGCACACTGACCACCAGGGGGCAGACACTCAAATCAGGAGCTGCCCCCTGGTGGTCAGTGCACTCCCACAGGGGGAGCACCACTAAGCCAGAAGCCCTGAGCCGGGCTCACAGCTGGCAAGTGCGGCGGCGGCGGCGGCGGGAGCCTCTCCTGCCTTCGCAGCAGCGCTAAAGATGTCCAACTGCTGGCTTAGGCCCGCTCCCTAAGGGCTCCCAAACTATGAGAGGATGCAGGTCAGGCTGAGGGACCTTTTCCACCACCACCACCCCCGCTCCCCCGCAATGCACAAATTTCATGCCCCAGGCCTCCAGTAAATATATATTTCCTGTTATCAAATGGAAGGAAGCATACTCCATTTACTGTTCTGTATCTTGCTTTTGCTTTTTTTCTCTTCATAATGGGTCTTAAAGACCTTCCTGCATGACACATGAACAGTTCCCTCCTTCTCTGTGCTGGCTGATTTACACTCCACTGTAGGACTTACTTTCTTAACTAGTCCCCTGCTGACTGGGCATTGGGGTGCTCTTACAACAATGCAGCCGTGAATAAAAAACCGGTACATGCCTCACATTACACACAAAGACGCTTATTTGTAAGGTCACTTTTTAGAAGTGAACTTGAAAAAACAAATTTAAACAATAAATAAAAGCGCTCAGGTGCTGAGAGAAAAATTCATGGACTTTAATACAAGTGTTAATATATGGGACATATCTGATTGTTCTCTCTCCTCCAATGCTCCCAATTATTTCTGAGAGCTGATCCCCGCTATGGTTCAGGAGGCCTTCCACATTCAAGCTCCCGCCTGCCCTGTTCTCCAATGTGTCAGCTGAGGCCTTCTCTCAAATAAGCATTTGTCAGGCATGTGTCAGGCTCTGCTCAAGGCACTGGAGACTCAGGAAGACCATGGTCTCTGCCCAGCTGACAGTCAAATGAGTGGTTCTTTGGCACATCTCTTGCTAGGTGCTCTCCCTGCAATGTCTTTCCATACAACAAACTCCTATTCATCCTTCAAAACCCAACTCAGGTATCTCCTTTAAGAAGCCTTCCTCCTCCCTCCCCAAACCATGAGACAAGACACCTTCTCCTCCCCTGAAATGGTTTTCTCACATGTCTGTCAACACCTCTGTCTTGCAAGGACCATGCAAGGACCTCAGTGCCAGGTCCATGCTGTATTTACCTGTGACTACTGTCCTGCTACCCAGCAGGCCCCAGGGGTTAGGTAAACAAGAGGCCCAAGCCATGCCCCAACCCCAGGCATTATTTCCTATTTACTTTTTAAAACATAACAATCCATCCAAGTAAAGTACAGCCTCGCACTGATCCCTGGTTTTCTTGTCCAGTGAATAGGGGTTAAAATTTAGGCCCTGACCTTATGTGAACCTGGGCAGGTCACTTAACTATAAGTAGCAGATACGAATAATTAGTAACAGTCACCAGTACTCCCACAAGCACTGCCCAGTCAGGAATCTTAAAGGACAAAGAAGAGTTGAAGAAGTGAGCAAGAGGAAATCGGGGGATCTAAGGATACGGCCCGGGAAGAAGGGGTCAGAGAAATGCTTAGCAAAAGATGGCGGTTCCTCTTCAGAGGACAGCTTCCTGTTCAAAGCCGGATGGATGCCCATCCCTGACCCAGAGGGCGGAGATGGAGCGAGGAAGGAAGGGGGAGCATGAAAAGGGGAAACAACTGTGAAATGAACTTTCACTGCAGTAGAATGCAGCCAACGCAGGCTGTCCCGCCCCCAGCCCCCACATGGCCTGTCACTGCTCCTACCCAGCCAACGGTGCCCTGACCACAACTGTCACAGTAGCAAAGATAAGAGTGTTGGGGACCTTCTGCATGTCCCTCGCTGGCTGGGACCTGGATGTCTCCACTGTCCAAACTCCCGGAGACAAGCAGTGTGGCCCCCTCTGTCTGGTGTTTCCGGGGCGGGCGGGGGTTAGGGGGAAGCAAACCACAACACCTAATTATAAGGCTTAAGGAAGGACGAGTCTGCCTTCACTCTCTACCCCAACCACAGGCTGATGGAACCTCTGCTCTGCTTCTGTCCACCCCCAGCTGCCAGGAAATGAAATTCAGCCCAGGAAATGTGAGTCCAGGAAAGAGTCCCCAGCTCTGGCCCAGGCACTGCACTGGGGGGGCCTGGCTCAGGGCTTGTCAATAGAGAAAGTGCACCCCCAGACTCCCCAGACAGAGGTTTCTCTTCACAGGGCACGTCCACAGCTTAGTCACCTTCTACATCCCCTGCCCTCAGCCCTGACATTCAGGATCTGGGGAACAAGTCCACATCGGCTTGGCCCACGAGCTTTGGAAGTTCATGAAATTTCTATCGCGTGTCCTCTCACACCCCTCTCTCTCTGGGCGGAATAATGACAACCAACATGTTCTGAGCACTGCTCTACGTCTCCCGAGCCTAGGAGGCTACTTAGTTCTCACAAGAAGAGACACTGCTGTGAGCCCCATCTCACAGATGAGGAAACTGGGGCACCAGGAAATAAGACATCTTCCCAAAGGCCATGCTGCAGTGGGTCTATGTGATCCCCACCTCAAACCCCCCCCCCCCAACATTTCTCCTTCTCTGGCAACAGCCCCTGGCTCTCATTCATAAACAAACCCTCTATTCTCAACCACACACTAAGGCCCTCATTAGCATCAGCCAATCAGCAGAGTCCTTGACTCACATGCTGGTGATTAGTTCAAAAATGAGTTTGGGCCCTAACTGGTTTGGCTCAATGGATAGAGCATCAGCCTGCGGACTGAATGGTCCCAGGTTCAATTCTGGTCAAGGGCATGTACCTTGGTTGCAGGCACATATCCAGTAGGGGGTGTGCAAGAGGCAGCTGATGGATGTTTCTAACTCTCTATCCCTCTCCCTTCCTCTCTGCAAAAAAAATCAATAAAATATATATTTTTAAAAGATGGGTTTGACCTGTGGACTGAAGGGTCTCAGGTTCAATTCGGTCAACGACATGTACCTCCGTTGCAGCCTTGATTCCCTGGCCTCTGTCAACCAATCAATGTGTCTCTGTCATATTGATGTTTCTCTTTGCCTGACCCCCAACCTTCCCTTCCACTCTATCTAAAAGCAATGGGAAAATATCCTCAGGTGAGAACTGAAAAAAGAAAAACGGGCACTTGGTCCAAATAGAGCCAACCACAGCAAGGACACAGCCGCTCTTGTCCCCAAAGTTCCAGGGTGAAGATGTGGAGTTTACAGGTGTCTCAGCCATTCATAAGGGAAGCACCGCGTGCTGGGAAGGGAAAGGGGCGGAGGCACCACCATGGCCAGGGTGAGAATGAGGCTGACATCATAAAAGACGGAGATGGAAAACACTGGTGCTCGGTGTAATTGTGGGCAGACGGATCAAGCTTCTCCCGCAGCCCACCCTCCCACTGGACTTCCCGATAAATTCATCTATTGTTCACACAAGTTGAAAATGAATTTGCTCTCACAATACAAAGTATCCTAGTAATACAAATTCTGATCAACTGTTTGTCCCTTATCCCTTTTCTTGCAGGTCCAGCATTCTTGTCTGTCCTCTGAGTGACCTCAGACAAGTTACCCAGTCTCTCTGAGCCTCATCTATGACTATGACCGACTACGATTACGACTATGACTATGACTATGACTATGGCTAAGAATACCTATATCCAATACCTATATCCGATTCCAGCTATTCTAAAGAATCAATAAAATTACATACATACAAGGTTCAGCTGAGTATCTAGAGTCATGGTCTATAAAGAGCTATTAACAATAATCTTAATTTTATCAGTAATAAAAATCAAAGAAGTTTATAGCATTATAGTCTTAATATGACTTTATATTATTACTGAAAATAACAGCAGCTAGCTTTAACTGAGCACAATGTACCAAGCACTGTTTCTTGTATTTTATGTGAATGACTCACTCAATCTTCATGATTGCCTAGAAGGGAGGTTTGTTTTTTTAATCCTCACGAAGAACATTTTCATTAATTTTAGAAAAGGAAAACATTGATGTGATGTGCCACGCCAGCACAGGGAGGGCAGTGGAGGACTGAAGAAAAGACAGGCGGAGAATGAGCTGGGTCTAGGTGGATCTCGTGTGCCTGCCTGAGGCCACAGAGGAAAGATCCTGAAGGGAAGCTGAGCCTTTATTTTATAGCCAGAGGTAAACAAGGTGGTGGTCACCATAGTTACAATGTTCTAGTGAGTTTCACATGTTTGGGCAGCACTTGCTGCACCTCCCACAGCCCATTAGCTACCCAGGGAGGATCTACCCAGTGTCATAAGGTTAAGCTTAATTATGCTAAGAGGACTGTGCCCTCTAAGCTGGGACTTGTTTGTGGCTTTGCCAACAGGTCAGTTCGAGGCTTAACCCTATAGCCGCTCCTTACAATGTGACACAGAAGCATTGATTGGTTGCCTCCCGTATGCGCCCCAATCAGGGATGGTACCTGCAACCTAGGTATGTGTCCTGACCAGGAATCGAACCCCAAGCCTTTCAGTGTATGGAGCCACACTCCAACCCACTGAGCCATCGGTCAAGGCAAGGAAGGTTGTTTTGATCCCTGGGAAACTGAGAACACAGAAGTCAAAGAACTTGCCTAAGATCACCCAAGTAATAAGTGATGAGGCTGGGCTCAAACCTGGGCAGTCCCCGAGCCTCCATGCTGGCTCCTGGTGATGGGTAATGCAGACATTTCAACAGGGCTTTCAGGAGCACATGCTCTTGCTCATGGGGAATCTGGGCCAAGAGGAAGATTTGAGTCCTCAAATCACCACAACGACGTTCAGAACCAGTTACTTACAGCTCTGCTGCCATAGACTTAGCGTCATGCCCTGACCGGTTTGGCTCAGTGAATAGAGCGTCGGCCTGCAGACTCAAGGGTCCCAGGTTCGATTCTGGTCAAGGGCATGTACCTTGGTTGCAGGCACATTTCCAGTGGGGGCTGTGCAGGAGGCAGCTGATTGATATTTCTCTTTCATCAATGTTTGTAACTCTCTATCCCTCTCCCTTCCTCTGTAAAAAATCAATAAAATATATTTTTTTAAAAACAACTTAGCATCTTAAAACAACACAATTTTCATCATACCCTTCCAGAGATAAGAAATCTGAAATGGGTCTCAGTGGACCAAGATCAAGGTGTGTTCCTTCTGGAGACTCCAAGGGAGACCCCATTTCTTTGCCTTTTCCAGCTTCCAGAGGTCACCCACATGCCTAGGCTCATGGCCCCATCTTCCACCTTCAAAGCCATCAGTATCAGCCATCTTCTCATGCTGCCACCTCACCGGTTCACTCTCCTGCCTCCCGCTTCCACTTACATGGACCGTTGTGATGAGCTGGGGCCCAGACGGATAATCCAGAATAATCTCCCATCGCAACGTCAGCCCATGAGCAAACTCAATTCCATCTGCAGTCTTCACTCCCTTTGCCATGTAACCTAATGCAGTCACAGACTCCAGGGATTATGTCGTGGGCATCTTTGAGGGGCCATTATTCTGCCTACCATGCTCCCTCTGTGTGACACTGGTCCACCCTAAACATTCTATGACATCCCAGGGGCACGCTCTTCTCGGTGGGATCAGATCCAGAAACCACCAGAATCATGCCAGGTATAGGCAAGACGTGGCCTCATGCCAACTAGCCCTGATGCTGACCGGCTCTCTCAGCCCAGTCATGCTTCAGCCAGGGCCCCTGCAGTACCTGCCCCACCCAGTCACTAGCCTGCTCCAGCCTGACTAGCACAGCTTCCAGAGGGATATGTGGTCAGGGCCTGCGGGGAGACAAGGGCAACAGCCCTGATCAGAACCCAGCCCCACAGGAGGGGCTGCAGAGGAGGGCGGGTGGACAACAGGCAGAGGACATGATTGTGAGTTTGAACTGCTGCTCAGTGTCACCAGTGTCTGGGAGACAGAGCTGCTCCTATGCTATTTAGAAACAAGCACCTACGATGAGCCAGGCATTCCACTGGGGTTTGAACATCCGTTTTCCAATTCAATCATCTCAGTAACTTGCAATAGTCGGGTTTCTATCCCTCAGTGGACAATTATTTAATCAGGACACTACTACGTGCCAATACCACTTGAAGATAAAGGTTCCACTCTCACAGAGGTTCATCCTATCATCAGAGACAGATATATATATATGGTGTGTGTGTGTGTGTGTGTGTGTGTGTGTGTGTGTCTGTCTCATGGCAACAAGTGCCCAGGAAAAGAATAAAGGAGGCAGAGAATAATGGTGGAAGTGGTTGCTATTTTTATGTTAGGTGGACAGAAAAAGCCTCTGGGCCAAGATGACATTTGAGCAAAGACCTACAGGAAATGAAGAAACATGTGCCACCTTCATCCATTGGTGGAAAGAAAAGAGTGAGGGTGGATTAAGGTTCTTAGTAGCACATGCCAGGACTGAGCTAAGTGCTTCACATCACATGTAAGCTTCCCAGACAACTCTGGGAGACGGCACTATAATTAAACCCATTTTACAGATACAAATACAGAGGCCCAGTCACTAGCCTGCAAGCAGCATACACAGCCAGGAAGTTGAATCCAAGTGCAGATGCCTCTATTTGCATAGACTAGTTCCATGTTTTTGTATTATTGGTGGTGGTGTTTTCTTTTCTTTTTTTAGTTCCATTTTTAAATCTCATACATGTACTATGGTTCCCACTTAAAATGAGCATTAAAGGGTATTCAGATGCTGGTGTAGGCAGGGAACTTTTCTTAGAAGGAGGCAAGAAAAACAAGAGATAACTGTGATTATCTCCAGAGGGGTAGGGCTGACGCTGGCAAGAGGAAGCAACTATTAGTTTTTGTTTTATTATCTTTTGTACTGTTTGAATTTTTTACTCAGCATGTATTCCCCCTAAAATAATAATAACAGTAACACAACGAGTTCACACTTTAAATAAATAAGCTGCACCAGCAGGAATTTAAGAGGCAGAAATTTCTTAATGCTGAGCGGGGAACAAAGAGAAAGTACATATTTATTGAGCACTTATAATAGCAGGATTTGCCAGGCCAGGAACGGTCCTGTTTTCCAAGCGTGAGTCCATTTAAGACTTAGAACTCCGCCTGTTCAGGGGAGGACGCTGAGGCCCAGAGAGGTTAAGAACTGGCTCAGGCTCACAGAGCCAGGAAGAGGCAGAGCCGGGATTTGAACCCACGAAGAGTCTGACACCGACTCTTTTTCACATTTCTCTTTTTTTATTTAATTAGTTATACTTTATCAAATTAAGAATATGAATTGTTATACTTTTTTTGGTAGTCGTCCTCCTGTGGTAATTTTTTTGTTACAGATTATATTCAGTATTATTTTGCATTCATTTCAGGTATCCAGCACAGTGGTCAGACAATCAGACACTTCACAAAGTGCTCCTCCTTTTATCCCCCCCTACAGTGCACAATGGTACCCTTTTCTCCACATACCCGCCAATACTTGCTGTGTTGTTTGTTGACTTATTAATGAGAGGCCCAGTACATGAGATTTGTCCACTGGGGTGGGGGTCCCTCAGCCCGGCCTTCACCTCTCACAGTGCAGGCCCCTTGGGGGATGTACGCCTGCCAGCAGTTAGACATCTCTCGAAGACTGGGGCTTTCGCAGTCCAGGACTCCTCGCTCCTTACCAGTGCTGTGCTCACCAGCACTGAGCCTGGCTTCTGGCTGAGCTGCGCTCCCAGGGGGAGCGCACTGACCACCAGGGGGAAGCTCCTGCATTGAGCCTCTGCCCCCTGGTGGTCAGTGTGCATCATAGCGATTGGTCGTTCCACCGGTCGATTTGCATATTATGCCTTTATTATATAAGACAGCCATTCTGACAAGTGTGAGGTGATCTCTTTGTGGTTTGAATTTACATTTCTCTGATGATTAGTAATGTGGAGCATCTTTTCATATGTGTATTGGCCATCTGTATGTTCTCTTTGAAGAAGTGTCTATTCAGATCCTCTGACCACTTTTTTATTGGATTATTTGTGTGTGTGTGTGTGTGTTTAGTTGTATGAATTCTTTATAAACTTCAGATAATAACCCTTAGCAGACATGTCATCAGCAAATGTCTTCTTCTGTTCATGACACTGAGCTCTTAACTTCTGGGCTCCCCCACCTCTCAGCCAGGTGGTCGGTACTCTACAGACTTTGCAAAGCTAATGGCCTCACCGGTCAGCCTAAGGGATCTTGTAAGGCAACATTCTCTGAGGCAAGACATCAACTAAACACGCTCAGGCCTTAGGAATTCCAAGCTCCTCTGTGCAGAATGGAGAAGAATGTTCACACTCAGACACGAAAATAGTCTACAATTCCTTCTACCCATCTATCCAAAGTGAGCAATACACCGTGATGCTTCAGAACACAACATTCAAGGTCTGGCTCAGCATGTGTCAGAGAGCAGGGTTTCTCAACCTCGGCACTACTGACATTGGGAGCCAGAATATTCTTTGACTTGAAGGGCTGTCTGTGCCTTAGAGGATGTTGAGGGCATCACTGACCTCTACCCAATAGATGCCAGGACCTCACATCAAGTTTAATCCTCCCCAACAACTCAGAGAGTCAGGTGGCAATATTAAAATCACTTTATAGATAACAGAAACTGAGGTCACATAAACTGCAAGCGGCAAACACAGCCAGTTGTCACAATCAAAAATGTCTCCAGACATTGCCAATGTTCCCTGGAGGCAAAATTGCCCCCGCCATCCCAACCCAATGGCCTCACTGGGCCTTGGGATTTTTCCTCGGTGAAATGAGACTAATTCTAGGACCCACCTACTATAGAAATATCAGAAGGGTTAAAGGAGATAAACCAAAGTTTCCAGTTTTAGTTCCTGGCCAAGCACAGGTTTTCATTCATTCATTCATACAATGAGTATTTATCGAGCACCTACCATGTGCCAAGGTCTGGGCCAATCATGGGGATATGGAGATAAATCAGATCGTCCCTACCCTCTAACGACTTACATCACAACAGAAACCAGCCCTGGCCAGTGTGACTCAGGTGGTTGGAGCATTGCCCCATGCATCCTGTGAGGTAGGTACTGCCTTACTCCCATCTTAGAGAGGGACACACAGGCAAACACGGGTAAGAAGACTTGCTGAAAGGTACATAGGCAGGATCTGGTGGAGCCCACATTGCAACCCAGAAAGGCTGGCTCTAGAACAGTCAAGATCTTCTACAAAGTGGGAGAAGGAGAGCGGCAGTGCACAGCCAAGGACTGGGCCGCCAGGGAGGGGCGGGTGCAGAGGAGGGGTGCAGTGGAGGGGCACAGGGCCAGGCAACAGACCGTCTATAAAGTCACAGTCAAAATCAACCCAGATGCCAGATCCCCTGCAGGGGGCAGGGGAACTCCGAAGCTAAGGAAAGCTGAGAAAAGGAAGCTGGAAAGCCACAATTATGTCAGGGGACACGCTGGGCTGCGGGACACTAATCTGTTTACAGAGCCAGCATGGGGCCTTCGTTTGCCCACCACCGTCCCTGAAAGGGATCTCCTGAAAGGTCAAGCAGCTGCCTGTGGCACAGTGGGAGACGGGCACGTGTGCCAGTATCACGCTGGCAGGGATGTCTCCTGCCCACTGCTGTACTGAGCTGTGACCTTCCCTCATCCTCTGACTCACCAGAGCTAAGAATAAAGCCCAGAAATATTGGGGGCTGGGGGGCGGGGGTCACAGCAGTATCCATACCTTACCCCCAGTGCCCAGAAAGGCAGGGCACGGCCCTGCCCAGGCAAAAGCCCCAAATCCTTACTGGCTCCTCAAGCCCAGGATGCAGAATTGAATTCCTTTGTAAGAAAGGGACAGGAGTTACATGCAGAAACCAAGACACCTGTCTTTACAGGCCCTCCAGTGCTGGAAGAAAACAGCCATGGCTGCTATTACAAGTACCTGGGTGTCGGCAGGGGGCAGCTTGATCCAACCTGCCCTGAACTCTCCCAGCAGGTACTGTGAGGCCCCTTCAAGGCACACACTTGTCTTCATGTCCCATCCAGCCCCAACCCGTGGCTGAGCTCATCTCTAGCCACTTCTTCTCCTCTCGTCAGACTCTGGAGCTTCACCAAATCCTCCCTCCATCAGGTCACCTGCCAGAGCCTTAAGAGGGGTCGGGCATGTGCACTGGAGTGTGTCCAGCGACACAGCAGTAGGCAGAACTCACAGCGTTCATCCATTTACTGAGCGTTATTTCTCGGTGCTGAGGACACAGCCATGAACAAAAGGCCTGCCCTGGAGCTGACAGACTGAGGAGAGAAGACCAGGAGGAAACAAGATAAAAGATAGGTCAAATAGATGATGGACAGATGTAATGTAATATATATATACACACACACACACACACACACACACACTAGTAGCCTGGTGCACAAAATTCATATACATTAAAAGAGGATAGGTAGAGAAAATATTTTAATATTACTATTTGCCCTCCCTTGCAGGGTAAGCAAGTGGGTTCTCCCCGAGCACCTCCAGGAGCAACCCCAGCACTGCATTTTGGACTTCTGACCTCCAGACTTGAAGAGAATAAGTCTGTGCTGCTTTCGGCCATAAGCAGGCAATACAGACAGACCCAGCAGGAAACCAGGACTGATGGTGCCCTCACCAAGCTGACATGCATTCCTGCTCCACAGCCCCGTGCGGGCCCTGCCTCACCTGCCCTCACCCTGCCTGAGTCAAACTCAGCCGCAGCACCTGCTCTCCCAGGGCAGGCTCACATTCCTATCTCCCCTGCAGGGCGGCTGCTTAGTAACTGCTTTTGAAAGACAGGAGCTAGGAACAAGGGAAAAGTCAAATTTATTTTTCAATTTCACTTTACTAAGCAATACACAACTCAAATTCAAATATGTGGGTGGGTATGTGTGTGTGTTTCTCGGCCTCCCTCTCCCCCATGAGCCCAGTGCTCTCAAGGAAAAGATATTTGTGAGCTTCTCCTGTATCCTTCTGGATATTTGTTATGCAAATACAAGCAAATACAACTATGCACTCTTGGTTGTCCCCTTCTTTACACAAGAGGTATTATGGCAACTAGACCTTATGTTTTCACTTAAAAACTGGATGTTAGAGACTGGCTTGTTTTCACCGTTTTCTTCTTTCTGAAAGCATTCCTCCACTAAATGAGTGGAACGGTACTGACCCTGGTCCCTCCTCACCACCACTTGGGTTGCTGCCAATCTTTCGCTATTTCCAACAATGACCCAATGAATGGCCTTAGAAATTACCCAGCTAAAAACAAAACAAGAAACAGGCACAATAATGCCTGACCTGAAGACAAACAAACCTTCATTTAATCGCTTATAAGCCTCACAGGTGGGAAACAATGTGGCCCAGGTTAAGTTTGATAACCTAGAGATACACAGCGAGAATCATAAAAAAAAATAAACATTAGTGCTGACCCACTAACCCCTATGGGAATGTAGTCTTTAAAACATCACTAAATATATCCAAAAGAAATGAAATCATCGTTTATTTCAAAGAGACATCTGTACCCCTATGTTCAGTGCAGCATGATTCAGAATAGCCAAGACATGAAAACAACCTGCCTGCTGATGGATGAATGGATAAGGAAAATGTTATGTACTAGGGGCCCGGCACATGAATTTCATGCACTAGGGGTGGGTGATCCCTCAGGCCAACTTGCCCCCTCACACATACTGGGAGCCCTCAGGGGATGTCCTACTGACCGCTCACCCCCGGCCTGCCCAAGCCCTAAAGCCTATGCCTCTGGCCCAGGCTTTAGGCTTTGGGCACCCAGCCATCAACCTGCTCTGCTCTGCTCAGCTCAGCTCTGGCCTTAGCCCCAACCACCCAGGGGCCATGCAGTTACCACTGGACGCCTCAGCTCCAGTCCAGGCCTTAGTCCTGGCTGCCTGCAACTGCCCAGCCTCGGGGACCTCATGGTCGCTGCTGGCCGCTTTGGCTCCACCCCCGGGAGCTGTGTACTCACCGCCAGACACCTCAGCTCCGGTCCAGGCCTTAGCCGGGTGGTCGCAGGCAGATGGGGCTGAGGCCTGGACTGGAACTGAGGCACCCGGTAGCAAGCGCACAGCTCCCGGGGGTAGAGCCAAGGCAGCAGCGGCCACTTCGGCTCTGCCCCCAGAACCCTGTGGTCGCTGCCACCACCTTGGCTCCACCCCTGGGGGTCATGCACTCACCGTCGCCACCTTGGGTCCACCCCCGGGAGCTGTGTGCTCACTGCTGGGCGCCTCAGCTCCGATCCAGGCCTTAGCCCTGTCTGCCTGCGACCGCCCAGCTCCAGGGGTCTCACGGTTGCCGCTGGCCGCTTTGGCTCTGCCCCCGGAGCCCCATGGTCGCCGCCCACACCTTGGCTCTGTCCCCAGGAGCCACCTCATCTCCACCCCCTGACCTTAGCCCCGGCTGGCTCCGCCCCAGCTCCTGATTGGATGGTGGGCGTGGCCTGTGAGCATAGCAGAGGTGCAGTCAATTTGCATATTACTCTTTTATTAGATAGGATGTGATGGAATATTATTCAGCCATAAAAGAGAGGAAAAATCCTGTCATTTGCAACAATATGGATGAAGTTTGAGGGCATTATGCTGTGACGTAAGTCAGAGAAAGACAAATACTGTACGATGTCACTTATATGTGACATCTGAAAAAGCTGAACTCACCCCACCAGCGTGACTCAGTGACTGCCGGCCTGTGGACCAGGTCACAGCTCAATTCCCGGTCTGGGCACACGCCCGGGTGGCAGGCTCAGTCTCCAGTGCGGGGCGTGTAGGAGGCAGCCGGCCAATGACCCTCTCTCATCACCGTTTCTCTCTCCCTCTCCTTCCTCTCTGCAATCGATAAAAATATATTTTAAAATAATAATAATAAAATAGAAAAGCTGAACTCGTGGAAACTGAGAGTAGAATGGTAGTGGCTCGGGGGAGGGGGATGCGAAGATGTTGGCAAAGGGTACACACTTCCAGTTAAAAGATGAATAATTTCTGGGGATCTAAAGTACAGCATGATGACTATTAACAATACTTTCTTATATATTTGGAAGTTGCTGAGAAACCACACACACACAAAAATGGTAACCATGTGAAGGGATGGATGTGTTATCTAATTTTATTGTGGTGATCATTTCACCAGTTATACGTCGATCAAATCATCACACTGTACACCTTAGACTTATACACTTAACATGTGGCAGGCACAATGTTGTCAATTATATCTCAACAAATTTGGAAGAAACAAAAATGGTAACTATGTGAGGGGATGGATGTGTTATCTAGCCTTATTGTGGTGATCATTTCACCAGATATACGTGGATCAAATCATCACACTGTACAACACCTTAGACACTTAACATGTGGCAAGCACAATGTTGTCAATTATATCTCAAAAAACTTGGAAGAAACAAAAATAATGAAAACTCGTTCAGTGTTGTTCATTTCACCCTTTTCTTTTTAATGTGGCTAATAGATAATTAAAACCCCACGTGTGGCTGGTGCTATATTTCTATTGGACAATGCTCATCTAACCCCTGGAAGGCAGGGAAATCATCGGGGAAATGGCAGCATGGAGTTTGCTGTAGTACAGCAGTCACAATTTTTGCTAAACACAAAACCCTCTCGTTAATGCGAAATAAGAAAAAGATGACACAGAAGTAGAAGATAGGTGATTCACTAGGTCCCACACCTGACAAATATTTATTTGAGTTACCTGGACAACTATCCCAGCCCCCAAACTGGCTGCTGGACTCCCCTCTAATCCACCCTCCACACAACAGCCAAAAGGATAGCTTCAGACTGCAACCCTAATCCCATCATACTCTGCCCCAACTCCTCACTGCAGTCTCAGGTCCAGCCCCAGCTCACTGTTCTTATACCACTCTCTGCCTCAGGGCCTTTGCACCGTCAATTCCCTCTGTCAGAAGGCCTTCTCCTCTGACTTCACCTCAGAGGCATCCCCCACCTCCCCACACCCTTCTCAACATGTCAAATTCCTCACTTAACCATCTCATGGGACTACATACATCTGCAGAGCACTTGCCATTCTGTCATTAAATATGTCTTTCTGATATTTCTTGGTATTTTCTACATATTATTTTATTTAATGCTTTATATTATATACTAGAGGCCCAGTGCATGAAATTCATGCATGGGGTGGGGGGAGGCCGAGGATGTCCCTCAGCCCAGCCTGCACCCTCTCCAATCTGGGACCCCTCAAGGGATGTCCGACTGCCTGTTTAGGCATGATCCCATCATAAGTGGGCCTAAACGGGCAGTCGGACATCCTTCTCACAATCCAGGACTGCTGGCTCCAAACTGTTTGCCTGCCTGCCTCCCTGATTGCCCCTAACTGCTTCTGCCTGCCAGCCTGATCACCCCCTAACCATTACTCTGCCAGAACAATTGATGTCTAACTGTTCCCCTGCCAGCCTGTTTGCCTCCAACTTCCTTCCTCTGCTAGTCTGGTCACTCCTAACTATCCTCCCCTGCAGGCTTGATTGCCCCCAACTGCTCTCCCTTGTAGGCCTGGTCCCTCCCATCTTCCTTCCCCTGCTGGTCTGATTGCCCTCTACTGCCCTCCCTTGCAGGCCTGGTCGCTCCCAACTGCCCTCCCCTGCTGGCCTGATCACCCATAACTGCCCTCCCTTGCAGGCCTGGAACCTCCCAACGGCCCTCCCCTGCTGGCTATCTTGTGGTGGCCATCATGTGTCCACATGGGGGCAGGATCTTTGACCACCTGGGGCAGCCCTCTTGTGTGTTGGAGTGATGGTCAATCTGCATATTACTCTTTCATTAGATAGGATGTTAAGGAATATATAACATAGTACACAATACATTATGTATAATACAAATGCCTGGACAAACCATATAAATTGCCATTTGTGTAGGTCAAGGGTTGGCCAACCCCAGCCCACGTGCCACACCTGGCCCTCGGCCTGCTGTTGTACAGGCGCCAAAGTAGGAATGTAAAATGTAAACAGACGATTTGCCTAATGCCAGGGGCAGTCACTCCATGTTGCCTATTGGCCTGCAAAGCTCACAGTATTTACCAGTTGGCCCTTTACATAAAAAGTCTGCCAACCCAAAATCTTTGGGTGCTAACAATTTCATAGGACTCAATCTGAAGCCATTTATTTTATACATTATATTTTCTGTATCTCGCTCTCTCCCTACTATCAGTTCCACGAGGGCAGTGAATGCCCAGGTTCTGCCCCTCCACGTTCTGCTTCCCACTCGCTGCAGTTCCTGGCATGTGGCAGTCCTCAGGAAGTGCCTGTGGGATCTATGAGAGGCCAGAGTGAGTCTTAGCAAACTGTAAACCGGATGCAGCCAACATCTGTGGTCATACCAGGCACACACCCACCAGACCTTAAGAACACATAGATGGCCCGGCAAGTGTGGCTCAGTTGGTTGAGCATCGCTCCGTGCACCAAGAGATCCCTGATTCATTTCCAGGTCCGGGCACATTCCCGGGCTGCAGGCTCAATCCCCAGCAAGGAGCTCACAAGAGGCAGCCAATTGGTGTTTCTCATCCTTGTTTCTCTCTCTCTCCCTCTCCCTTCTTCTCTTAAAAAAAAAAAATCAATAACATATTTAAAAAAAAAAAAGCACACAGATGATTAAGTGGGGTGATGGAAAGGTTCCAAAATTGTGGCGATGAATGTACAACTCTATTACAAAGCTGCCAAATGGTACACTCTACGTGGATGAATTATATGAAATGTGAAATATATCTCAATAAAGCTGTTAAAAAAAAAAAGATGAATAAGACCCAGGGTCATTGTGACTGTGTGCAATTTTCACCTTACATATGCTGTCTTAAGTACATGGTCCAAAAAAATTAATAAATACACAAAGACCCCATTTGGTCAACTCAGTAAGAGATACATCACCTAGGTAGGACATGTTTGCATTTGTTTAAAAACATTTAAATGTGATGTCTTTTCCTGTTACTATGTTGCTTATAACTAGATACATGTCCCCTTCACCCAAAGTTTCTCACTGTTGGCACTACTGACATTTGGGGCCTGATAATTCTCTATTCTGTACGTGGTAAGATATCTGAGAGCATCTCCAGCCTCTACCCCCTACATGCCAGTAACATTCTCCCCACAAGTGATGACAACAAAAATATCTCTAGACACTGTCAATGCCCCCTGGGGGGCACAATCACCCTGGTTGAGACCTTAGCAGTTTATTCATCTGCCCCACTCCAGCCACCAATACCTAGTGACCCTAAAGACCCATCAACCTGCCATCCATTCATTCAACACATTTACTGAGGCCTGCTTTGTGACAAGAGTTGAACCAAGAGATGTTTTTGGTTCCACTCTTGTTTCAAAGCAGGCCTCCAGAAGCCCTCAAGAAGCTTGGAATCTTGTACAAGAGGAAGGATGGGTGTGTAACTGGCTATCACAAAAAAAATTTTAAAACATTATGTTGCCATATAAATGACAAGAGGACAGGGGTTAATTCACCACGCCAAGGGGAAGAAAACTCAGTTTCCTCACCTCACGGCAAGGACAATAATCCCGTTCTTCAGAGTCATCGTGAAGGTTTCAGCCACACATTATTTCATCTTCACCCCAACCCTTTGAAGTGGGCACTATTGTCCCCTTTTGCAAAGGAAACAACTAAGGCACAGAGAGGTATAGCAAGTTGCCCAAGGTAGCACAGCCTGTGAGTGACAGAAATAGTTATCAACGAAAGCTGCCTGGCTGGCTCACCACCGCAGGTCCTGCCTCCCTGGGAAAATCCAGGTAAAGTCATGCATGTGAAGACAGATGGGTACCCAGCAGCCACTCTTAGTGGTAGTGTTACTGCTGTTTCCACTGGGAAGCTCAGAGAAGACATCTTGAAGCAGGTAACATCTAAGAAAGGCCAAGATGCCAGGATGTACCAATGTGGAGACAGGAGGGAACAGTGTCCTAAGAGGAGCACACAGCAGGATCCAAGGCAGTCCCTGCACAAGGTGTGCGAGCACATCCAGAAGTGGAATAAAGGGCCAAGAGGAAACAAGGTGACAACCAGATCTCGAAGGCAGGCCAGAGTCAGAACAAATTAAGCAAAGGAAAATGATGCTTCCCTTAGGATTCTCTCCAGGAAAATGCTGCATCACCCACATGCTGCAAAAGCTCCAAGAACTGTGAAACCCGAAAGGGAGTTTCTGGCTTATTCTTCTCACCCCTATCCTTTGAACAGAAAGCTGAGAACAGGAAACTGGGAAAGCCACTAGCATGCTCCAACACTCCCCAGAGGCATCCTTAAGCCTGCCCCAGAGCCTTCTATCCCAGGGGCATCCGATGGGAGAGCACTGTTCTCCCATCCTTGTCAGGCAGCATCCAATGGAGATGGGCAGGGGATTCCACAGAAAATGACCCCACTGTCACGACCAGAGTGGGGAGGCCATCAGCACAGAGGGCAGCACTGCCACTTAGGGCTCATGGGAAAGCAGACCAAATACTAAGGCAAAGAAACCCTCTCTGACCAGCACTGACAAAGGGTTGGGGGATGAGGAGGTGCCCAAATCAAAGAAACAGGTGGTACTTAAGGTTGCAGGGGAAGGGTATGTCTTTATTTCTCTGGAGAGGTTTAGATACCATCATAACGAAACCTTAAGCAGCCCCAGGCACAGATGCCAACTTGTCTAAACCCTAAAGCAAACCTATGAAGCAGGTACCATCCCTGTTCTCCATTGTACAGATGTGGACACTGAGGCACAGGATGAAGAGACTTCCTGACCTGAGCCAAGGAGACCTTGGTCACCCAGAGGACCAGGAGTTAAGCATGGCTAACTCAGGGGCCACCCCAGATCTCTACTGCCGTCCAGTGCCTTCTCTAGCCCCGCTTCCCCCTGGCGGCCTTCCTGTCTCATGGAGGCCGCAGTTGTGAAGACGTTCAGAGGAGCACAGCAGCACAGGGAGCCACAAACGTGTCCCCAGCACTTAGCATCACACTTACCGCAATGAGAGAATTAACATACAGGCATGGGAAGGAGAAAGCGGGGAAGCGGAAGCCATTATCATATTGCATCGATTCTAAGACCTCTGTTTTTTCCCATTTACTGCTTTTGATATCAGTTTGTTTCTCATAATTAGTGCATCCGACAGTCTCTGCGGGCCATTTCCGTAGCACTGACTCTCCGGAACTGAGATGCACGTCACAAGCGCCAGCCTCTTGGATTCGGGGAAATGTGGTGTGCCTCTAGCAACAATCTGGCCTCCTTTCTAATCTGAGAAGGAATGGCAAGAGACTTTTTTCCCAAGCTTCCAGAATCAAGAAGGAAAAATGACAAGTGCCCTAAGAGGGCAGCTCCTTGCTCCAGCTCCACAACAAGTCAATTAGCCTTAATGGAGGGATGAGTGTAATTGTCAAGCTACCTGAGCAGGCCAGCGCAGGCAAACCTGCCAGCAGCCTGATCTGATGCCTCCACTTGCCAGCTGCCGTCTTGTCTCCACAGTTCCTTCCCAGGCCGAGTTGTTTCTGCCAGGCAATAAAATTCCTACTCGGCTAAGGACAGCCCTTCCAGAGTGGGTGATCACCAGGAGGATCACCAGAGATCCTCTCTGCAGCAGTCTTTTCTCCAAAGCATGCACGTGGGTAGGATTGGCCTGGCAAAAGGGTTACTGTGTCAACCACTTCGGCTTCAAGGTCCATAAGCTCCTTTCTCCCCAATTCCTATAAGGTGCTCAAGGAGCAAGGGTATCCTGAATTCACATCCACTGTTAACTACTTTACAAGTTGATTGGAGAGCTGATGTATCTGACAACCAATAAGCAGCTACAGATGTTAAGTGATCTACAGTCATCCAGGAGAAAACAGAAAGTATGACCAACACATGACAGCACATGAGAGTATCTCAACCTTAGCTCTACTGACAGTTGGGCCCCAATAATTTTGTTACTAAGGGGAAGGCGGGGGGAGGGAGGCGTGGAAGCTGCCGCGTTGCTGCAGCATTGTGTATTAGCAGCAGCCCTGGCCTCTACTCCACTGATACCAGGAGTACCCGTCCTCCAGCTGTGACAACCAAAAATGTTTCCAAGTGTTGAGCAATGAGAGCAAAATCGCCAGAGTTGAGAACCACTGATCTAGGCTATTCGGTAAAGACACAAATGTGACCAAACTGTGACTTCATAGGTATTCTAAAGTGATACGAAACTTCCTTTGGGATATTTTTGTGTTGTTTTTTTGAGTGTGTGAATTGATTTAGAGGAAAGGTTACACAATAAGTGTGTGGCAGACACTTTGGCTGGCTTACTCAACCGCCCTTTCCCTACTTCCTTCCACTAAAGCAATGCTTCTCAACCTTTCTAATGCCGTGACCCCTTAATACCGTTCCTCATGTTGTGGTGACCCCCAAACATAAAATTATTTTTGTTGCTACTTCATAACTGTAATTTTGCTACTGTTATGAATCGTTATGTAAATACCTATGTTTTCCGATTGAAAACAGGCAGAAAGTTGGAGCTGCTGGGTGCTGGGAAAGTGAATGGTAGTTACAATTGGTTAGATTGTCTGTGAGCCTTGGATAAGGCTTCTTCCTAAAAATCATTAACTTTCTAACCCAGGGTTGAGAAACAAAGACTCTGGGTAGATTAGAATCTCCTTGAGGTCCAGGTGGGCCCTTTCACCCGTGGTGGGGGAGGGTCTGGAGAAAGGGCTCGCCCCTGGGTCAAAGAGGATGTAGTGGGGAAGGATGAGCATGGGGGCCTATGGCATGAGGACACTTGGATGAGAAGTTAGAGCTCCGAAGACAGCCAGAGATGTATGTATATGGTTGCGGTCAAGGGGCCAGAACCCAGCGTGGTTCAGTGGTTGAGCATCGACCAATGAACCAGGAGGTCATGGTTTGATTTCTGGTCAGGGCACACGCCCGGATTGTGGGTTCGATCCCCAGTGTGGGGCATGCAGAAGGCAGCAGATCAATGATTCTCTCTCATCATTGACCCCGCTAGCAGGGTCGCCTAGGACCGTAGGAAAACACATATATTTACATTACGATTCATTAACAGTAGCAAAATTACAGTTATGAAGTTAGCAATGAAAATAATTTTATGGTTGGGGGTCACCACAACATGAGGAACTGTATTGAAGGGTCGAGGCATTAGAAAGGCTGAGAACCACTACGCTAAAGAATCATAAAACAATGCTAACTTTCCCTGCCTCCCTTACAGCTAGAGGTGGTCAAGCCCAGGGCAAGAATAATCAGGGGATTCTCAGACACTGCTGACCAAATGGGGCCAGGCCATGGGGTCAGTGGGTGAGCGCTCTGTCTACAAGCACAACTTGACCCTCAGAGGGCCCACCTCCTACAAGGGCCATCTAAGAGGGTAGAAGACATGCCCCTCCCAACCCGTCCCCCCACTCGAGTTTCATTCCCCCACCCCCACCCCCACCCCTCTGTGCACAGAAGTTAAAAAACAAGACTACCACCAACCGCCTCCAGAGGGAACAGTTATTAGCAAATTACTTAATTAGGCTCATGCTGGCATTTCATCTTCAAGTAAATACCTGTTCCTTCCAGACAGGCCATATCCAACATTGCACTAGTAAATGAAAACAAAAAATAAATGTTTTCCGAGGATCCCATTCTCATTTTTAAAATTCTATCATTCAGGATATGTGGAGAAAAGAGACTGAAAATTAAAATCCCAGCCTGCCAATGTGATTATTTCCAGAAGAAATAATCTCTGGAAATAGAGAAAACTTTTATAATATTAAAGAAGAGAACAAATAAAAGAAAAAAATCCCTTTAAGTTATTCAATGACTATGTCTACAGTAACAGAAAACCCAAACTTCCCAAATATGTGAACGTCAGCAGCTCTCACAGTTGTCCTTACCCATCTGAGCTGGCACCCTAAAGATGCAGGTACTTAAGCAAGGCTCCTTAATCCTTAACTACAAAGAAAGTCTGCAGAAGGGATTTCCCACACATCAGCCCAATCTCAGAGCCGACAGCCGACACCCTGGCATGTCTCGCCCAGACACAGGCACCCTACCAACACCCCATAACAACTGGGCGAGTTCACCTGAATTGTCTCGGATGCTGGGATGGTGTCTGAACCCCTGGGCTCAGGGTGGGTCCATTCCAGTCTTGCCTAGGCCTGCAGGGGCCCAGAGGTTGAAAGGAGAGGATAAACTAGAAGTGAGGTGCCACAGCAGAAATCCCCACTCAGCTGTCCTCAATCCCGGCCCCTTCCTCTGTAACCACAGCTAATGCCTGCTGAGCCTGGCTAAGCCTTTTCTTCCTCACAGCTCTGTAAGACATGCAGCTGTGTCTTACCACTCCAGCTTCTGGCCCCTTGACCGCAACCCTGTGCATCTCTGGCTGTCTTCGGAGCTCTAACTTCTCCTCCAAGTGTCCTCATGCCGCAGGCCCCAATGCCCATCCTTCCCCACTACATCCTCTTTGACCCAGGGGTGAACCCTTTCTCCAAACCCTCCCCCACCGAGTATGCAAGCTAACTGGAGTGGGCTGGCCCTGCCTCCAGCACCAAGGGTGCAAGGGCCCACCTAGACCCCAGGGAGACTCTAGTCTACCAGAAATCTTTGTTCCTCAACTCTGGATTAGGGAGTTAATGATCTTTTTAGGAAGAAGCCTTATCCAAGGCTCCCAACCCTGTGGACAGCAAACTGTGGCTTTCGAGCCACATGCGGCTCTTTGGCCCCTTGAGTGTGGCTCTTTCACAAACTACCACACCCTGGGCGAGTCTATTTTGAAGAACTGGTGTTAGAAGAAGTTTAAATTTTAAAAATTTGGCTCTCAAAAGAACTTTCAATCGTTGTACTGTTTATATTTGGCTCTATTGACTAATGAGTTTGCCGACCACTGGTTTAACCAATTGTAACTACCAAGTCACTTTCCCCAGCACCCAGCAGCTCCAACTTTCCCCTGGACCCCTTTCTCCAGCCCTGCAAGACTGACTGGAGGGACTGGAGAAGACGCTGTCACTTATATGCATCTATCACCTGCTCTTAACAACAACAACAACAATTACAACGCGCATCCTTAGCCCCTGCTGGAATGCTGAACTGAGGCAACCTTTTTAAAAACAAGGCTATCCTGGCCGGCGTGGCTCAACTACTTGGGCATTATCCCGTGCACTGAAAGGCTGACGGCTGATGGTTCAACTCCCAGTCAGGGCTCATGCCCAGGTTGGGGGAATCCATCCCCAGTAGGGGGTATGCAGGAGGCAGCCAGTCAATGTTTTTCTCTCACTCACCCTTCTTCTCTAATATTCAATAAAAACATTAAAATTTTTAAAAAGACAAGGCTATAGCCTAGAGCAAAGCCTTTTCAAATGTTCTGAGATACTCCACTCCTGAGAATATGTTCTAAGAAATAAGTCAACAGGCACTATCCACATGATATTCATTACAATGTTTTCTTTTTTAAAAATGTTAGATTTTTTAAATGATGTAAAGAAAAACATTTACATTAATGATGTAAAAAAAACATTTGAATGTTTCTTTAAAAGGGGGGGGGGGGAAGAGTACTGCAAACTCAACGTCAAACAAAACGTAGTAATTATGTAAATTATAGTCCACCAATACCAGGAACTGTCACTTGGACATTTAAAGGTATAATTTTAAAAGCTATGTAGGAACCTGGGAAAATTCTCACAACTATAAATGAAAAATTTAAGATAGAAAATGGCAGGCAAGCTACTAGTGCAACCTTGCAAAACAACATACAAATCTGGACAGGAACTGGACATTGACAAGATCAACAGACCAAAAATGGCTATGACACAATATTTGCAACACACATGACAGACACGATTCCCAACACATGGAGAGTCCTGCACATCAACAGGAAAAGGACAAGCCATTATAAAGATGTACAGAAAGGACTCTCGGCTTCTACCTTCTAAGGGAAATAGATGAAAATAATTTATAGCCATCAAATTAACATGATTCAGCCATGTCCAGGGCTGTGAAGGAGGCAGAGAAATGAAAATTCCCATTCGCTGTCACTGCAAATGGACCTGCTACACAACCTTTATGGAAAATAGCCGCCCAAGACCTATTAAATATAAAAATGACATTTATTGGACCACTGTTTACAGGGACAAAAAATGGAAAATGAATGCAAGCAATGGTTATGAGCAGAGAAATGGATGAATTATGGCAAATCTGTAACCTCAAATGTTGAACTGCTATAAAAAAAATAGTAGTGAATCTATGCATTGCCATGTATTCCATGTTAAGTAAAAATAAAATGCAGTAATTGTAACAGAACCCACTTATTTTAAACATATTGTTTATGTTTATAAATGTTTTTATAAAGACTAGAGGTTATCAGACAACTCACGAGAGTAGCTTGTTAACTATTTAAATATCTCTATCGCCCAGCCAGTGTGACTCAATGGTTGAGGTCAACCTATGAGCCAGGACACAACCCAATTACTGGCTGGGACACATGCCCAGGCTGCAGGCTCACTCCCCAACAGGGGATGTGCAGGGGGCAGCTCATCAATGATTCTCTCATCATTGATGTTTCTCTCTCTCTCTCCCTCTCCCTTTCTCTCTGAAATCGATAACAATATACATATTTTTAAAATCTCTACATTGCCTGGCTATTGTGGCGCATTTGGTTGAGCACTGTCCCATGCACCAAGAGACTGCCAGTTCCATGTCCTGGTCCCAAGCTCAACACCCAGTAGGGGGCATACAGGAGGCAGCCGATCATTGTTTCTCTCTCATTGGTGTTTCTCTGTTTCCCTCTCCCCTTCTCTCTGAAATCAATAAAAACATATCTTTTAAAAATGTTACTTTGTAATTAGAAAACTAATTAATTAAACTGGGAAATTGGTGTAAAAATTAAATCAGAGTTGCATTAGCACAGTGGGATTATGTTATTACGCTGTCTCATCGGTTTCAGAACATATATTTTTAAAATTGGAAGAAAACCAAGCACTCTCTGGACTGAACCCTTTGGAAGGTAGGGCTTAGCCCTTCTCACCATCCAGAGAAGCAAGGGGAGCCTGGTCTGTCCCCAGCTTGCTCAATGCTCCCAAATGCCAGGAACACAGCAACTGCTCAACCAATGCTGGTGGGTCGGCCCATCAGTGGGAGTATAAACTATGGCAGCCACCTGGCAATTAGCACCATCTAATTTCAGTATGCATCTGCCCCTGCACCTAGCAATTTCTCTTGGGGGAATTTATTCTGCATCTGTTTGCATCTGTTTGCATACATGTGCAAAAGCGAGTCCCCAGGCGTTGGTCCAGGCAGCACTATTTATCATGACAAAAATCTGGAACTGACCCCAACAATGACCAAGAGGGGGTTGGATGAATATATGGCTGTCATGTAATAGGAGAATGTGTGGCCTGTAAAGAAGTGTTATTTTGTTGGTGGGAATGCAGGTTGGTACAGCCACTATGGTAAGCAGTTTGGAGTTACCTCAAAAATTAAAAATGGAACTGCTTTATGACCCAGCAATTCCACTTCTGGGGATATATCCAAAGAAACCTGAAACACTAATTAGAAAGAGTATATGCATCCCTATATTCATTGCAGCATTATTTACAATAGCTAAGCTCTGGAAGCAGCCCAAGTGCCCATCAGTAGATGAGTGAATAAAAAAATCTATGGTACATTTACACAATGGAACACTACTTGGCCATAAAAAAGAAGGAAATCTTACCTTTTGCAACAGCATGGATGGACACGGAGAGAGCTAAGTGAAATCATATGTGGAATCTAATGGATGAAATTAACAAACAAAATAGGAACAGACTTATAGATACAGAGAACAGACGGACAGCTGTCAGAGGGTAGAGAGCTGGGTGAAAAGATGAAAGGATTTAAGGCAAAAACAAACAACTCATAGACAACCGTATGGTGATTACCAGAGAGAAAATGAGATGGAGGGAGGTAGGAGAGTAAAAGGAGGATAAACACTGATGGAAGCAGTCTTGACTTGGGATGGTGAACACACAATACAAATACACAGATGATGTATTATAGAATGGTACTTCTAAAACCTTCATAATTTTATTAACCAATGTCACCCCAATAAATTCAATGAAAAAGAAGTGCTATATTTCCTTTTCCTTTCTATTTGCGTGGACCTAACATGGAAAAAAAACACCATCATTGGTATTTTTTAAAAACGTGTTTTTATTGATTTTAGAGAGAAGGCAAGGGAGAGGTAAAGTGAGAAAGAGAAACAATATGAGAAACATCAATCCCCTGCCTCCTACATGAACCCCGACCGGGGACTGAAACTGCAACCCGGGTGCGTGCCCTGACTCGGAATCAAACCGGCGACCTTTCCCTGCACAGGACGGTGCTCAACCGACCGAGTCACACCAGCCAGCTCGTCGTTGGTTTTTAATGAAGAAAGTAAAACACAGAACATGATTTAAATAGGAACTCATTTAGGGAGGGGAAAGAGACTGCACACGCTCCCTCAGTCCTTCGTACATATTTGCATATGCTGAGAATTTTTCTAGAAGGACACCCAAGAAACTATCATCAATGGCTGCTTCTGGGAACAGAGAGCAGGGAGGGGAAGTACCATGAGTTTTACTTTCCACTTACATTCTTCTAGACTCGTCACCTTTTTCAAAGTAATGCCACACTCAAAAATGTTATCATACGACATCTTCCTCATACAATCAGCCAGATCAATTCAACGGCTAATTTTAAAAGAAGAGATTTCTAGCAATCTATGTATAGAAAGTCACCTTAATCATCTAAGAGAGCATGAGAGAGAGAGAGAGAGAGAGAGAGAGGGAGAGAGAGAGAGAGAGAGACTGTCTCATCATCTTAACAGGTCATGAGAAGCCTTGGGCCTGGCCCTGAAGAGTTTCAGCTAAGGTTCTGAAACCGATGAGACTCATAAAAAAAAAAAGTTTTAAACTTCATTTAATTTTAAAACCCTGAGATTCATTCGAGAGGAAGGGACAGGGAGAGAAATAGAAACATCAATGAGAGAATCATTGATCGACTGCCTCCTGCACACCTCCTACTGGAGAGAATCAATGACTGGCTGCCTCCTGTACGCCCCCTACTGGGGATTGAGCCCACAACCCAGGCATATACTCTTGACCAGAATCGAATCTGGGACCCTTCAGTCTGCAGGCCGATGTTCTGTCCACTGAGCCAAACCAACTAGGGGAGCAGTCGGCAAACTGTGGCTCTCGAGCTGCAGCCTGCCGCTCTGTTGACTAATGAGTTTGCCAACCACTGACCTAGACTCTCGATTCCAACAATTACAGGCTATTGTTTTTCCTTGTGATTAAACCCCTATATCCCAGTGATCAGCAAACTCATTAGTCAACAGAGCGGCAAACCATGGCTCTCGAGCCGCAGTTTGCCGACTACTGAGATAGGCATACCACTAGTGTACAGAGAGCGAAAGAGAAGGGGGTGAGGGAGAGAGAGAGAGAGAAACAGGGATATGTTTCAGTTGGTGGTCTCCAACACCCACCCTGATCTGGGGTCAGGGATTGAACCTGCAACCCAGGTATGTGTCCTTGACCAGGAATTGAACCCGGGACCCATCAGGGGAGGCTGGTGCTCCAACCAATGAGCCACACAGACCAGGGTGCTTTTACCCGTTTTCGCAGGATGCTCCGGGTAAGATTTTTGACACCGGCTCTGCAGCGCCTTTAAGTTAAGCTCTGTGATAGTTTGACCATGCCAACCATCCCAGGGCCTTCATATGTGCGGTTCCCTCTTTCTGAGCCATCCTTCCCCCAGGCCTGGCACAGCCAGCTTCACCAGGCAGGCCAGAGGTCACATGTCACCTCCTCTGAAAGGCCTTCCCTGGACATCCCTCTCTCATAGCTTGCACCCAACCCAGGTCCTTCCCAGCTTATGTCTTGGCGGCACTCACCACCATCCAAGATCATCTCGACCATTCCCAGTGTATGCTCGAGAACATGGGCCTCGTCTGTCTCATTCATGTCAGATTCCCCGTGTTCAGAACAGTGCCGGCGCACAGGAGATGCTCCGTTAATGATACAAGATTAAATGAATGACAGAGAAGCGGCTGTGGAAGGAACAAGAAAATCCAGTGCTTTAAAAGACCACACTTAAGTTCTCCATCCTAGGAAAACTTCAGCACTTGATAAACACTCTTGTACCCCCAAGCAATTAGTTACCCTGAGAAGCCAATAAAAAGTAAACTGAGGTTCTCAGAAAGAAAACTCACAGCGGTGAGGGAAAAGCCCTGTCAACCATCAATTACTACCTGAGGGTCCTTGGTGATTGCCTAGGGCAGTGGTCGGCAAACTGCGGCTCTGTTGACTAATGAGTTTGCCCACCACTGGCCTAGGGCCACCCTCGCCAGTCATCTAGACCCACTTTCCAGAACTTGGCAACATCCTGCAGAAGATGAACCCCACAATTAAACCAAGGAGACACTTAAGAAGAATCTCGACTTTTAATTGTCCACCTATGTATGATGAAGGAGCAGAGCTTCAAAGTCTACCTCTAAAAGCTGGAGTTTTCACCCTCGGGACTGAACCAGAACGGATTAGGGAGGCCCACACAGCCCTCAGTGAAAAGAGGCAAACAGCATGAAAACAGCTGCAGGTTCCTTCTCCAGCTAATTGGAGTTTAACCTCCTTAACGTCTCATTAAGCTTCTCCAAGGCAACCCCAATAAGCCAATTATACAAGCAGTCCAACAGCCTCAAAACTCCTAGGGATATGGAAGGAGGGTCAAACTCCCCACCAAAATGTCTTCTCTAGATTCCTCCACACCCATGGCTGTGTGTCTTCGCCATCCAGGGGACATCTGACAACGTCTGGAGACATCTGTGTTGCCACAGCAAGGGGAGGTGCAGGTCGATCTAGTGGGTCGAGGCCAGGGATGCAACTCAACATGCCACAGTGCTCAGCAGTCTCCCACAACAGAGAATTATCTGGCCCCAAACGTCAAGAATGCCGAGGCTGAGAAACTGTGCTCCACACCTACCACCCACCCCCAAAAACTGGCTTCCTCAAAGGCCGCCCTCAGCCTTCAAGAGGGAAGAACAGGTTCCAGCTTCCATCAGGAGAGACACACTGTCCCAGTTTCCGTGCCAGGCTGGGGGAAGTGCTCGCTCAGGCTGTCCAAACCCTTGTCATTATCCACCCCCGCTTTATTTTTTAATTTTTTTGTTTGTTTGTTTGCAAAATATTCAAGCAAGTATTTATGGGCTACAGTTTTACCGACCACTGAGATTTAGTAAAAAAAAAAAAAAAAAAAGCTAGACGTTATATACTGCCACAAAAATCTGGGGCTAACACACAAATGAGACTCTGGTTTCAAATTCCTCCGACAACGTGGCCATGTGGGAGCCAGGATGTTTGCATCAAGCTGGCGATTCCAATAGGCCCAGGCGCTTCACCAAAAGGCCTGGCTCCGAAGCAGGGGAGGACAACGCCAATGCCTACTGGTGCCAGGTGGGTTCCATCAGTGAGCGAAGGAAACCGGGTGAGAAAGCACAATGAAGAAAGGCAATGGAGACTGGACCTTAGAATTGAAGCCGCAGTGAGGCGTAGGGATTGAGGCCAAATGAAACCAGCCAGCTGACCACCAACCATGTACAAAGGTAGGCCCCGCGCTATCAGGTCTTCTGATTTTTCAAGAGAAATCAGAAATCCAGATTTTTCTGTGAAATCTTACAATCAATATTACCAAATAAATATAGTAATTCGTAATTAAAATAAAGCCAGACCAGCACTCCTGTGGGCTAGATCGAAGCCCCAGTTTGGAACCTGTACCTCAGCCACTCAAATTCACATGTGAATTAAGCCTATTTTGTGTGAGGCGCTCCCTGGGTTCTGGGACAAGACAGACGGATGAGACTCAGTCCGACCCTTGCAAGGTAAAATATAAGCAGTCAAATGTGGAAGCTGGAGGACTTGGGTCTACCTGAGTATCCATTTGACACAGGTGAATAATTTTCATCCTTAGGGATCTCTGGAGAAAAGCTTCAACCAAGTTCAAAAGCCATTCCAGTACTTAAAGGCATTCATTCATTCAGCTGTTTACTGAGCACCTACTAATAGTATGTTCCAGATGCTGGAATTATGGTCATAAACAAAGAGGCAAAAACTCTTGCCCTGTGAAGTTGACCTTATGGGAAGAAAAAATAAGTAAAATATTTGGTGTCTTAGGTAAGAAAGTGCTATGGGTGGAGGGTGGGAGAGCAGGGACTATTGGGATGGGGTAGAGGAAAGGCTGCTTGAGTGACATTTGAATGTAGAGTTAAAGGTGAAGGAGCATTCCAAGCAGGGAAAACAGCCAGTGCAAAGGCCCTGAGGCAGCTCGTAGCCTGTGTGCCCGGCTTGGAATGAGACTGGAAAGTACCAGGCAACAGGTCAGAGATGATGGGCCTGACGCTGCTAGGTGTAGTAACCCCTGAGGGAAGTGGGAGCCACTGTAGGGTTTTAAGCAGAGGGGAGACAGGATCCCTCTGGCTGCTGGCTCAGAACTTGACTATAAGGATCAAGAAGGGAAGCAGGGAGAGCCATGAGGAGGAAATGTTTAAATCCAGGAGTAAGCCAACGGCTCCAGCCAGAGCGGTGGTGGGGAAGGATCTGCTGACAGATCAGATGTGGGGTGGGAGGGGAAATGAGGAGTCAAGGATGACACAGGCTTGAGCCGCAGAAAACAGGGCTGCCATTAACTCAGATGGGAGGGCTAAGGGAAGAACAGGGTAAGCTGGAGATACCAGGTGCAGGAATTAATAATTCCTAAAAACCAAGTCCAGGAGTAGGAAGAGATTTTTCATCCACCAGCATGGTCCAAAAACCAGGTAACCTGAAGACTCTCACATATAAAGCTGGTCCAGGCCCCTGGTTAGTCTATGCCAAACGGGCCAGCTGTGGCTTCCTTCTGCAAGGCCCAAGGGCAACCGGGTCTCCTGAATTAGGCCTTGTCTTGGACTGTCCTCTCAAAGGTTCCCCGTTTCTGCTTCCAAAACCATTTACCTTGCTACCTTGCCACACTGCCATTCTAGGCCTCAGATTCAATCTGCGTGAAGTCCTCAGGGAGGGAGGCCCCTAAGCTCCAGGGTCCCTTTGAACTCTAACAATCCATAAGGGAAAGGGGGGAAACTGGAAGGAGGGGCAGACAAAAAAGAGAAAGAGAAGAAAGCAAAGCAATGAGCCTGAAAACCAACAGAGTATTTGGAGGATAGAAAAAAATGTTGGCTTTTCATAGATTGCTATGAAGCCAGGGGGAGCTCTGAAGGCAGGAATTAGACTGACCCAAGGCCAGGCCTTACCCTAAGAGGAATTTCTAGCAGCTTCTAAGATATTCCCCTTTTCACACCTGTTGGCAGCTAAGTCAAATATTCAGAGGTTTCCTGAGTTGAGGGATGGATGGCTCAGAGCATCTCTGTAGCAAATAACACTAGGACCAAATATTTATTAACTACAGGATTAGGGTCGACCACTCACAATTACTGAGTGCCAACTGTATATCAAGCAGCAACATTCTCGGTTCATGTCAAGAATAAGCTCGGTAATTCCTTCGACTCACCACTATTCGCTTGGTACTATGTTATCACTCCCATCTTCCACAGAAGGGAACTGAGGCATGGAGGGGGGCAGCACCTCACTGAAGCTGCCGAGTCAGGATTTGAACCCAGGGAATTCAAGTCCTCGCTCTGAGCCACCGCACTACACTGCTTACTGATTTGTTTTCTCTACTTTTCTATATTTTGCAATTTTTCTATACTAGCCATGCAACCTAGTAATAAGCGCAAAAAAAAAAAAAAAGTTTTTTTCATTAATTCACAAGGAGAAGCCCAGTCCCATTTTCCCAACCATCATTCAAACATCAACCAAAGAACAGTCCCTCCTACTACCCCACCCCACTCCAGAAACCCCCGGTGGAAAAAGGCAGCCAAGTGCTGAACTCAGCCCTGAAGTTCCTCTTTTGTCAGCTCGGAGCATTTGCCGGAGTGAAGGCAGTATGTCCGTGGAACCCTCAGCATGGGCCATTTCCATACTCTGGTTTTTCTGGAAATTTCCTGGGGCTCAGAGGCAGGCACTGGCCCAGAAACAGGGCTCTGATAAGAGTGTCACCTGGGCTAGTCACCTTGATTTCTAAACACCTGTCCTTGATCAGGGGAGGAACCAGGCATGAGTGAATGGGTGACCCAATCCCATCACCGCCCCTTGAATAAAAAGTGGGTCCAAAGGAAGGACAAACAACTCAAAATACACAACTTCATCTTTGGAAAATAATTACCATTGTTTCACTCCGTGCTGGGCACAGGCTAAGCCATTTATATAAATGAACTCATTTACTCTTCACAACCCTAGGAGGTGGGGAGTTTTCGGTCCCTGCCCCATTTTACAGGTGAGGAAACTGAGTCACGGGAAAGCAAAGTGCCTGCCCAAAGTTGCACAGTTATCTAACAGCTGGGAGGCCAGCCGCTCCTGGCCTTGAGCATGCCGCCCCAGGCAACACAAGCCACCTGCTTTCTGGTACATTTGGTTTCTCCTGCTATCTGGAAGTTCTTGTGCCTCCGCTGTCTGCTCTCAAATTCTGGTTCCAGAACACCCCCAGAAACTGGGCATCTAGTGAGTCCAGGTCCCAGAGGGAGGAGAGGCAGAGGGAAAATGAAAGGCCTGGCAGAGGTGAAGGCCAGTCACTTGGCAATTTCTGTAGCAAAAAGGTCTTGCAAGGAGAAACAACCCAACTGGATTTCCAGATGAGCTTCTTAAACTAAATAAACAGAGGACACCCCCAAACACACGCAACTTTGGAAAACCTCATTAGTCATCAACCAACTACATCCCGATGCGGAATCTAATTTATGGTCGCCTAGTCCACCCCCCCACCCCCCTCCTCTGTCATTTAGAAAAACAGAAACAAGGAAATACTCCAGAATTCACAGCAACACTAGATCAGAACCCCACCTGCACCCTTGCAGAAATCCTCTTACTGCTGTCATCACAGGCACAGGGAGCAAGGGTGCCACAGGGTTTCCTCTGAGAGTCCCACTTTGTCAATGGCCTGCTCTCCAATCACTCCAAGACCCCAAATGCAACGGTTCCCAGCCCTGATCCCACCGGCCTGAAAATGGGGGGCATACCAATGTGTGTTTGGGTTGTTCTACCAATGATACCCCTCCCCTGCCAAAAAAAAATATAAAGCTTTCTCATGACTTTTCCAGCACTCCAAATGCAGCCACCGAGAGAAGAACCACAAAACAGAACAAGAAGGTATTTTTGGATGCTACTCGCCAGCTCCTAAGAGCCAAGGGTGCTTATCTCTGATTCCTAAACAGAAGTGGGAAAACTATCAGGTCCAAATCAGTGTGGAGTTTACAAATAGTCAAGATGGCCTGACAGAGACGTGCCCTCCTGGAACAAAGGAGGAAATCGCATTAGAAGGAAGCTAACGTCTAAGACACTGGAATTAATCCACAGAAAGCCGATTCCAGAAACCCAGCCAGGCTCAGCACTGAACATCCAGAAGAAAACTTGAAGTTAAAAGAGGTGCAAGTCCTACAGAGAGGAGCCTGCTTTACAGGTGTGGGATGGCACGCCCACCGGTGCCAGAGTCCTGGGCATCCTCAGTGGTACCCCAAACCTAGCCAAGAGTCAGGCCAGACATGGACGGCAGGGGTGAGAGACCCTACCTTCTTTCTGGCTGTTCCCCAAATGTCCCCATTCCTCCCGTGTTCCCCAAAACACCCTCCAGAGTAATTAAGCAGAAAGAAAGTCAAAGATGACAAAATGGTGTGACCATCTGAGAGGAATGAGGCTGCAAAAAACAAACAAACAAACAAAAAACTGGGGTAAACCACAACCAATCACTAGGAAGCCCCTCCCCAGCTCAGCCCTCTGATAAATGGGGCATTCCTTGTGAAAGGGGGACCCCAACCAACAGAGGAGATGGCAGAACTTTATAGCAGGAAGACAACCTCCTTTACTGTCCTCATCTCTGGCGTCCCTTTCCCTGGAGGTTATTTTTAATCAGAGAAGGTACCCCAAAGCAGGAAGGACCCTTCTTTTCGACCCCCTCCCCCCCAGCTCTACCCCCTCACCTGTCCCCCCACACCCGACCTGGGCACATGCAAACCTGCCCCCTCTCCCGCACCGCACGCCTGCTCCCCAGGCACTGAGTCACCCAAGTTTCCCCCCATCAGCTAGTTGCACTCCCGACGGGGCCGGCCGGGAGCAAGGCGGCGAGCGGAACCCCGAGGCCGGCTGCAGAGCGGGGAACGCGGCGCTCGGGTCGGCAGCCGGTGCCCGGGGGTTGCGGGGGGGCCCGTCCGCCCAGGTTGGCGCTCTCTCCCGGAGCCGGCCTCCGAGCCGGCCGGCCAGCCTCCCTCCCGCCGCCCCACGCGGCCCGGGCGGCCGCCGAACACGTACCCAGAAGGGGTCGGAGCCATCGGCGCTGCAGAAGCCCCTGAGCGCCATGCGGCCGGCGCGGGCACCGGCGGGCACCGGCGGTCGTGGGGCGGCGGGGCGGCAGGGCGGCTGGCGAACAGGCCCGGGTGCTGACGGCGGCGGCGGCGAGGGCGGGAGGCGGCCGGGAGGGGGCCCGGGGCCGCAACGCCGTCTGATTGGCCAGCGCGTCACGGGGATGCAGCGGCCCCGCCCCGCCCGGGCGCCGGGCTCCGCTCGCAGCCTCAGAGCGTGGGCGACGCGTGGAGGTCGGACCCGCGCCCCTCCGCGCCGGGGCGTGGGGACCGCGTTGGCCTGCCGCCTCGCCGCGGACCCCAGGAGCACGATCCCATCCCCAACAGGCCGGGGAGGTGTGCTCACTCACCCTCTGGGGCTGCTGCCGGGATCTTGGCATTCAGCCCGGGCGACCAGTTTTCAAATCCTACTGTAATGACGACGACCGCAGCAGCAATAATAACAAACAGAATATAACTGAGCCTCCGAGAGCCCCGCTGCGTCCTTCCTGGAGCCTCGGTTATATAGACTTCCCTTTCGTGAAAGAGGGGAACAAGGGGCAGTCAGGTTGGGCGGCTTTTCTAGGGTCACGAGGCTAACCTAGGCAGCTACCTCCGGAGCTGACACAGAAACGTAGGAAGTGGGTGCACTTAGGAATCTGCTGGAGAAACTGAAGCTCAGAGAGGGGGAGTGATTTTCCCAGGGTCACACAGCTGCCGCGTGGTGAAAGTGGGACTCAAACCCGTGACCAGTCTGATTCCAGAGCACTCAGGGCGGGAGGGATCCCCAACAGCTGTTGTCCCCACATGTCTGCAAATGACTTTGGCATGTTTCCATCCTCTTTGGGCAGCACTCAGGAAATAACCTGAGTTATTGATCCTCACTTTAGAAGTAAAGAAACTGAGGTCTACACACAGAGTAATAATTAAGCATTCCCAGTCACTGTGTTCTTAGCAATGTTCTTAGACTGTGTTCTTTTTTAAAATATATATTTTATTGATTTTTTTACAGAGAGGAAGGGAAAGGGATAGAAAGTCAGAAACATCGATGAGAGAGAAACATCGATCAGCTGCCTCTTGCACAGCCCCTACTGGGGATGTGCCCGCAGCCAAGGTACATGCCCTTGACCAGAATCGAACCCAGGACCTTTCAGTCCAAAGGCCGAGCTCTATCCACTCAGCCACATCCCTTTCGGCTTAGACTGTGTTCTTAACGACGAAAATGAGTTGAGTTGGATAATGCTCTCAACACCCCATGATGTGAATACTTTCATTATCCCCATTTTGTAGTTGAGGAGACTGAGGCTCAAAAAGGCAGAGTAATTTGTCAGGGATATGTAGACAGGAAGTGGCTAAACCAGACTTTGAACCCAGGCAGACCTGTTAGGAAGGGAAGAATCTATAATGCCAATTATTCTGCCATATTGCCTCAGATCTATTTAATGCAGAGGCAGCCAGTCACAGAGGAGCTGGGGCTAGGGCTCAGGAGTTTAGGCTTCACTGTGACACCAGCAATGCCTTTCTTCCCTCCTCTCCTCCTTAATCCCTTGACTGATGTGTAGTTTCCATTACACACACACACACGCACACGCACACGCACACACATGCACACATATGCACAAGCACATGCGCACAGGTGCATGCACACACACACACACACACATACACACCAACTGCACCAACTAAAACAGTAATAGTGATTGAATTTTAGACAACCCCCCAAAGGACCTAGCAAGGGAGGGAGAAATAGAGGGAAGATTATTTTCAATAATTTTTCTATTGTCCCAGAGTCCCCTCAGGGTGAGTGAGTTTTTAAGGGTTAATTCATTTCAAGTGTTAATATTCCATGCGCTGTTGCTTTAACATTTATACATTCAACAAACACTTATGAAGCATCACCTACATCAGGTCTTAGGAATAAGACAGAAGTTGCTGCTATTATGGAGCTTAAAATGTTGAGGTTTCTTATGGGGGTTTTAGTGACTTTTTTTATGGTAAGGGAACAGATTAATCAAATAATCACATGAAGAAGTGGGTATTTACAGCTATGATAACAGCGAGGCAGAAAACATTGGAGGAAGAGGGCCTAAAAGAGTCCTGCCTGCTGGTGGTGAAAGTCGGGGAAGGCTTCCTGAGGAAGAAATTTTGAGTTGAGATATAGGTGATGAGTCTGATTTCCTGAGACATAGGTTATGTTCCAGGCTGAATAAAACGGCTTATGGGAAAATCATGAAGCAGGACAGAGCATACAGATTCTTGGAGGAACCTGAAGATGGTTGGGTGACAGGAATCTAGAGAGAGGATCAGAAGGGATCAGAATGGGCAGAGCATACAAGATCTTGCAGCCAAGGGAGGGATTTCAGCTTGGCTCTAAGAGCAATGAAGAGGACACTGGTGGGTTTGAAGCAGGGCATGAGGCAGGGGCAGATTTCTTTCCATTCCTATCCAAACTCTTCATTCATTCTTTTTAATTTTTTATGTAATGATTGACGAGAGCGAGGGGGAGGGGGAGGTTTGTTGCTCCACTTATTTATACATGTCATTGGTTGATTCTTGTCTGTGCCTTGACGGGGGATCAAACCCACAATGTTGGCGTATTGGGACGATGCTCCAACCAACTGAGCTTCCCGGCCAAGGCAATTCATTCTTCTTCTAACAAATATAATATTAATTGAGCAAGCATATGGAAAGGTGCTCGACATCATTCATTGTCAGGGAAAGGCAAATAAGAACTCAGTGAAATATTATGCATACACACCAGAACAACTGAATTGAAATGCCAAATTTTGGCCATGAGGGGGAACAACTGAAACTCCCACACTCTGTTGGTGCAAGTGTAGATTGGTCCAACCACTTTGGAATGCAGTCTGGCAATTCCTACTAAAGCTAAACATCCGACTACACAGTGGCACGGCCATTCCACTCCTTTCCAAGAGAAAGGTATGCTAGTGTCCGTCAGACAACATCTACAAAAAATGTTCACAACAGCTTTATTTGAATAGCCAAAAACTAGAAACAACCTAATGCCCATCAGAGTCAAAAGGAGGAATAAATTTGTGGAATAACACGACTGATTAATACACAGCAATTTTTTAAAGGATCGAATTATTAACACATGCAATAATATGAGTGTATCCCACCAAAAAGGCCACACACAAGAGTACATTTCCCATGATCCTATTTAAATTAAGTTCAAGAACAGGCAATACTAATAGATGCTGATCAAAGTCAGGATAATGGTGACTGTGGGGAGGGATACAAGGGAGACTGCTGTGGAGCTGGAAATGTTCTATAACTTGACCTGGCGGTAGTTACATGGTTCTTAACACACACACACACACACTTAAAATTTGTTGAGCTGGATGCTTACAGTTGCTGTACTTTATAAAAGTTATGCCTTATATAAAAAATTTTAAATACAAAATAAACTAATTAAGTAAAAATATTTATTGGGGTGGACCATGTGCCAGACTCTCTATTACGTGCTGTAGATACAGCGGTGGACAAAACAAAGATCACTGCCCCTGTGAGAAGGAAGCAGAGAGCAGACCAAACAAATGAGTACACCTTTTTCCAGGAAAAGAAACAGAGGCTTAGAGGAATGAGGTTAACGAGATCAAGATTCCACAGGTGGGATGTGGCAGAGACCAGACCGAGCCCTGCCCTTAACCACCAAGCCCTCCCTGAGCTCCTCTCTCAGCCACAGGCTCAAAGGCCCTCTCTTCCCCTGCCCTCCAAGCCCCTTCATCCCCATCTTCGGCTGTAGTACAATAACGGACCCCCCTCTGACCAAGTGGCTCTGGGCCCTAGGCCAAACCCGCCCAAATGACAACAAACAAAATAACTAGAGATGAAGATGTAGGATGTGGATTTCAAGCATCAGCAGCCTCAGGAAACTATTGTGTAAATCATAGAGACAAAAATGCCAGAGAGATCCTTTTTATTCTTCCCTGGAACCATAGCAAGTTGTTCGTGTTCATTTATTTTGCAGCACTTATCACTATTTGTCATCACTTAATTATTTATTTGCTGTCTATAGGCCCCTCCCCCCGCCAACCAGACTGGAAGCTTCCAGCTGCTGCTGTCTCACCTGAGCAGAGTCCTTCCTGGTCTCCCTGTCTCTATCCCTCCCAGCTGGAACTAGAGCAATCCTAGCAGCCAGAGGGGTCCCATTAAGGGAACTCTTACCCTTTGCAACAGCGTGGAGGGACCTGGAGATTATTATGCTAAACGAAATAAGGCAGTCAGGGAAAGACAAATACCATAGTTTTCACTTACATGTGGAATCTAATGAACAAAATAAACTGATGAACAAAATAGAACCAGAGGCATGGATACACGGAACAGACTGACTGGTCTCAGAGGGGATGAGGACTGGATAAAAGAAAGTGAAGAGATTAGCCAAAGAAAGTATATGCATAGCCCAAGGACACAGACAATAGTGTGATGAGGGCCAAGGATGGATGGCGGCTGGGTGAATGTGGGAAACGTGCAGGAAGGGGATGGGAAATATCCGTAATAGTGTCAACAATAAAATAAGACTTTTAGCTTTGCCCTACTGAGGCAGGAGCAAGAAAGTGACACCCCTACATAAAGGCTCCCATGGCCTTCCATTGTGTTTAGTGCAACATCCTACTGGATATAATCTAGCAATTCCATTTCTGGAATTACACCCACAAGAAGTGAAAGCAGGGGCTTGAACACATATTTGCACCCCCATCTTCACAGCAGCACTATTCATAATAGCCAAGAGGTGGCAGTTACCCAGCTGTCCACTGACAAATGAATGGCTACACAAAATGTGGTATATCCACACAATGGAATATTACTCAGCCTTAAAAAGGAAAGAAATGTTGGCATATGCTAGTATGCTAAGTAAATTAAGACAGTCATAAAGGGACAAATAGTATCTGAGTCCACTAATATAAAGTTCCTAGAGTAGTCAAATTCATAGAGACAGGAAATAGGATGGTGGTTACAGGGCCTGGGAGGAGTGGGAGAGATGAGGAGTTAGTGTTTAATGAGTGTAGAGCTGCAGGTTGGGAAATGAAAATTTTCTGGATGGAAATGGCTGGTGGTGATGGTTGTACAACAATGTGAATATATTTAATGCCATCGAATGGTCGACATAAAAATGGTCAAGACAGTAAATTCCATTATGCAAACGTTACCACGATAAATTTAAAAAGGAACATAATAGAGGGCTTAAAAAAATCCCAGCGAGGCCCTCTGTGACCTGGACCCTGCTCATCTCCAATGTCCTCTCGCTCCCCTTTTGTTCTGTGTCGCTTCCCTGCAGCCACACTGGGGGCTTTCTATTGCTTGGGCACACCAAGCTCGTTCCCACTCCAAGCCTTCACGCCCTCTGCTCCATCTGCCGGGAACCCTCTGCCTCAGATCTTCATGTGGCCCTTGCTGCACTCAGAGAGGGCCAAGGGGTGTCTCAGCTCAAATGCCACCTCCTCAGAGACACCTCCTCTAATTAATCTCCCCTGAGTAGCCACCACTCCCTCTTCTCATCACCTGCTTTCTGTTCTTCACAGCAACTAACACTGTCTGGTGTGTCTTACTTGGCTCTTCTCTCTTTCTAGAATCAGAGCGTGACATTCATGAAGTCGGTCAACAGGTACTTAGGAGCATCAGGAAGCATCCTGGGCAGGAGTGAACACACTAGCACCGGCCTTCTGATTTTGTAGGTAAGTTTTATTGGGACACAGTTCACACACATTCATTTTTGTATTTTTTATGGCCACTTTCCTGCTGTGGAGGAAAGGGGCCACATGCTGACCTGACAAGCTCGGGGGAGGCCTGCATGGCGGTCTTGCAAACTCAGAGACCTAAAGTCACCACAAAGGATGGTCAAAATTAAACTTTAAGTAAAAGCAACTATAGTGGGTAGTTATATCCTAGGCCAGTATCTTCACTGACAAGGTCAACCTTTACCTTAACTGAGCATAGCTGTCTCTCGTTGCAGGTAAATAACATACCCTTTATAATGTCTGGGTAACTTGTAACTTCCCTTTGTCTGGACTCCTTGAGGCACAGCCTAATGTGTGTGGGTTCTAGAACAGATACCAAAAATTCCTTCATTATCATGTTAATCGTTCCTGCACCCAATTAGTATGTGTCTATATTTTAACTTTTACCCAATTCCAAGGGTTTCCCTGCTTTGCTTTCTCCCACCTCTCTAGTCTATCACCAATGGATTTCATATAACCCACCTACTTCCCTTTCCTGTGATTGCAATGTATAAATGCAGATGTAACCCGCAGATGTAATGTCTGGAGCATTATCTCAGTTCATTGAGGTTCTGCTTCCTGGCATTGTCGACAGTTTGGCTCAAATAAACTCACAAAAGTTCTTTACAGGTTTCAATGGTCTTTTACGTTAACACTGCTACAGTCCCAGAGCTGAGTAGTTGTAGCACAGACCTCATGGCTGTGAAGCCTAAAATGTTTACTGTTTCGTTCTTTATAGGCAAATGTTGGCCTGGTCAGTGTGGTTCAGTGGTTGAGTATTGACCTATGAACCAGGAGGTCACATGCCTGGGTTGCAGGTTCAATACCCAGTAAGGGACATGCAGGAGGCCGGGAATGGATGATTCTCTCTCATCGTTGATGTTTTTCTCTCTCTCCCCCTCTCCCTTCCTCTCTAAAATCAATAATAATAATAAATATATATTAAGAAAAGTTTGCTGCCCTAACTGGTTTGGTTCAGTTGGATAGAGCATTGGCCTATGGAGTGAAGTGTCCTGGGTTCAATTCCAGTCAAAGGCACATACCTTGGTTGCAGGCTCGATGCCCAGTAGAGGCTATGCAGGAAGCAGCTGATTGATGATGTTCCCATCTCATCTGTGTTTCTATCTCTCTATCCCTCTCCCTTCCTCTCTCTCTAAAAAGCAATAAAAACATTTGGAAAAAAAGAAAGAAAGAAAAGTGTGTTAACCTCTGGTTTAAGCAGTCAGACTACACCAGTGAGCAAAACTTACCAAAGAAAGAGAAAGAGACTTACATGTTTACAAGATAAATAGGAACAGTATTTAGTGTATTGGCAGGATAATTAAATGCTAAAAAGAAAAAAAAGTACAGGGCGGGGTGGGGGTGGTGAATTTTTGACTGGGCGATCGGGAAAGACCTGACTAGGGAGATGACAGGTGGGAGCAAGCGTGTATGTGGAGAAGCAGCATTCTAAACAGAGAGAGCAGCAAATGCAAAGGCCTGGGCATGACCGCCAAGTTTGGGGACAGCAGAGAAGCCAGTGGGGTTGAGTACATGCGGAGAGAGCAGGGCGATAATCACATGGAGCCTCCCTGGCCACAGCAATCACTTGGTTGCTTCTTGAAGCAAGAAGCCATGGGAAAGAACTGAGTGGATGAGCAATGTGACTTGATTTAGGCTCTGACAGGAGCACTCTGGCTCCTGGGTAGAGAGCGGGCCATGGGCTGGGCAGGGAGAAGGGCGGTCTGGAAGCCTCGTGAGTAATCCAAGTGCAAATGGTAGTTGGACCAGAGTGAGGCACAAAGATGATGAAATGTGGTTGAACTCAGAATCCACAGGTCATATATGGGGTGTGAGAGAAAGCAAGGCATACAGGATGACTCTAAGGCTTCAGACTCACCCACAGAGCCACAGAGAACCTGCCCCAAGTACTGGTGTCTCCTCAGCACCTGCACAGCACTAGGTATTCACTCGGCTCTCCTACATACTACTGAGTGAATGAATGAGCCCATGCACAATGAGAAAGGGCAGAGAGATGGAGGGCCCATCTGTATTCAACTCTGAGGGGAAACCCAAAAGCAGGTTCTTCCCAATGCTCCTTTATGACCTACGGCAGAGAGGGAATGGAGGGAATGTGGGAGGAGAGTGCAGAAGATAGTGGGGAGGTGGCGTGGATGGCAGGAGAGAGACACTGGGCAGAACAAGTACCCAGGGGAAGATGAGGGAAGAGCCCCCAGAAGTAGAAAAGAGATGCAGAGACTGGCGAGAGCAAAGGTCAGTTTTCCTGCTTCCACCTCCATTCCTACCTGGGCCGTGAAAAACTGCTCTTTGGCCTCCTATCATGTTTGATTCTTGGCATCTGCAGTCCTTTTGTTGTTGTTGTTCATCCTCACCTGAAGATATTTTTTTCCATTGATTTTTAGAGAGAGTGGAAGGGAGGGGGAGAGACACAGAGAGAGAAACATAGATATGAGAGAGTCTCATTGATTGGAGCGGAGATCAAGCCTGCAACCGAGGTATGTACCCTGGACCAGAATCGAACCCACAACCCTTCAGACACTCTCACCGCTGAGCAAAACTGGCTAGGGCTTGCCTGCATTCTGACCTTCAAACCACGAAGACCACAGCCTGGTCCACTCCAGCCTGAGCATGCGGGCAGCTGAACATTCCACTTATGGCCCCCACGACCGTGAGAAGAGAAGTCCTAATCATTTGCAGTGGAGGTTCTAGCCTCTGTTCAGTTTCAGAGAAGCAACACAAGCCATCAATGTGGTTTTGAGGAACAGAATGCAGCAATGCCATGGAGCCACTAGAGCTGAACTGCTAAATTGCTAAAATTAAGAAGTTGAGACCGAGGAAACAATTCTATCCTTGTTTGAACTGTTCTGGGAACTTATCAGTTGAACTTTGGAGTCCTACGTCAATACCTGGATATACATCAGACTCCAGGTAACCCTCTGATCACCCCCTGAAGGACTAGGGGAAGAATGTTCATGTTGCCAGGCCACCTGCCGTCCAGGATCCAGATCACCCATCGCCTAGAAGATTCCCATCTGGGACTCATCCAGGTGAAGAGGGCAGGACTGATTCTTCTTTCTCCTCGGGGGACTGCCTAATTGTGTTTCCAGTTTGCTGACCCTAAGGCCCTTGCCTCCAGGCCCTTTATGAGTGCATTCCACAGTTCCCAATTCTTCCTTTCAACCACCACAATACTTAATAACCAACAGAGCTTCAGTAAGTGTGTGTGCGATGCCAGGCACCACGCAGCCTCACTTCTTTCTTTTTATTTATTTAATATATTTTATTGATTTTTTTACAGAGAGGAAGAGAGACAGATAGAGAGTTAGAAACACTGATGAGAGAGGAACATAGATCAGCTGCCTCCTGCACACCCCCTACTGGGGATGTGCCCACAACCAAGTTACATGCCCTTGACCGGAATCAAACCCAGGACCTTTCAGTCTGCAGGCCGATGCTCTATCCACTGATCCAAACTGGTCAGGGTAGCCTCACTTCTTGTCCACCACAACCCTGTGAATCAGGGAGTATGATTGTTCTGGTTATACAGAGAGAGGTGGACACCCATAGAGGTCAAGGTCATGGAGCTGGTGGGTGGCAGCATGCATATTGTACCCAGGAGCCACTACCCTTCTCTGCTGAGTCCATAGAAACATTGAAGAGGCCTTTGACAAAGGAGAAACAGAGACCAGGACTGTGCTGACAGGACCAGGTTCCTTAAAGACCAGAAAGGCAGCCAACCACCAGGGCCACCGGCTTTCCAACTGCAGGCGCTACCGGCCTAAAGACTCTCCAAGGGCCATGTGCAAGAATAGGGTTTTTGTCTTTATTTTTGTTTAGCTTTTTATTATAAGTACTTTCAAACATAAAAGGAAAGCAGAAAGAACTGTAAATTAAGCATACATGTGCTCACTGTCCAGCTTCAACAATTACCATTTTGCCACCTCCATCTTTTTCTGCACATGTAAAATGTATTAATTTATTTATTTTGGTAATCATTCCAACGTAATCAGGCTTCATGACGTTTTATCTCTAAATATTTTATTAAATGTCTCTAGGAGATAATGACATTCACTTATGTACCCACAATACTAATGTCACACTGAACAAAATTCCCCATCGGTCTCCTTCATATTCGGATTTCCTTAATTTCACCAAAATGTTGTTTTTTAAGAGCTGATGTTTTCAAGGGACCTGATTGTTTTAAGCCCAGTCAGAAGAGTCTGTCTGGGACAAAGGCATGTTTCTTCACTCTTTATAAAGAGGGAGAGTAAAGGTCAGAGCACATTGGTAAGATGTCTCAGCAAAGGGGGAAAATCAGGTTATTAGAGGGTTTGGGGAAGGGTTTTGATAGGCTTCAAGCACAACAGGGATGTGGGTAATGGGCTGGTATCAGCTGGGGCTGCAGAGTGGACCAGACTGCTGTTTCCCTGAAGCTACAAAGTCAGATGCATGTGGAACATTGTGTTCAGAAAGCCCTTATCTGAAGCTTTGTACGTGGGTTGGAAATTAAGGCAGCTTTTTGGTCTCCAAGTGACCTTGATCTTGCAGTACAGAGAAAAATAGTTCATTTGCACTGATATAATTTTAAACTGCAAATTTTCTGACCATCTATGATTTGAGAGAGTAAAGTTTCCCAGCGAATAAGAAAGCAATGGTTGCTCAGAGCAATGGCTGCTCAGAGAAGCGGGTCTCTATGGCTCCTTAAGAGGCAGAAAGTCCTTGGGAGAAATATTATTTCCTGGTACCTTTGCAGCCAGCTTAACCTGTGTCTTTATCCCAGACTGAAGAATGGCCCATTTTACTCTCTCAGTCTGATCCAATTTTTACTTTCTCACAATTCAAATTATATACTGCATTTAGCTGTTTAGTTTCTTTTTTAAAAATAAATATGTTATTGATTTTTTTTTACAGAGAAGAAGAGAGAGGGATAGAGAGTTAGAAACATCAATGAGAGAAACATCCATCAGCTGTCTCCTGCATACCCCCCTATCCCCACTTGGGATGTGCCTGCAATCCAGGTATATGCCCTTGACTAGAATCAAACCTGGGACCTTCAGTCCACAGGCCGACACTCTATCCACTGAGCCAAACTGATTAGGGCTAGCTGTTTAGTTCCTTAAAGGGCTTTTAATCTAGATTAGTCCCTTACCTTTTAATTTTTTTATGACATTGTCCTGTTGAAGAGACCAAACCAAATATGCAGTAGAATATCCCACATTCTGGATTTGTCCTTTTGTTTCTTTGTTGGCATCGTTTAATTTGTTCTTATCTTTCTGTGCTTCCTCTAAATTTTAGATCTAAAGGCTTGGCTGGATACAGGTTAGTAAACATTCTTCCAGAAATAGATCCTCTTGGCAAGGACAGTGCTGAGAGAAACTATTTCCGCATAGACCCGCCATCTAACCCACTCTGAGCTATTGAACCAAGAGAAATGAAAACAGACTCCACATAGAGACTTCTACTTGGATGAGCACAATAGTGTTATTTATAATAGCCCCAAACTGGACATGCCCAAATGGCCATCAGCAGGTGGATGAGAAACAAATCGCCATTTATCCATACAATGAATACCACTCAGCAATGAATCATCCACTCAGAACCATATTATGCTGAGGGAAAGGAACCACATGCAAAGAACATATAGTGATAGAAAGCAGGCCAGAGGCTGCTCAGAACTGAGGTTAAAGAGGGCTTGACCCCAAATGGGCATGAGGGAATCCTCTGGAATGATGGAAATTTTCTTTCTATATCTGAATGTGGTCGAGTTACAACGGCATATACGTTTATCAGAACTCATCAGAGTGTTGTATTATATTAAATTGTATCTCAATGGAAGAGAAAGACAGAGAATCTGTTTAGACTTCAGTGTGCTCTCTCTTAGAACAGATTTGCCTACGTGCCTAAGGTCCAAGGTATTCCCTCCTTCACCACTGTCCTTCCTCCATTTCACAGAAGTAAGGCAATACTTCGCACTCACCTGGAAGGCGTGTGGTGTGAAAACTTGGCTGCCAAACACAGGCTTAGTGTGAAATAGTAATGCAGGAAAGAGAATTACCCAAAGGGCTGGATAACAAGTCCTTTTGCATTTCACAAGGTTTCCAATTTGCTTTCCATCAACTTGAAGGAGGCCTTGCAGGACCGGTTGGGAAGTTGACCCTTCTTCTTCTTTTTTAAAAAAATATATTTTATTGATTTTTTTTTTTTACAGAGCAGAAGGGAGAGGGATAGAAAGTCAGAAACATCGATGAGAGAGAGACATCGATCAGCTGCCTCTTGCACGCCCCCTACTGGGGATGTGCTCGCACCCAAAGTACATGCCCTTGCCAGAATCGAACCTGGGACCCTTCAGTCCGCAGTCTGACGCTCTATCCACTGAGCCAAACCGGTCTCAGCTGACCCTTCTGATAATGGATCAGAATGCAATGTGTGGCAAATTAGAGGGGAGTTCAAACATGTATGACCTTGAATTATTTAGCTATAACAGAATGTCCCATTCCAGTCTCCTGTTTATATGAAAAACATTTTTCAGTATTGCCTTCTATAAACACACACACACAAAAAAATAACAGAATAGTACTTATTCTAAATTCTGTCCCATCCTAGCAATAAATAATATTCATCCACAGATAGTATTCATCAACCTGGAAAAATACACAAAAAAATAATCAGCCCCATTCCTCTCATTAAAAGACTCACTTAAAGCCCTACCTCAGTGGTGGGCAAACTGGGAGCCACATGCGGCTCTTAGGCCCCTTGAGTGTGGCTCTTCCGCAAAATACCATGGCCTAGGTGAGTCTATTTTGAAGAAGTGGCATTAGAAGAAGTTTAAGTTTAAAAAATTTGGCTCTCAAAAGAAATTTCAATCGTTGTACTGTTGATATTTATCTCTGTTGACTAATGAGTTTGCCGACCACTGCCTTAGCTGGTTTGGCTCAGCAGATAGAGTGTTGGCACTCATATTGAAGGATTCAGGGTTCGATCCCAGTCAAGAACAGATACCTTGGTTACAGTCTCCATCCCCAGCCCTGGTCAGGGCCCATGTGGGAGGCAACCAATCGATGTGAATTCCCCCATCCCCCACCCCACTTCCACTCTCTCTGAAAATCAATGGGAAAATATCCTCAGGTGAGAATTAACAACAACAACAACAAAAGACTCCCTTAGAATAAGGCATACTTTTTGGAGTAAGACATTCTGATCTATTATACAATAACTAGAGGCCCGGTGCACAAAATCCATGCACGGGGGAGGGCAGGAGATGTCCCTTAGCCCAGCCTGTACCCTCTCCAATCTGGGACCCCTCGAGGGATGTCCTACTGCCCATTTAGGCCCGATCCTTCTCACAATCCAGGACTGCTGGCTCCAAACTGCTCACCTGCCTGCCTCCCTGATTGCCCCTAACCGCTTCTGCCTGCCAGCCTGATCACCCCCTAACCCCTACCCTGCCAGCCTAATTGATGTCTAACTTCTTCCCTGCCAGCCTGTTTGCTCCCAACATCCCTCCTCTGTACGCCTGGTCACCCCTAACTGCCCTCCCCTGCAGGTTTGATCACCCCAACTGCCCTCCATTCCAGGCCTGGTCCCTCCCAACTGCCCTCCCCTGCTGGCCATCTTATGGTGGCCATCTTGTGTCCACATGGGGACAGGATCTTTGACCACATGGGGGCAGCCCTCTTGTGTGTTGGAGTGATGGTCAATCTGCAAATTACTCTTTTATTAGATAGGCTAGAGGCCTGGTGAATGGGTGGGGGCCAGCTGGTTTGCCCTAAAGAGTGTCCCAAATTAGGGTGGGGGTTCCCTTGGGGCAAGAGGCGGCCTGGGTGAGGGTCCTGTGGAGGTTTTCAGGCCAGCCACACCCCTCAGCGACCCAAGCTGAGGCTCTGGAATCTGGGATTAATTTATGTCTACAATTGAAACTTTGTAGCCTGCAGCGGAGCCAAGCCTTCTGCTCGCTCCAGGGCAGCAGCCATTTCTGTTTGAAACTTTGTAGCCTAGAGTGGAGGCCTAGGCAGGCAATGGCAGGAGGAAAGCTTGGCTTCCTCTGTTGCTGGGGAAACCCAAGCCTTCCTCCTGCTCTCCGTGGTGGCAGCCATCTTGGTTGGGGTTTATTTGCATAATCTGCTCCTGATTGGCTGGTGGGCATGGGTGTGGGCATGGCTTGTGGGTACAGTGAAGGTATGGTCAAATTTGCATATTACTCTTTTATTAGATAGCATGATCATTGTAATGATTGTGGACAAAAATGGGCCACATACTAAACCTGACAAGATCAGGGGAGGCCTGTGTGTCTACCTTACAAAGTCTGAAAGATCTAAAGTAACCACAAAAGATGGTCTGAATGAAAACTTTCTTAACTAAAAGCAGTTTATGGCGGGTATTCATGTCCTAGGCTGGTATCTTCCCTGACAAAGTCCATCTTTATCTTAACTGATCCTGTCTATTGTTTCTTTGTATCTATGATAACATATTGTAATGTCAGAGCACCTTTCCTTTTCCTGGAGCCCTCAACCCACAGGCACGGCTCTGCGGAGACCACAAATCCCCTCACTGTTATTGAGCTGATTGTTGACTGTTAACTATCCTGCTCTTACCCAAGTGAAAGAATTACATGTCTATCACTTTACTTTCTATCCAATCCCAGAGGTTTCGCTGGTTTGCAAATCCCCCCACTGTTATTGAGTTAATTGTTGATTATTAACTATCCTGCTCCCACCTAAGTAAAAGAAGCATCTGTCTTTCTCCCACCTCTCTAACCTATCACTAATAGATTTCATGTAACCTACTTATGTGTCCTTATTTGATTGTAATGTATAAAACAAGGTGAAAGCTGCCGTCCTCAGGAGCATTATCTTAATCCTTTGAGATTTTTGCTATTTCCGGCAATTGTCGACAGTTCTGGCTCAAATAAATTCACACAAATTATTTACAAGTTTGAATGTTTCTTATGTTGACATGATAATTTGGAAAATATTTAATACTGAGAACCTTATGAACACAAGATGATTTTCAAAATTAGAGCCATGGGGAATCAGAACGTATATAAAGATATATATATATGTGTGTGTGTGTATATATATATATGTATATATATATATATACACACACACACATATATATACATATATATATACATATATACACACACACACACACACACACATATATATATATATATATATAAAATCATGTTTATTACACAAAAGTATGATCAGGTGATTAATTTTAAAAATAATTTCAAATATCCTACATTTGGATAGAAATTTGTAAAGGAAGTGAAATGGGGGGAAAAAAGTTCAAGGAGAAAAAAAGAGTGGGATAAAATTTCCAACAGTTAAGAGCCTGTTCTTGTATTCTTTTCCCCATAAAATTTTCCTAATATGTAATTATGCTCATGGATTTTTTTTTTAAATAATGATGGTAGGTATATGTGAAAGTATGAAGTAATGTTATATTCTAAAATGTCAATATTTGTAACTGGGAAATTAGACTCTGCAACTATTTAAACTTACAATAAACAAATTTTATTTTATAAAATCCTCCCCCCGAGGGTATTTTTTCCATTGATTTTTAGAGAGAGTGGAAGGGAGTGGGGGGAGAGAGAGAAACATTAATGTGAGAGAGATACATTGATTGGTTGCCCCCCTCATGCCAGGGCCAACGATCAAACCTGCAACCCAGATACATGCCCTTGACTGGGAATCAAACCCGAAACCCTTCAGTACATCAACCAATGCTCTAACCAGTGAGCAACACTGGCCAGGGCTATAAAAAACAAATTTTAGATGCCAGCTTAAAAATATCTGAAGAAGGAGCACATATTTCTTAGAAATTCTTTTAGAAGAAACATAAGTAAAATACTTGAAGATCAATAAACTGCACCTTTTATCCATCTACTGAGCAGTAACCAAGTGCCAAGCAAAGACTGACAGGGCCCTGCTCTCCTGGAGCGAACATCTAGTACATAACAAGCAAATATAAACAAAGGAGAGAAAAAGCCAACTTCAGGAATTGATGATACTTTGAAGAACATAATACTGTAAATGTAATAGTAAGTTCCTTGAATGAGGGTGAATGTATGTGAAAACGGGGCCAGATGGGTGGGTCAAGGTAAGTCTCACAGAGGAAGTGACATTTGAGCTGATACCTGAATGCTGAGGATGTCAGCAACCAAAAATCTGGGAAAGAGAATGTCAGGCTGAGGAAACAAGTGCAGAAGCCCTAGGGCAGGAACAAGCATAGTGTGTTCCGGGAATAAAAAGATGCTTGTGACTGGAACATGGCTAACCAAGGGTGTATAGGAAAGGTAGGTTCCCGTCTTATAAGTTGTGCTGTGGAGTCTGAAATTTATTCTAAAGATGCTAGCCTCAGTGGCTACAGATAGTGCATTCCTGTTGACTCAGTGGTCCCAGAATCTGGACAACACAATTATTCTAAATTGCCCAGGTGGTCTCAGATAATATGTTTCTGTTGATTCAGTGATTCTTAGATACTTTAGGTAACTAACTTCTCAATTTTTGCTTCTGTAAAAAAGTGCTTTTCAAGAAACAGTTTCCTCATTCCAGACCCAAAGATGTAATCAATACCTTCGTGATATTCTGCCAATATAAGCCAGATGTGTCAAACTGTTCGGGGCTGCGAGGTCTGGAGTGCTTTTGCTCCAGTCCTTGTATGCCACCGACTTTTAATAAATGACTCCATAATTCAACTTTTTGAGGCGTCCTTTGTAAGATGGGGGTACACCACAACAAAATGACCCTTGACAAAGAAAAGGTTCTCCACTCCTGATGTAGAGGATGGAGTGAGTCGTGGAAATGGAAACTGGAGGCTTAAGTGAGAGTGCACCTAGGAATAGTGAGATTCCCAAGTTTTTTAACTATGTGGATTTTTAAAAACCGTATGCACATATTTTTATGCTAAAATAATTAAGTTTTGTGCTGGCTGGTGTTGCTCTGTGGGTAGAGCTTCAGCCTGTGAACTTAAAGGTCCTTGGTTTGATTCCGGTCAAGGGCACATGCCTGGGTTGCAGGCCCGATCTCCATTAGGGGGCGTACAGGAGGAGGCATCTATCGAGGATTCTCTCTCATCATTGATGTTTCTATCTCTCTCTCCCTCTTCCTTCCTCTCTGAAATCAATAAAAACATTAAAAACATAATCATTAAGCTTTTAAAATCAGTTTATCATAATTATTCAAACGTCAAAACTATCAGAAGATACACACAAGGGAAAGTCTCCCACTCCTGTGTCCAATCACATAACGCTAATCCTCTCCAATAGGTAACAGTTACTATTAGTGTCCTATATATCCTTCCAGATTCTTCATACACATGCCCAAAATGTATATTTTACCCTGGTCTGATTATCTGTGTCACCTCCTCTAAATTCATATGTTGAAATAGTAATGCCCAATGTGAGGGTATTAGGAGGTGGAGCCTTTGAGAGGTGGTTAGGTCATGAGAGCAGATGAATAAGATTAATGTTCTTATAAAAGAGACCCCAGGATCTTTTCTATAATGACTGCACCAGTCTGTATTCCCACCAGCAGTGTACTAGGGTTCCCCTTTCTCCACATTTTCTCCAGCACTTGTCATTTGTTGATTTGTTGATGATAACCATTCTGACAGGTGTGAGGTGATACAGCATTGTCATTTTAATTTGCATCTCTCTGATGATCTGTGACTGAGCATTTTTTCATGTCTCTTGGCCCTCCATATGTCCACTTTGGAGAAGTGTCTATTTAGGTTCTTTGCCAGTTTTTTAATTGGATTGTTTGTCTTCCTTTTGTTAAAGTTGTATGAGTTCCTTATATATTTTGGATCTCAAACCTTTACCCAATATATTATTGCCAAGTATGTTCTCCCATACAGTGGGCTTCCTTTTCGTTTTGTTGATGGTTTCTTTAGCTGTGCAGAAGCTTTGTATTTTGATGTAGTCCCTTGCCCCTCTCCCCTCGTGAGGACACAGGGAGAAGGCACTGGCTGTGAACCAGGAAGAGGATCCTCACCAGAACATAGCCATGCTGGTGCCTTGATTTCTACCAGCGTCCAGAACTCTGAGAAATAATTTTCTGTTGTTTCTAAGGTACCCAGTCTGTGGTATTTTGTTACAGCAATGGGAGCAGACTAAGACACCTCTTCTCAAAATAAACACCACAGACCCTGTATCTTTCTGATAAAAATCTCTCCCAAGACTCCCCTGGGCCACGTGAGAAAGCATGGGCCCCGGGGCTGTGTTTCTCTCATTCAGGAGCTGAGTCTGCACACCCCACAAGTGCTGATAAAGAGACATCACTAGGGAGTCGCTCTCCAGTGTTACACTCTGCTCTCTCCGAGCTTGTTTTTTTAACTTTTGATCATCGATTATTAGCTTACAAGGAGCCAGGCTCTGTAATATACTAAGCACTTTATATCATTGGCCTCTTTAAACTTTTCACTCCTGCCCACAAACAAGAGCGCTCAAGGCCATCAGTTACAGATGGCTCAATGCCAAAGGCACAGATACTTTAAGGGGTCTCATCAATCACAACGTCCCAATTCTTGTCAGCTCAGAAGAAAAACTAACTATAATCCTGCCTTTATTATATATCTAGAGGCCCAGTGCATAAAACTTGTGTGTGGGGAGGAGGAGTGGTGTCCCTCAGACTAACCTGCACCCTCTCCAATCTGGGACCCCTTGGGGGATGTCTGACTGCCAGGGGACGTCCCTGTGGAATCAGGCCTAAACCAGCAGTCAGACATCCCTCTCGCAATCCCGACCGCTGGCTCCTAACCGTTCACCTTCCTGCCTGCTCCGTTGCCCCTAACCACTCTGCCTGCCAGCCTGCTTGCCCCCAACTACTCCTCTCCCTCCCTCCCCGCACTGACCTGATCGCTCCCAAATGCCCTCCCTGACCAGAGGCCCTCGCGGCCAGGCGGCCCTCTACTGCCGGGTGCGGAACGCTTGCCTCCTTGCTGCAGTGACAAAGCAAGCATTCTGCCAGGCCGCTCACGCTGCCCACTCTCAGCGGTTGACCCCACTCCCTGGGACTGAGGGACTCTGGTGGGGCTGAGAGGACTGGGTGCCGCCATCTTGTGGCTATGGGCGCTGCCATCTTTGTGATGAAGTGATGGATAATTTGCATGTTACTGTTTTATTCGATAGGCTTTTTAGCAAAACAATCACAAAACGTAGTTTACTAGTAGATTTTACTTACTTGTTTGTTTGTTTGTTCGTTTGTTTTCACTGGAGAAATGTGGCCTGGGCAGCAACCCTGTGAAGTGGGTACTATTGTTATACAGTTCACCCAAGGGAGGAAACTAAAGTCTGAGAGTGGCTTGACCAAGGTCAGACAAATGGAAAGTGTGTGAACAGGGACTTGAAGCCAGGCTTAGGGATCCTTAAAGCTCTTATGCTTGGCCACTAAGCTAAAGGGTCTCTGGTTCAACAATTTACTTCCAGGGGAGGTATCTGGCTGGAGCTGGGGAGGTTTACCCTGGAAGAAGATTGAGAGATTTGATATAGTTTTCAAATATTTTAGGGGCTATCATGTGGAAAAAGGATTGGTCCTCTTTTCATTTCTTTCTCTTTTTTTTTTTATTGTCTAAAGTTTTAGGTATGTCTCTTTTTTTCCCCAATTGATACTCCCCACCCCCAGCCATTTCCAACCGGGGCAAGCCCCCACCACCCCAGTGTCTGTGTCCATTGGTTATGCTAATATGCATGCATACAAGTCCTTTGGTTGCTCTCTAACCCCTGAGAATGGAGCTAGAATAGATGGAGTGAGGTTGCAGGAAAGCAGACTTTGACCCAGTGGTACAATGAACTTACTGGAAGTAACAAGAACCCTGTCAGGGCGATTTATCCTAAAAACCAAAGATGGGGAATTTGAGCCCTCTCAAGAAAAGAATTGGAGAGGACTGCTGCCTTGGGATGAACATTGGACGAAAACAAAATGAACTTTCATGCCCCTTTAACATTAAGATTCTATAATTGCAAATATTAGTTCAACAGATTAGTGGAGCTGGGATCCTCCCTATCTCCACCCCAATTTTACCAATCCTAATTGAGCCCTTTCATACATTTTTGGTGGGAATATGAATGGGCACATTTTGTTCATACTTTTTGATCTAGCAATCCTATATGGAAGAATCTATCCTATAATTTAATGCAAAGGTATTTGCCCAAGGATATTCCACTACAGTGTGGTTATAAGAGTAAAAGTTTGGCAACAACCTTAAGCATCCATCAGAAGAAGACTGGTTAAATGAATGATGATATGTGATAGGTACATCGTGCACTGTATTAATGATCCAGGCTGTGTTGGGCCCTAAGGATCCAAAAATGAGCATGAGTGACAAAGACCCCCACTCTGTGGATATCCTCCTTCGGGTTTGAGGTCAGGAAAGGGATGTCAGACAATAAACAAACATACTTGATAAATAAATCATCTCTTTTAGAAGTTGGTAAGGGCTGTGTTGAGAACCTGAGAACGTAGGGTAGAAGTGGAGGCATGTTTCCATTTTAAGTAGGGTTAGGCCTTATTGAAAAGGTGACTTGAAGAAAGACTTGAAACCAATGCCACACCTACCATTTCTTGTCCTTCTAACATGGAAATTCACAGGGCAAACAGCTTCCCTGGGCCTGGCATCCAGCAGGCCTAAAAGAAACAATAGCTATTATTCATTTTTAGTACTGAAATTAACAAAAGCTCATACATACTTATCATGGAGATGCTTAAAAGCATTTCAGTTTGCAGTGCAGAGTGGGAGAGCTTGAGCTCTGGTGACAGTTTTATCTGCCTCCTAAAAGGAATCAAAATATCTTGGCCAAGGGCAAATTCCCTTCCTGAGTGTCCTGTTTGCCTGGCTGCCTTTGTAGCAATCTGCCCATATGTTTCCATCACTTCAACTATGGGGAGGAGGCTCCTCGGCTCCCTATGTGCTTGATCAAGGCCCACAGGCCCTCCTCCATTAGGCAATGATGAAGCCGTGGTATGGTGAGGTCCCTCCCTGGACAATAGGTTAGTAATCAGCAACTCCTTATCCTGTGGGAGTTGGTCCCTAACAGTGCTTTTATTCTCAGTCTTGGCAACACACTGATGGGAGGTACCAAAGGGATCAGGTTCTTGCTTTCCCTGACTCCAAGCAAGCTTTAACTAGTTCCCTGTAAAAATGGCTCTGGCCCCTAGCCAGGTTTGCTCAGTGGATAGAACATCAGCCTGTGTACTGAAGGGTCCCAGGTTCGATTCCAGTCAAGGGCACATGCTCAGGTTGCAGGCTTGATCCCCAGTGGAGGTTGTGCAGCAGGCAGACAATCAATGATTCTCTCTCATCATGGATGTTTCTATCTCGCTCTCCCTCTGTGAAATCAATAAAATATCCTATATAATAAAAGAGAAACATGCAAATTTGACCTACCTTCGCTCCTGATTGGCTATGCTACCAGCCAATCAGGAGCAGGGGCGGGGCTAAGTGGCACAAGCACCAGGCTCTGGGGGGGGGGGGGGGGAGATGAAACAGCAGTAGTGGCGAGCACCCAGCTCCCAGGGTCGGGTGGTCGCAGGCAGCCAGGGCTGAGCTGAGCAGGGCGATGGCTGGGTGCCCAAGGCTGAGGGTGAGCAGGCTGGGGGTGAGCCATCAGTTGGACATCCCCTGAGGGCTCCCAGTATGTGAGAGGGGGCAGGTTGGGTTGAGGGACTACCCACCCCAGTGCACAAATTTCATGCACCGGACCCCTAGTATTTAAATAAATAAATAAAAGTGGCTTTGGCCTCATAAGGGTAACAGGTATCTATTATCTGGTATCTAATGGGATGTACCTGGGTTAAATAGTCACCTGAAGTAGAGGAAGGGATTTCTTCCTTCAAGGGAGAAGAGAGAAACAAATTTCTATACAACATGGAAATGCCCCAAGAGAGATCAATTATGTCCCAAAGGGGTGATGAGGAAAGGCTTCACTGGCACCATGAACACTGGAGAAAACACATCTGGGGGTTTGACACAAAGAACTGGAGGATGGTATCCTAGGCAGAGGGCACGGCAAAGAAAACGTGGGGGCTGCTAGCAATGGAGTATATTCAAGTTGTTCCAAGTAGTTCCTTTATTTGCAGCATAGTGATGAAGGAAAGAATAAATAATAGTAATAACCAACATTCTATGTGCCCACAGCATTCAAAACCCTTCCTACTCTGTCTAGTCTTCACAACAATCCTGTAAGAAGGCATGTAAATATCCCAACTAGATAGCTGAGGAAACAGAGGCAATGCTAGGTTGACAATTTGCCCATTTGTGCCTAAGGAGTGTGTAAAACACTACTGTCACCAATTGTAATATTGACAATAATCAATAGCCATGCATTCATTACCAAGCACTCTACTTCAGACATTCTTCCTCCTCTGATCTGATCCTTACTGTCCTGGTGAGGAAACTTAGGCTTGGGTAGGAATAAAATTTTTGTATACCATTGAAGCTAAGTTGGTACTAATTCTAATGGGACTGTTACCAATTACGATGTTAATTGTAATTCCCAAGGCAACTACTAAGAAAATAACTGAAAAATATAAAATAAAATAAATGAGATGGGAATCAAAATGATTCTCCCCAAAATATCTATCTAACACAAAAGAGGCTCTAATGGAGGGATTGAGGAGCAAAAAGACATGACATTTATAAAACAAATAGCCTAGTCCCAAATAGCTGAGCCCAGTTCTGAAGCACAGAGCCTAGGGCTGCAGAGCTGAACCTGGTCTCCAAGGGCCAAGCCTGGTCCCAAAGGGTGGAGCATAGATCAGCAGAGCTTTGTGCTCTGTTAAGGAAAGATTTACCGAAAAGAGGTAGAGGGGGAAGCCAAGATGGCAGCATAGGTAAACATCTAAACTGCTGCCTCACACAACAATTTCAAAACTGCAACTAAATGACAAAATGTCTATCACCCAGAACTATGGGAAAGCTGGCCGAGTGGAAGTTCTGCAACTAGAAGGAAAGAGAAAGAAGCATTGAGACATTCATAAGCGCTGAAAAGCTGAGGTACGGAGGCGCACGAACCGGGCTGGTGGCGGGTAACTTTGGGTACTGCTTTTTTCAAACCAAAGGGAACAAGCTCCTGATTACTCTGAACTCCGGTTTCTGGGGAGATGCTGGCGACCCAGACTCCTACGGGGAGAAGCTAGATTGTCTGCCATTGGGTCGGAAAGTGCAGGTGGCTCCCTTGCAGTGGTGCACACAGCAATCATTATTCACTGCGCGGGGATGCGGGATGCAGGGACTTGGAAATGCAGAGAGGACTGACTGGCAGCCATCGCTGTTTGCCACGCCCTAGCCTAGTGACTCCCTGAGACCCCATCCTGCACAATCTGCAAACCCACCCCAGCTGTGTGCAGTGGCATTTGCATATAAATGTCCTGCCTTATCGCAGCTTAATCTAACAAACTGCAGCTCTGGTCAGACAGCTCCAAAACCTCCAAACCCCAAGCAAACAGGAGAAAACTGTAATTCTCACTGTAGTTCCTGCTGGGTCACTTCAGACAGTAGCTGACCTGTACTCCATTGGAGATCCAGAAACTAGTGTATCTAGAGATCAGTGTGAGATGACACCAAGAATTCAACTAGTCACATCCATAAGTGACACATTCAAGAGGCAGATTTGGTGAGCACCAAATCCCCACTGAAGCAAGTCCTGCCCCATACATGTGTCTCCAGTACAGTAGTTCTTCCACCCCATCAACACAGGGAAGCAGCAAAATGCAGAGACAAACATGTCACGAATGAAAGAAATGGAGGAAAGCAGACTACTGAACATAGAGTTCAGGATCACATTTATAAGGTTACTCAAGAATCTTCTTAAAACCGCCGAGAAACTTGATGAGACCTTCAAGGACCTTAATGAGAATGCCAAGAAAATGGAAAAGGACCAGTCAGAAATTAGGCATACACTGTCTGAAATAAAGAATATACAGAAATTCAATGGTAGATCAAAGGACCCTAAGAATCAAACCAAAGATCTGAAATATGAGGAGACAAAAAACACCCAAACAGAAAAACAAGGGGAAAGGGAAGGGGAAGGGGAAGGGGAAGGGGGGGGAGGAGGAGGAGGAGGAGGAGGAGGAGGAGGAGGAGGAGGAGGAGGAGGAGGAGGAGGAGGAGAAGGAGAAGGAGAAAGAGAAGGAGAAGGAGAAAGAGAAGGAGAAGAAGGAGAAGAAGAAGGTAAAGATAAAACTATGAACAACAAAATGACAACAAATACATACCTACGAAGTGAATCTAAAAATCAAGTGAATGAAAAAAACTGATGAACAGAATAGACTAATGAATATAATAGAATCAAGGACATAGAAAGGGGGTGGACTGACAATTCTCAGGGGGAAGAGGGTGTGAGGGGTTTGGGAAGAGATTGGACAAAAATCTTACACTATGAATGAAGACAGTGGCAGGGGGGGGGGGTAAGGGCATGAGGTGGGGTGGGGGGTTGGGTGGAGGGGAGCTATGGGGGGGGGAACACCTGTAATAATCTGAACAATAAAGATTTATTTTTTTTAAAAGAAAGATTTATCTCATTTGATTACTTACATGAGTAGAGAGCTAGGCTCCACTCAAAGAGCCAAACCTTGCCCCTAGGAGCCGAGCCCAGCCCTCAAAAGCTGAGCTAACCCCAAAGAGTGGAGCCCAGTCCCAGAGGCCCAGCCTTGCCCTGGGAGAAGAGCCTCCATACCAGTTATCCCACATCTGGGCAGAGGGCACGTGTCACAAGCACCAGAAACACACGTCTGTCATCTGGAAGCCACAAGAAGTGATGATAGTGGGAAGAACATGGCCTGGGAGCAAAAACCAAGCTTAGAATCCTAGAATATTCTGGCAGGAAGCGGTGGACAGGTGACCTGTTTCCACCCCTGCTTTGAATCATTGGGAGCCTGAGATCCAGGCAGCCATGAATCCAAGTCACACAGCCAGAGATGGGATTGAAACGCAGGGCCTCCAAATCCCAGGTCACATGCTATCTGGGGATCAGAACTTACAAGGCCCACAGTTCAGTGACCAAAAGGCCTTAGAATTCAGTGAATGCCACGGTATTATAGAAGGAAGCTTGGGCCTCAGGGAAGGGGGTGGCCCCCAGAGACTCCTGGCAGTGTGGCCCCAGGAGAAGGACCACTTTACTGCCTCTGGAGTTCCAACAGCCATGTCAGCACTAGTGCTCAAGGCTGTGAACACGCATCCCAGGAGCCCTGGCTTCGGAATTTGCAGGACAGAATGGCATGCTTCACGGGGCAGCTCATCCACAGAGAGTCCTGTCTTTCCTTTGCTGGCCAACATTAGGTGATATCGAACTGCCGTGCTGGTTAGCATCCCTTCCCTGTGCACTTTCCATTGAGACTAGTTTGTGGTTTTTTGTTTTTAGTATATTTTATTGATTTTTACAGAGAGGAAGGGAAAGGGATAGAGAGAAACATGGATCAGCTGCTTCCTACACACCCTCTACTGGGTACCAAAGTACATGCCCTTGACCGGAATTGAACCTGGGACCCTTCAGTCTGCAGGCCAACACTCTGTCCACTGAGCCAAACCGGTTAGGCCGGGACTAGTTTGTGTTTTATTCTGTCTTTGTGGAGCCTAACCCTAAGTGCAGACGTTGGGACTTCTAATCTCCATGGGTTCCACTTTTCATCACTACAACAGAGGAGAAGGGCCAGCTCCACCACCCATAATCTAATTGCTTTGGGCCAGGTAGTTCTTTGGATATCAGTTTCAACTGTGAATTGAGCTACCTTTCAGGACTTGTTTCATTCAGTCATCCTGGAAATATTTGTCATACCAGAGATGAGCAAGGTAAGCAAGGATTCTGTCCAGCAAAGCAGTCCAGCGTGGGCACCAGACATGAACTGACGAGTCACAGTCCAGTGTGCATAGGCAGCTGCCATGGCGATGGTGCAGGGTGGGGCAACTCGATGGAGTTCTGAGGAGCACTGTATGTTTAACATGCCTTCTGCTCTCCAGGTGCAATGCTGGGAACACTCTTTGCACCAAATTGCTGGCTGATGAGTCACCCTCCAGAACCTTGGGAAGTAAAGCAGTTAGGGAACCAAATGATCAAGATCAAGGCACAGGAAGTTTATTAGGGAGGGCTCTTGGGATCCACACCTAGGGAGGGAACTTGGGGGAGGGGATGAGAAAGTTGGGTGGCTAAGCAACTTCAACAAATGTTGGTAATCCAGGTCGAAAACAGGGAACGACACAGCCAGAGTCAGGAAAGATGCATAAAGAGGTGTGGTAACGGAGGACCAGCTGTAACCCACAACTGGTACCGAACTCTGCTACCTCATGGCTTTTATTCTGTTTATCTAATCACAATCGCCACCTGGACTGAAGCAGGCTGATCGAATCACAAGGACGAATCTTCTTCTAAAATTTCCTCGTTCCTGCTTGCTCTGACTGTGGTCACGTAGGACCCCCAATCACACACCATAAAATGTCATGAGGGATCATTTACAAAGGTCAAAGGATTGAGTCAGAACTCCCCGGACCATGCTCCCAGGAACATCCCTGCATGCAGGGGTTCAAGGAAACATGCCCAGAATTGTTCTTACTCAAAACCTGTATCTACAAACAAATGCCTCAACCTACCCCCTCTGGAAGTTCTGAAGTTCAGGGGATCCCAAAGAATTGTCTTAAATTGGGGTATGAAAGCTGGACCTTTATACCCCAACATGGACCAGGTATTGAAATGGTCTGCCTCCAAGAAGAAGGCCTTGGGCCTGGGTGTGGGTGTGGGTGTGGGGAGGATAGGTGTGATGCATCTCTCTTGTATCTATGCCCTTCCATTTTCTTAGCTCCTCACCTCCCCAAAATAGATCTAAGAAGAGGAACCCAATCAAGCCAGGGAAGGTTTAGGAAAAAATGAGGTATAAACTCAGACCTGAAGGAGTGGAAATTCAAATATACACGCAGGAAACTTCACCCTTCTAAGTGTACAGGTCGCCCTAAACAGTTTGGCTCAGTGGATAGAACGATGGCCTGCTGACTCAAGGGTCCCAGGTTCGATTCCGGTCAAAGGCATGTACCTCGGTTGCCGGCACATCCCCAGCAGGGGGTGTGCAGGAGGCAGCTGATTGAAGTTTCTTCTCTCTCATTCATGTTTCTTCTCTCTCATCAATGTTTCTAACTCTCTATCCCTCTCCCTTCTTCTCTGTAAAAAATTAATAAAATATATTTAAAAAATAAAAAATAAGTGTACAGCTCTATGAATTGTGGTAAACATATACAATCATATAGTCACAGCTAATATGTAGAACAGTTCCATCACTCCAAAAAATCTCTCTAATGAACCTTTATAGTTAGCTCCCTTCACTCATCCTCAGCCTGGCAACCACTGATCTGCTTTTTGCCCCTGTACTTTTTGTCCCTTTTCCAATATGTCATATAAATTGAATTATATAGGATGTAGCCTTTGAGTCTTGTTGCATGTATCCATGGTTGCTTTCTTTTTATTACTGATTGATATTATATACCACTAGAGGCCCAGTGCATGAAATTTGTGCACGGGGGGCAGGGGATGTCCCTTAGCCCAGCCTGCACCCTCTCCAATCTGGGACCCTTAGAGAGATGTCTGACTGCCTGTTTAGGCCCGATCCTACTGGGGGGGCGTAACCGGCCTGCAAACCTCCACAGGCCCCTTGCCCAGGCTGCCCCTCGTCCCTAAGGGATCCCCTACCCTGATCTGGGACATCCTTCTCACAATCCAGGACTGCTGGCTCCAAACTGCTCACCTGCCTGCCTTCCTGATTGCCCCTAACCACTTCTGCCTGCCAGCCTGATCACCTGCTAACCACTACCCTTACAGCCTAATTGATGTCTAACTGGTCCCCTGCCAGCCTGTTTGACCCCAACTTCCCTCCTCTGCCGGCCTGGTCACCCCTAACTGGCCTCCCCTGCAGGCTTGATCGCCCCCAAATGCCCTCCATTGCAGGCCTGGTCCCTTCCAACTGCCCTCCCTTGCTGGCCTGATCACCCACAACTGCCCTCCCTTGCAGGGCCTGGAACCTTTCAATGGCCCTCCCCGCTAGCCATCTTGTGGTGGTCATCTTGTGTCCACATGGGGGCAGAATCTTTGACCACATGGGGGCAGCCCTCTTGTGTGTTGGAGTGATGGTCAATCTGCAAATTACTCTTTTATTAGATAGGCTAGAGGCCTGGTGAATGGGTGGGGGCCAGCTGGTTTGCCCTGAAGAGTGTCCCAGATCAGGGTGGGGGATCCCTTGGGGCGAGGGGCAACCTGGGCAAGGGGCCTGTGGAGGATTGCAGGCCAGTTACGCCCCCCCCCCGCCCCCAGCGACCCAAGTGGAGGCCCTGGAATCTGGGATTAATTTATGTTCTACAATTGAAACTTTATAGCCTAGAGTGAAGACCTAGGCAGGCAATGGCAGGCAGAAAGCTTGGCTTTGTCTGTTGTCAGGGAAACCCAAGCCTCTGTTTTCTCCAGCTCAGGGCCTGCCGCCATTTCTGTATCTTTTATCACTGAAACTTTGTAGCATTGAGTGGAGGCCTAGGCCAGCAATGGCAGGCAGAAAGCTTGGCTTCCTCTGTTGCCAGGGAAACCCAAGCCTTCCTCCTGCTCTCAGTGGTGGCAGTCATCTTGGTTGGGATTTATTTGCATAATCCACTCCTGATTGGCTGGTGGACATGGCTATGGGCGTGGCTTGTGGGTGTAGTGAAGGTTTGGTCAAATTTGCATATTACTCTTTTATTAGAAGGATTGTACTTATATACCACTAGGGGCCAAGTGCATGAATTCATGTACCTTGAAAGGAACTGTGGGTTGCAAGGCTGCAGTGGGCACAGGGATGGATCTGAGCCCATCCTCTGTGCTCCTGCCCGGCTACTTCCACCAAAGCCTGGGTCCCCTGTCTACCAGCAGCCCAGCTCCCACCACGGCTGCTTCCACATACTGACGGCACTGGTCCCATTTGCACCCACTGATGGCATGGAGCAATTGGGGCCTGCACCAGCAGCAGATGCAAGCAGCAGCTGCTGCCCCAATAACCCCTCAGGAGCAGGGGGAGATGGAGAAGCCCTCAGGGGTGACCAGGGATGGCAGCAGCTGCTTGCACCCACTGCTGCCCCTGAGTGATCAGGACCAGCATCAGGTGCTGACAGGAGTGTGAGCAGCAGCTCTGGCAGCAGATGCAAGTGCCGGGTGGGACCACAGCAAGCAGGAGCAAAGAATTTTCAGTAATTACCAGAGGCTCACCCCGATGACAGCAACCAGCACCCTGCCTTGGTCTGGCACCCCTCTCATCTGCTCCACCATCTGCTATTCCATGCTCTGCTGCCTGCTGCTGACATCTGCCATGTTCTGTGCGCTCTCCTTGGTGGTCAGTGCACATCAAAGTGACTGTTGTGGGTTATTCAGTTGTTCTGCTATTCGTTCTATTTGCATATTAGCCTTTTATTATATAGGATAGCTAGTTTATAATCATTCACCAGTTGGAAGACAATGGGTTATTTCCAGTTGGGAAATTATTAATAAATCTGCTATAATAACATACTACCTTTTGTATAGACATATGTTTTTATTTCTCAGGGGTAAATGCGTAGGAGTGGAATTACTGGGTTGTATGATAAGTGTACATTTGACTTAATAAGCAGCTGTCAAACTGTTTTCTGAAGTGACTATACCACCAGCAAGATATGCATATTTCCTAGTATTCGGTCTTCTTATTGACAGTTGTTTTTCTTTCAGCCATTCTGATAGGTAGACAGACTTTTCAACTCTAAGCAGTATTAAAATGAATACTCATGGATATTCTCACACACACATTCTTCATAATTAGGTGGGACTGTTTCCATAAGGTACATTCTTTTTGTTGTTGTTGATGTTAATTCTCACACGAAGATATTTTTTCTATTGATTTTTAGAAAATGTGGAAGGGAGGGAAAGAGACAGAGAGAGAAACATCCATAAGAGAGAGACATTGATTGGTTGCCTCTGGGGCCAGGATTGTGTCCGCAACTGAGGTATGTGCCCTTGACGGAATTGAAAAGATCCGTGGGCCGACACTCCACCCACTGAGCCAAACTAGATAGGGCTGTAAAGTACATTCTTAAAATTAGAATTGGTGGGTCAAAGGGTGTGAAAGGTTGGTTAAGTATGGCCAAACAGCCTTCTGAGAAGGTGGAGCCAATTTACCCATCTACCAGCTAGGTACGTAATGCATGTTTCCCCACCTCCTACCAATGCAGTGTATTTCTCAATTCCAGTGTGTTTTTTATTTTTTTAAATATATTTCTTTATTGATTTCAGAGAGGAAGGGAGAAGGAGAGAGAGAAACACCAATGGTAAGAGAGAATCATTGATCGACTGCCTCCTGCACACCCGCTACTGGGGATCAAGCCTGCAACCCAGGCATGTGCCCTTGGCCAGAATCTAACGTGGGACCCTTCAGACCGAAGGCTGACGCTCTCTCCACTGGGCCACGCCGGCTAGAGCTCAGGATGTTTCAACATGAAATTGTGTTTTAGATGATTGTTGTGTGTCTGCCTCATGGAGTTGTGTTTGAGGACTTAACAGTACAGCTCAGAGCAGTGCCTGCTGTACAGAGTGGCATTGGCTGTTAAATCTTGTATGATTGCCACCACTAATCAATCAATTCCATTTTTGTTTGCCTCTCTGTCTGATTTCATCATCAGTATGTTCAGGAGTGCTTTTCTCTGAAGAGCTCAAACATTCTACCTATAGAATGCAGTTAAACCTGGTACATCTCTTCAGATGCTGGCCAGGAATTCAGGCCCTGTGGGTTTTAAATAATAGGGAAGTGTGACAGGACCTTTCTAAGGTATCAGGACAGATCTGTGTCCCAGGTCAAAATTAGTTTGGAACAGAAATGGATTCCTCTAGGTTACAATGGCTTTCAAACTTTTGGACTGCTACCCACTTTAAGAATTACAGAATTACAGAACCAGAATACACATATATACCCCAAACAAAAGTTTCAAAAAACTTTATTCCATTTCATTCAAAATACGCTCATTTGGATTCACAATAAATCAATTTCAAAAGCCACTATTGGGTTAAGACCAGCAATCTAATGAGCACTGTTCTAGGATTGAGGTCATAGATATTAGCCTTCTTGGCAATACAACTGGACTCATAGGACTTCACACTCAGTTTTGGGTATTTTATTAGCATTATTACCATTTCCTTTTCTTCATTTCTTTGGGATGCTAGAGTTTATTCATTTATCAATTATTTTTACAAGTACCTCTTGGGCTTCTTATGCATTTGCCTAATAGTATTACATATCAGTGACAGGGAACAAGCTTTGAAGAGCAAGAGGCCTAGATTCAAACCTCACCTCCACCATTTGCTGGTGATTTTGGGGAAGTCTCTTCAGTTATCAAATGCTCAAGTTTTCTCCTCTGTAAATTGGGAATAATAAAAATAAGTTGGGAGGGAAAAAAAAATCAATGAACTAATGTGTGTAAAGCATTTAGCACAGTGACAGGCTTATAGTAAGCACTTAATACAGTGGTTCTCAAGGTGTGATCCCCAGATCATCCGCCTGTCATCTGGAACGTGTTAGAAATGCAATTCTTGGACCTCACCCCAGATTCATTGTATCAGAATTTACTCCAGGGTAACCTGTTTTAACAGGTCTTCCAGATGCTTTAATGCATGCTTAAGCTTTAAAAGCTCAGGCTTAATGCATGGTAACTATTAACAATTAGTACTTGAGGCGGCAGAGACGACCAATGGGCAGATCAGGAAAGGCTGACGGAGCTAAAGTTAGCACTAAGGTACCAGCAACCCCCACAGGTAAGGGGTCCCGCCGCTGTCCCCGTGCTTCCTCCCTCTTCCCTGCGCCACTGGGCGGTCTAGAGCGCTCGCTGATTGTCGGGGTCTCAGAACTGTCTCCGCCCACCCAACGCGTCACCTGAGAGGGGCGGGGCCAGGCGCGGCCGGGCGCGGCGAGAGCGGCGCGTTTATTGGCTACAGACCGTGCCGCGGCAGGGCGGGGCGGGGCTGCGCGTGCGCAGCGCCGGGACGCGCCCCTGGCGGCCGTTAAAAATGGCGACTGTCACCGAGCTGAAGGCTGGTGAGTGCGAGTAGGGGGCCTTGCCAGGTGGAATGCGGCTGGTCCGCAGCCCGTAAAAAGGATGGGTCGAAAGGAGGGTCCGCGGAGAGGAGTCAGCCTTCCCGGGCGGTCTCCCTGCGGCGCCAGGGCCTGCGCAGCCGGCTGCTGTGGTGGCCGCTGTGCTCGGACCCTGGAGGGAAGGGGTTGCACGAGCTTCGAGCTTGGGGCGAGAGTCGCAGAATCTGCAGGTACCGGGGGAGGTCTGCAGTCCTGCGCCTTGGGCCTCTGGCGCCTTTTTCTGGACCCGCCTTCGCGTGGGCCGTTCACGCGCGGATAACGTTTACAGTCTCCACAACCATTCTAGGTGGTAGGCACAACCCTAAGCCGTTTCTGCATCCTTACAACCTTGGGAGGTGGGGCCCGATTTTCCATCGGGCCTGGCCTGGCCATTCTACGTCTTTTTCGGGAAAAGTTCCACAAAGGCGAGAGTCCTTAAACAGATAACATTTGTGCACCGTTAGTTCTGACGCAGATGCCCAGATGATTACAGTGACCAGTGATGAAGCCCAGCCCCTGTGTCGTACACTTGATTCCATTGACAACCCCGTGCCCGCTTCCTAGCGGAGGCAGGTGGGTGCTGAGAGGTGAGATAGCGGAAGGAGGCAGAGTGTGAGAACCAGGTACTGCCGCACCAGAGCCCAGGTCTTCCCCACGGCCTGACACCGCCCCGCCCCGCCGATGAAACCAGCCCGGGTTTTCAGGGGTGATTCTTAGAGATTTGGCTGGGAGGGGTTGCATCTCTTGGAGATGAATCAGTCGCCGTTGGTATGGGTGTACGTTTGTGGCACTGGCCATGCCTTGACCGCAAGAACAGCCTTCCCAGAAATCGCCGGGCCCTCTCCCTAGGAAACACGTCCCACTCAGTATTGCGCACAACTCCAGAGTTGATGCTCAGGGACACACACCAGGTTATGAGCCTGTTTCTGAAGTTGTTATGGCACAGTGTTTTAAGCACGCTGCTAGAGGGAAGGGCAAAACGATAGGGTGCCCTAGGAGAACTTTGTAATTGAGTAGGGAATTGGGGGGAGGGGGGGGCCTGCACCAATGTAGGGAGCCCTTTGTGTGTGTGTGTGTGTGTGTGTGTGTGTGTGTGTGTTTCCTGTATGCCCAGTTTTGAATAGGCTTTGTGTCCAAGAGAAACTCAATGAAAATGTGTCTGTGCCACTCACTTTCTTTTTTTTTTTTTTTTAAGCATTTTCACATTTTTCCACCTCACTTGGTTCTGTCTCTGAGAGGCAACTGAGGCCCAAGTGGGTGATCAGCTCCCGAGGTGGTGATGAGATATGCTGGGTTTCTTAACTCCAGCTTCATTCATTTCTCTGCTGAGTTGGAGGCCGTGCTGTGTGCTCACAGAGTAATTGGGATGAGATGCTTGCCCGTGGGAAAAATGTCTCTGTGAAACCTCCAAAAATGGAATTAGAGAACAGGGGTTAGGTCATGATCCCAAGAATATGATAAGTTTGTGCGTTCCTTTTATGGGCCTATTACAAAGTCTGATTTGGTGATAACTGAATGTACTTAACATGTCTGCACAAAAGTTTGAGAGGATGATTTTAAAATAAGGGTAAGAAAAGTTAAAGTCTAATCTAGATTGTACCTCTTTAATCAAATGGCCAGGTTTTTAAAAACATATATTTTATTGATTTCAGAGAAGAAGGGAGAGGGACAGAAAGATAGAAACAGGAACGATGAGAATCATTGATTGGCTGCCTCCTGCATGCCCTACATTGGGGATCGAGCCCAAAACTGGGGCTGGCCAAGAGTCGAACCCAGGAATTGAATGGTGCCTGGTTCAAAGGTCAACACTCAATTACTGAGGCATGCTAGCCAGGCAAGGTTTTTTTTGTTGTTGTTTTAATATATTTTCTTCATTGATTTCAGAGAGGAAGGGAGAGGGAGAGAGAGAAACATCAATGATGAGAGAGAATCATTGATTGGCTGCCTCCTGCATGCCCTACATTGGGGATCGAGCCGGCAACCAGGGCATGTGCCCTTGGCCGGAATCGAACCTGGGACTCTTCAGTCTGCAGGCCGACACTCTATCCACTGAGCCATGCCGGCAAGGGCCAGGCAAGGTTTTTATTGTTATTTATCAAGGCTTAAAAAATACTTGGGTTCCTGGGCTTTCTTTATGAATTTTCATTATTGTTACTGTGCCCTGTCAAAGGCACTTATGTGGTGCCTTTGACAAGGCACAGTACAGTATTAAACTATATTTATTACACCCAGTAGTATACAGCACTGTATTATAATGCTCCTAGGTAGCATTTATTGAGCTCTTACTTTGGTCTAGGCACTGTGGGTAATATGTGTTGGTGCTCTGGAGTTTTTAGTTAGTTAGCCATTAGGTAGGGACAGTGAAAAAAAAGAGAGAAGGTTGTAGACCCCTCTAAGTGATAGTGCCAATTCAGCCCTATGCCTTTACTATCCATACTAATATTTATTGCTAAATTTCATTATCACAACTACTGATATTTGTTATAATGACCCTTGTTCATCAAGAAGTTAGGTTACATTGAGCATATATATCCTTGACTTCTCAAGATGGCAGTGATAAACTCTGTGTTAGATTTCTAACTAGGCTTAAAATTTCAAAAATCCTTTTGCTTGAAGGAATTAATGCACAATTGTCATTTAAAAACAAAACAAGCCCAAATACAAAACCCACCTTTTCATTTAGAATGAGCCATTCCCCAAGAATTCTGGATATCAAGGGATTTTATACAAAAGGCAGGGCACATTCCTTTCTTTTATGGAGTGTAATTATAATCTTTAATCATATTTTTTCTGGATCAGAGGTTTTTAGGGACATGCAGAACCTGTTTGCAGTGATAAATACTCTAGAAAATATATAAGATATTGGAGGTTAAGTTCAGGTCCTAGTGTGCTGACTATAGTTCTATTCCCCCTTTTTTCCTCAACCAGGAATGTGACAATGTTGGAAGAAAAAACTTGAATTTGTTTAAATACATTAAAATAGTACATCATTGCAACTTGGGGACTTTATTTTTTATTACAAATATGGTTTGTCATAGCTAATGTGATCATTGTTCAGTTCATCACAGTGTTTAGATTGAAAGCTGTTGTTAGGCCATTTACCATCTAAACCTATTTCTTTAAAGTAAACCTAAGAATGACAAAATTTACTTTATAATTGAAGCATTCATGTTTTATATTTAACAGTTTTAAAGGACACCTTGGAAAAAAGAGGAGTCTTGGGGCATTTAAAAGCGAGAATTCGAGCCGAAGTTTTCAAAGCCCTAGATGATGAAAGTGAACCCCGACCAACATTGTCCCATGAAAACCTTCTTATTAATGAATTAATTCGGGAGTATTTGGAATTCAACAAATATAAGTATACGTCGTCTGTTCTCATTGCAGGTAAGAGGTATCGTTAGTCACGGAGGCAAAGTCTGCTTCTTCCATTCAACCAATTCTAAGTCTTTAACCTGGAAATCTAATTCCATTACAAAACGGCGTCATAAATCGTCTGAGTGATTAGAACATATAAACCTACTTTTGCCCCACCTTGAATTCCCTTAAGTTTTTTGTGTGTTTTTAGCCTTTTTTTAGAGAGGGAGGGAGGGTCATTGATCAGTTGCCTCCCAAACATGCCCAGTCGGGGATGAGACCCAAAACCTGGGTATGTAACCTGATCGGGAATCAAACCCACAACCTTTTGGTGTATGAAACGATGTTCCAACCAGCTGACCCACATTTCCAGGGCTAATTCCCTTCAGGTTTAATCTATGCTTAAATCTATTTCATGCCTTAAAGATGTCCTCATCAAAGAAAAGAACTCATAAAGTAGATTTTTGGAAGAGAGAATGAATTCTTTGTGATGCCAGAACTTTACATTACAGATCTTTTATTTAATATTAAGTACATCTTAATTGAATAAAAATTGATAATTTTTATTGATTTAAGGAACTTTAATATCAGAATCTCCACTTTCCCCCTTTGTTATAGATGTTTGGATAATACCATTAATACTCAGAAAAGAAGAACATTATTATGAAAATATTAATTACATGTCTTGCACTTGAGTTTCCCTAGAGTGAAATATAGTGACAGTAGTCAAGTTTCATATTAAATGCCTTGGCTTTAAAAAAAAAAAAAACACACGAAATATATGCAACATACAATATATTTTACTTTTTTTAGTATAAAGCTCTGGATTTTTGTCAAGTGCATTCAGTTGTGTATCTACCACCACAGTCACAATATAGGACATTTCCATCACCCCCCAAATTTTCTGTGCCCTTTGTAGTCAACTTCTTTATCTACCCCTTACCCCTAGCAACCATTGACCTTGTTATCTCTGCCTATCATTTGCCTTTTCCAGAATGTCCTATAAATAGGATGTAGACTTTTGGAGTTGGCTTCCTTTCATAGAATAATACTGTGGACTTTTTTCTTTCCCTCAATATCATTCCATTGTGTCAGTTGATGGACATTTGGCAATTATGAATCTAGCTGTCATAAACATTCACAAAAGGTTTTTGTGTGAACATAGGTTTTAGTCTCTCTTGGGTAAAGAGCTAAGAGTGGAATTGCTGGGTTGTGTGTTGTAAGTATATGTTTACCTGGATAAGAAACTGCTCAACAATTGATAGTACCTGTACCATTTTTGCTCTCCTAACAAAGTATGAGGTTTTCAGTTGCCCTATATCCTTGCCAGCATTTAATATTTGGGTTAATTTTATTCTTAGAATTATTGCCACCAAATGGATATTGGTGCTGTCATGTGTTGAATTCACAAAAACAGACTGCTAAAGCCTAGTATTGCAGAAACATTATTTCCCTAACCAAAAATTAGATTAAAAATGAGTTTAGATGAAATCACCCAGATTAAGCTATATATTTAACAAAATAATTTAGAAGTCATAAAAGCGTAAGTTGGATCTGTCATCATTATTTTCCAAAATCTGAAAAATGTGTATATCTGGTAAATATGTATCAAAATCATGTTTACTTTTTAGATTGATAAAGACTCAGTGTTTTCATAATTTCTTCCCCCCCACCCCCAACACACCCTAGAATCTGGTCAACCTGTAGTTCCACTGGACCGGCAATTTCTCATCCGAGAACTAAATGCATTTGAAGAATCAAAGGATAATACAATGTAAGAACTTATTTTTAAAATAAACTTTCAGATATTGTTGTATTGGAGTCATGATCTCATAGTGGTGGTTTTATTTCATTTTAATCCAACAGGTATTTATTTGGGTCTAGTGTTTGTCTAGTACTGCATCTAATCCAAGGTATGCAGCAATAAATGGCTCAGATGAGGTCTCTGCTCTCTGGAGCTAAAATCCCCCTGGTTTCAGAGGACTGAATAGCCCTACCCCTTTCTAAGGGGCACTCCTCTTGGCTTCTTGAGCCATCCTTTTTTTCTTCTGATGCTTTTGCTCTGTCAATCATTTTCTTCCTCAGATTTAACTTGTCCTCCCCATAGCTTCTTTCATTTCATTTTAGTTACATACTCATATTTCCCCTCTCCCTCCCAAAAAAACTGTCAATGTCCAATCCCAAGCTACTGTTCAATCTCCATTTTACCACTTAACTTAATGAAAATCAACCGTCTGCCTTTATTTTAGTATCTATTCTGTGGTCTTCCCTGTACCATAAATTCTCCCCATACCATTTACAAAAAACTCTTAAAAAGAAGAACAACCACTTTCTAGTAGTTTCTTAGTTTTTTCCTACTTCAGTAGTAATTAAACATTTCCCAGAGGATCCCTGAATGGCAAAAAAAAAAAAGTATACTATTATAGGCACCTGGGAACATAGCTTAAGTCTTTTCCTAGCAAGGAATTGCTCTTAAATCGTACAGTATGTTTTTTCTTTCAAAAAGTTCGTTGAATTTTTTCATCTTACTTCATAGTGGAATTATTTTTATCATAAAATATTTTAAATGACATACCAATTAAAATGAACTTTCCCACAAATCTTTGTATGAAATGGTTCCAGAATCATATGCCACTTTTATCCTGTAGTTTGTACCAAGTTGCTCCTTGAGTTTTGCCATTTTGTAATAATGATTTCACTGTTTCTTAAAACATTTTTTTGTCATAAAATGTTTTGTTTTGTTTTGTTTTGTGATCCTTTAATGTCTTGATTTTTTCTGCCTCCCTAATGGCGTTATCAGTGTCCTTATTGGTTCCATTGGGGTTCCTTTAAATTGTGGGCACTCCCCAAGTTTTGTCCTTTTCTTGTCCCGCTGCCCACTTTTCTAAGTATCCTTTTTATATATATAATGTATTTTATTGATTTCAGGGAGGAAGGGAGAGGGAAAAGGAGAGAGAGATGGAAACATCAATGATGAGAGAGAATCATTGACTGGCTGCCTCCTGCAATGCCCCCTACTGGGTATCGAGCCCTCAACCCAGACATGTGCCATTGACCAGAATCAAACCTGAGACCTTTTAGGCTGACGCTCTATCCACTGAGCCAAACCAGCTATAAATGGTTTGATTTCTAATTATTTTTGTGCCTTTAATAATATCTTCATGCTGATGACTCACACAATGAAGCCACAGCGCTATAATAACCTAGTCTCTAAAGTTGCAGAGTGCTGCTACTTAAACCAACTTGATTCATTACAAGGGACTTTAGCCCACACTCAAGGAGAGGGCAGTTAGGCACAACCTTTTGAAGGGAAAGGAATGTCATTATTTAAACTATCACACCTACTAATAAATAAATAGATATATAAAAAAACCCAATCCATTAAATTTTGTTTTTAATTATGAGATTCGAAATGAAGGAAAACATTTGTTGTACCTCTTTTGTCAGCAGGGCAGCTTCTGTTTGTGCAGGAGCAGAAATATAAACCCCAGGCACCATATTGAAAAGAGTATGGGACTTGGGGTTCAGGAATAAAGTTTGTTTACTTACTAGCTGAGGGATTTCTAGCAAGTTCATTTTGAGCTGTGGTTTTCTCATAAATTGGGGATGGTGATTATAACATCACAAGGTGAGGGTAAACTGAAAAGAGGCAGAAATATTTTGTAAACTAAAGTAGCTTTATAAATATTAGTTCTTACCCAACTCCCATATAGCTGACATTTACATATCATTTAATATGTGCCAGGCACAGTTCTAAACACTTCACATTTATTGACTTATTTAGTCCATAATAACCTATGAGGTAGGGTTTACACTTACCCTAACTTACAGAGAAGGAAACATTTATGAGGCTAGGACATTAAGAATCTTGCTGCCCAACCGGTGTGGCTTAGTGGTTGAGCATCAGCCTATGAACCAGTAGGTCACAGTTTGATTCCTTGTCAGGCACATGCCTGGATTTTGAGCTCAGTCCCCAATAGGGGTTGTGCAGGAGGCAGCCAATCGACGATTCTGTATCATCATCGATGTTTCCATCTCTCTCTCCCTCTTCATTCTTCTCTGAAATCAATTTTTTTTAAAAAACTCTTGCTGAGATCAAATGGCAAAGGCAGTTTAAAACCAGGCAGAGTATCTCTTGGGACATAAGACCTGATCTAGGCAAGAATTATTAATGCAATTAAGTGTTTATTGAATATCTATTGTGTATTGGTGAGTATTAGGTACTGAAAAATTTTATACTGGATTTTGGAGTTTAAAAGCGAATTCCTCCTGTGAATTGATTGAATTGTATTTCAGTTTAGATGCGATTTAAGGCATTAGCATTTTCTCCCTGGGTTTTAAAATCATCTTTAGAGTAAAATAGCACTTTTAAATTTAAATAAAAAGCATGACAACCTTATTTTATAAGCCTAGTGAATTACTTGGCTATTTTAGTATCAGAGGCTACCTTTTAAAGCATAGATGTTTTAAGCTTTTCCTATTCATGCAAATTTAATTGATTTTGGTTTTCTTCCTGCTATAGACCTCTTTTATATGGGATTTTAGCTCACTTCTTGCATGGAACTAAGGATGGCATCCAACATACATTTCTGAAAGAATCTTCACTTCAGCCTCTAAACCCAAATCCTGGTAGACAACCTAGTGGAAGAGAACAAATGGGTATGAGCTTTCTGAGATTTATCATTTAGCTGTTACCAAGGATATTTCCTTCTTATATATTTTTACCTTTGGGATAGATTTTCCCAAGCTTTTGAGTCATAGTTTAATTCCACTTATAACTAATATAGTTTTAACCCATGTTGTTTATCTTCAAAAAAAAAAAAGCTTTTTGGAAAGAGAATCTTTGGGGAAGGTGGGTGGATGACTGGACAAAGTTTGTAGGTACAATTTCTCTATAGAAGTATTGAAAAACCTGAATTTCATATAAATTTGTAGTTTCTGGAGCAGCTTAGTTCTTAGCATACTGAATAAATAGCTTTCTATAGAGTTATCACCTGTTTTCTCCCTAAGAGGCAAAAATGTTGAATACAGATAGAGAAGTCACAGGTTTATATGTCCTTTGCATTTTCGGCATACTTTTTGTGGTACAGTGGCAGGTATCCACAAATAAAATCTTAGGAGAATAGCCCATATTTCTTTCAGCATACACTCTTTAAATGAGCTTTTTTTTTTTTTTTTAAATCAGCAGTAGGGCCTCAATTTAATAATCTGAAATGGTTTAGAGCTCACTGTCTTACTATGAGAGAGAGTTGATCTCTGTTTTTAAAAAGGTCAGCTGGGCCTGACCAGTGCTGTTTAGTGGTTGAGTGTTGACCCATGAATAAGGAAGTCATAGTTCTATTCCTGGTCAAGGCACATACCTGGGTTGGGATTAATTCCTAGTAGGGGGCATGCAAGAAGCAGCTGATCAGTAATACTCTCTCATCATTAATGTTTCTATCTCTCTCTTCCTCTACCTTCTTTTCTCTAAGCCCAATACAAATATTAAAAAATAAGTTAGAGCCGAGACCGGTTTGGCTCAGTGGATAGAGCGTCGGACTGCGGACTGAAGGGTCCCGGGTTCGATTCCAGCAAGGGCATGTACCTTGGCTGCGGGCACATCCCCAGTAGGGGGTGTGCAAGAGGCAGCTGATCGATGTCTCTCTCTCATCGATGTTTCTGACTTTCTATCCCTCTCCCTTCTGTTCTGTAAAAAATCAATAAAATATATTTGAAAAAAAAAAAATAAGTTAGAGAACAAAGGTCAGGTGGGTTTCAGACAGCTAATTATCAAGACAAATATAAATATTGAATGTTAAAATAAACTTATAGTAAACATTTTAGATGTGAATTGCCTTTTGTTGTTTTCCTAAACTTCTGTGAACAATATTGACTATCCTATATAATAAAAAAGAAACATGCAAATTTGACTGTACCTTCGCTACACTATCAGCCAATCAGGAGTGGGGGTGGGGGTGGGGCCGAGCAGCACAAGCGCCCGCCTGGGGGCGGAGATGAGGCGGCAGCGGTGGTGGCGTGGCACTCCAGCCAGAGCAGAGAAGACTGAAGGCTCCGGCTGGAGTGAAGCCTCCAGCCGGCCAAAGTAAAAAATGGAAGGCAACAGCCAGAGGGAAGGCCTGGGTCCCAGGTTCCAGAGGAAAACTGGTCCTGGCAGCCAGGGGAAGGAGCCTATTGCATGAATCTTCATGCAACGAGCCTCTAATATATATATAAAGATCCAGGGCCCATAACATCCAAAACGACCGAAGGCTCGCCCCAACACTGCAAGTCAGTGCTTTGGGCACCTCAGCTACCAGAAGTGACCGCTGAGGGGGCTGCGATCAGGCCTGGAGAGAAAAGTAGGGTCTGACAGAAGCCCCTGTAGCAGACAGTGCTGGGTTGGGTGGTGGAAGTCAGTCCTGGTGGCTCAGCACTGCCATGCTGCGGGTGCCTCAGTGACCCAACACTGACTGCTGAGCGGGCTGGGGTCAGACCCAGACAGAGGCCGGGAGAGATGAGCAGGGTCTGATTGCAGCCTCCATGGCAGTCAGTGCTGGGTCAGCATGGTGGAGGTCAGTCCTGTCAATTAATATTAAGTGATCGTAGGGTCAATTAATATCTCTTTGAGAGGAGTTGAGAATATAAAGTATAGTGTAGAGCAATTACTTATATTTCACATAAAACACTTTTCAACTAAGATAGTTTCCTTTATTTAAAATGTACCTTTATTGTTGAAAGTATTACAGATGACCCTTTGTTTTAGTTTTTCCCATTGATCTCCTCTAACCTACACCCACCCCTTCCAGGCCTTCACCAGACTATTGTCTGTGTCCATGGGCTATTCCTATCTAATACATAAAAATCTAGAAAGATTTAGAAAAAAGAGAAGAAAAAATATGCCACGTAAATATTGAACAGAAGAGCTGAATTTGCTGCATCAATACTGGATACAGGCTTGAAGCCAAAACAACTCATGAGATAAAGTTAGTCATTGTAACATAACAAAAGATTCCTTTCACTAAAGAGATAAGATGGTTCTCAATACTTATACACAAAATAGAATAGTGTGGGGGTTCAGAATGAACCTCACCAAGATGTGTCTCAGTGGTATGCAGATTTTTGAGCTAAGGACAATTTTAGCTTCAGGCTCAAGTGAAAATTCTGCCCCTCTCTTTAACTATCTAAAAAAATGGAATTAGAGGCCTTGCCCATAATGAGACATTATCCTATACAATAAAAGGCTAATATTCAAATAATCTGAACAGGAGAATGACCGGTTGCAATGACTTGCACTGACCACCAGGGGGCAGATGCTCAGTGCAGGAGCTGTCCCCTGGTGGTCAGTGTGCTCCCACAGGGGAAGCGCTGCTCAGCCAGAAGCCGGGCTCATGGCTAGTTAGCTCAGCAGTGGTGGTGGGAGCCTCCTGCCTCCGTGGCAGCACTAAGGATGTCCAGCTGATGGATCCTGCACTGCGAGAAGGTGCAATCGGACTGAAGGACTCCCCCTCCACCCCCAATGCCTCTAGTATATATATAAAACTCTAATCAGCTGGTCAACCAATTGACCATTTGACCAGTCACATGACATGTACTGACCACCAGGGAGTAGATGCTCAAAACAGTAGCTGCCCCCTGGTGGTGAGTGCACTCCCACAGAGGAGCACCACTCAGCTGACCAAAGGGCACCAGACCCTGGGCTCATGGCTACAGCCTCTTTCACCTGCCTGCAGCGCTACCTGCCACAGTGGCAGGCACAGTAGGGCCAGGATGAGGGAGCAGTGCAGCACCCTGCCAGCGCTCGGGCTCCTCCCCAGTCGCCTGCTACTTTGTGCAGTATTACATCCCTCATACCCGCAGTCCGAATCCCCTGAGGGGTCCCGGATTGCGAGAGGGCATAGGCCAGGCTGAGGGACCCCGCCCACGCATGAATCTGTGTACCGGATCCCTAGAGTTCAATATTAGCTTAAGATGTGAAAGCTGGTGGCCTTTTTGAGGTTATTTCTAACTTCACTAGGACTTATTTTTCTATATATCTTAGATTTCTGAGCTGATAGAACATTGGAAAAGAAATCATTCCCAGCTACTTATTAAGACTAAGAGGTGAATGACTCATTTATGCCTGTAACTGATCATTTTTAGCAGCATCAGCACCTCTAATTGCCATTCCTGTACACTTTGTCATTTAAAGAACATGGGGTTTTCCTAGTTCCCTTTTCAGGGATTGGATAAGGAACTGCTTTCTAGCAGGTACTTAAAACAAAACAAAACACAAGCACATGAGTAAATCTCTAAAACATTCAAATAATATAATGAAACATGCCTTTTAATCTCTTCTCTCCTGCTTCTCCCTAACTCCCCAACTTCTATAGAAGTTAACTCCATTAGCAACTTGGTGGGTGTCCTTCGGTACTCATTTCTGTGTATTCCAAGTACTGATATGCATTAAAGTTGGAACAATACAGAGAGGAGTAGCATGCTCCTATGCAAAGATTACACACAAATTCGTGAAACGCTAACATATTTTTGTTATCCTTTAGATATGAGGGAGAAATAAAGGCTTTTCCAGACAGACAAAAGCTGAGGGAGTTTATCATCACAAGACCTGCATAACAAGAAATGAAAGGAGTTCTTTCTTCTACATGAAAACAAAAAGATAAAAGTATACAAAACTTTGAGTAAGATGACAAACAGAAGCAGGAAATTGCAACTCTATTTCAGAATAGGGTATTAAACACTTAATTATAGCATAAAGGTTAAAGGGGAGAGGCATTATTTTAAAAAGCCCTTTGTGCTCTGTAGTTTCCCTGACTGCTCTGGGATTCCAGTGGCAAGTTCTCTCTGTTCCAGCCTCCTTCCTTCAGTAGTATATACTAACAGTTAATATGAGGATTTTACACACCTTCCAAATATCAGCATCCAAGAAAAACAGGCACTGGATAGAAAACCTGCAGGAATAGGCAAGAGATTGATATCTTGTGTCTGGGAGGAGATCTATGTGGTTAGAGACAGGACTAAGGGAATTCACATTTGTAACCTTTTTATCTTCCTTTTGGAATTTGAACCTTGCATTACCACATTAGTATTAAAAAAAACAATTAAGCTTTAAAATGTAGGAGTGGGCAAAAGTAGGTAAGAACCCTGTGCCAAAGTGTGTTTGAGTATAACAAGTAAACTACAAGAATGTGTAAATGATGAAGGCTGGCAATTTAAGCACCTACAAGATTGTTCCTAAGTGCACTATACCATCATAATATTCTTTTGAGTTAAGAAAGCTATACAATAATCATAATCTGCATGCCTTTTTCCATATGAACACATAAACCTACTTTTGCCAACCCCTATATGCACTGTTACTTGCATTTTTTGTCAATATATGTAGATCTACTTCCCCCTCATTTTTAACTTTTTGTAGTATTCTATAGTGTGGCTAATCACTCTTTACTGATGTACTTTTACTGTTTTTTTATTTTTTCCTTTTACAGTATTGCAGTGTAGCATTACTTCTTTGTTCACACAGGTATTTTTCATCTGGATGCCAGGAAGTAGAATTGCTGGTTTAAAGCATGTGTACATTAAAAAATAGTCTAATATTGTCTAATTCTCCTCCAAAAAGGCTTTACCAGTTTATGCTCACCGAGAATAAGTACCAATACTGGTTTCTCAGTTTCATTGTTACCAGTGGATATTGTACACATTAACACTGTTAACAACAGTAAACCTATGACATTTATATTTTCAGTCCAATGAGGAAAAATAGCCTCCTGAGAAATAACTTTTGTGATTTGTAAGCTTTTTATAATCATTCTCTTTAATATGGCTAATGACTAATAAGAAAGAGATGAAGGTCATAGGTTAACCACTGGTAGCCTGTACACAGTGGCTCGGGTGGGCTGGGGAGGGGTCCTTTCTGTATAAAGTGCCAGAGACTTCAGAGTCAAGTTCCAGTCAGTGAAGCTTTGGTGCTTATTCTGTGGAAAGCTCTGTGGAAGACTCAGAAATGAGGATTACTACGGAACCAATAGAATAGTGATTTTGCTAATTATTTTTTCTTGATCATAAAAAAAAATTTTGGCCTCTTTATGTAATGGCCTCTCTTTCACTCTCTCTCTCCCCCTCCCTCTCTTAAATTAATCTAAAAAAATCAAAAAACACCCATAATACTGCATTATGTTCCAATAACATGTTTAAGCATTCCATTTCTTTTCTCAGCTCTAGCTTACTGTTTAAATACATGTTTTATTTTATAACATAGACAAGATTATGAAGATGTTAAAATATTTACTCTTTTTTTAAAATACTTATTCTTCAGATTACAATACCTTATCTTTACACAAGTTCATCCAGTTGAAATGTAAAACAGTAAACTTAAATTCTCTTATTTGAAAATAAGTCCAAAGCATGCACTTCTTTTATCAAAGCTTTCAAAATGCTAAAAAAAAATGAAGAGGGTGTATATAGATACTTACCTTTGAAATAGTAGTCAATCATTAGTGCTGCTATATTAATACTTGTCATATTGGAGGCAAAGTAGCAGTTATTTCTATACATAAAAGACCAGATTCTTTATAATTAATGTAAAGTCATTGTCAGCTCAACTTTATACATATCTATGGAGAAGTACATGAAAAACATACTTTGTTTTTTAATAATGCTTTTATAGAAAACCAAAAATGTGTATGCCCTAAAGATATTATTAATTTTTTTTGTCCAATAAAAGTTGCCTAAAATTGAAGTAGATTGTTTTTTATCTGTGATTCAGATCTGTAGTAGTATTTACATTATTTCTGAGAGTGATCAGCTGTGGACTAATTAATAAGACTGTATACAATCAAGTTGTCTTTAGAATTAGAATAACTAATATATGTTTTTGGTGCTAAAATTGCATGTTTCTAATAACTTGTCTAAATTTGTATTTTTCTCATCAGAATATTTAAGAATATTTTTTAAAAGGTTATGTTTTTTCTGTTGGAAAAAGTGTTTGATGAATGGGGGGTGGGTGTCACATTTTCCTAGGGATTTCAATTGGGCATTGTGTTTTTGTCTAGATTGGGTATTAAGTGTGTTATTTTTATATATATATATATTTTTATTGATTTCTGAGAGGAAGGGGAGGAAGAGAGAGATAGAAACATCAATGATGGTAGAGAATCATTGATTGGCTGCCTCCTGCAACCCGGCATGTGCTCTTGATCGGAATCGAACCCAGGACCTTTCAGTCCGAAGGCTGATGCTCTATCCACTGAGCCAAACCAGCTAGGGAAATTGGGTATTATGTGGTGGTTTTTTTTTTTTTTAATATATTTTATTGATTTTTTACAGAGAGGAAGGGAGAGAGATAGAGAGTTAGAAACATTGGTGAGAGAGAAACATCAATCAGCCACCTCCTGCACACCTCCTACTGAGGATGTGCCTGCAACCAAGATACATGCCCTTGACTGGAATTGAACCTGAGACCCTTCAGTCTGCAGGCCAACACTCTATCCACTGAGCCAAACCTGTTAGGGCAGGTATTCAGTTTTTTAAGTTCTTTTAATCTAGAACACTTCTGCCCTCTCTCCTTTCCCCTGCCCCTTCCCAAACACCCCCCCCCCCCCCCATGACAAAAGAAACTGAGCAATGACTGGGGCCTTTTCTTCACTATGGTGAGTGGCCACAGAGGCTCTGGGCTCCTCTGAACTCTCATGGAACTTTATTGTTTTGGTTTTGGCTGAAGAATTTTTTCTACAAATTCTCGGATAGCTTTCTGATATGTGTAGGAAAATGTAACTTGTGCTAGTTTTCTTCTTGTCACCAGAGAGTGCTGCTGGGAGACATTTCTATTTGAAGAAAGGTTTTTCTTTTTGATTGAAGAGCTTTAACGTCCCTCAAAATGCCAAACACCCCGGCCTTTCTTGTGAATTCTGTTCCTTACATATAAGAGAAGTTTGTAGCTACTTACCAATGGGTTTACTCCAGGGGGTACTCTATTCACTTTTAAAAAAAGTTTAGAAGCTTTTTGAATAATTAAATAATTAGAGTTACTAGTACAAAACATTTCTGATTTTTTTCAATAGTGTTTAAAAAATTTATTTTGTTTTTTTCATTGTCTTAAGCTGTCCTAAGAATGAAACTTTAAATATATAACTTACTGAAATTTATGTAGCTGTGTCTGCCTACAGCTTATTTTAAGTAGAGATAAGCATTAACACTCATTTCTGTTAATTTCAGATGACCACCTAAGAAAAGAGAAGGGGAAAAATACTAATATTGAAGATCTTCATATTTCTCAAAACGTGAAGAGATGACATTTCCGTTTGGGCATCTTTTATCTTAAAATTGTATGTATTAAATCACTTATTTATTTTCTCATTGCCAAAATGCATCACTAATATTTGTACTTTGTAGAAATTTGAGTGTCTGCAAAACACTTAGTCTTTCATGCTTTACTGCATTTGTGAATAAAAGCTAATCTGTCATCAAGGCTATTGGATTTGACTTGAAAGAAAATGTATTGTTTTTAGGAAATATTTTAAAGGTTATTAGATGTGAGAAAGGAAAGAGAAAAATGAATGTTAGCACCCGATACATTCTTCTAAAAAAAAAAATACAGGTCTTTATAGCCATATCATTTGCTCTTTAGCATGGTACATTAATTACATTTCCTTCAGGCTAGAATTATGTGGGTTTATGGAAAATTTAAGAAAAGAGCACTAGAGTAAAAAAAAAAACTTCCATTTTCATAAAGGTTGATTTTTTTGATTAGCTATTTTTCAGATAGTCATTTATAATTAGATTAAAATATCTGAATTGCTACCTGAAATTGAACTTTAAAACTAGGTAACAATGTACTTTTTCTTTCCTTAGATCATTTTGGCTTCTACTGGAAGATTTAATTAAAATCTAGAGGGGGAACTAATTCTTTTAATTTTGCTGTAAGTAAAACAAAGAGTTTATTTGATTACATGAAGAATGTAGAATCAGCATGAAGAGACAGGCTTTAGGAGAAAACCAGAAAGTACCTTTTAAAAGATGGCATTGTCTAACCTCCATGTGGCCTTCAGTTGTGCAATTTTAAGATGAGCTATGAAAGGGCCAACTCCGAATTATTTGGGCTCTGAATGTCTTACTAAATGTCAATTTTTATTCTTTAGATAGAAAAACAGTAAGAGCTATCCTAGTGCTAGCTCTAAAATGCTGCTTTGATATTTATTAAGATATTTTTATAATGTGGAGTCTACAGATTGATTTCACTGAAATCTGTTACAGTAGATAGCACCTGACTGGCAAAGTCATTGGTATATTCAGAGCACAATTGCATTGGTGCTGTATACTGACGGCATTGAGCTTAAACATCTTCCACAGGGAAAGTGATAAGGGCTTCATTGGCAAAATTGGCCTTTGGAAATTATTGAAACTTGATAATATATTTGGTACTAGTCAGTGTTCAGTTCTTAACAGGAATTTTTATCTGAATACAGAAAATTATTAAAAGAATCCCACTAAACCATACTTTACAAGTCAAAGGATTTTAAGAATCCCTGTTGGTGGCCTAAAGTCACATATAAATGTAGAAATATTATAAGAATTCATTTCAATTTTTAAAAAATATGTTTTTATTGATTTCTAGTTAGAGGGGAAGGAAGAGGGAGAGAAAGAGAGAAACATCGATGAGAGAGAAACATCTATCAGCTGCCTTCTGCACACCCTGCTGGGGATTGAGCCTCCAAACTGGGCATGTGCCCTGATCGGAAATGTGACGTCAGCGCTCAATCCACTGAGATACACCAGCCCAGCTCATTTCCATTTTTTAAGTGAAATCTGTAATATCTGATTATAATTGTGAATTCTAATGTATGTGGGACTATATCTGAATTTTTCTCAAAGGATTTGGTTTACATACAAAGATGTTAGCAAAGACAGTAAGTTTACCTCAGGAATTGCAATCATCATGCAGCATTAGATTAAGAAAAAATGCTGGAGTTTAGCATTTTAGATACTGATGTAAATTTATCAAAATAGAAGCTAAATGGAATTGTCACATGTAGTTCATTGTCTATTTATATGCATTATTCTGTAAATTATTTGTACCTAAGCAACTTTTATACTTTCAATGTATCATTTAATAAAAAAGAACAACAACATTAAACAACTCACATTTGTGCAGAGGGTATCTGTGTGACTGTTCTGTCACCAGAGATGTAGACCAGAACCTGGCGAAGGCTCTCCAGGCTTCCTTTGGGGTCTCCGGCAGCCTGGCTGTTAGCAGGTGTAGGGCAAGATTGACCATGTATGTGCTCCTGGCACCAGCCATCTCACCTTGGAACAATACCTCTTCACAGGGTGGCAGTGGTGGGGGCACAAACCAGGGTGATGGAAGAAGAAGACAAGATTAAAAATATGAACAATAAAATGGCAATTAATACATATCTATCAACAATTGAATCTACAAACAAAATGAACAAGCAGAACAGAAACAGACTCATAGATACAGAGAACTTTTTGTTGGTTGCCAGATGGGAGGGGGATAAGGAGACTGGGCAAGAAAGGTGGAGGGATTAAGAAGTACATACATTTTGGTTGTTGCAGAATAGTCACAGGGATGTAAAGAACAGCATAGGGAATATGTATATAGTCAATAATCTGATAACTACACGTGGTGCTGGATGGATATGAGACTTATTGGGATGATCACATGGTTATGGAATATCTGGTCACTGGGGTGTTCAAAAATAATAAATAAATACAAAAAAATAAAATAGCCAGCAAATGGCGGGACCATATATGGTTTTGTTTAGTATTACATTTTTATGTTTGGAAAAGAAAAAACAACACCTATTTTCAAAATACTGTAAGATTTTATGATTATCCACAAAGGAGGGTCTTAAGCTAAGAAAATCTGCTCTAGAAATTTCTGTACTCAGGATTTTTAACACTGTCAACTAATTTATAATCCAGTAGTTTAAAAAGATAAATGGGCTGAGACATTTAAAAAACAAAGGAAAGACAAATATAAATACAGAGGACCCATCAAATTGTTCTCATAAATTCATAAACTAATTTAGTACATCATTGTTGGGGGTTCCCATGGGATTGTTGGGAACTGTTATCTTCCAGAAATGCAGGAGAAACGTTGGGTTTACACAAAAACAGTATGAAGATAGGGACTAAAGAGGGACTTAGAGAAAAGGGAAATTTAAAACTTGGGCAATCAAAGCAGGAGCCGAGTGGCTTTTGAAGATGATAAATTTAAGCTTAGCGTATATGTTTGCATAGAATAAACTAATAGGTTTATAATTATGTGCAAGAACACATTTGTATATGACTCACATGCCTGTATGATTATGTAAAATCTGATGTGTTCTTTTAACCTAAAGCCAAGTGTACATGAAGGATTAATATTTGTGAGACTATGCCTTTAAAGGCATTTAGGACAATGTTTCCCAGCTACTTGGTCTTTTATTTTTGTAATAACTTCTGCAAGGATTGCATGGCCTTCTTTAAATTATTTTTAAAATGAAAGAGGTAAAACTACCTTAAAAAAAAAAAAAAGACTTTTTTAGAGCAGATCTGCATTCACAGCAAAATTGAAAGGAAGATACAGAGATTTCCCATATACCTGGGTTCTCCCACCCCCCCCCCCACCCCCATGTATAGCTTTCCCCTAAACATCCTCTACCAGAAGGGTATATTTCTTACAATTATCAGCCTACATTGACACATCATTACCCAAAGTCTATAGTTTACATCAATGTTCACTCGTGGTGGTGTACATTTTATGGGTCTGAATAAATGTATAATGACATGTATCCACCATTATGAGTAATTTCATTTGCCCTAAAAATCTCTTTGTTCTGTCTGTTCATTCTTCCTTCCCCTCCAACCCATGACAACCACTGATCTTTTTATGGTCTCCATAGTTTTGCCTTTTCTAGACTGTCATATATTTGGAATCATACAATATAGAGCCTTTTCGGACTGGCTTCTTTCATGTAATCTTAGCATTTAAGTTCCTTCCATATCTTTCCATGGTTCACTAGCTCATTTATTTTTAGTGCCAAATGATACTCCATCATATGAACATAAGACAGTTTATCCATCCACCTCTGAAGGACATCTTGATTGTTTCCAAGTTTGGACAATTATGAAGAAAGCTGCTGTTTACCTCTGTGTGCAGGTTTTAGTATGAACATAAGTTTTCCAACTCATTTGGATAAATTCTAAGAAATATAATTTGCTGGGTCATATGGTAAGACTATCTTGAGTAAGAAACTGTAAAACTACTTTTACTGAGAATCTTAGGACCCTTCCTGATAGAAGTAGAAAATCTGGAGTTACTAGGACACCAGCACTGGAAATTGGGGAGGAAGGAAAGAGCATCACAGGTCACTGTTTAAGGTAGCCTTGGACCTGGAAAAGCATGGGGGCTGTCATGGGTGAAACAGAAGTGTTTTTGTGCAAGAGAGAAGGAGCTGAACAGCTAGCTCTCTTGGTGAAGAATGAGGCCCCTTTATTCACAAGGAGGCAGAGTTGTGTGTAGATCTTGAGCAGGATGACTTGAGTGCTGATACACTTTTAAATGATTACATTGTGAAGCACATGCAGGAGTAAATCATGCTTGGATCCAGTCTTTGAAAATTTTTAAAACTAGCCCTGGCCAGTTTTGCTCAGTGGATAGAGCATTGGCTGGCAGACTCAAGGTTCCCAGGTTCGATTCCAGTCGAAGGCACATGGCTGGGTTGCAGACTTGGTTCCCAGTAGGAAGGCAGCTGATCAATGGCTCCCTCTCATCATTAATGTTTCTCGCTCTTCCTTTCCCTTCCTCTCTGAAATCAATCAAAAAATCCTATCTAATAAAAGTAATATGCAAATTGACCATGCCTCCGATCAAGCCATGCCCACCAGCCAATCAGGAGTAAATTATGCAAATAAACCCCAACCAAGATGGTTGCAGCCATTGAGAGCAGGAGGGAGGCTTTGGTTTCCCCAGCAAGGGAGGAAGCCAAGCTTTCTGCCTGCTGTTGCCAGCCTATGCCTCCACTCAATGCTACAAAGTTTCAATTATAGAAGATATATCCCAACAGAAATGAAGCTGAAGAAAGCAGAGGCTAGGGTTGCCAGGGTGATGGAGGAAGCCAAGCTTCTAAAGCCCTAGCGCTTAGGCCTCCACTCTAGGCTACAAAGTTTCAATTATAGAATTAAAATAAACCCAAACAGAAATGGCTGTCTTCACGGAGCAGCAAAAGGCTTGGCTCTACTTCAGGCTATAAAATTTCAATTGTAGAACATAAATTAATCCCAGATACCAGGGCCTCTTCTTGAGATGCTGGGGGGAGTGGCCAGCCTGCAAACCACCACAGGCCCCCTCACCCAGGATGTCCCACACCCCAAGGGAACTCTGAATCTGATCTGAGACACTCTTCAGGGCAAATTAGCTGGCCCCCACCCATGCACCAGGCCTCTATCTTATCTAATAAAAGAGTAATATGCAGATTGACCATCACTCCAACACACAAGAGGGCTGCCCCCATGTGGTCAAAGATCCTGCCCCCATGTGGACACAAGATGGCCACCACAAGATGGCCAGCAGGGGAGGGCAGTTGGGAGGGACCAGGCCTGCAATGGAGGGCAGTTGGGGTGATCAAGCCTGCAGGGGAGGGCAGTTAGAGGTGACCAGGCTGGCAGAGGAGGGAAGTTGGGGGCAAACAGGCTGGCAGGGGAGTAGACATCAATTAAGCTGGCAGGGTAGTGGTTAGCGGGTGATCAGGCTGGCAGGCAGAAGTGGTTAGGGGCAATCAGGGAGGCAGGCAGGCAAGCAGTTTGGAGCCAGCAGTCCTGGATTGTGAGAAGAATGTCTGACTGCCCGTTTAGGCCCAATCCTGCTGGGGATGGATGCAGGCTGGGCTGAGGGACACCTCTCGCCCCCTGTGCACGAATTTCGTACACCAGGCCTCTAGTATATATATAAAGAGAATATTAAAAACTAGAGGGAATGATACTTTGAAGCTTTTTTTAAGCCAGTGGCAAATACAACGCTATTTGGTAAAGACTCCAAGAGAAAAATTTCTCCTCGGCCATCTTGTTTCATGAGCTCATGGAAAGTCCCACTGCATGGCACCTCACAGAAAAGACACGCCAAGGAGCCGTACCTGACAGTTCTCAGTTGAAATAACATTTTAGAAAAGGTAACTTTTTTGTTTCCCTCAATCTTAAAATAGCTGGATTTTTTATCTATGAGAAATAAAATGGAGGTATCTGATTTAATTATTATTATAAAAATGCACTTTTAAAAAATCCTCACCTGAGGATATGTTCATTGATTTTGAGAGAGGGGTTAGGGGAGAGAAACATCAATGTGAGAGAGAAACATTGGTCAGTTGCCTCCTGTACTGTGGTTGAAACCTGCCACATAGGTGTATGCACTGACTGGGAATTAAACCCAGAACCCTTTGGTGTATGGTACGACGCTCCAACCAGCTGTTAGGCCAGGGATAACAATGCACTTTTGGAAATCCAAACATCTGAGCTGCTGCGTTGGACAGATACTTATTGAATGACTGTTATGTGCACATACTGTTCCTGAGTACCTCTAGCATTTCCCAGAAAACAGGCTCAGAGAAGTTCACTGACCATCCTGAAGTTGCCCGGCTGGTGGATAGCAGATCATGAGCTAAAAACTTCGACTTGGCATCAGACAGACGGGGTTTGAATTCCTGCTTCACCACTAACTAGCCGTGCAGCCTTAGCTGGTTCAATCACCAAACCTGGTTTCTCAACAGCAAAATAGGATTGTGGGGGATTTTTTTTACCTACTTGATAGGGTTGTTGTAAAGATTAAGTGAGATAATGCAGTACAATTCAGTGTTTGGTTACCAATTTCTTTAAGGAATCAAATGCAATCCCTTTGAAATGCCTCTGGGAAAAATGCCACTTCATACCATGAGGCCGGCAAATTTGATTCTGACAGCCTGCTCTGGATTATCTTTGCAAATGGAGGGTGGTAATCAACTTAGTTCCTCCTTCCTTCTCTGCTCACAGCATTTCTGTGCTCAGCAGGGACAATTTCCATTCCTTTTACAGCCTAGACATTAAAAAGCACGTGGGGAAGCAGCCCATTCATCATTTTCTGAAGAATCTTACCCCTCACTTCCCCAGCCAGCTGAAGACTGCCTCTTGACTCTTTGATTTAGGCCCATTTGTGGGCAGGGGGCTGGGCTTGGGTGCTTTTGGGGGTGAAGACCAGGTGAGCTGGATGTTGGAAGGAAGAGGAAGGGACCAAGAGGGACTGGAAGCCTGTAGGCAAACACTGTGGGCAGGACAGGCTCTCACTCACTGTGTCCCCAAGGCCTGGTGCCACTCAGGTTCAGCTTTGTTGAGAACAATAGCAACTAACTGGAAGCAAGGTAATGTGTTCATTTTACCTGGTCAGCTCAAGGATTGTTTACAAATAGCCAGGAATAGCTGATGTTCTTACCATTTTACAGGTAGTGAAACAGCTCCTTGCTGAAGATCACAGCTAGAAAATGGCACTGGCAGATTCAAACTCAATTCTGGGCATTTCCCTTTAGCATCTCTCAGGAGGAGAATCATGGCCATGGTGGGCTCCGGTCCCAGTGAGAGCTGCGCCCCTCCTCTGGGGCCTCAGTTTTCTCACCTGCAAAATGGGGGTATTTATAAAGCCCCCCTTCTCCCCCATTACCTGACCTGTTTAGTTGGGGAGGGTTTGTGGAATGAGACGGGGCCTATGCCAAGCACAGAGCCTCGCCAGGTTCTTCAACTCCTTTCACCCTCTCCCCAATCCTGGCTGCAAGTAGCTGTGACCCGCATGGGCCTGAGGCTCTTGGTCAAGCAATCCGGTCTCCTTCCCACCCGCCAAGCGCTGCCAGGGGCCACGGGAGGTCTTGAGTATTTTGAGGGGTGAGTACCAGGTGAGCTTGATTGGGAGGATGGGGAAGGGACCCAGAAGGCCCGCGGTGCAGAACTCTCAGAACTCTCATCTGCGGCCCCTCCCGCGCGACCCGCCGCTCCGGAGGCCGCTCGGCACCATATTTAGTCAGGGGGAGCGGGCAGCCCCGGGCTGGTATGCGGCGCTGGGAATTCCGCAGGAAGGAGCCCGCGCCTGCCCTTTTTGGGTTGTCTCCCGCCCAGCGCCCCCCCGCCCGCCGCCGCCGCACTCCGGGAGGGAGGACCGGCTGGACCGGGAACCTCGGGAGTCCGTGCCGAGCGGGGAGCGGGGAGCGGGGCGTCCCGGCCACCCCCGCGGGTCCCCGGCCTGGCGCGGGGCCAGCCCACCGCCTGGGCTTCCTTTTATGGCCCGTGTGCGTGCGTGTGACAAGGAGAGACAGGGAAGACTGGGAGCCAGAGCCGGGCGGGGGGGGGGGGGGGGGTGGGCGCGAGAGCCAGGGACACAGAGACCGGAGAGCGCGAGGCATGCGGGGGAGACAGAGTGATGCCAGAGACAGTGAGACCTGCGGGAGAGGTGCCGAGACCAGAGACAGAGTGGGCACACGGGGGACAGCGAGACGCCGGTGGACAGAGTGACAGAGCTTCCACGGGGACAAAAAGGGCAGAGGACAGAAACAGTGGTGGAGGGACAGTTCCGGACGACGAGAGGGGGAGAGGGAGGGAGAGGAGGGGAGTAGGTAAGGGGTTGGCGGAGGAACTAAGGGGAGCAGAGACGGAGTCAAGTTTTAGGCAAGAATTTCTTGGGCGGGCTGGGAGCGTCTGCGGGGCGGGGCCCGCGCTCCGGGTCCGGACGTGCACCTTGCAAATGACAGCGCGTAACTGTCACCCACGTTTCCCCGCGGACGCGGCTCGGAGCGGGGCGCTGACTTGCCCGAGGTCACGGAAGCGGCGAACGGAGCACCCCGGGCCTCAACCGACGGCAGCGGGATTTCTTCTTCTTGTGGGTGGAGGTGGCGATGGCAAGTTGGGAAGAGTAAAAACTTCCCCTTCCCGCACAATTCCCAGCAGCCCGCGAGCTCCTGCCTTGCACTTTGCAAAGTTTAAAAAATAAAAATGAAAATCCCCTTTTCTACCCTTTAAGCAACAGGGCCGGCTCCCTTTCCAGACCGCGGGAGGCGAATAAAACGGGGAGTGGGGCGAGGACCTTATCAACTCGCCCCCCGCCCCCCGCCCCCCCCCCCCCTGCTCCGGGGTCGGGGAGCGGTTAGAGCCACTGAGGCTGAAACTGAATCAGGGAAGCAATTCTCAACCATCCCCCATAGACCTTGGCCACTCGACCTCTTTCTCTAGGGACCCGGAGTCTCGGTGACCGACCGGGATCCGGGGGCGAGACACCTGCTCGAACGTTGCAGCGAGCGCCCTTGCTAGGAGCCTCGGCATTGGCCTCTGCGCGTCCGTCCCAGGGGCGCCCAAGAGCCTGGACCTAAGCCCGCTTCTCCGGCCCTGCAGGGGGCGCTGCGGAGGGAGCAGTGCGGGACCCTCCCCCACTCCGCCCTCCCGGGCCGCCTCCCCCTTCCCACCCGCGGGCAGCTCGGGGCCTATAAAGAGAGGCGTCTTGGGCGAGCTGGGAGATTTGGACGCCCCTGCCTGGGAGGTGTGCCAGATCTGAGCTCTCCATCCAGTTTCTTCTCCGTCAGCCCCCAGGGGGAGATCTGTAAGTAGTGTGGCCTGGTGGGGGGAAGGGGAATTGGGTCCGGACTTTAAGGGTCCCCAGGGCATCCAGGGGCTGGGGAGCAGTAAGGTGTATCCGTTGCTCTCCTCTTCAGGACTATGGTGAGAGGGTGGGGGTTCACAATTTTTATTTCTCTCTGCTCCATCACCTTAGATTTTCCCCAAACCGGCAATGTAGCACTTTGGAGGTACTTAGGACACAACAGACCATGCCTGGACCCACCTCCAGTGACACCAGAATCTCCAGAAAAACTTAGAAAGTAAAAAGGGAACCAGATGATTCTTGTTATGAGGCAAATCCAGGAAATGTGCTTCCTTACAAATCTCAGAGGTCCAGCCTCACCGGCCAGGCTTCTAACTTTTATTCTAGGCACCAAAAGAGGGCGGACGTCCCCGAAGGGCCATTCCTATCACGCAGTCACGCCAAGTGTCACCTCACCTGGGTCTGGAAGCACCGCTTGGTTCTGCTGATGAGGCATTAGCTCAGTTAAAAACACATGGGCACATACGCCCAGAGAGGGCAGTATTTTATCATCAGTCCAGCAGCTGTGCTTGTTGATAACCTGGGAGAAGTAGTCTGGTTCATTTACTACAGCCCACTTTTCTTCCAGATCCCCTTCCTCCAAAATTTAAAAAATTCATCCAGGTTGATCCCAGGGGCCTCCAATGCCCAGGCCGCTGCCAAAGTCCCCTTTTGCCTCCATGGCCTGCAGGTGCATTAAATAGGATCGCACTGGGACTTCCTGCAGAGCAGCCTGTGCGAAGTGACTCATGCCTCACCACCGGGCGAAAGAAATGTATGGCTTACGGCGCGTTTTGAGTTTTCTCCCTGCACAGAGAACAGTTGGTGGGGATTTTGCTGCTCAAGGAAAGGCACCATGTAGAGCCATATTTGTCAATAAATAAAAGAAAATATTTAGAAACCCGAGACAGGGAGCGATTAGTCTAAGAACCGATAGACTAAATTGCAGACTGGCCAGGGTTTGGCAGAGGGAAGACGGGCCGGCTGCTAGTCACCTGCCTTGCATAGTTTTGTTCTGTTTGGTGCAGTCTTCTTGGTTTGTCTGGTTTCCTGAACGCTCCCGTTGTGGACTTTTTATGGAGAGGGAGCTTGGAAGTCATTAGATGGCATCTATAAAACAGGGTGTTGGATATCTGTGGGAGGACAAGCGGTCTTCCTTTGCAGCTTTCCCACTGAAGTCGCTACCTCTGACGGAGCACTTACCTGCCAGGCGCTGAAACAGTGTTTGACTTGAAGTATCTCATTTAATTATTGCAACCACCTTGTAAGGGAGGCGTTCTGACGCCTGATTAGTATACGAGGCAGCTGAGACTCAGAGAGGCTCAGTGACTTGCCCGATAGGACACAGCCAGCAAGTGGTAGATCCCATCCCTGGGTCTGATGCCAAGTCTATACCCTTGACCTCACCATCCTTTTTTTCTTTATCATGAACAAAACCTTTGTCCGAGTCGGGTTTCTTGCGGGACCAAATGTTTCCAAGAAGACAAATGTTTGTCATCTTCTCTTCGAAGAAAACATAAACTGACCTTTTGTGAATTTAAAATAAAAGGCACCATTTGTCCCCTGGTGGCGTGGTAATCGACTAGCCCGACGACCTTAGGTGGGCTGTCATCCCAAGAGTCCAAAATGTAAACTAGCTGGGTCTCCCCCAAGAAGCTTTAGGGGCCCGCCTTGTGTACACCATGTTATTTTATTTTCGTGTCTGAAATAGACGTGTTATTCCCTACAAGGTAGTTGTTATCATTACATTTCTGTGCGAGGGCTGAGATTGAGGCGAACATGCCCATTTATGGTAGCATTTTCCATGAGGCCATCCCCGGCCCCCTCGCAAATTAGCCTCGTATTGCAGCTTTGTTGGTTGGGACTCTGGGGATTTCTCTGCCCTTGTCCTTCCCATTCAGGACCAAGTGGAGGAGCCCCCGAGGAGACGGCATTGGGAGGAAAGGGGAATCAGTTTTTCCTACTCTCTTATTTGGAAGTTTTATTTTTTTGGGGGGGGGGGGGCGTGCAGGGTGTTGTCTCTTTTCCTCAGTACAGTGGATCCAAGCAGGAGGATATTAAGCTTTGGCACAACTGTGTAATTCTCACAGGTATATATTAGATTTTTCTGGAAAACCAAGTCCAATTTTAAATCCATTAGAATCCTAGACTGTCACAAGCAAAACTAAAAATCCTCCACACTGGCCTTCTCAATCCTCAGTTTTCCTATCTGTAAAATGGGCTTGTTTTATAACTATGGCATGTAAATACCTTGCTCAAGATAACTAGCCAATGAGGATGACAGAATTTGACCAAGGGAGCTCTTTCTAGCTCGAGAGCCTAAGGGATTGTTACCCTTTGGGGAGGATTACATGGCACGATGCCCATGAAAGGCTGAGCACCGTTCCTGGCCCCTGGTCAGTGTGAGCGGATGGTTATTTATAGCACACATGACCGGAGACTTGAAGGACCTTGCTCACTGTGGCACAGCTGGTACCTGGCAGAAGCAGAAACTCTGTTGTGTGGTCTATCCATAAAGAAGAAATGTTCCCAGTTTTCCTTTTGGGTAATCTCTTCGGAAACCCAATCCTTACTGGAGCCGGAGGCGGAGGTTGAATGTTCTGTTTTAGTACAGCCACTCTGCCTCCTGCGTCAGGAGCGTGGCGATTCCGGCTACCCCAGCCCGTTCGAGGTCGGCCGACAGCGGCCGTGGCACCCTGTGAGAGCTTCCACCTGTGAGTGGAAGAAGCCTATCTGGCTTTCCCAGTGGCTCTTCTGCTCTCGAGGTCTCCTCCCTCCATCCCGATCTTAAAGCACATTTAACCATGTCACTCGGAGGGGGAAACAAGTTGGAAGAAGGCCGGCAGGAATCTGAAAGAACTGTCCTGCGGGATCAGCAGGTGCAGGAGGAAGGCGGGTGTCTCTGACCTTCGTCAGCGATGCGGGTGGCTCTGGAGGAGCAGTCCTCATCAAAGTCCCTAAGACAGGACGGCGGGGCTCGTCACCTGCTCACTCCCGCAGGTGGGGGCTTCCTCCCCTCCGCTGTGGGCCAATCAGAAGGGGCCAGTGTCCGAGGCCACCGGGGTCATGCTAGCCATTCCCCACGTAGAATGCCTTTTCCCTGCCTCCCCCTTCCCTCGCCTGCCATCTCTAGATGTCATGGTTAATGTATTCTTGTGCTTCTTCCAAAACTTTTCTCTGTTAAATCTTCCTTTTACAAAACACAAATATTGGCATCCCATAAATTAAGCTTTGGTCTATATAATTACATATTTTTTACATCTTTATCAGCACATTTTGGGGGTTTTCTTTTTATGGGCCTCATGACCCTCCATTGTATGCAAGTACAGCATCTTACTGAAATAACCCCTTATTGAAACATACCAGTTTCATCCTCTCCCCTCCCCCCATTTCTTATAAACAGGACTCCAGGGAACATCCTGTGTATCTATTTTTGTCTAATTTTTTTAAGTGTATCTGTAGGATAAATTCCCAGAGATGCAATTGCTAAGTTAAAGACCAGGCACATTTAAAATGGATAGATATTGCTGACGCAGCCTCCAAGGACATTGTAAATGTAAACTTCTGATGGTCACATATAAGACTGTACATTGACTTCTAAGCTGTGCTGTGCCAGAGTGTAAGTCACAAAATACAATGGGGCTGTAGGGCCAGAAATGACCAGTTCTATTACCAAAGCATCCTCCATAAGAGTTAGCATCTCTCTTGCTAACCATGCTCTCTTTGGAGGGAGGAAAAAATAAAATTGGAGCTTTACTAATTAAAATAACTTTCTTTGTGAAGGAAGGAATAACTTCCTGTAGTTACTTTAAAAACAGTTTGCAAATAAGTTAGACAAGATGGTATAAGGCGGCAAACTCATTAGTCAACAGAACCAAATATCAACAGTACAACTATTGAAATTTCTTTTGAGAGCCAAAAACCAACTTCTGCGCATGGGCCATGAAGTGTCGATTGCGCTCTAAGTGCGCGCCCGCACATGGTCTTTTGTGGAAGAGATGCATTCAAGGGGCCAAAGAGCTGCGCATGTGGCTCACAAGCCGCAGTTTGCAGACCACTGGTCTGAGGCAACATTGAAGTGGCAGGTTCACCATTCACCTTTTTCCTGTGAGATGAGGTCAGGCGTCCTTGGCAGGACAGGGGAGGTGATCTTGGAAGATGGGTGATGTGGTTGGTGGGGGAAGGGGCTGTGGTATGAGGCCATTGAGCAGAGGAGACATTTTCTGCTAAGAGGAGATTGGGTTCAGACAGATCTGGGTTCAAATCCTAGTTCCAACTTTTGCAAGCAAAGGCCTTTAGTTTACTTCTCTGGACCTTGGTAGTATTGTAGGAATAATAAATAATGCCTACCTCCCTGGACACTTATGAGACAGGGAGAGATGATATCTATAATAATAATAGCATAATATGCTAATTAGACCAGATGTCCTTCTGGACACCATCCTTTTGGACAAAACTGCAGCAGGTGGGGTCCGTGGCAGAGGCCCCAGCCATGGCAGCAGCGGGCGGGGGCTGGGGCCAAAGCTCTTGCACAAATTTTGTGCATCAGGCCTCTAGTCTATACTAATAAAAGGGTAATAGGCTAATTAGACTGGGTCAACTGGACATTTTCTGGTCATCTGGTCTTCCACAAAGTGGGAAGGAGGTGGCGGGGGCTGAGGTAGAGGTGGTTGGGGCTATCAGGCCAGTAGGGAAGGGTAGTTAGGGGGGTGATCAGGCTATCAGGGGAGGGTGGTTAAGGGTGATCAGGCTGGCAGGCAGAGGTGGTTATAGGTGATCAGACAGGCAGAGGGGTTAGGAACAATCACATTTACACAAACAGTGGTTAGGAGCCAGCGGTCCTGGATTGTGAGAGAGATAATCCGACTGCCGGTTTAGGCCTGATGACTGGCCTAAACCTGAATGACCAGGAGTCAGATATCCCCTGAGAGGTCTCAGATTTGAGAGGGTGCAGGCATGGCTGAGTGACCCCATCCCTGTGCACGAATTTTGTGCACTGGACCTCTAGTATATAATAAAATACCTTGCCTGTTACCCCATGAGTAGAAGAGTTCTAGCTGCCTCGCAGGGACAGTTTGGGGCCCTGGGAATGGTGTATCTAGGGAGTCCAGTCCCTCTCCTGCTTCCCACTGCATGCTTGGCTCCTCCCACACCAGGGGCAGACCCTGAACCAATTTCTCCACTTCACAGGCCCCTCCGGCTGGCGGGTTGTTTCCTAGATCAGGCCCAGCGGCTTTTATTTTGTCTGTGTGATATTTACAATGTGCCGGAATTTCACTGTGTATTGAACCTAAATTCAGACTTCAGGTCGATTGAAATCTGGCACACAGGGCCCACATCCTTGCTGGGTGACAGGAGTGGGAGGCGAGCTGCCACCTTCTTCGGAGAGGGTGAGAGGGCTCTGCCCAGCCAGGTCTGGCCTGGTCACTCTGCATTGCTCACCTGACTCTGGAGGCGTTTGAATCTGTGTCCAAAATCTTGTACCAGGGGCTTGGCAGTAAAACCCTGAGGGAAGCTGTCGACCAGGCTGATAATGTGCAAATCCTACACTGTTTGGGTTCTGGAGTATTTTATTCACTTTTTATTAATGCAGAAGCAAAAAGGGAAAGCCCTTTACCCCTAAGGTCCTCTGGGGAAAATAAAATTGATGTTAAAACAAGCTAAAGCAGCTAACCATTCTCAATTGGTCCAATTTCAATGCTTTGATCTAGAATCACAGACATCATAAAATTTTAGAGCTAGGCCAGCACCCCGCACCCCCTTTTTTTCCTCCCGAATGAAAAATGTAAGTCACAGAGAGGGAGGGTGACTTGCTCAGAGTCACCCAGCGAGATTGGAGCAGAGCCGGGGCTTGTACCCCTGAGGCCAACGAGCAGCTTGTTTGCACTCTGAGTGAAGCCAGGTGTTGTTGGTAAGGAAGCCAGGGCTGACACTCGGCCGTGCCAGGCGTTGCTAACGCCAACAGTGACAGAGTCCTTTGTTTTCGTTGGAACGTTCAAGGGCAGCCCTTGATCACCAGCAGTATGTACTTCGGATTCATTAGTCCTGGGTCATAATCCTGGAGGTGTCCTTTCAGCCCTCGGAGCTGATGCAAGACGTGGGTAGGGAGCGAGGAGAAGGGGGGCTTGGAGAGGAATAAACGGGGTGCTGGGGGTTCTTCTGCCCACCTGGGCAGCTGTCTCTGTCTGATCTGAGGTGATGGTCCGCAGCTGACGTTCCAGACTGGTGTTCACGAAGTAGCGACTGTCCTCAGCTTTAATTGTCTTGCCTAAGAGAGCCCATCTTTTTACTCCAGCGCAGTGGTTCTCACCGGGGACAGCTTTGCCCCCATGGGACACCTGGCGACGTCTGGTGACGTTTCTGGTTGTCATGAGCAGGGAAGGGTATGCTGCTATCAGCTAGAAGGGTATGCACAGGATAGCTCCCCTCCCCACCACAGGGTTATCCAGCCTCAGTGTCAACCAATAGTCTTGAAATGGAAAACCCTGCTCTAAATTAAAGACCACCGCAGGGAGCAGCAGGCCAGGTTCTGCTTCCCCTCAGCGTGGGGGAATTCTCCCCCAGGGCTGCAGTCTCGGATCTCTGCTGCAGTTTGGCCAAGCTGCTTTTCATCCTACACAGCTCCACTGCGTGCCTGACCTGACCCTTTCTGCCGGGGTGTCCCCAACTCAAGGTTCTGAATCTGAATGCATGCTGAGACAAGTCCTTGGAACAATAAAACCAAGTTATTCGGAGCCCTCAAGGTGCCAAGTCTGATCCCGGGTGTGTTGCATGTATGCCTGGATTTCCTTCAGTCCTCGGGTTCTCCACACATTTCCAAGAAGGTGGACAAAGCAAGAGAGATCACTTTGAAAACACATTTTTTATTGGATTTCGCCCTATCTAGCTGTGCCATGGTGGGCAACTTACTTAACCTCTCTGTGCCTGTTTTCTCATCTGCAGTCAGGTAATGGCATCTCTCCGGGGGTTCAATGCAATAAAGCTGGCACTCAACAAATTGTAGCAGCGATCCTGACTAGTACTGTACTGTTCATTTGCGAGGCTCACTGAATTTCCTCAAGGGCAAATGTGGGGGATTTCGTCAGTGGTTAGTGGGAAAAGAGGTCTGTGGCCAAATGTTTTCGGGAGCTCTGGGTTCGAAGGAGTGAAGTAGTTTTTTCCTCTGGGACCTGTCATGTCCTGGTAAGTGTTCTGCCCCTCAGTGAGGGGGAGGGAACATGGAGCACTTTTCAAATGGATTTGACCACAGACTTTATTTTTCTTTGAAGAATGTCTCAACCTCCCTAAATCCCACCCGACCCCACCCCAAATATTCCAAGGCATGGGGGTTCCACAGAGCATACGTACTCTGGGAAATGCATTGCTAGGCCGAAGCCAAGCTCCTCTTTCCTTTTCCTTCTTTTCTGTGACCAAAGCAGATGTCACACATCGTAACTGTCACAGGCATGAAAGCCCTGGGAAGCTAGCCAGATGCTCTCTCTCCTTTTTTGGACAGAGACCGACTCTTTGCACTTGATCTTGTTTGTGTTTTTTTTTTTTTAATCCTGGATTAGACAGGCTTCCTGGCCATAGGGATTCCTGTGTCCTTTTATTTTTCGGTTGTATTTTTTGCTGTTTTTCCTGACTTTCAAGGCAGCTCACCAACATTGCAATTAGAAAGAGCCTAATAAATTCAATAAAAAGGGAAGCAAAAGAGTCTTAACCTAAAAAAGGAAAGAAAGAGCCTACTTAGTCGTCATTCTGCTAGGAATAAATGAAACACTTCTCCCAGCCCTCTTGAGAATTATCAGCTGCCATTCAAAAACTTGTTATAGATTGGGAAGTAATGTAGGTGTGCTCGGTACTACTGAACTGTATAACTAAATGATTGAGGTGGTAAATGTTATGTTCTACGTATTTTACCACAATTAAAGATAGAAAGGAAAAGGAAAGGAAACCAAAATTTTTCACGGAATTGTACTTTATGTGCAGAAAAGACGCACACACCTGTGGCCATGCACCTGGAGGAATTTTCACAGAGTGCCCACACCCACGCAACTGGCGCCCAGATTGAAACAGAACAGCAGCCTGCACACCCCCCGTTATCTCACCCTTCCAGTCATGATGTATCACCATCAGTTTCCCCTGGTTTTGAACCTCTCATAAACAAGAATCACACAGTATGTGCTCCTTGCATCTGCCCTCTCAACTGTGTGTGTGAGATTTGTTCTGATTGTGGGGTGCAGTTGATTGGGGTCCCATTTTGAATGTTTATTATGTGGTAGGTGCCTGAAAGGATCAATTCGTTCATTGCAAATACTCCACTGAGTTTCTGACAAGCCCAGGTCTAGAAGCTCATTTTAAAAAAAAGATGGAGAAATGAGGAAATCATTCCCTAAATCTAAATAATCACTTCAGTTACTCAGAAAAGAGAAGTAAAGAATAGCAGAGAACATACATTGTCCTGAGTGAAGCTTATCTGGGAAGCAGAAGAACATAGAATGCGACCAAGCATAGATTCAAATCCTAGCTCTGCCACTTTTTTGCTGGGTGACTTGAGGCAGATTCCTTGGCCTCTCTGAGCCTCGGATTCTAGATCTGTAAGGTGGAGCTTTTCATGAAACCGAACTCCAGAGGCTGTGGTGATGTTATTTGGTGGTCCTGCATGTGAAGGATTGAGCCCAGCGCCTGGAAGGGATCCTGGAGTGTTAACCATCACTGTTGGTGTTCAGAAAACTCCTCACTGGGTTTGACATACAGACTAAATGAGAGAGAGTGCACTATTGACAATGCTTACAAGTAGGAGGTAGTTTTATAAATTTTATATGGCAATTTTTAAAGGAAAAATGTCCAACATGCAAAAGTAGACAGAACAGCATAAGCATTTATCAACACTTGAACCAATCTTGTTTCCTCTCCACCCCCATTCATTTTCTCCCTGCCCTGATTATTTTGAGATAAACCCAGGTTTATCATTTCCTCTATCAATATTTCCAAATGTCTCTAAAAGGAAAGGACTCTACACAGTACCATTTTCACACCAAAGAATTTCACAGATTTCCTAATATAAACGACAGTGAGTCAATGTTCAGATTTTCCCAATTAGCTCATGAAGTTTTCATTTGGGAGGGCTTGTCAAATAAAAAAATTTCCCCCAACAATTACTTTTAATTATTCAAAGTTTTCCATTTAAGGGGTGGGATTTTTAAAAGTACAACATATGCCTTTATTTGTGCACTGGCCTGTATGTGTATGTTGGAGTGCAGGGCGTTCTTTCTTAGCCTCTATCAGTGTTTATCTCCTATTGTACTTGTTTGAATTTTCTATTATGAAAACTTCCAAATATATTCAAAAGTAGAGGGAATGGGGTGACACCTCAGGAATCTGTCACTCAAGTTCAATCATTATGACACCTGAAGCAAGTTTCATTTCATCATCACCCTCCTCCCATTTCTCTCTTTTTAAAAAAATATATTTTATTGATTTTTTACAGAGAGGAAGGGAGAGGGATAGAAAGTCAGAAACATCGATGAGAGAGAAACATTGATCAGCTGCCTCTTGCACACACCCCCACGGGGCATGTGCCCGCAGCCAAGGTACATGCCCTTAACCAGAATCGAACCTGGGACCTTTCAGTCCGCAGGCCAACGCTCTATCCACTGAGCCAAACTGGTTTCAGCTCCCATTTCTCTTATGTGTCTTAAAATCCCTTCTAATCTATAGGATCCCCTGATTTGTTTTCTTTTAGTACTTTGTCTGTTACAGAAGCTGAGTCATCTGTTCTATGCTTTTCCACCTTCCGGACTTCATTGCATGCCCATGACATTCATCACTGTGTCCCTGGGCCCTGCACTTTCTGTAAACAAGGCTTTATCAGCTTCTGTTCTTTCCTTTTTGTAAGAACATTTCATTGGTGGCAGTGGCACTTCCTACGGCATCCCATCTGGAGACGCATCGTATCGGATCAGTTCTTTCTTTGTGTGATGTTAAGTTTCATTAGTATGTTTGGGAGATGTTAGCCTGGCCCATCCATCACCAAGTTCTCCACCTGCTTCTCATCTAGCTCAGAGGGCCTGAAAGTGAGGCATCCTTAGCCTCACCTGGGAGCTTGTGAGACAAGGGCAGATCCCTGGGCTCATCCCAGACCTACAGACTCAGAAAGCTCTGGGGATTGGCCTGGTCCTCTGTGATTTCACCATCTGCCCCCTGAAGTGGAGACATGAGGAAGTTGACCACTGCTTTAAAGGTTTTAACAACTATTGATATTATAGTCAAGGCCCATTATTTTATTAGGGGTCACAAAATTTCTACATTCTGGTTTTATTGTTTCACCTGCATTTATTAGCTGGAATTCTTTCAAGTAGAGGGAGTACTTTTAATAACAGTGAAAGTGGAGTAAGGGGAGGAAGCTGCTGGGCTCATTAACTCCCAAGAGAAATTCAAAAACAACTTTTAAATTGAACTTATTGGGGTGATATTGGTTAACCAAAAAAAAAAAAAAAGCATGAAATGTGATGGCTAAATTCAGAACAATGTATGTTCTCTGCTGTTCTTTATTTCTCTTTTTTGAATAATGGAAGTAATTATTCAGATTTAGGGAATGATTTGCTCATTTCTTCATCTTTTTAAAAAATGAGCTTCTAGAACTGGTCTCCAAGAGAACTAACCATCCCTCGGAGCAAATCAGCTTCTCGTTTTTATTCTTGTTATTTTCAACCCTGAGGGAGAAGAGTAGGTAGGTATTGGAGCTGCTGCCCCTCTGATTTTGCCTTGCAAAGTCCGCATTTCAGGACTGGCTGCCCAGCGCCAGGGCCCATTCATTGGATTTGGGGGTTACTCCATCTCCATGGGATTTGGGGCCCACGCATGAGGATTATCTCGGTGAATTCAAAGGAACAGTGAATTTTCTTTTGCTGCAGTAGGGAATTTGACCATCCCGTACGCTGGTGACTGTGCATCCTAACTCAGCCTCCACCTTCTGTTGGAGCACAGCAGCAGTGGGGAGGGGGTAAGGGGGCAGGGTGAGAGCTGGGTGAGAGCAGGTGTCTCCAGGACTGGGCCGCTCTGCAAGTGTGGTCAGAGGGTGTGGAGCAGACCCCTGGACAGGCCTCTAAAGAGCCTGTTCCTCGGCACCCACCCGAGGACACATCTAGAAAGTAGATGGAGAAGGTGTCACAATGGGCTCCTCTGTTGAAAGGACATTTAATGACTTAAAAAAAAAAAAGACAGAATTTTTCTTGTCATTTATGTAGTGACCTTGAACAATTTGTGTAAGAAAGAATCAATGTGTTGCCCTCCCCCCTTTTCTTAACTAGTTTCCCAAATAATGGGTTTGTTTCCCAGCATCTTACAAGGATGCCTATGAATTATTAAAATCATGATGAGCTCATAATCTAAACATATTCACCTTTCAAACTCTTGTGTATTTTTCTTACTGGTTTTCAAAATGTCCTGTGTTTGACCAGATAGAACCAGGGTTTAAAAGTTTAGTATGTAGTTTTCTAGACTTTTAAAAATGTAAACACATACATATAAAACTATAAGAAAGAATCTATTCTAAATAATTTTTAAAAATTTTTCATTGATGTCAGAGAGGAAGGGGAGAGACAGAGAGGTAGAAACATCAATGATGAGAGAGAATCAATGATGAGAGAGAATCAATGATGAGAGAGAATCATTGATCAGTTGCCTCCAGCACGCCCCACGCTGGAGATTTAACCTGCAAGAATCTGCAACCCGGGGGTGTGCCCTGACCAGAAATAGAACCATGACCTTCTGGTTCATAGAACAGTGCTCAACCTCTGAGCCTCGCCGGCCAGGCCTACTGTAAATATTTTAATCAGCTTTATTCCTCTACTGGCAGTAAAACTTACCAATTTTTTTTAAATGCACGGATTTTAAGTTTGCAGCCCAGCAAGTTAGTTATTACAGGTGTACACAGTCATGTAATTGCCAGGGCTATCAGGATTTAGACCATTGTCATCACCCTGGAAGTTCCTTTGTGACTCTGGGCAGCTGGTTTCCTTCCCGCTCCCCACTAACTACTGCTCTGCTCTCTGTCACCACAGCTTGGCCTTTTCTGGGCTCCCTATCAGTGACACAGCAGAGGGGCAATCTTTTGGGCCTGGCTTCTCTTTTACTGAGCATAATACTTTTGAGATTCATCTATTTTATGGTGTATTTTGTTTCTTTCTATTGCTGAGCACTCCATTAATATATGTGTTCAATGTAGAAATATATCCTAAGTATATTTGTATGGCCAACAGGCATATAAAATGGCCAGAAAAGGGGAATTTATGGAGACAGATCAGTGGTTGCCAGAGGTTGGAGGTGGGAACAGGGAGTGACTGACTGCAGATCGCCAGGAGGATCCCTTTTAGGAGGTGATGAGAATGTTCCACCATGCATCATCATAATGGATGCACAATCTAAATGTACTGAAAATCACCGAATTGTACATTTACAATGAGAATGTCATGACTGGTAAACGACACTTTAATAGGTATAAAAAGGAAAAAATCTTTGTGTGGCATAAATAAAAGTCAGGTCTTGAATTTTCAGTGGAGTTCTAGCATTGTGTTGATGGGATGTTGTACAATTTAACAAGGCACCTGCCCACTGAAGGCCATGTAGAGTGCTTGTGGGTTTCACTGTCCCAAGAAGCACTACTGTGTACGTTCTTGTACATCTGTCAGCACTTACCTGTTTCCTTAGGCTTAATCGCTAGAAAGGCAATTGCAGGCCAAGGAGTTTGCATGGATTTTAAGGCTCTTCCATCTGAGGGCGATGAGTGCAGAGGCCGAGCCCCTACACTCTTGACAACACTGGATATTACCCATGGTTTTCACCTTAGCCAAGCTGTTAGGTGAAAAATCAGTATCTCACCGCTTTAACTTGGGTTTTTTCATTTACTAGTGAGATGGAACACCTTTTTCTTATGTGTATTGGCTATTTAGAAATCTTTTTAAAATATCAATTTTTAAAAATGTAATAAAGTTATAAAACTACAAATATAATAAAGATATGTAATAGGAAGTACACCTATGTTCAGAGAAGCATTCACAATAGCTAAAATGTAGAAGTAACCTAAGTGTCCATCAGTGATGCATGGGTACTTCCAGATGGAGAGATGCACAAATGTGATCTATCTATGCAATGGAATATTATCCAACCTCAAAAAGGACAGACTTGTGACACATGCAACACCATGGATGAACCTTAAGGACACTACGCTAACTGAAATAAGCCACTCACAAGAAGACAAATACTGTACAGATCCACTTATATGTGGTACCTGGAATAATCAAATTTATAGAGACAGAAAGTAGAATGGTGGTTGCCAGGGGCTGGAAGGAGGGGCGGAAGGGGCATTACTGTTAATGGGTACAGAATTTCTGTTTCTCAAGGAGAATGAAGAGTTCTAAAGATGGGTGTGGTGATGGCTACGCAGTTATGTGAATGCACTTAATACACTGAGCCATACCAAAAAAATACAGTAAATTTTGTTTTCTATATATTTTACCACAATTAAATTAGAAAATAAATATAATAGAAAGTAAAAACCTCTTAAGTGTATTTGATATGTGAAGATTTCTCCACTTATTTGACTACATGGAATCTAAACATTTTAAAATAAAATGGGATGTTATACCTACTGTTTTACAATCTCCTCTTTTATTTTTGAGAGATTTACTGAGAAAAATTCACATACCATATAATTCATCCTTTTAAATTATACCACTCAATGGCTTCTACCATATTATCAGAGTTGTGCATCCATTGCTACAATATCCCAGAGCATTTCCATTACCCCGTAGGTATCACCCTCCAATTCTCTCCCAGCCCCCGGCAACCACTAATCTATTTCTATGGATTTGCCTACTCTTGAATTTCAAATAAATGGAATCATACAATATGTGGCCCTTGATAACTGAATTCTTTCACTTACAATATTTTCAAGGTTAATTCATTTTGCAGTATATATCAGCACTTCATTTTTTTAAATAAGATTAAGTGTGGCAAAGTATAGAACCTGAGTTAGAGGAGAAATTTACGTAATTATGAGTTGCTCCCCCATTTCACCCTTTTAAAAGCCACTGAAACCCCTGAGTAATATTTCATCATATGGCTAAGCCACATTTTATTCATCCACTCATCTGTTGATGGACATTTGGTTTTTTTTTTACACTTTTGGGCTATTATAAACAATGCTTCTATGAACAGTCCCATACAAGTTGTGGTATGGATGTATTTTTTTCAGTTCTCTTGAATATATACCTAGGAATGGAATTGTTGGGTCAGGTGGTAACTCTATGTTAAAACTTGGATATCTTCTTCCTATGTCAATACATGCAGACATATTTCTCACTTCTTAACTCCTGGATAGGTATTTCATTGCATGAAAACACCATCATTTATCTATCCAGTGCCATGTTGATGAACACTAGGCAATGATGCAGGTCTTTTTTTGAAGGGCTAGTTGTTTCCATTCTTTTTTAAAATATATTTTATTGATTTTTTTATAGAGAGGAAGGGAAAGGGATAGTTAGAAACATCAGTGAGAGAGAAACATCGATCAGCTGCTCCTGCACCCTCCCCACTGGGGATGTGCCCACAACCAAGGTGTATGCCCTTGACTGGAATCGAACCTGGGACCTTTCAGTCCTCAGGCTGACGCTCCATCCACTGAGCCAAACTGGTCAGGGCTGTTTCCATTCTTTGACAACATAAACAGTACTGCAGGGGACACCCTTGTACTTTGCAGACCGTTTCTTCAGATGCTGATCCCAGATATGGTGAGGGGAGAGTTTAGCTCTGGCCCGAATCTGACTCTGTCGCCTTCTTCCACAGGTGACCACCCAGGCACCATGGCGCAGAAGGGCCAGCTCAGCGACGATGAGAAGTTCCTCTTTGTGGACAAAAACTTCATCAACAGCCCAGTGGCCCAGGCCGACTGGGCTGCCAAGAAGCTGGTCTGGATCCCTTCGGAGAAGCAGGGCTTCGAGGCGGCCAGCATCAAGGAGGAGAAGGGGGATGAGGTGATCGTGGAGCTGGTGGAGAACGGCAAGAAGGTGACAGTCGGCAAAGATGACATCCAGAAGATGAACCCACCCAAGTTCTCTAAGGTGGAGGACATGGCAGAGCTGACCTGCCTCAACGAAGCCTCTGTGCTGCACAACCTGAGGGAGAGGTACTTCTCGGGCCTCATCTATGTGAGTACCTCGGGGCAGCCAGTCCCTCCTTCCTGGCCTTCTGCACCCTGGAAGGGGAGGGGTTTAGAGACGTGTTCAGGGTACAGGATGGGAAGCCAAAGGTCTCACTGAGGGCAGCTCTATGGTTCAAGTATCAGTCCCGCACTCCCTAGTTCTGTGGCATTGAAGAGGTTATTTTACCACCTGAAGCCTTGGTTTTTCTCTCTGTAGAATGGGGATAGCCACCCTTCCCAGGTGAAGGTAGTATGAAGATTCCGCGTGATCACATATGTAGAATGCCAAGACATATGGTAAACACTCCTCGGATTTCAGTGAGGTAGTTCCCTGCTCTTCTCCATCTTGTAGAAGAAGCTCTCCCGACCTCCTTGGGAAGGGTGGTACATCTGGCAGCTAGCTGGGAGGGAGACACGAGGACCCGTGGAGGCCTTCCCTGTCACAGTGGGAAGGCCCAAATTCGACCAGGTCGCCTGTGGGTCAGCTGTGCCAACCAGAGTGAGCTAGAGCTGCGCTGTCCAATATGGTAGCCACTGACCGACCACATGTGGCTACCTAAATTTAGATAGAGATTCAATATCAGTGTCTAAAAATTCATGTCTTCAGTTGTACTGGCCACATGTCAAGGGCCCCACAGCCACCTGTGGCTGGAACAGGGGTAAAGTATCTCCACCATCACAGAAAGTTCTGTTGGACTAGATGATGGGGTTGGGCAACTCAGAGGGTGCAGCTTCCCTGTGGGATTGGACCAGCTCTCCAGGACATAGAGGGACACGGTAGCCCTGACGTCGCCCACCCAGCCTTTGTCTGCCTGGCCTCTGAGAAAGAGTATGCTGATCCCCAGGACAAATCACCTAATTTCTCTGAAACTTCATTTCCTTCTCTGCAAAATGAACACAAGGATAGTACCAGCCTCACAGAGTGGTTACTCTAAAGAGAAAGTTCTTGGCACCTTGTAGGTGCTCAAATCGCGAGGTGTCGATGTTATCATTATTATTATTAGTGGGGTTTTTTTGTTGTTATGACCATTCTGGTTATTACCAGTCAGATGTCCCTGTTCTTTGTAAACTTGTGGGAATAGGCACTTCCACCCTCATGCCCTCTGGTCCTGCCCTTTACATTTTGCCCCGTGAAAATTACAGAAAGCCCTTTGTCCTCTCTCAAACTGTCTTGCAGATCTTTTTCCTAATTAGGAAAATAAGACACATTCACCACAGAAAACTTGGAAAATTTAGAAAAGCCCAGCAGACACAAGGCGCTTCCCCTGGGATAGCAGCTGCCACGGTGCTGGCGTGTGGTGGCGCCTTCTCTGTGACAGTGCTCCGTGTTTGCTTATCTGAGAGCCTCTGCACACGGGCTAGTGAACTGCTCTTTCTTCCATGCACAAATCTGGACTGACTGAGCACCCCCACACCTGTCATAACCCCCCATCTCATTACCCTTTTTAAAAATCCTTACCCGAGGATATGCTTTATTTTAGAGAGAAAGGGAGAGGGAGAGAGGGAAACATCGATTGGTTGCTTCCTATAAACTCCCTGACCAGTGATTGAACCCGTTACCTTTTTGTTGTATGGGATGATGCTCTAACCAATTGAGCCACCTGGCTGGGGCCCCAATATGCTTTGAAGGGTTGTGTAATTTGTCCCAGGGATGTACCATCATTGGTGATCCATTCTTCTGATAGTTCAGAGGGGTTTCAGTGGCTTTTTAAAGGGGGAAACAGGGGAGCGACTCATAATTACTTAAATCCCTCCTCTAACTCAGGTTCTATACTTTGCCACACTTATCTCATTTAATTACTACAACCTCCTCTGAGTAAGGATGCTTGTCCCATTTTACCAGAGATCAAGCTGAACTTCCGAGTGCTAAAGACCATCCTTACTTCCTTAACTAAACAAGGAAGTCCTTTAAATATAGATAGATAGATAGATAGATAGATAGATAGATAGATAGATTATTTACAGAGAGGAAGGGAGAGGAAAAGAGTGAGTTAGAAACATCAACAAGAGAGAAACGTCAATCAGCTGCCTCCTGCACACCCCCTACTGGGGATGTGCTCACAACCAAGGTACATGCCCTTAACCAGAGTCGAACCTGGGACCCTTGAGTCCACAGGTTGATGCTCTATCCACTGAACCAAACTGGTTAGGGCAAGGAAGTCTCTTTTGTCTGAGGGACTCCTTGTATGGAAATGTGTCAGCCTGGGGCTGTCAGCACACGAGGGACATTTCTGCAGGGAGCTAGAGGGGAAATTGGGCTCCTCCGGACCAGGCCTCTTAGCTAAGATGTGTCATCATCTCCATCCAGACACGTGGAGGACAGGTCTGTGTATCAATCTCACCTGCTGTCCTCTGACAGTGATTGAGCCCAAAATAGAAATCAGGAAAAAAACAAATGAGGGGTTTATGAAGGTAGCAAGACCTCGAATGTCTTCTGAGAGCAGTTTAGAAACGGAACCAACGTTGCACATTCCTACCATGTTCCTCTGGATAGATGAGGTGAAAAGTGTTTCAGTGTGGTGACCACGCGCCTTCTCCTGTCTTGATTGTCTCTGGTCTATGGACTCACTTAAATAGAAACGGTTTTTCACGACCGAGGAGATCAGTAAAGGGAGGGGGGGCAATTTCCCCTGCCAGTGCACAGTGGCAGATGAGCAGATGGGTGACGAGGTGATAGTAAGGCGGGTGGGGGTGCCCGTCTTTGCCCTGGGTGATCAAGAGAACTTTCCCCCTCTGTTCTACAATACTCACCTCAGAGACTTGGAAAGTTTTAAAAAGCCCAGGAAACATGAATTGCTCACCTTTGAGAAGGTCCTGGTCGTTGTCTTGTCCTCCTAGATCTGAAAGTCTATAGGAGCCAAGGGGTCCTGAGCTACCACCGATGGTCCATGGCGCCTGTGGGGGCGTGAATGTAATCCTGTTCCTAGTTCAGAGGCCCCTTGCTCTTCTGGATGGGTCATTGGCTGGGTTCTCTCTGCCTGGAGTTTTTCATAACAATGTAGCCGTCAGCTCTGTCCCTGAATGGGGGATGGGACAAAGTTTCAGGTGGCGGGACCTCATTGAATGTGAGACTGTCCCCAGTCCTCCCCAGACATTTCAGCCGTGAGGACACAGTGAGAGCAGCGCTTGTGTCCCATAGTGCACATGCAGTGCTGAGGCAGAGAAGCCATGTGACTTGCTGGGAAAGTCCTCTGGCCTGCCCCAAAGTCAAGTGTGTGTGCTCTTCCCTCTCCTACTGCTCTCTGTGGGGTGCTGAGGAGTCACAGGCCTGTTCCTGGCCCGAGGCTGCTTTTATTTTTCATTAAGGGGAGGAAGATAAGGCACACTACATGCAAATATAGAACATGGATTCTGAAACAATACTTGGGTAAAGAAAAGGTGGCATATCCATACAATGGAATGTCTCTGCTTTGAAAAGGAAGGAGAGCCTGTCATGTGGGACAACATGGGTAAGCCTGGAGGACGAGATGCTGAGAGGCATGAGCCAGTCGTAGGACAGACGGCATGACCCCACGTGTGTGCAGAATCTGAAACAGGCAATCTCAGGGGACCCGCTTCACTCACATCTTACTTGGTCCCTGTAGACAGTGGGACAGTTCCTGCACTGAGCCCCTGGGATTTGGAATATGATCCAGAGCAAAGGGGAATAAACCTCCCTGTTTGTTGGGTCTCCAAGAGAGGAAGGGAGAGGGAGAGAGAGAGCAACATCAAATGATGAGAGAGAACCATTGATTGGGTGCTTCCTACACACCCCCTATTGGGGATCAAGCCCAAAACTTAGGCATGTGCCCTGATCGGGAATCGAACTGGTGATCTTCTGGTTTATCAGTCAATGCTCAATCACTGAGCCATGCGGCTGAGCTCTTTTTTATTTTTAAATATTTTAATTGATTTTTGAGAGATAGAGGAAGAGAAACATCGATGTGAGACGGAGACATCTATGGGCTGCCTCCTGCATGTCTACTACCAGGGATTGAGCCTATAGCCAGGAATATGCCTTCACCAGGAGTCCTTTCCCTTCCGTGGGACAATGCCCAACCAACTGAGCCACACCCACCAGGCCTGGGATCCCCCCTCTTTAATGTGCCCCAGCCCTCTTCCCTGGAGGTACATCTGATTAACAGGGTCATGTATGCATATGCATATGTATATGTATAACCAACGTAACCCCCCAGTCACTTTATGTATGCCTTGCAAGCTTGCTTTTTTTCACCTAACCATGTCTTGTGGCTCCTTCTGCATCTGTTCATACCAATCCAGTCAGTAGGAACTGGATAAATAGGCAACTATGGAATGAAATAGTATTTAAAGGTGTTTAGAACTTTCCCTTCATCCCCTTGCAATTCCCCTCCTTAGAGAGACCATAGTTGCTAGTTTCAAATGCCGCTTTCCAGCTGTATTTTTTATGTAACAAGTGTATGTATATGGGCATATGTAAACGTGTACATGTATATATATTCCTTTTAGCAGCAGCCGGCCATAACTGATGAACATTTAGGTTGTTTCTCGTCCTTTTTTTGCTGTTAAAACCAAGGCTGCCGCACACGTGTGGTTATGGTAGACTGTGTCTGTCCCTAGACAGACTCAGAAGGTGTGACATTGCACTACAACTGATAAAGAAGGTCCAGTTACCCATCTATAATAGTAAAAGCATAATATGCTAATTAGACCAGACGTCCTTCGGATGTCCTTCTGGACAACTGTCCAGACGAAGCTGGGGCTGCAAGGGAAGCTGGGGGCCCGGGTTCCAGAGGGAAGCTGGTGCCAGCAGCCGGGGGAGGGAAGGCCTACTCTTGCACGAATTTCATGCATCAGGCCTCTAGTTATTTTATAGATGGAGGAGAGTTGTTGGCTCTGGGGTTTGGCCACTTTGTGCAGGTCACACAGGTAACGAGGGCAATGCTTTGGGCCCACCCAGGCTGTGTGACTTAGAGACTGAGTTCCGTTCACCGTTCACCACTGTTCTCATTTCTGCCGGGGCTGTGGGAGCAGCGCCTGCTCAGGGCTCCAAGGCTGACCATATAAAGTGTCAGGGAAAACTGGAGTCCTTTCCTAATACGGTCACAAGAGGGAAACCCTGGGCCTGCGGCTGGGACCTGCTGGTGGCACTGGGCCCTGAGATGCAGGCGGCACAAGGGAGGCAGGGATGTGGAAACCTTTGAACTTGACCAGCTGGAGAGGAGCTTGTGGGGACGGGACAGCAGACACACAGCCAACTGTAGGTGGCCTGGGTCGGGCCAGGTTAACCCCGGCTGGACAAGGGGGATGGAACCTCCAAAGCCCAGCCACGCTGCGTGGGGCGTGCTGCTGCCTGCCCGTTCCTTCCTCTCGGGTCCTTGTACCCTGGAAAGGCTTGCTGAACGGAGCAGAGGGTCAGATCTGCTTGGAAGCATGCATTAAGTGCCTGCTGTGTGCATAGCTCCGGGAGGTGTCCCAGCAAACAGGGGGAAAGTGACAGCCCTCCTTCAGGAGCTGGCGACGGAGTTGGGAGGGCCATGCATTCCTTTTTCTTTTTCATTCATTTTGTTCAGCAAATACTTACTGAGCGTCTGTCATGTGCCCGGCTATGCCGGGGCTGGTGTAGGATGGTGTGCGGCTCACAGTTCCAGAGGTGACATTCAGGCTGGGTCTTTAAAAAGGAGAAGGAAATGGCTGTGGGGAGATGGAGGCTGGGGGAAAAGCATTCCAGGTAGAGAAACAGCACCTGGGAAGGTTCTAAGGTGGCAAAGGTTATGTCAACATGAAACTAAGGGAGAATAGTTTATGTAGTCAACTAGCATTTGTTGATTACCTGCTATATACCAGGCATTGTGTTAAATGCTTCATGAGTACTGTCGTCAGAGATTATAGCAAATTTATGAAGGAGCAGCTGTTAAGTCCCCCTTCCCCCATCTGAGGTTCAGAAGCTTGCCCAGGGTAATACAGCTGGAAGGAGCAGAATGAGGATTCAAACCAAGTCCCCAGTACTCAATCTGTACCCTTAATCACTGCCCTTTACTGTCTCCAGGTGAAAGACTTGGGGCGGTGTGGTTTGGACTGTAAATGACACCCTCATTCTAAGAGGGGTATGGTAGTTGGCAGTGGGTGTGGTCATGGGGGGGTGTGGGCAGAGGCGGAATCGGGGCCTGGAGGAGACATAAGTCTTGACTGACCTTCGTTCAAGTGACCGGTCCTTTGTTGGCACTTACTCTGTGGGAGGCGCCGCGCTGGGGACCAGCACACAGATGACTAGGACACACAGCCCCTGTCCTGAAACAACTTTGCCACTCGCTCAGCAAACATGTACTGAGCACCTACTGTGTGCAGGCCCAATGCAAGGCCCCAGGTCACAGAGAGGTAGCAGCGCTGCCCTCCCTGCTCCAGGGAAGACTTGTAATTGACTTACCTCTCGGCAGCCATTCAGCAAGCATTTAGTAAGCACCTACTGGATGCCAAGGCCTGAGTAGGGACTAAAGAGGAAGAAGAGGGGGTCCTGTCCTCAGGGCACTTGTGGCTGGTGTTTACAGGGTGGGTGAAAGGGCTCCAGGCAGACAGTGGACTCGACTCACCCAGCAGCCTCGCACCCCAGCACCCCTCCGCACCACTTGCCTCTGCAAGGGCCACAGCCCTCTGACCATCACTTTCTGCTCCTCTGTGCACTGGCAATACCAAAACACACGCATCAAGCAGTAACACCACAGGTACCTGCCCCACATTTTAACCTCTTCATCATTGCCCTGCTGCCTCAGCGCCTTGCTGCCCCCTGAGGAGAACAGCTTCTTGTCTGTTAAGACAGCCGCAGGGAGCACGTTCCCCCAGGAGTTTTTTAGAGCACCCTCAACGGGAGTTAGGGCCCTCTCTTCTTTGCTCCCCTAATCCTCTGGACTCCACTGCTGCTCTTAGAATGTATTTTTTTCTTTTTTATGTGTTTTTATTTTTGAGAGAGGCAGGGAGAGGGATAGAGAGAAACATCAAAGAGTTTAGAAACATCCATCTGCTGCCTCCTGCATACTCCCCTACAGGGGATGAGCCCCAAACCTGAGCATGTGCCCTGACCGTGAATCAAACCATGACCTCTCAGTTTATAGGGCGATGCTCAAACACTGAGCCACACCAGCTGGGAGATGATGTTGTTTTTAAATGCCCTCACCCCCCTTCTGATCTGTGGGATCTCCGAGGGCAGGCACGATTGCTTATTATCTCCAGCGTCTGCCATAGACCTGGTACAGTCTGTGCTCAGTAAACTGCTGGTGGACGTTCAGATAGGCCTTGTGTGGACCTCATTCCTGCCCGGTTCAGGGGGATGGTAAGAACCTGGAAGATTACTCCCGCCTTTATCCCCAATCCTGTATCTTTAGAGGAATACCATGCTCCACCCCCTCCCTGGCCTATCTCACAGGGTTGCCCCTTAGCAGATTGAGCCCTAGAGGGACCCTCCCGCTGTCCAGTCAATTGTAGCTGTGACTGAAAGCCCTTTGAGGGCAGGACATTGTACTTTTTGTCTTCTATTATAACCCCAGCACTTTGCACGGAGTCTAGGACATACACATTGAATGAATGAGTGAATGAGTGAATGAGTGAATGAGTGGATGAAGGTTTGATTGTTTCTGACAGGCACACGTCTGACAGCCTAGTGGACAGGACTCACACCTGGGAGTGGGCTGTGCTGGACTTGGGTCTTTCGGGTGACTTTGATGAAGTCGCTTACCCTCTCTGGCGTTTGGTCTGAGTGAACCCCAGGGCTGGAATTTCTGCTCCTTTTCCTCTAGTCACTCCTTGGGGCGTTGGAGGGAAGACATGCTTCGTGAGCATCAGAGCCTTGGGTGGTGCCAACGCTCATTTGGGGAAAGCAGTGCCTGAGGGACAGGTTGGAGCTCGCCTCCTCAGCCGTGTCCTCACCCGCGGGAAATGTGATGTGGGACAGGGGATAATGATGATGATGGCGGAGCCTCACAGGTGCACAGCAAGGGGCTTGTGGGGGGTCTTCCCACCCCTTTCCTGCTCTGCTCCCAGGTACTTGGTAGGACAGGACAACTATTGTATATAATCGTGGTAAGATCCACATAACATAAAATTCACCACTTTAACGGGTTTAATGGGTAGAATTCAGTGGCATTTAGCGCAGTCACCCTGTTGTGCAGCCGTCACCACGGTCTAGTTCCAGGCCCTCTGTATGACCCCAAAAGGAAAGCCAGTCCCGTTAGCAGTCAGTCCCCATCCCCCTCTCTCTCCGGAGACCTGTCTCTGTCTCTAAGGATTTGTCTGTTCTGGACACTTCGTATAAATAGAACCATAAGATAAGTGGCCATTTGTGTCTGCCTTCTTTCACTCAGCATCACGTTTCCAAGGTTCATCCATGGTGGAGCAAGCATCAGTACCATTCCTTTTAAAAGACAGGCGTATTTATCTCCGTCTCACAGATGAGGGTACTTTGTTAATGGTCAAAACCCTAACTGGTTTTGCTCAGTGGAGAGAGCACCGGCCTGCAATTGAAGAGCCCCAGGTTCAGTTCAGGTCAAGGGCATGTACCTCGGTTGCAGGCTCAATCCTGATCAGGGTGAGTGCAGGAGGCAGCCAACTGATGTGTCTCTCTCTCATAGATGTTTCTCTCTGTGTGTCTCTCCCTCTTCCTTCCACTCTCTCTAAAAACCAATGGAAAGACACTGGAGTGGGGAGGGGGGAGGGTGGGGATATGTGCTGGGGGGCGGTAGGGGAAGCTGGGGGGAGGATAAGGGGGAGGGGGAAAGGAAAACATGTACTACTATTAATTATAAGTTATACTGCAAAAAAATCAATAAAAATATATTTAAAAAAAAGAAAAATAAATAAAAATAATAAAAAAATAAAAACCAATGGAAAAATATCGTCAGGAGAGGTTTAACAAAAAGACACACACACACACACACACACACACACAAAGAGTATGAGCTCTGGAGTAAGCAGCTGTGGTTTCTAGTTCCGAAATTCCCACCAACTGTGTGACCTGGTGACAACCTCACCACGCCCACTTCTCACCTGTCAGATGGGCGGTGGGAAAAGCCCAGTGCCACTGTCACAGGGTAGGTGCGAGGATGATAAGAAGATGCCTGTGAAGTACTTAGCTCAGTGGCCAGCAGCACATAGTCAGTGCTCCACAAATAGTCACTTAAATGTTGGTTAAGCCTGTGATGCCCAGAAAAGTGAGGTGACGGAGTAAGAGTGGAGGTGGGATTGGACGCAGAACTGTTTGAAAACACACAGTCGTCAAATACAACATAGATGGCCTAGAAGTCCAGTCCTGCCCATTGCTTCTCTTCCCCACACCTGGCATCTCAGTGATGCCAAGGAGTTCCCACTAGGGCTCTGTGCCTCGGTTTCCCCGTTTCTAAAATGAACAGGCGTGCCTCTGTCTCTCAGCGCTACTGTGAGGATGGAGCAAGAACATGTACACGGCGGTGCTCAGTAAACGCAGGGAGGCCGCAGGCTGGATGCACAGGCTCTCTCCCTGCGTGTTCCCGAACTAAGCTTGGGTTCTCTATTTGGCAGACGTACTCTGGCCTCTTCTGCGTGGTGATCAATCCCTACAAGCAGCTGCCCATCTACTCGGAGAAGATCGTGGAAATGTACAAGGGCAAGAAGAGGCACGAGATGCCGCCACACATCTACGCCATCGCCGACACGGCCTACCGGAGCATGCTGCAAGGTGAGGTGGCCCGGGTGGTGCGGGGAGGCCTGGGGGGCTCAGCAGGCCTGGCCAGGGCTGCTGTTTCTGGGGAGCCCACCGAGGGGCCAGGGGCGTAGGACCCCCTCCGGAGGCTGCTGCTCTGCACAGGCCCCTCCTGTCCTGTCTGCCTCCAGTTCTCGCCAAGAATGTGGTGTTTGGCAGGCAGCACTAGGGGACAGGAGGGCTGTGACTGAAAAAGGGAAAAAAGCAAGCTGAACATCTGTGTTTGTGGCCCGGGGAGGGTGAGGGAGAGGGAGAGCTTGGGCAAATACGGGCATGTGCCTGCTCCAGCCTCAGCACTGCCCGCGGCCCTGGCTATCTGGAAATGCTATAACGCTCTCACCTTGGAAGAGAAGAGGTGGTACCAGCCCTGGGGCAGAGCCAATCAGCTCTAAATTTACTACCAGCTGTCACTCACACTGCACCCCCATGGGATTGTGGGCACCTGTTTCCTCCTCTCCAGCCTCAGTGTCCTCGTCTGTTAAAAGGATCTATCTTGAAACTTGTTGTAAAGACTAATGCTGGCTTTTCCAAACTAAAGGACTTTGCACATTCCCTCCACGTTTATGTATTATAAACTTTACTGAGGTAAAACATAAAAAAGGGTAGAGTGTGTAAAGTACGCAGACTTAAAGTATCCAGCCTAAAATTAATTTTTCACGGCTACAGTTGTATAATCACCTCCCAGGCCAAGATGTGAAATGTTTCCAGACAGTTTCTGCGTGCTGCTGCCCAGGGAGACCTCCTCAGCACCCCTGGAGTAACCGCTATTCTGACTTCTGACACCATCAGTTTTGCCTGTTCTTAAGCTTCATGTAAATTACATCTTTATATTATTAACTTAATCAGAGACCCGGTGCACAAATTCATGTATCAGTGGGGTCCCTCAGCCTGGCCTGTGGGATCAGCCAAAACCAGCTCTCCGACATCCCCTAAGGGTCCCAGATTGTGAGAGGGTACAGGCCAGGCTAAGGGACCCAACTGTTGCATGATCGGGGCTGGGGAGGGGCAGGGAGGGCTCCAGGGTGTGTCCGGCTAGTCTTGCTCAGTCTTGATGGGCTGGACCCCAGCAACATGCTAACCTACCAGTTGGAGCATCTGCCCCGTGGTGGTCAGTGCATGTCATAGTGAGTGGTTGAGCAGCCTTCACATATCATTAGCATATTATACTTTGATTGGTTGAATGGATGACCAGATGACTGGACACTTAACATTTTAGGCTTCTTTTATATAGGATATTTTTCTTATAAGCTCCCTCAGAACCTATTTCAGACTAAGCAAAAAAACAGCAGTATACTAGTATATTAGTTAAGAGTATGAATTCTAGCCTTAACCAGTTTGGCTCAGTGGATAGAGCATTGGCCCAAGAATTAAAGGGTTCTTGGTTTGATTCCAGTCAAGGGCACATAACTCATTTCAGGCTTGATCCCCAGCCTTGGTGAAAGCACATACAGGAGGCAATCAATCTATGTGTCTCTCTCACATCAATTGTCTCTCTCTCCCTCTCTCTCTGTCTCTCCCATTCCTTCTATTCTCTTTTATAATCATTGGGAAAATATCTTTGGGTGAGGATTAACAAAATAAATTTTAAAAAGAGTATGAATTCTAGAACAGGTCTGCCACTCACTAGCTATGTGACCTTAAACAAACTGGTTTCCCTCCCTATGCTTCTGTTTCCTTATTTACAATATGAAAGAGGATTATAATAACCATTACCTACTTGCTAGGGCTGATGGGAAGATTAAATGAACTATTCTAACTAATAAAATAGTAATATGCAAATTAACCACCACTCTGCTACACCCATAAGCCACACTCAGCAGCCAATCAGGAATGATTATGCAAATTAAACCCAACCAAGATGGCTGTGGCCATGGAGCAGCAGGAGGCTTGGGTTTCCCAGCAATGGAGGAACCAAGTTTTCCTCATACCCCGGCAGGCTCAGGCCTCCACTCAAGGCTACAAAGTTTCAATTATAGAAGATAATAAATTCCAACAAAAATGGCGGCAGCCACAGAGCTGGTGAGAGCAGGAGGCTTGGGTTGCCCCCGGTGATGGAGGAGGCCAAGCTCCATATCCCTGGCCTGCCTTGGTCTCCACTAGAAAGTTTCAGTCATAGAAGATAAATAAATCCCAACAAAAATGGTTGCAGCCATGGAGTGAGCAAGAGGCTTGGCTCCACTCAAGGCTACAAAGTTTCAATTATAGAAGATAAATAAATCCCAGATACCAGGGCCTCTGCTTGGGTCACTGGGGGGTGTGGTCAGCTTGAAAACCACCACAGGCCCCTCGCCCAGGCTACTCCATGCCTTAAGGGAACCCCCACCCTGATCCAGGACACCCTTCAGGGCAGACCAGCTGGTCCCCACCCATGCACCAGGCCTCTATCCTATCTAATAAAAGAGTAATTTGCAGATTGACCATTACTCTAACACACAAGATGGCTGCCCCCATGTGGTCAAAGATCCTGTCCCCATATGGACACAAGATGGCCAGCAGGGGAGGCTAGTTGGGAGGGACCAGGCCTGCAGGGGAGAGCAGTTAGGGGTGACCAGGCCTGCAGAGGAGGGCAGTTAGGGGCAAACAGGCTGGCAGGGGAACAGTTAGGCATCAATCAGGCTGGCAGGGGAGTGATCAGGGGTGATCAGGGGGTGATCAGGCTGGCAGGCAGAAGTGGTTAGGGGCAATCAGGCAGGCAGGCGAGCAGTTTGGAGCCAGAAGTCCTGCATTGTGAGAGGGATGTCCGACTACTCGTTTAGGCCCCATCCTGGTGGTATCAGGCCTAAACAGGAAGTTGGGCCTAAACAGGCAGTCAGACATCCCTTGAGGGGTACCAGATTGGAGAGAGTGCAGGCTGGGCTGAGAGACACTCCCCCCACCCCCGTGCACAAATTTTGTGCACTGGGCCTCTAGTTGTATATAAAGTGCTTAGAACAACACTTGGTACTTGATAAAAACTCAATAATCTCTTGCCAGTGTTGCTCAGTGGGTTGGAGTGTCATCCAGGGTTGCGGGTTCAATTCCCAGTTAGGGCATATACATAGCTTGCGGGTTTGATCTGTGGTTGGAGCACATATGGGAGGCAACTGATCGATGTTGCTCCCTCTTCCTCTCTCTCTCCCTCTCTCTTCCTCTTTCTCTCAAATCAATAAACATATCCTTGGGTAAGGAATAAAAAAACCTTCACTCAGTGTAAGCTATTATCATCATCATTATTAAGCACAAAAATAGATTCTGGACACGCCAGCTGTATATATACTATATATTTATAATACACATTGAAAAGAATATATAACTATTAAAATAAGTATTTATCTGAGTGGCACCTAAAATCACCTCACCACACTTCAGGATCAATGGATTTAGGGTACGGATTGTGCTTTATGCAGTGCCTGATGTGGCAAAAGCTTGAAAAGTAGAAGTTTGCTATTGTAGGGTTTCTTTGCAGCCTCTATTTGAATAGGACTTTAGTTCTAAGGATACAAACACACACTCTTATTTAATCTTCAGCACAATTCTGCGAGGTAGGGTTGGTATTACAACTTGCAGCAGAGGCAACTGAGTCTCTGAAAGTATCTGGAACCTAGGCCCTGACCAAGTGGTGCTTACACCAGGAATGCAAAGGCTGGTTCAATATTCAAACACAACCTGGTATAGCAGTGTAAGGAAGAAGAAACATATACTCACATTAATTGATCCAGAGAAAATCCAATATCCAGTCATGATTAAGTCTGTTAGAAAACTAGGACTCTAAAGGAACTTCATCAACCTGATAAAAGGCATCTGCAAAAAAAACCCCAAAAACATCTAATATCATACTTAACAGTGAAAGTCAATGCTTTCCCCCTTACCTTGAGTAACACGATGTCCACTGTCACCACCCCTATTCACTATTACATTAGAAGTCCTAACCATTGCAATAAGGTAAGAAAAAGAAACTGAGGCATCTCTAAATTGTGAACTTTTCCTGTTTAACTACCATGGTCTTTTCTCAGCAAAACGCTCAGAGTTAAGTTCTGGCTTTCCTCATTAAGTATCTTGGTTGCACACACAAAAAGCAGCAACCATCCCAGTGTCATCAATCCTGGGAGTGAATGAGAGAATTTTCTTGATATGGTTCTGGGTTTGAGATCCAGGAGTTCTCCTCCCTTGCCCTTGGGAAGGGCAACAGAAAAGGGCTGTGGCAAGTTTAGAGCTGTGTACAATTGGTGTGGGATTGTTCGATGTAAACAGTCCAGCGGCGGTAACCTGGCAGCTGGTAGGTGGATCCGGCCTCAGACAAGTTTAGCTTTGTCCACCCGGAGTTTTAAGGATATTTGAATTAATCACCAACTTTTAAAAACTGGGATTGTACCTAAAATCTAGATTTCTAGGTGGTTTTGAAAATATTGGAATGTCTGGCAATACTGGGCCTGTGTTCCCAAATGCCAGCTGCCCCACGGGTAGGGATATGAATTCTACAGTTCCCAGTCTTCAGCTGGGCTGGCAAGCTTATTTGTGTTAACTGCCCAACCCATAGGTTTGACTTTGCAAACCTCTGGGACTCTGAATTCTGAGTTGGGAATTGAGAGGAACCCAATTCTGGAAACTCCTGAGGGCAGAGTTTTGGGTATGCCTAGGAGATTCCCTCCAAGGTGGAGGGGCTTAGGTAGAAGTACCCCTCTTTGCTGACAGAGTTAGCCAAACCTATAGGTATGCTCTGAGCTGGACCATTCCACACACAAGACTGCCATTACCTCCAAAGACCAGCTGATGGGACCTGGCAAGGAGGGTTGAGGAGATTCAGTCTCAAGTTGTAAAGTACTAAGTATATGGCTGAACCCAGTTTGGCTCAGTGGATAGAGCATTGGCCTGCAGACTGAAGGGTCCCGGGTTTGATTCCAGTCAAGGGCATGTACCTTGGTTGTAGACACATCCCTGGTGGGGGTTGTGCAGGAGGCAGCTGGTTGATGTTTCTCTCTCATCAATATTTCTAGCTTTCTATTCCTCTCTCTTCCTCTCTGTAAAAAATCAACAAAATATATTTAAAAATTAATTAAGTATGACTTTTTTTTAACATTGGGCACTTTAAAAAATGTTAATTTCAGAGAGGACATGGAAAGAGTGAGAGAGACAGGAACATCAATAATGAAAGAGAATCATTGATCAGCTGCCTCCTGCATGTCCCCTACTAGAGATCAAACCCACAACCAGGCATGTGTCCTTGACCAGAATTGAACCCATGACCCTTCAGTCCACAGGCCGACGCTCTATCCACTGAGCCAAACTGGCCAGGACTCTTGGTTCTTAAAAATTCTTTGTGGTCTCCCTTTGAAAGTATAAAATGGTGGTTCACACACCTCTTTGGGAAGCTGAACATCACAAATTACAGTGTATCATTTGGGGTGTTTAGGGTTTCAGGAAGCATAGAAAAACCAATTAAAGTGGCTTAAATGATGGGAATTTATTATCTCACATTATAAGTCTGAAGGTTGATGATTTCAGAGTTTATTAATTCAGAGCTCAAAAATGAACTTCTTTGGCATTTTCTTGGCTTCTTCCTCATGGTCATAAGTTGGCAGTTATAGCTCCAGATATCACATCCTCATGTGATAATATTTGAAACATGAAAGAAGTAATGGGTTAAGCTCTTTTCCTATGTCTCTTATTCAGCAGGGAGGAAAATTGTTTCCAGAATCTCCTCAGCAGGCCTTCTCTTGTATCCCATTGGCTAAACCTTGATCACATGTCAACCTCTAAGCCAATCAGTGGCAAAGGAGACCAGGATGTTTTTGATTGATTTGGACTATTCCTAGTTCTTTTCTGGAGCTGAGGAAGCACATTTAACCTGAAAAACAGAATGAAATAAAATTCTGTTAGCAGAGGAGAAGGGAGGGGGAGTGACTGGTAATCACTACCACAGTGCTCTTTAAAATATATATGTAACTTTTAAAAAATGTTAATAGTATATGTTCATTGTAGAAAAATAAAATTTGTATGTAAGCAAAAAAAAGAACACACTCGTACCCATAATTCTATCATCTAGTGATCACCACCATTGATCTTTTGGTATGCAACCTTGTATACACTAACTGAGCTGAATGGCATGAAATAAAAGAAGTTTTGACTATCTGAAAATAACTAGTTCCGGGGGAAAAAATATCACTTAAAACAGGGACCAAAGTTTTACTGTCCATAGTAAGGGGTGGGGGGAATTTTGATTGGGTTTGAAAAATGACATTGCAAATTATAAACATAGATTTATTTTTTGACATGCAATAGGAAGTTGGCTGTAATTGCTATTAAATGCTAATTCTTGATTGAGTTTAAAATTAATTAAGAGTTGATATTTTTGTCTTTTTTCTGTTTTAAATCTTGTGAGAACATAATACAGCAGTCTTCATGTCATGCTTGGTTTCTGTGAGAGCATAATTTTTACAGACTTACTTGAGGCATCGCCACTTTTCCCAATGTCTTTTCTTACTTCCTTGATGTTCCAGGCTCTCGAGGCTCCCCTTGCGTTGTTGTTCATGATGACTGTCTGATACTCAGTCATGGCCTTTCCAAACTCTTTGACTTTGTGACCCTCTTCACCTTTGGGAAATCAGCCACGTTGCAGAGTTGCCACTTTATTCTGTGTTTGTATCGTGGGACTCAGTAGCCAGCAAAGTGAAGCCATTGCCTGAGTTGGGTGCTTTAGTGGGGTCCGATTCCTAAGTGGTCGACTCATTGAAAAATATCTTTGTTATGATAACTTTTGCTTCCTAGAAAATCTCCCAACTGTGGGCAATGGTGACAAAGACCCCTGTTTAATACATTTCTTTCTTCTTAGGATCTTTGTTTTAGCACAAAACCATAGCCTATATAATAAAAGGCTAATGTGCAAATCGACTGAATGGCAGAACGATCAGTCTGTATGACATGCGCTGACTACCGGGGGGCTGATGCTGAACACAGGAGCTGCCCCCTAGTGTTCAGTGCACTCCCACAGAGGGAGTGCCGCTCAGCCAACTCACGGCTGGTGAGCACAGCAGGCTTGGCAGGAGCCTCCACTGTAGGTGGGTGGTAAGGAGTGAGGAGTCCTGGACTGTGAGAGCCCTGGACTGTGAGAGGGATGTCTGACTGCTGGCTTAGGCCTGATTCCCTAGGGAGATCGGGCCTAAGCCAGCAGGCAGACACCCCTGAGGAGTCCCAGACTGCAAGAGGGCATAGGCCGGGCTGAGAACTTTCCCCCCACTCCCCGTGCACAAATGTTGTGTACTGGGCCTCTAGTAGTGAAATAAAAAATTGCTTAGAAACCTTGACACATTTTGACCCTCAAGAGAATATGACAACCATGAGCACACAGGTCTTTATTTAGTTTAAAAGGGAATTAACTGTGCTCTGGGTGAGTCCATTTTGGCATTTCCTGGTGCTTTCTGGCAAACTTGTGATGACAGGCTTTAATGGAAAAAGTCTCCCAAAAATCATGGAGCATTTTTCCCCCCTATAAAGTGGAAATTTGGTTTTGGCAAAGGGATGTGTAGGCCCACTTCATGACTCCTTTGAGCAATGTTGCTGTCACAAGGTTGTAAAGTCACAAGGCTGGGATCCACATTGAGCTTTCTGGCTTGTTGGAGAGGTAAAGCTAACAGCTGTGGCTTCCTCCTTCAGTCTTTCGTGGTAGAAGATAGGGTGTGAAGAGGTGAGATTGGGGAGAGGTGGATAGCATTCACTGAGTATAGAATGAAGTGTTTAAAATGTATTACATGGACTCTTAAGTTCCTTGGTCCCTATAAACCCTGTAGACCTACAAACACCATCCTTATCTGCCTGGTCATCATTGTCTCTCCAGCTCATTTACTGTACCTAGCATATAGTAGCTGCTCAGTTACTATTTGTTGATGAATGAATGAATGAATGAACTATCAGAGTTGATTAAAGAAAAGAACCAACCAGGGTCAGGATGGGTGGAGAGGGTTGTCTGAGAGGGGTGGGGCTTTACACATTTTGAAGGATTGTTTATTAAGATGGGAGAGGGGAGCGGGGATGATGTGGAGGTGAGAATGGGTGTAGCAAGGATGACTGAAGCCTATCTGAAGATGCTAACTTATAGGTTGCTGTGGAGAGCTCAGTGCTCCAGGCTCAACCCTTTGCTACCTCAAGGGAGTTGGGAATATGGCAGCAGGCCTAAGCTGTCAGTTGGACATCTCCCAAGGGATCCTGGACTGCAAGAGGATGCAGGCCAGGCTAAGGGACCTCCCCCGACCTCAAGTGCATGAGTTTCGTGCATCGGGTCTCTAGTAGTTTTATATTAACGTTGATGAAGTCTATATTCTGAGTTTACATTATTATGCCTGTGGAGATACTGTTCATAGCTGAACTCTGCTCTTTCTCAGGATTACTTTTTTCTTTTTATAATTTTTTTTTGGCCCTGGTGTTAATTGCCTTTTTTTCCTCCAACTTGATTTTCTATGTACTTAATTACTAATTCTACTTCCAATTTTTTTAATATATTTTTTATTGCTTTTAGAGAGAAAGGGAGAGGGAGAGATAGAAACATTAATGATGAGAAAGAAACATTGATCTGCCTCCTGCACACTCCCTGCTGAGGATCCAGCCCGTAGCCCAGGCATGTGCCCTGACCAAGAATTGAACTGTGACTCTTGATTCTTAGGTCAGTGCTCAACCACTGAGCCACACAGGCCAGGCCCAATTCTCATTTTAAACGTGTTGCTCTTCTTTTACTATGTCTAGATATGTGTTGGTGATTCTATTGATATCCTCTTCTTAAAGGTGATTGCTACTAGTGCCTTCTCACCAGCCATAGGTACCTTCTATGAATGGTAGCTAGTATCTGAGAACTTCCTTATCCTTGGAATTCCCTTCAGTGCTCTCATGGTGAATTTCTTGTCTTCCTCTTTCTTGATTTATTCTCTTGTTTAAATAGATCACCTTCTCTAGTAGCTTCTCAAGAAAGGATGTGAGCAAATTGAGATCTTATCTGAAAGACTTGCTGCTTCTCTAATATTTAAGAGATAGTTTAATATCTCTTAATCTGTAAACTCAACTCATATCTTTAGATTATGAGAAGTTTTTGTGAGTTATTCCTTGATGACTTATTCCTCTCTGTTCTATTTTTCTAGAAGTCTTGTTTCCATAATGGAACTCCTAGACTGTTCCTGTCATTTTCATCTTTCTCTTATCTTTTTCATCTCTTTATCTTTTTTTATCCTATTTTCTGGGCAATTACCTCAACTTTATTTTACCATCCTTCCATTGAGTTTTTAATTTATGCTATCATACTTTTTTCATTTCTAAGAACTCTGTTTTATTTTCTGAATATTTCTTTCTGACAGCATTCTTTTTCTGTGTGAGAATACTTCTTTTTCTTTTTCTTGAAGAATACTTCTTCATACATTGTCTCCCTTTCCTACAGATGCATTTTTCCTTTCTGTTTTAATGTCTGTCTGTCATATGAGTGGCTTCTTCAGGTGTCTGGTGATTCTCGGCTGTCCACACATCTGGAATGCTTCAGTGTATGAGCACCACAAAAGTGACAGGTGCTCTGTGCTTGCTGCCGATGAGCTCGGCTATCGTATGGTGGAGCTGAGCCATTCTTTTGGGGCACTTCTGATATATATCTCACTCTTTTTCCTTGGACTGACCATATTCTTCAGAGAAGACTTGTGCAATCTTCTGCCTGGAGTATAAAGATCTGCCCTATATCTGTCCTTGCCGGTTTGTTTCAGTAGATAGAGTGTTGGCCTGTGAACTGAAGGATCCCAGGTTTGATTCCAGCCAAGGGCACATGCGGGTTGTGGGCTTAATCCCCAGTAGGGGGCATACAGGAGGCAGCCAGATCAATGATTTCTCGCTCTCTCTCTCTCTCTCTCTCTCTCTCTCCCTCCCTACCTCCCTCCCTCCCCCCCTCTCTGAAATCAATGTAATTCTTAAAATAAAATTTTTTAAAAAGATCTACCATTATCTTGAGGGTGTATTTGAGAAGAGGCTAAGGGTTTTAAACTGTGGGATGAAACCTGCATGCTGTCCTCCTTATTTCAATTTGGTCTCTGGTGCCCCAGGACAGACACACTTCATTTTACCCCTTCTAGAGACGACATCTGCCTCCTTCTGTGGGCTGTGGGCAGGGCAGTCACTAGGCTGCAGGGAGTGGCTCATAGCTTCTCAAACAGACCTTCAACCAATCCCTAAGTTTTTATGTCCTCCTTCACCCCCTCTTCCAGAGGCCCCAGTGCTGTTAATTATGGAGGCTTGGGCCAGAACAGGGGGTTTTATGGTGAACTTGAATTGCTTCTCAGCTGCGCCTACTGCCAGCTTAGACTTCTCCTTTCTTGGGACAGTCATCACTTATTCTGTTCTCTGGCTTCCCAGGTTGTGTTGCCGTTCCCTCCCACCCAGTTCATTTGAACTGGTTCATGTGTTTTTGAACAATTCCTTTATTGTCATTTTAGTAAGATTTGGGGAGAGAGGAGCACTAAATCATAGAAATTCTCTCCTTTTCCAGAGAAGTGATTATGACGCTAGTGGACTTTATTGTGTGCTTCCTATATGCACAGTGCTTTACAAGAATAGTCTCAATTGATCCTTAACACAAACCTACAAGGTAGACACAGTGAGATGAGGCCCTTTAAAATGAATGCCTGAAAATATTATAGTGGCTGCATATGTAATCCAGAATAAAAACAATGCTAAATTATAAATCAAAACCAGCAAGGCCAACGAAGTTCTAATTTTTTCCCCCCGTTTGCCTTGATGGTTTTTAGGAAAGAGCAAATACTGGATCCTTTCAAAATGTGTCTTTATTTTTCCTGCCTTGGAGTGTGTGCGTGTGGGCCTATGTTTACATGACTTGTCAGACCCAACACTGGAGGCAGGTGCTATTATAGCCCCATTTTGTAGCTGGGTAAATTGAGGCTCAGAGAGGGGAAGAACTTGCTGAAGGTCACATAAGTGTTAGAGTCAGGCCTGAGCTTGATTTATCGGACTCCAAAATCTAAGCTTTGCCCAGCTAGTGGGTGGTGCTGAGCTGGTACACAGAGCCCCCTACCGTCCCATGGCAGGCTGTTGGCTCCTGCAGGCCTGCCTTACATCTCAGGCTGTTGAAGGGTCGGCGTTCAAGGAGCTGGAGTTATTTAACTTCGATAAATCAACACGATGAATGTGGCTAAAGCACCTCTAAAGCTTTCCTGACAAGAACCGCCACGGATCCCTGCCACCCATGGGCCCCAGGGGCGGGGGAGGGCTGTGAAAGGCAGATAAGATTTCCTTCTGATGTGTTGAGAGCCATCAGGACTTGTCACCTGTGCAAGATAGCCACAGGAGTGCTTTGTCTTCACCCAATTAGCACCAAATGGCCACGCCAGGGAAGTGTGTGTGTGGAGGGGGAGGGGGATGCAAAGGGGGTGGAAAAAGAAACCAGCTCCAGGCCTTTATCAGCTCAGGCTCTTGGCTGACCCTCTCCAAGCTGAGGAGAAGTTGGGGGAGGTGGGAGGATCCAAACTCTGCTTTGCAAGTTCCCACACTCGAGGGCTCCCTCTGTCCGTGGTCCGCTGGCTCATGCTCCCTCAGCTCCCCAGAGGCTGCTCTGTAAACTGGGCAGAGAGAGGAAGGGCACGGGTCTGCCCTAGGCTCGCTGCTCTGTCAACCCCACACGGCTCGCCCTTGCCGGCACCTGTAGGACGTGACCCCGTTTGACAGATGGAAGACACGGAGGCCCAGAGAACCGTGTGACTTGGCCCCAGAGCTGACTGTCAAACCTGGCGACATCGTCTTCGGCCGCCCTCAAAACATTGTATCCTCTCTCCAAGGCAATCTGGTGAATAGTGTAGTGCTGTTACCCCCACTTAACAGATGAGGAAACGGGGGGGGGGGGGGGGCGGGGGGAGGCAAAGGCTTAGGGACTGGCTTAGCCCTTCTAATTAGAGAGGGATGAACTTGGCCTACTACTCTGTCCTCTTGGGACAGAGTTGCTGTCATCCGATACCACCTCGCTGGCTCACTCTTTTAGATGCTGGTGATGATAGAACAGCTGTGGCGATGGTAATAGCAATCATCAAGCTCTTGCATGTGCCATTGTGTGATTTTAAGTCATTTGTGTATCCCGTCCCATTTCATCACTTTCATAGCCATGAAAAGCATGGGTTTTGAGCTCTGTTTTCCTTGCAAGGAAACTGATGCTTTGAGGGGCAAAGTGTCTTGTCCAAAAGGTGATCCAGGAAGTAATTCCAAGTCCTTTTGCTCCGGAAACTGTTTCCACAATGCACCCCGGACAAGGGACCAGTTGCATCCTTTCTCTGCCTCTTGGAGATTTTGCAGCAGCTGTCAGCTCTGACTGACCTGCTGGGGGTGAGGGCGGGTGGCGGCTCCAACCTGGCCTGACTTTGTTGAGGCACTGGGGGAGCTGGCGCTCTGAATTATCACAAGCTCAGTTCTGTGGCAGGAAACGAGGAGGGGTAAAGGTTCATCTGAATATGATGAGCCTGTATGGACTGCCCACAGTGTCTTACACAGATAGGAGAAAGCGAAGGAGAATTCATTGTTTAAAATAAGCGGTAAATATTGAGGCAAAGAGGCAGACGTGTACTAGGGAGTGGATCTGGGAAACACTGGCTGACACTACGTGAGGATGTGCTCCTCCTGGGGTCTGTGTGTCCAGCCTCCTCCTCGCAGACCTGAGGGCCTCTGGCTCCCCAGCCCAACACTGTCCTCCCAGCGCCAGGGGGAACCTGGCTCCCCATCCCCTCTTTATTTAGCTCTGTTGATTGAAGACCCACTGTGGGGGGTCTGGTTGGGGGCACAGTGTTGGGGGCAGGTATTAATCAAATCACCACATAGATGCATGTGCTAAAGAGGGGAGGTTCAGGGGCCTGTGAGGTGGACCCCTTGGGGCCTAGGCTGTGAGGACTGGGGAGGCCTCCTTGGGAGGTGACAAGTGGGTTAATAATGGCGCCATGAGGCTCTAGGACTGGGGCAGAGCAGGAGGGAGAGTGTGAGAGCTGGGAGCTGAGGCCCAGGAGGAATATTGGTCCTCCTGTACCTACACCATCTCAGCTGGCCAGGTCTGCTGTTAAAGATACCAGGGCTTTGTGTGAGTCTGGAAAGTTCTTGTTGGGAGTCCAGCATAAGCCCCTAGAACCTCTTCCTACCAAACTCCTCTAGGGAGGGGAAGGCTGGAGAAGGAGAAGGGCCCTGGCCCACAGAGCAGTGGGTAGGGCCTGGGCCCTGGAGCTGGGTTCGAATCCCAGCTCTGCCAGTGTGCTCACTTCTCTGTGCCTCAGGTTCCTCGTTTGTGCTGTGAGGATAGTAACTGTGCCCACCCCAGTTGTGAGGGTTGATTTGGACAGTGCATGGAGGACCCTGCCTGGTCAGGGCAGGTGCAGCAAGCGTTAGCTGTCATCTGTCGAGGGTCCACGGTGGAGGCCCAGCACTGACATTCACCTTGGGTCTGGAGCTCTGGTGTCTGCCTCGGGTGTGGCGTTACGTAGGCAGCCACTCTCGGCACTCGGTGGAGGCTGCACCTTCATTCCTCACTGGCCTGGAGGTCGCAGTGGCCCTCGGGGACATGGGCTCGGCCATCTCCCTTTCACTGGGTCCCACAGCAGCCTGGCACAGGAAGAAAGGAAGAGAAGCACTGAGCCGGGTCTGTTCAGTTTTTTCCTTTTATGGTCAGCCTGCGGGCCTCTGGCTCCCCAGCCGTAAACCATGAGCTGGTGTTTGGGATTGGGCCGAAATAGCTGGTCTGTGGGGAGCTGGCGTCTCTCGAGAGAAAGAGTCCTCAGGCCTGCTGTGGGGGAGGGCCCGCCAGAGCCCCAGATCGGCTCAGAGAGCTCCATGCAGACTCGCACATCCAAGGCCAGACCCCCCAGCCTAGGGAGAAGGGGAGGGAGAACCATTTAGGGGCGGGTGTGACACCAACTCCAGGGCTCTGGGCTGGGAAGCTCAGCTGGGCAGAGGGGCTGCAGCCTGCATAGCTCTGCCAGTTTCTCCACCTCTCACCTGCTGTGTCCAGGCCCTCTGCCTGGGGTGCTGGGCCTCCTGGCATCTCCTGGGGGTTCCCATGCAGCATCCTTCTCCAGGCAGCTCTGTTATAACCTCATCTGTGAAGACTTCCTGTGTCTCAGGAACATCAATGCCAGATCTGCCTTCTACAGCACTTCGGGCACCTACCCATCATAGCGTGGCTCCTGTCTTAGTCGTGTGTCCCGCACAGCATCACGAGCCTCTCGGAAGCAGAAGCTGAGTAGGTCTCAGTGCACTTTGTGTTTCCTGGCGCATAGTAGGGCCTCATAACCTGTTGCCGAGTGGATATGTGAATACAGGAATGAGGGTTTACCATGGCTACTATCTCAGGTGCCTGAGGGTTGGGGGGGGGGGGGAGAGAGAGAGAGAGAGAGAGAGAGAGAGAGAGAGAGAGAGAGAGGTTTAAATCTCCAAGCATTTACTGAGTACCTACTATGCATCAAGTCTTGTTCCTGGCACCTGGGATCAGGCACAGCCCTGTCCTTCAGGTGTTCGCAGGCTCGTAGGAGAAGCATGAAAAGCAGTTTAGTAACAGTTGAAAACCAACAGATCTGTGCAACTTTTTCAGGAGTCACATTTCTTGATTATAGATGGTATAAAATAACAACTTTAAAAAAGCTTTATTGTGCCATGGTTGGGTGGCTCAGTTGGTTGGAACATTGTCCCATACACCAAGAGGTTGTGTGTTTCATTCCCGGTCAGGTTAAAGGTTTGATCCCCAGTCGGGGCACATGCAGGAGGCAAGTAATTTCTCTCTCTCTCTCTCTCTCTCTCTCTCTCTCTCTCTCTCTCCCTCCCTCCCTCCCTCCCTCTCTCTCCCCCCTCCTCTCTCCCACCCTTCCTCCCTCTCTCAAATCAATAGAAAACATATCTTCGGGTGAGGGTTTCAAATATATTTTTTTAAGAAGAAAGGCCCCCAACTTACCTCTAGGGAAATATGGAATCAGAGAAAATATCATAGGGAGGTGACTCTCGAGATGACATTTCAAGAATAGATTAGGGTATGTACCCCCAAAGAATCGAAAACAGGTCCTCAAACAAGAACTTGTACTCGAACATTCATAGCAGCACTATTCACAGTCCTCAAAAGGTAGAAACAACCTAAGTGCCCATCAATGGAATGTTCCTGAGCCATAAAAAGAAGTTCTGAAACAATGTAACAGAGGTGAGCCTCAAAAAGAACACGCTCAGTGAAAGAAACCAGACGAAAAAGGCCACATTTTATGTTACTGCATAAATAGGTAAATCCAGAAAGACAGAGAGCAGATTGCTGGTTGCTAGGAGACTGGGGGAGTTAGAATGGAGAGTGACTGCTTATTGGGTGTAGGGCTTGATTCTGGGCTGACATGAATATTTTGGGACTAGATGCACAAATTGTGAATGTACTCCATGCCGCTGTCTGGTTCACTTTATATGATTCATTTTATGTTTTGTGAATTTCAACGTAAGGGGAAAAAGAAATCAGAACAGATTAGGCAGGAAGAGAAGCGGTGGAGGGAGTGCTTTGGGGAGAAAATAACGGCGTGTGTAAAAATGGGCAGGTGTCACAGATTTACACATTCAGAGAACTTTGCTGCCTTGTGTCACACACAAGCTCAGGCTCAGAAAAAATCAGAATCTCCAGGAAACCAATTTCCTGGCCCCACATGGATCAACAAGCAACCCACACCAAGCCTCTCTTCTGCCTGTAACCAGAAGAGAGGTTTCCCCTGTCCGCTTCCCACGCTGGGAGGCATGTGTTTCCGATGGGAATGTCCCAGGCCAGAGGTCGCCTGGCCACCCCCAGCACACAGTTACCCCGGCAGCTTCCAAGCCTTGCCCCGGAGCCTGCTCCCTCTCCTGGGGACCCGTGAGGAAAGGCCTCCGGACCAGCACTGACCCTCTCCACGGCTTGCCAAGGCTGCTGGGAAAGCCTGCCTCTCTCCCCGAAGCAGGTGGCTAAAGAGAACTTGTCCACTGGTCAGTCTCAGCATCGCTCCTTTAGACAGTGGAGGTTGTGTGGGCCAGCCCAGAGCTCCTCGCTCTGCCTGGGTTCAGATCGGAGTCTTGGTTCCTCCATTCTCTCTACCCCTTCCTCAATCAGTTTTTAACTCGTTTCCCCTTGTGCTCTGTTCCCACGTGGTTTTCTCCCTCTGGGTGGAAGTTAGAGGCACAGGCATCCACATTCCCTCAATTCTAGGGCAAGGAGCTGGTAGTGTGCCAACCCATGGTGCCCCCCTTCACCACTTCCCGCCGACAAGGGTGATGCTGACTTCTCTTTCTGAAGAGTGTCCCAAGGAGATGAAAGGTTGACTGTTTTCTTCTTGTTTTTATCTTGGAAGGAAGTGCCACAGAGCACAAGTGAGGGTTATCTTAGGAAGGCAAAGCAACCGTGACAAGTGACAAGAAGCAAAGCCTCCGGGGTCATGATGGCTTTGGGCCTGAGTCCCAGCCTGCACTCACTGGTGGTGACCGCACTCATTTTGCAGGGCTGCTCTGCACATGGCTGCAAACTGAGGCCTTGAAACAACAGACTCTTCTCTCGCAGTCCCAGGGCCAGAGGTCCGAAATGAGGGTGTCGGCAGGCAGGGTTGCTTCTTTCTGGAAAATCTGTGGGAGAATCCAGCCCATGCCTGTCTCCCAGCCTCTGGTGTTGCTGACAATACTTGGTGTTGCTTGGCATGTAGACAAATCACTCCCATCTCTGTCTCCTTCATGTACCTTCTCCCTCTCTTATAAACAAGGACAGTGGTCATTGATTTAGGTCCTACTCTGAATCCAGGATGATCTCATCTGGAGATCTTTGATTGCATCTGTAAGACTGAACTAGACGCCTGGTGCACAAAATTCGTGCATGGGTAGGGTCCCTAGGCCTGGCTGGCGATCGGGGCCGATCAGGGCCTTCCGGCTGCCAGCTGCCAGGTGGGTCTTCCTTTGTTCCGCGCCACTCCGAGTGGTCAGCGTGCATCATAGCAAGCGATTGAACTCCCTATTGAACTCCCTATTGAACTCCTGAGGGGACACTTTGCATATTGATCTTTTATATATATAGGCTAGAGGCCCAGCAGACAAAATTCATGGGTGGGTACGGTACCTAGGCCTAACCTGTGATCAGGGCCATGTTCCCCAACTGCCTGCAGCCAGCCCCACCCCCTCCCACCACCCATCCCCAGTTCCCCATTTGCCCTCAGGGGATCAGTGCTTAACAGCCGGGGAAAGGGACCAAGAGGTGGTTAGTGCACCTCATAGTGACTGGTCCAGCAGTCGTTCTGGTCATTCTGCTGTTAGGGTCAATTTGCATATTACCCTTTTATTTTATAGGACAGTGGTCAGCAAACTCATTAGTCAACAAGCTGGCAAACCTCAGCTCTCGAGCCACAGTTGGCTGACCGCTGATATAGGATAAGGTCACTTTCTGACTTTCTGAGTAGACATATCTCTTGGGACCACAGTTTCACCCACCGTCATGACCTCAGGCAAGCAGCTCCCTTCTGTGCTCTATTTTTCTCATCTGTAAAATGGGGGTGATGCCAGCGCCCAGCTCAGGGGCTACCATGGGAATTCAATGGATCACCAAGAACAGGAGGAACTTAGCTTGGGCTCATGGCACGGTGAGTGGGAGGCTATTTTCTTCCTCTCTTTCCTAAGTTTTATGGTTGTAATGGTTTCCTCAAGAGCAATAAAGACTATTTTTGTGTTGAGACCATTTTTGGTGGGTTGAGGGAATGGTTACACAGATTCAGCACAGGATAGACGATGGAGAAAAAGTAAGCTCCTTCCTGTCCCAGTTCTGTCCCTCACACCCTCTCCTCTCTGTTGCCAGTAACAGGAATGAGTTCATAACATATCCGATATATATACAAGTATTTGAGGGTGGGTGTGAGCACATTCGCATGTGTCCTTTTTAAAACACAAAAGGTATGATGCAATGTTACTTAGCCTTTTATTTTTTTAGCTTACTATTTCTTGGAGAGTGTTTTATATCACATAAAAATTTGCCTGGCTTTTTAAAATGGCTGCCTCATGTGCCATTTTTGGCTTTAGCAGAATTTAAATACCAGAATCTGTTTAACTGATCTTCAGGTGGTAGGCTTGTTAAATGGTTTGTTTCTGGTCTTTTGCTTTTGCTGATATTGTTGCAGAGACCAACTTCGGAGTCTGTCTTTGGGCACACATGTGGGTTTTCCTGAGGTGGCTGTTCCTGGCTGTTGTGGGGCAGCCCAGGAATTGTGGCAGGAGGCAGGGGGTGTCGGCCTGGTGGGAATCAACGCAGCTGGCTGGAAGACAGGACTGAATGGTGATGGGACATGTCCTCCTCTGGCCTGTGTGTTCCTATGGCCCGTCTCTCTGCAAGGGCCTCTTGTTATCCCTCAGCTCAGAGGGCAGACTTACCTGGGCAGTGCCTCTCCACTCCCCCTGAACCTGGCCCCAGAAACAGATGTGGCCCAAGGTAAGAAACATAAGTGTGAGAAAGACAAATTAAATCACCTTTTGGGTTTTCTGCCTTTTGTCCTGATGATTTAGCCCAACCAAGTCACCAGACTGTCCATCTGTAATCTGAGGGAAGAGAGAGAGAATTGGTTGGAGGTGGACATGGGATCTGTGGAGCTCACCCAGGTATCTCGTTCATCCTGCTCAGGGGTGGAGAGCTTCTGTATGTGATGTATACTCCCTGTCTCCAAATATGTTCAGGATCATTATTGTCCTCTCTGATCCCCAGTGAACACAAGCATTGCCTTCTTCAGTCCCATCCATCCATCCATCCATCTATCCATCCTCCCATCCTGTCCTCTATCCATCTTCCCATCCATCCACCGATCCATTCATCCATTCATCTAACAAATATAATTGAGCACCAACTATGTGCCAAGTATCGGAGCCACAATGTTAAATAAAACAGATAAAGCTGACTCTTCTCTGATAAAAACTTGCTTTCTAGAATAAAGAAAGAGGCAAACACAAGGTCATTCTAGATGGGTCTAAATGATATGAAAGAAATAAACAGGTTAATTTTTGAGTGCCCAGAGGGTGTAGCATACACTCCAGTGGACAGAGAATTAGGAAAGGCCTTCCTGGGAGTGGAGCCCTTGAGATGATGGGAAGGTGTCAGCCATGCAAGAGCTGGGGAGAGAGTGCTCCAGGCAAAGGTCCTGGAAGGAAAGAGTGTGTTCTCTCTGAGGAGTCGGTGGCTGTGTAGGAGCTAAGCAGAGGGGAGGGTAATGAGAGAGTGGTGCCAGTGAGGTAGGTAGGTGGGGATACACCATGCCAGACCTCATAGGCCGTGGTAGGAGATTAGAGGCTGTCAGAATCATCAGCTGGTTTTGGCAAAGGCATGGCATTATCCAACTGTTTTAATAAGATTTGATTTTGGATGATAGATCACAATGCAATATATAGATCATATATCATAGAAATGTATACTTGAAACCTATATGATCTTATTAACCAATGTCAACCCAATACGCTTAATAAAAAAGAAGATTCTTCAACTGCAATGCGATGCCACTTCATACTCATCAGATCGGCAGCCCAACAAACCAGAAAGTAATGTGTTGACGAGGGTGTGGAGAAACTGGAGCCCTGGGGCACTGCTGGTGGGAATGTAAATGGTGCAACTGCTATGGAAAATAGTGTGGCAGCTTCTCAAAAAGTTAAACAGGAAAACCATATGATTCAGCACTTCTGAGCATGTACCCCAAAGAAGTGAAAGCAGGGCTTCTAACGTGTGTGAACCCCCATGGCCATGGTTCACAGTGGCCACGAAGTGGAAGCAACCCAAGTGTTTATCAACAGATGAGTAGATAAGCAAAAGATGGTAGATCCATACGTGGAAGGTTATTCTGCCTTAAAAAAGGAAGGACATTCTGATACATAGATGAACCCTGGAGACAGTATGCTGAGTAAAATAAGCCAGTCACAAAAGGACAATTATTGTATGATTCCACTCATCTGAGATTTCTGGAGTATCAGATTGATAAAGACTGGAAGTGGAATGGTGGTTGCCAGGGTCTGAGGGAAGAAGGGCGGGGAGTCCGTGTTTCATGGGTATAGAGTTTCAGTTTTGTAGGATGAGAAGAGCTCTGGAGATGGACGGTGTCACCACTGAATTGTACACTTGAAATGGTCACAATGGTAAATTTTATGTCATGTGCAATTACCACAGTTTTTTACATTTACAAGAGGAAAGGCAGTCCTATGAGCATGGTAGGGTGCACAGGCAGAGTGGGGAGACAGGGGAGGAGGATCTGGACCAAAAGTGATGGTTCTCAGACTGGGATTGGCCCTAATGTTGGGACAAGTCTACAGATTTGAGATCTGATTCTTGGGAGGCAGATCCTTCCATCCCAGAGGCCACTTGGTGCCCTGGTCTCCCTCTTCCCCCATAGAGGTTAGCTCAGCTGCTTCCCTGGCCTCACTCTCTTCTTTGCATGGTCCCTGCTGGTCTCCCCAAGCTGCCTTGTTCCCTAATGTCTTCCCCAACCCTCCTGGAGCCTGGGTCTCTTGGGACCCATGTTCTTTTTCCCATGCACTGTCCTGTTCTTGGCAAAGCAGATAGAGGCCAGGCTCTGGCTCTCAATGCTTCAAAAGCCAGGTCGGTCATGGGAGTGCCTGTGTGACCTTTGGACTGCCTAACCTCAGTTTCCTTAACCCTAAAACAGTCTTGAACTAAGGCCACACCTGGGAAGTGCCTAACAGTGTGTCTGGGCCATTGTACATGTGTATTAAATAGTAAGTGTTGGGTTCAAATTCTGCCTCATCCACTTACTAGCTCTGTAATTATGGGCAAATTTTAAAGTTTCTCTGTGCCTCAGTTTCTTCATCTGTAATTTAGGAATAAAAAGGCTAGCTCATAGAATGTGTTTGATTTGAATGAATTAATATAAGTAAATGCTTAAAACAATGTATGGCACAGAAGAGGAGCTTAGTGTTAGATACTATTATGTGGTAGTTTCAGGAACTATCATAGCTGGTAGATGCCACAAAAGTATTTGTTGAGTGAGTGAATAAATGAGTGAATGAATGAATGAGTCAATTTTTGTGTGTGTGGGTATTGAGCTTCCGCTTCAAAAAACTCATGTCTTCTAGGATTGGGGTTGGCTTTTCTCAGACTCACAAAGCTACATTTTCTCTGTGTCAGGGTTTAGGACTTGGGGACAAGAGTTCTAGGAGCTGGGGGAACTGGGGTATAGGACTGGATGCTTCTGTTTATGGCAGGTTCATGGTCCCATGGGGCAGAGACACAAGCAAAGGGAGGAAAGTGCAGGCCATATTGGACTATTGAGGTGGGGAATTGCCTCTGTCTTGGGGATGGGCAGGAACCAGCGGTAGCTCCAGAGCTTCTGGGCAGGCCGTGAAGGCAGCAGGGATTATTTGGAGGAGCTAGCGCTGGGGGTCCTGTTCCTTCTAGCAGTGTTGACTATGTGCAATAGTTTGGCAGTGCTAACAGAGACAGCCAAGGCACCCCTGGCTCCATCCCTGTGGAGAAGGCTTCTTAGAAGGGGTGTCATCTTTGAGATGGAGGGACCAGGAAGTAGCCAGGAAAAGAAGAGGAAGTCCTTCCACAGAGGGAACAGCTTGAACAGAAAGGCATGGAATTGAGGTTCCGGGGTTGACCCAGGTGGGATTACTGGGCATTAAGAGTGAGGAAGCCTGCCGAAACCGGTTTGGCTCAGTGGGTAGAGCATCTGACTGCGGACTGAAGGGTCCCGGGTTCGATTCCGGTCAAAGGCATGTACCTGGGCTGCGAGCACATCCCCAGTAGGGGGCGTGCAAGAGGCAGCTGATCGATGTTTCTCTCTCATCAATGTTTCTGACCTTCTATCCCTCTCCCTTCCGCTCTGTAAAAAATCAATAAAATATATTATAAATAAATAAGATTAAAAAAAAAAGAGTGAGGAAGCCTGGCCAGTGTTGCTCAGTAGTCGAGCACTGACCTATGAACTAGGAAGTCACTGTTCGATTTCCAGTCAGGGTGCATGACTGGTTTGAGCGCTCGATTCCCAGGTTGCAGGCTCGATCCCCCGTGGGGGTGGTGCAGGAGGCAGCTGATCAATGGTCCTCTCTCACTGATGTTTCTATTCCTCTATCCCTCTTCCTTCCTCTCTGAAGTCAATAAAAATATACTTTAGAGAGGGGGGTGCAAATCTGGGAAAGCAGGCAGCAGCCAGTCATGGTAGGCCATAGACGACATGCTCAGGATTTGAGGTCTTATCTAAGGACACTGGGGAGCCTTGATTTTAAAAATAGCTATTTAACCTTTTGGCTTTCTGAGCAGCACCAGGATGGTCAGCAAGAGCAAGCGCCTTACAAAAGGTGGCAGGAAGAGAGCTAAGAAGAAAGTGGTTGATCCATTTCCTAAGAAAGATTGGTGGGATGTGAAAGCTAGTCCCTAGACCTCAAGGAAGCAAAATCTCATCCGAGGTTCTCAAGAGTCGTGTTTTTGAAGTGAGCTTAGCTGATCTGCAGGATGATGAAGTTGCCTTGGAAAAATCAAGCTCATTACTGAGGATGTTCAGGGCAAAAAGTGCTGACTGGTTTCTATAGCATGGATCTTTCCCACAACAAAAATGTGCTCCATGGTAGAAAAAAAAAAAAGGCAGACTGTGACTGAAGTTCATGGTGATGTCAAGATTAGTGATGGACTCCTAAAAAATCAGTTCCATGGGGGAAAGGCAGATGTCATGTGTGAGCTGCACACAGTGCTAGCTCCAAGCACATGTGAAGGTGTCTCATGTGTGTGCACATGCATGTGTTTTGTAGAGATGAGGTACGTCGCTCACTACTTCAGCTCCTGCCCCTGGTTTTCCTGTCCATGCAGTTAGGAACCTAATTGAAATCCTTATTTTATAGGGCTGCCTTTGAACACATTGCATCAACATTCTAATAAAGGCTCATTTAACTCCCCCCTCAAAAAAAATTAGTGATGGTTATTTGCTTCATCTAGTTTGTATTGGTTTTACTAAAAAACACAACAATCAGATGTGAAAGACCTATTATGCTCAGCATCAGAAGGTTCACCAAATCCAGAAGATGATGAAAATCATGACCCAAGAGATGCAGACAACTGACTTGAAAGAAGTGGTCAATAAACTGATTCCAGATTGCATTGGAAAAGAAAAAAAAAACAACAAAAAATACACACACACACACGCACACACACACACACACACACACACACACACACACACACTAGGGGCCCAGTGCACGAAATTCGTGCACTGAGGTGGGTGGTCCCTCGTGCACTGAGGTGGGTGGTCCCTCAACCCAACCTGCCCCCTCTCACATACTGGGAGCCCTCAGGGGATGTCCAACTGATGGCTCACCCCCAGCCTGCCTCTGGTGAGGCTTTAGGCCTTGGGCACCCAGCCATTGCCCTGCTCAGCTCAGCCCCAGCTGCCTGCGACCACCCAGCCCTGGGGGCTGGGTGATCGCCGCCACTTCTGCTCACAGCGCCCAGGGACCAGGCGCTTGCCACCACCACCACCTTTTCATCTCCACCCCCGGGGCCGGTGATCACGCCACTTGGCCCCACCCCTATTCCTGATTGGCTGGTAGCATAGCCAATCAGGAATAAAGGTACAGTCAAATTTGCATGTTTCTCTTTTATTACATAGGATTTCAGAGAGGAAGGGAGAGAGAGATAGAAACATCAGTGATGAGAGAAAGTCATTGATCAGTTGCCTCCTATTGGGAATCAAGTCTGCAACCCAAGCATGTGCCCTTGATTTGGAATCAAACTCAGGACCCTTCAGTTCGAAGGCCAACGCTCTATCCACTGAGCCAAACCAGCTAGGGCTCTAAGATGCCTTTGTTCGAAAAGTCAGTATGTTTGAATTGGGAAAACTCATGGAGCTTCACCATGAAGGTAGCAATTCTGGAAAAGCTACTAAGGATGAGGCAGGTGCTAAAGTTGAATGAACTGATGGATATGAGCTCCATGTCCAAGACTCTGTTTAAAAATCAGACATTTAATGGTGACAAATAAAAAATCCTATTTGCAATAAAACCCCCAGCTATTGAAGGTTTGCATACCAAAAATCCACCCAATTTATGTGTGAAATTCAATGATGTTTAGTAAATTGGCAGTTGCATAAGCATCACCACAGTCTAGCTTGAGAACTCCAAAATGATTCTTCATGCCCATTTACAGTAACCTCACCCCACTGCCTGGCAACCACCAATCTGTTGTCTCAAAGGATTTGCCTATTCAGGACATCTCATGTAAATGGAATCATACAATGTGTGGCCTTTTGCATCTTTCTACTTAGCATATAACATTTTTGAGGGTCATCCAGGTTGTAGCATGAATCAGTACTTCATTGTTTCTATGGCTGAATAATATTCTGTTGCATGGCTATACCACATTGTGTTTAGCCAATCATCAGTTGATGGACATTTGGGCTGTTTCCCTTTTAGCCTTTATGATAATGCTGCTGTGAACATTTGTGTGTAAGTCTTGTAAGGACATATATTTGCAGGGCTCTAGGGTAGATTCCTAGGAATGGAACTCCTGAGTCATACGCTAAATTTATGTTCACGTTTTCAAGAAACATCCAAAGTGGGAGAGGTTAGGAGGAGGATATCCCTAGTTGGAGGGAGATGTTGGATCATGAGAGGCTGATTATGACGGTGGGCCTGGAGCTAGAGAATGGACTGGAGAAATACTTGCTGCTGTGGTGGTGCCCATCAGTGGATATGACGCTCTAGTTTCTCAGTGATGGCTCACTGGTTGGTAATTAAAGGTGTTGGTAACCTTTCCCATACTCACTGGGGAGGAAATGAGCTCCAGAACCTGACTCCATCCCCTAAGGCCATGTAATCAGTAATGCCTGCTTAATCACAACAAATCTCATGATGCCCACTATATCTTCCAAAATTCTCTGGAACCAACTTGGTATCTTATCTAGGGAAGGGATTTATGGGGAAGTATCGGGGAGCTCACAGGTGGGATGGGAAGACTGGGGGCCAGCCTCAGGAAATGACTGAAACTGCTCAGGCCCTGGGCGAGGAGGTGAGGCCCCCTCAGGGTTCTGTCGACCCCTATGATCCCCTGTCCTAGATCCAGCTCGGAGAACCTGATTGGCATAGCCTGGGACCCATTCTTACTTCTTGGCTGTGGGAGCTGGTGGGGCAGCCCCACGGGGACCGTACATGATGGCAGAGGCAGGACAGGGGACATGTCCCCTAAAGCAGTGGTCGGCAAACCCTGGCTCATGAGCCACATGCTGCTTTTTGGCCCTTGAGTGTGGCTCTTCCACAAAATACCACGTGGAGGCGCGCACTTACAGTGTAATTGAAACTTCATGGCCCATGTACAGAAGTTGGTTTTTGGTTCTCAAAAGAAATTTCAATTGTTGTACTGTTGATATTTGGCTCTGTTGACTAAAGAGTTTGCCGACCACTGCCCTAAAGGAACACAGATGGTCTTCCTGGAAGAAGGGGGAATAGATGCTGGATTTTCAAACCAAAGAATGTCTGCTCCCCCACACTCCAGGCGAAGGAACTGAGGCATGGAGAGGTTACACATATTTGCCCAGGGCCACTGAGCTGGAAAGTGGCCAAATGGACCCCAATCTGCTTAAATTCAAAGTCTATGTTCCTCCTGTGACCAAATCTGGACAACATGGGTCTCCCAGGACCCGCTCCTCCCTCCCCGCCCAGAGCTGGTGGGGCTGGGAAGATCACTGTCTCCTGAACAAGCCAGACTCCAGCATCTTTCTGGGGCTACATCCAGGACTCTGGGGTCTAGAGGAGAATCTAAAAGAGTGCTGCTGGCCCCTTGGTTTTGGTCTTGTCCCCTTTGCCCTGGGCACTGAGCCCAGCTGGCCCCTTGTCACCCCTAGGAGGGCCAGTGTGCAAGAGCTTGTATTGGGGTCTCAGGAGTTCCCATATCCAGATCCTCAGTTCAGAGCTACGTCTAACTCATAGCTCTTTTCTTTCTGTTCTCAGATCGAGAGGACCAGTCCATTCTGTGCACGTAAGTGGAGCTGCATTTTCTTCTGCTTTTCTGGGGTCGAGATTTAGCCTATTAAAGAAGAGGCCCCTGAGGGCAAGGCTCTCTGATTTGTTCACCACATATCTCATTTGGGAATTAGCCCTCACTAAACATTTGTTGAACAAGTGTTCTCCTTCTCAGTTGGGCACACATACATTGTCAATGGTACCTGGTGGCCTCCCCTTTTTAAGCTAGCATTTATTGAGCACGTAATGTGTGCCAGGCCCTGAACTAAACATCTTACCTGCCTCTAATTGCATGCCATCTCTGTTGGTGCGGAAGTCTTGGTTTATATGAAAGTATTGTTTTACAGTTTCACAATTACCAACCATATCTGTGCTGCCATATTTGGTGTTTCATATCATTGTTTCTTTGAGGACTTGGGAGCATGGTTAGAAGATATTAACTAAACTTAGAATCACTCAGCGAATCTTCACCATTCAGGAAAGTGCCTCCTGTGGTGGGCAGGGTAATGTTCCCCAAAGATCTCCCCATCCTGATCCCTGGAACCTGAGGTGATGTCAGGTCACATGGTGTGGGGGGATGAAGGCTGCAGCTACCCTGTCACTCTCCTGAAGAGCCAGCATTATAGACTACAATTGGGGAAAATATATAATTTATTTTATTTTACTGTAGCCTTCTGAAAAAATTTAAATATATATTTTTATTAATTTTAGAGAGAATGGGAGAAGGAAAGAGAGGTAGAAACATCAATGATGAGAGAGAATCATTAATCGGCTGCCTCCTGCACTCCCCACACTGGGGATCAAGCCTGCAGCCCGGGCATGTGCCTGTGACCAGAATTGAACCTGGGACCCTCCAGTCCATAGGCCGACGCTCTACCCACTGAGCCAAACTAGCCAGGGCAATCCATATGATATTGACATGAGCTACCACTAGCATGTTAGCCTTCATTACCTGGTTACAGTTGTGTCCACCAGCATTTTAACTTCGTTTTCCTTCTGTTGTGTTATCCAAGATAAGTGATGTCTGCAGAAATTGTCATTTTACTCTTCAGTTATATAGGGTGGGGCAAAAATAGGTTTACCATTGTTCGTATGGAAAATAATATAAGCATTAATAAATAATAATAATACAAGAATAAGCTGTGACCCTACTTTTACCCCAACTTGTACATTTTCTGACAGGATGCTGCCTAAAACCATCTCAGGTACCCCTCGTGTGGGTCCTGCTAGACCGCTGTCCCCAAATGTGGCTGCGAGTCAGTTCCCGGGCAACCGGCTCAGGAGACGAGTGTCCCAGATAAGGCCCAGGGACTCCTGCCTCAGCGATGTGGGTTGGGGCAGGGAAACCCATGTTTTAATCTAGTGTCATGGGTATTAGTGCAGCCGCTAGGCCAGCAGGTGAGCCGGTGGGGATGGAAACACTTGTCGTGGGTCATCTGCACAGAGCACGCTGATGGGGTGGCCAAGTCTGAGCTGTGCACACCCCCCTGCTTTGGAGTGGAGAAGGGCTCACTGGTGGGGCTCTGGAGGGGGCGTCAGGGAGTGCTCTCCTCCAGCAGAGGAGGGAGCAGAAGTCCAGCCCCTCCGTTACCCATTTGGGAGCTTAGAAAGGGTGAGGAACAGGAGCTGGGGCGGGCTGGAGGGCCCTGGAGATTCTGATGCATATTTTGGAATGAGAGTGTCTGGCTCATCCCCCAAATTTCTGACTAATCAGTGCAGACCTGTGGCAGGAAGATGCCTGTGGTTCCCTGATGGCTGCAGGGGCGCTGACGAGAGGTTTCCTGGTCTTGGCTTTTGGGGAACCTGGGCTGGAGTGAGCCCACCCTGGGCCAAGTCCTCAGCATGTTAGCTGACTCTTTTGACTGAGGAAGTAAAGTGATGGGGGCATTGGGGCCCCTTTCACTCCTAAGCGATGCTGTAACAATACTTGGAGCCCCTGAGCAAGGCAATGTGGGACCATTCCAGCTCCAGGACAGGCCAGATTTTCCTTCGGGAGGCAGCTGGGATGCTAGACAGGAAAGCACAGGGTCCTGGACTCTGCTCTGCCATGTTCGCATGCTGTGGCCTGCAGGAAGTACTTAGCACAGCACCTGATACCACTCAGACACACACACACACACACACACACACACACACATATGTTCTTCTAACCGCTAACTGCTATTTAGCATTTCACCAAAAGGCCACAAATCGAATTATTAACAGTATTAACAGATGCTAACAGTAACTGGCTTTATTTCTAGATTTTTGCTGCTACAAGTTTCTCTGTATGCTTAGAGTTGTGAGTGACAAGTGCTGGTCAATGTGCTAAGGCATCCTTTCTCATTGCGGTACATGCAATTGGAGCCTGCTATCTGCTTTTCAGAAGTGCTTTTCCAGATTTTATCCTCAGATGTTCCTTATAGCCAGCTCCCAGGGTCAAAGGACAGACTGAGGCGATACAAACTCATTTGGCACCAGCTGGTGCCAGGCAGGTCATCAGATGGTGACAAAGATGCTATGAAGACAGTGAACTGCATTGAGAAAAGACTTTGACAATTTGGAAATGTGTTATTGTTAAACAATAAAGCGAGTTAATGATCGGTTCCAGGGAAACCCAAAAGTCAGGCAGGACAGGAGTAATCACAGTGGACAAAGGGGCCCAAATGTGTGTAGCATTTTCATCATCTTTATAATGCAAACCCTGAGTACTGATCTAACTGGGAGTACTGTACATGACAAAATCGTCTCCAGGGGGAAGAGGAGAAAGTTGAATGGGAGCTGAGTTCTCCTCTTCCATGGTGAGAAAGCAGCATTTGATGCTTAACAGTGATGTTATGATATTGCGATCAGAACTAGTGATTTAGTGGCACGTAGGGGTGGAGGTAAACCCTAAAACAACCTGCTGACTTGGTGTTTCCTAGTCTTCCCAGCTCCCAGAGGCCACCTACATTCCTTGACTAGTCGCTCCTTCTTCCATCTTTAAAGCCAGCTTGTAGCATCTCCAAATCTCTTTCTTTCTCTTTGGCCCTCCAACTATACTCTTATAAAGGTCTTGTAATCACATTGAGTAACTAGGATAATCCAAGATAATCGCTCCATCTCCAGACCTTTAATTTAATCACAACTGCCAAATTCGGTTTGCCATGAAAGGTAACATGTTCACATGTTCCTGGGATTAGGATGTGGGCATCTTTGGGGTATGGAGGGCGGCATTATTTAGCCAACCCGAGAGCCCTTTGAGCACCTGTGAGCCAGACCCACGTGTGAGTCACGTGTCATCTGCCAAAGTACCCGGGTAGAAAAAGGGCATTGCTCAACCAACATCTGTTGAGTGAATGAATTTAGTGCGGTGGCAGAGGGGGTAGGGTGGAATGTGCCTTATAGACAGCTTCCTAGTTGTGTGACTGCACAGGCTGATCATTTATTCATTTCCTGGGCTATTGTCTGTCTCCATCCTCTGAGCTGAGTTTATGGGCCCCAGGTTCTGCTTCCTCTAAAACAGTGCAGTCCAACAGGACTTTCTGAGATGGTGGCTTCTAGGCACTTGAGATGTGACTGTGTGACCAAGGAACTGGGTTTTAGGATTTAATTTTAGTTATTTTAAGTAGCCACTTTTGGCTTGTGGCGCCTGCATTGGACAGTGTGATTCCGAACTATTTCTCACCTCTGTCCACTCCTCAGATTCTACTACTGCTCCATAATTCATTTAACTTCTCCGAGCCTCAGTTTCCCCATTTATAAAATGGGTTCAGTGGGTGCTCCACTGGGCAGTGGTTGTAGGAATGATAATTTGTTCATTTATGTATGAGACTGAGAAAAAGGCCACTGTTTCATGGTCATCCCCAGTAAGGATCAGGCGCTATAACAGTGATCACTATCTGCTCACTCTGTTATCCTGTTATCCTTCCCATAATCCATTCTCAAGCCCCATTCCCCTAATGAAATGGTTTCCTGTACTTCTTAGAATAACATCAAAATTTTTTACTTTGGCCTAGAAGTTTGTCTGATCCAGCCCAACCTTTCTTCCCTCATCACTTACTACCACCCCCCTCCCTCCTGACTGGCCTGCTGCACTGGGCCCCTTTCTGTCCCCACATGTGCCCAGCATTTTCCCACTGTGGGCCTTTGTCCTTGCTGGTCCCTCTGCCAGGTGCTCCCTTCCCTCAGATCTTCCCTACCAGACTCCTTTGCATCTTTCAGGGTTCAGCTCCTCTTCTGGCTGTGGCATCACCAGCTGCGCCTTCACCTCTCTCTCTTCCATTATCCTGATAAAGTAATAATAGCCACCTCAAATTATCTTGATTATGTATGCATTTCCTTGACTATTGTCTGTCTCCTTCCTGGGATATACACTCATCATGGATGGGACACTCCCTCATCCCTGGCACACTGCCCCACACGTAGTCGATGCTCAGTAATAAGCAGGCATTGGCCATTGGGAACAGGGAAATCCCCAAGCCATTTAACTTCTATTGGAAAGTGCATCCAGCCATCCCTGAACACCAACAATTGAGCTGTCCTTATTACATTTCATTTGGGCCATTGCTGAAATCAGCCAGTGTGACGAGGATCTACAAATTGATAGCAGGGGACAAGCTTTTAGAAGTAATCAATGGTCAAGATAAGCCAGGTTGGGACTAACAGTTTGTTGTAGGTGGTTATGTAGTTAAGAAACTGAAAATTAAGCAAATGTAGTTTTTAGATATGAGTTCTATTTGGTCTAGCATGTAATTCATCCAGCGTGAACCAATTGGAGGCCCTGGGCAAGAGGCTAGTACATGGAGGGGCCCCGGGTTGAGTGAGAGCCGTGTGTTCAAGGGGTAACTGTGTGTGTGCCAGGGGGTGGATTAAGAGAGAGGGAGGGCGGGGGCCCATGAGACCAGAGAGAGGTGCGTGGGGTCTTCTAGGTCCTGGGGACGAGGTTGAGCTTTAATCTAAAATTGACAGGAAAGAGCTGAATGAGTTCAACCAGGTCTCAGCAAACTCTGGCTAGTGGGCCACATTTGGCCCCTATCTGTATATTTATAAATAAAGTTTTATTGGAACTTTATATCATGACCATTTGTTTTGTGCTACAAAGGCAGAGCTGAGTAGCTGAAACTGAGAATGTACGATATGCAAAGCCTAAAATATTTAGTATTTGGACCTTTACAGAAATGGTTTGCTGGCACCTGGCTTAAATCATGGGAAAATATGATATAGTTTACATTTTAATGATAGTATGAATTGATTGTTGAAAGTAATGATACAAACAACATATAAGCATTAGAGAAAAATAGTTATAAAAGTAATAGTAGCTAACTTTTTTTGTGTACCTGATTTGATTCTTTAATGTTTTTTGTTTGTTTGTTGAAATATATTTTTATTGATTTTAGAGAGGATGGGAGACGGAGAGAGAGATAGAAACATCAGTGATGAGAGAGGATTATTGATTGGCTGGCTGCCTTCTGCATGCCCCACACCCCCCACTGGGGATCAAGCTTGAAATCTAGGCATGTACCCTTGACTGGAATCGAACCCAGGACCCTTCAGGCTGCAGACAGACACTCTATCCACTGAGCCAAACCAGCTAGGGCAGTTCTTTAATGTTTTATGTATTCACTTAATCCTCCAAATAATCATAAGTGCTTTTATTATGCCCGTTTCATAAATAAGTTCCCTTATCTATGAAATGGACATGGGAGCAGTTTAATGACTTGCCCAAGGTCACACAGATAACTGGCAGGACAGAGACTTAAACTCAAGCAGTCAGGTCCTGGAAGTCATTGTGCTATTTTGGCTATGGATGCTGCAAGGGAAGAAGGTATTTCTTAAGCCTGGGGAAGCTGGAAGCAGTATTCAGAATGGAGGCAGTGCTTCACTGGGCTTTGCAGTGTATGTAGGAGTTGGATAGCACAAATGCCAGAGGACCTTGCCATCTGCAGGGCGGGAATCACATGAGGACCAGGGACTGAACAGCTCTGAGATTCAGAGACAGTTTGGCTTTGCTCCCAAGCACAGACCACAAGCTGAAATGGACTTGGACATGGGAGCCGGGACCAGCTATCTGATTTATAAAATTATGCAATATAAAAATGCAATGGCCCTTGTTAAAAAATTATTAAGAATTTCTAGATCGCAATAAGAGCATTAAATCAAGCACAGGGCCCTCCTCAGGGGGATCCCCGGGGGACTGCACAGGATGCACACTCATGAAGTCTGCCCTGCACAGAGCTGAGGGGTTAGCAGCTGATGGGGAGTCCTTCCAGCCTCTGGGGTTGGACTGAGCCAAAGGACTTGGGGTAGTTACAAGGCCATAGGCTGTAGATAGTCATGAATCCAGGTCTTCTTCTGGAGTGGGGGTGTGGGGGAGGGATTGGGCTCCAAGTCTCCTATGAAACGGTAGATTTAGGGTGTTCAGATCAGGAAGGTATTTTCACCCCCAGAGTCCAGGGGTCAGAAAAGCAAAGAGTAATGTTTCTAAAGCAGCCCTGGGCACATCCATCTTCAGACACCCCTGAGCCTGGAGTTTGGGGTGTTTTCTTTGGCAGAACCTCCCAGGACAATTTATTTTTATCGATAGAACTTGGAAACTGTTGAGCCAAGCAGCCCCTATGGGGAGAAGCAGATTCCCAGAGCTTGTGTCCCACTTCCCCTCCCCTGCAAGGTGGAAAACCAGGCCTGGGCATAGTCAATCCAATGTCTTTGTTGTAAAAGGAGGAGGTGGGAGAGGCTGAGGGCAAAGGCGGGAAATGAGGAAACTGTGGAAGCGGGAATACGAGCAGGAGTGATCTGGGACACTGGGAGCACTGCTGTCCTGACTCTTGTCTTGGATCTGAACGGGCTTAGGACCACCTGGGAGGTGGTTTGCCACACTAAGATGATCTCTCCTTCCTCTTGTTCTGATCAGAATATGGCCCCTCCAGTTTAGGGTGGGAGGACATGTGTCAAGTGTTTTGACATTAGCCTTATTCAAGTAATTCATACTAAGGTATAAGTGACCGAGTGGCTTCGTTTATTGGTCCCCAGTTACATTTTCAAAGAGCCTGTTAAGGCAAGTGAAAACACCCAGAATGTCTGACTGACTCTTTGATGAAGTGGGCCCAGGGCTTTGCTCTGTCTTTTCTGTTTCCCATTCCTTCCTTTCACTTGTCCTAGAAAGCAAGTTCCTAAAGGGTTGGGCCTGTGTCATGGAATAACTCGTTAGGACATGGTAGAGAGAGTCCTGAATGTGTTGGAACCAGAGCCCCAACTTTCCATTCTGACTGAGCCCTGACCTTGCTGTGTGGCCTCGGGCAAGTTGTTGACCCGCTCTGGGTTATCATTCCTCTTCTGTAATTTGCTCTGCCCAGGGCCCATTAATAACTTCGCTCGTGGTTAAAAAAAGAAGAAGAACAGAGAAACATGTGCCTTTAATTGCTGGACCCAATCCTACAGGCCCCACAGCCCAGAAATCAAGTGTCTAATTGCCAGGAACAAAGAAATGTCGCGCGCCAGCATTCGCACCGTCCTCTCCCGTCCCCACGGTCTTCATTCCCAGTGGCCACATTATTCCACAGGGATATGACATGGATGTGCTATGTCCTGTCTTCGGATTGGCAGGTGGAGGTGAAGGGGGGAATGCATGTGAAACAGCACAAGGCTTCTGCTCCCCCTTCAAACTCCATTCTCTCCTTAAAATTAAGAAAAAAATTTTTTTCCGTTTGTACCTCTCCTTCCCATTTTACAAAACGGGAGGCCCTGTGGAATAATGTGGCCACTGGGAATAAAGACCGTGGGGACGGGGGAGGACGGTGCGAATGCTGGCGCGGGACGTTTCTTTGTTCCTGGCAATTAGACACTTGATTTCTGGGCTGTGGGGCCTGTAGGATTGGGTCCAGCAATTAAAGGCACATGTTTCTCTGTTCTTCTTTTTTTAACCACGAGCGAAGTTATTAATGGGCCCTTGGCAGAGCAAATTAATTTTTTATTTCCTAATTAGGAAGAAGAGCAGGGCCTGCGCGAGCGCTGGTGGCACGGGTTCAGCACAGAGAACCTTGAGCCGACCTTGGGGTGGACACGTTCTTCTCCAGACTTTAAAAAAAAAAAAGTTATCTCCTGCATTTCAGAATATTCAGCGAGCTCAGGAAATGAGGGCGTCTGGCAGAGGAAAGAAACACAAAAAAACAAGCAAGGAAAGGAGAGGAGAGGATGAGAAGGAGGAAGCTGGGATGGAGGCCCTGCCCTTCCCTCTCACTGGGAATGGTGGGAGTCAGGGGCAGGGTCTGGAACTCTTGCTTGAAACAGTCCCGCCGTGATGCTGACTGGTGGCCAAGACAGGCAGCTGGCTCAAGAAGGCCATCTTGGTAAAAAAAAAAAAAAAAAAAACCAAAAAAATCACCCTCATATTTTAGGAGTACTCTTGATAAGACAGTGTCCTGCTGACCTAAACTTATCAGTCATTTACACCTTAGCATGAATTACTTCAACCAGGTTTATCCTTTGACAGACGATCAGAGCGGGGATCTTCGGAGGACGAAGGGGCTTACACTTGCTCAGTGGTGGATGGCAGAACCGGTCCTTTTTTTCTGGAAGCTTCTAAAGCTTTTACCTTAGGTTCTGACACCCTGAGAGATACTGATGTCCCTCTGGACAGCTGCCTCTTGCCTAATTTTTCTATCTCTACCAAAGTTACTGATACTTAAAAGTGGGTGATTTGTAGTGACACTATTCTGTGTGAGCCCTAACGTAGGACTGTGGACTTTGGGTAATAATGATGCATTAGTGTGGGTCCATCGTTGGTGACAAATGTACCCCTCTGGTGGGAGGTGGATAACTGGGAGGCTGTGCATGTGGGGACAGAGAAGGATGTGGGAACTCTGTGTACTTTTCATTCAGTTTTGCCTTGCACCTAAAACTGCTCTAAAGAATATCGTCTGTTTCTTAAAAAACATTCCGAATAAACCTAAGTGTAGACCTTGATAGGAAAACTAAGGTTTTCTCTTTTCCTCTCTTCATCTGAATTCCTTCTTGCATCCTCGTCGTAGGAGGAGTAGATTGGGATAACGGCCCAGGGTTTGAGGCCTGATCCGTGCTCTGCCAGCTGTGTGACCTCGGGCAGTCCCTCCCCCGCTGACAGCCTCGGTTTCCCCATTTGGCAGCCAGCACCGGGCTGCAGACGGCACCCGCAGAGCACCCGCCTAGGGTTATCTGCCGTGGGTCACGGCTCCCGTGTCTTTCAGGGGCGAGTCCGGAGCCGGGAAAACGGAGAACACCAAGAAAGTCATCCAGTACCTGGCCGTGGTGGCCTCCTCCCACAAGGGCAAGAAGGACACGAGCATCACGGTGAGTGGCAGCTCCCGGCCGGCGCCGGGCCTGGGCGGAGGGGTCTCCGCCTGTGGCCTGGCCGAGGGACAGGCGAGCACCGTGCAGGGGGCCGGCCTCCGGACTCTGCGTTGTGAGCACTCGGGTCCATGTGACACTGCCCCGTCCCCTGACAGCTCACACGGGGCTCGTTTCCCCCCGGAGGGGCGCGTTCGGGTCTGGGCAATGCCTTGCCTCCGCCAGTATCATCGTTCGAGAGGCCTGTGTGTGAAATGAGAGGAGCAGAGAGCCTCTTGCTTTCTTTCCAGCAGGGCTTCTCCACAGCGGCCCAGGTGTCACTCTGCACGAGATAATGTCTCTGTTGTGAGGCCGCCTTGTGCCCCGTAGGGTGCTAGCAGCATCCCTGGCCGCCATCCAGCAGATGCTGGTAGCGACCCTCCCAGTTAGGACCCCCAAACCTGTCTCCAGACATGGCCAGGTGTCCTCTGGGAAGCAGTCCCCCCAAATGGGAGCCATTGCTTTATATCAAACATGTCAAACTCTCGGCCCACAGGCCTCATGTCTCGTTTATTTGGCCCGTGTTAGCCTTCGAGTTGGACATCTTGCTTTATATGAATCTGCGAACTCCCTGGAGTGTGGCAACCCTGTCATTCCTCCACGTGTCTCGGCTGCGGGCACCAGGGGATGGGAAGATAGGTGTCGCTCCGTATGTGGGCTTCGGTGCAGTGCCGGTGGCAGCCTCCGCCGTGTGCCATGGGGTTCCAGAACGTGCTCCAGCATTGAGTCCGAGAGATGCTGTCATCCTAGTCCCTGAGCTTCCAGACACGGGAGAAAGAGAGAGAAGGATCAAAGACTCCCCAAAATGACTGATGGTGACACAGTGGATTAGGGGCTTGGGAGAAAAGCAGGTTTCCAGAGTGATCCCTTCCCGGGGCCCATCCTTCTCTTCCTCCTCTCGGTCTGAGCCCCGCCTCACGGGTCCCAGAGGAGGGGACCTTTGTGGGACGGCGTGAAGGACCTTCCTGCGGGAGAGATGGTAGCTCGGAGGCTGAGGGTGGCCTGCTGCTGGCGCTCAGAGGCGGCCCTGGCGCGGCCACAGAGACCAGCCAGTCTGGAGGCCTGCGGCGATCCGGGAGGACACCAGTTTCAGCCTCAGGAACCTTCCTCCCGCAAACAAATGCAGAACGCCCGAGGCCCTGAGCCGTCCCTGGCATGCCTTATAGGGAGAGAGAGCCGCAAGGTTTGCAGGCCAGTTAACCACTGCTTCCACTGCCTTCCCCTCCCCTAAAACAGTAAATATAAGAAAGAATAACCCTATCTAATTAAAGTGTAATATGCAAATTGACTCTAACGACAAAACAACCAGGAACAACCGGTCGCTATGACACACACTGACCACCAGGGGCAGGTGCTCAATGTGGGAGCTGCCCCCCTGGTGGTCAGTGTGCTCCCACAGGGGGAACACCACTCAGCTACAAGCCAAGCCGATGGCTGCAAGCACAGTGGCAGCAGTGGCGGGCTCCCGCCTCTGTGGCAGTTGGACATCCCCCAAGGGCTCCTGGACTGCGAGAGGGCACAGGCCAGGCTGAGGGACACCCCCTGCCAGTGCACAGATTTTCGTGCACCGGGCCTCTCAATCTTTTAATAATAACGACGGGTCTTTATCCAGTGCCTGCTGGGTGCCAGGCACTTCTTTCTCTGCATACGTAAACACGGCTCAGTCTCTCATCCGATATGGTCTCCGAGATCCCACCACGGCCACTGCGGTCACCAAAACCTTTGAAATGTCCGGGTCTCTAAGACGTTAGACATGGGAGGGAGCAAACCTGAGGGAAAGGAACAGGACCGCAGAGGAGCCGCTGCTGTCCTGGTTATCTTGGGGAGCGCCGGCTGCCGGGGGGCTGAAATCAGATGTCTCCAGCCCTGATGTACGTGCGATTGAAATGACACTGACGTTTGTTTTATACTGTATTGTTCAACCACAGCAAGGCCCATCTCTTGCCTACGTGAGTAACTGGGAGTGTTTTCCTGGTGTGTACGGGAGGCACGGAGTGTATTTAGATCTGCATGGTCCTGTTGCACCCACTGAGCCCTGGTAGCTGATGGTAGAATGGGCTAGGCCCCCAAGGTTCACAACCCAAGCCAACAAACGCACCCAAATACTGTCCTGCGGGTGTCTGATGCCAGTGCCGGTGTGGGGGTGTGGTGGCCACCCGCAGGACTCCCCCTGGAATCCCCAGGGTCGTCCTCTAGCCTGTAATGGGTTTCCCCGGTTCAGAATGAATCCCCCACCCTCCCACCAACATGCCTACCACCAGTACCCCGGCCTGGACCGGCCTAGAGACATCGATCCCATCTGGTTGAAGGCTTTAGGATTGTCTGGCCCTAAAGCATCCCTGGCTTGACTGACAGTCGGTAATGGCACCGCTGTGGCATGCCTCCTCCCCGCCATCACCCTACATCTCCCCCCCCGCCCCAGCCCTGTCCCCTGGCACTGGTGTGTCTTCGTGCATGTGTGTGCAGTGTGTCTCTCTCCTTGCATGCTGGTTGCTTGACCTGAAGCTCCTGAGATGGGGCCTCAGAGGTTGCGATGCACTAGCTTTGGTGGCAGGGTAAGGCCCCAGCTATGCGACACATAACCAGGTCTTGCTCGAACCCCTGCCTATGTAAACTCATGTCTAACACAGAGCTTTGGGGGCTGACACTTGGGGTTCAGCCTGGGAGAGACCCTCAGGGGATCCCACTCCATCCTCAGCTAGGCCCTGGGCAGCAGTGTCACGGAGGGATCAGGAGAGTCAGGATTCGAGTTGGGGTCTGCTCCTGTGTGACCTTATCCAAGATGCTTCCCTTCTCTGGTCCATGGAATGAGCGGTTTGGACCCGATCCCCACGTGAAGGGCTCTCCTGAGAAGGACCTTTTGGCCCCACCAGCTGGACTTTGCATTCTAGAGAAGGCCTTTTTTGTGGGATATAGGGATCCCAAGTTTATGTGGACAAAGCGATCCCTTTAGGACCCCCCCCACCACCACCACCACCACTAGCCAAGGAAAGCCCATCGCCCTCATCAGAAATTTCCACAAGCTCTAATTCCAGGGCCCTAATCTCACTTGAGGCTGGGTTTTCACAGCAATGACACCGCGGCTCCCCCTCCTTCAGGAGCTGCAGAGGAGGAAGGCATAGGAGTGTACACACACACACACACACACACACACACACAAACAGCAGCTTCCTGTCTGGTCCCTGTAGGGACCCCAGCCCTGGTGTGCAGAGGAGCAGCAGAAGGCTGGCACTCTTTCCCCTTTAGACCTTCCCCGGCCTCTGTTTAGCCCAGCCCTGCTGCTCTGAAAAAAAAAAGTCAGGGACATCAGCAGACAGAACCAGGAGAGAACCCTCAGCACCCACCACCCCCAGCGAGACCTGGACACGATGGACAGGGAGGCCTCGGGGCCAGGCTGCCGCCACCACGGTTTGGGGCTAGGCAAGGAGCAGCTCCTCGCTTCCCGGCATCACCGCCCCCGTTGGCCCTTTGCTGCCATGGTTAACCGCGTGACTGCCTTGTGCACAGGGCCCCTCAGAGGGCAGTGGGCTGGTGCGGCCTCCGCTGCATTTAACCTGCTGAATGGAGCTCAGGAACCTGCTTTGAAGCTTTGTTCCGCGGTCGGTTAGAAGCGTTCCTGGCGGGTTTCGCACACCCCTCACGTGTCTTCCCCGGGAGCCTTCTGGAGACGAGCCCTGCGAAAGGAGACATTGCAGCTTCCAAAAAATCGCCCTGAAACCATCCGGAGGGGTTTCGTGGGGAGATGGTTGCTTGTTAACATAAACAGCAGCCGCGTGGCGCGCCCTGCACTGGGACGTAGATGACATCCCCCGGGGTGTGTGCGAAGTTCCGAGGGGCGTGGAAGCGGCAGGCATGAGCAGGCTGCTGGGGAGAAGCAGCCTCCTGGGGAACAGGTCCCAGCTCCCGGCGCAGCCAGTCTCCTCTGAAACCCTCGAGCACACGTGGGCATTAGTGTGGGGCTCTCAGACAGGGTAGCGATAGGAGGGAGTGAGCCTGTGGGGTAAGAGCTGAGTTTGGGGACAACATCCATCTAAGGGAGAACTATCAGTTGCCTGGGTCTCTCTCCAGTAACTAGATCTGGATGAATTTTAGGGGGAGCTGGAAAAGCAGCTTCTGCAAGCAAACCCGATTCTGGAGGCTTTTGGCAACGCCAAAACGGTGAAGAATGACAACTCCTCACGATTCGTAAGTAGCCAAGCCGTGTGGGTTTCGGGGAAAAGGCTCGGGCCCTGTGGGGCCATCTCTTGCCTGAGAAAGCAGAGTATGTGTTTGCAGGGGAGCCTGGGTTTGAAGGTTTAGAGGCAAAGGCCACATTTTGCTCTCTGTCTTCAGTTCTGTCCTGACCTTACAACCCTGCCAGGCCCCCTGCCCCTCCTTCCTTCCTTCCTTCAGTCTTCACTCAACAAATATTCGTTGAGAATCTTTTGTGTACGAGGCACCTGCTAGGCATTTGACATTCATGATTGATTCAATAAACATTTATGAGCACCTAGTGTGTGCTGGACACTTATATTCAGTACTCATTCATTTATTCGGCAAAACATGAATTGACTACCGACGAGGTACCAAGCACATACATGCTTCGTAAACATTTATTAAGCACCTACTGCATATGGTCATTCTGGTAGGTATTTTTATGCATACCATTGTTAAATGTGTGTGTGTGTTTGTTTTTCAATTTGCTCTGTTCAGTTTTGTTAAGCACCTACTGTATATCAGGCACTGAGCTAGACTCACAGGATCATGGAGAACAATTCAGGTGTGGTTACAGCCTTCTTGAAGCTTAAGGTCCAGTTGGGAGCCAACAGTCAACAAGGCAGGAGGTGCCACCTTCCCCCACACTCCCGCAGGCTTCAAGGGCCTCTCCTTTCCACTTGAGCCCAGTGAGGACAGGAGAACCCTGAAAGTGGTGGTTGATGACACCTAGAAAAATGCTGTTGCACGAACTAAAGAGCAGCTTCCATAGGAGAATCAGAAAGATACATTAGAGTGGGAATTCTGAGGAAAAATTGAGGATTTTGGAAATCTGGGGGAGTACTGATTGGGATGTCCTATGCCTGGGGGCCTCTGCTGATTTGCAAGTGCCCCTCTGCGCTGCCACTCACCTTTGGGAGGGGACCCTGTGAAAATCTCCTGTTGGCGCTGCTCTGCCCAGCACCAGCACCCCTGTGTCCTCTATACTCATATGGCAGTCCCCAGCCCCGTCAGCCTCGAGACCCACTTTTTAAAAAAAATATATTTTATTGGTTTTTCACAGAGAGGAAGGGAGAGGGATAGAAAGTCAGAAACATCGATGAGAGAGAGACATCGATCAGCTGCCTCTTGCACACCCCCTGCTGGGGATGTGCCCACAGCCACAGTACATGCCCTTGACCGGAATCGAACCTGGGACTTTGCAGTCCACAGGCTAACACTCTATCCACTGAGCCAAACCAGTTCGGCAGTCAAGACCCACTTTTTATAATAAATAACTACGCAATGTCCCCTCTCTTCCCCAAAATTAGAGTTGCAGATAACATACTACCACCTCGGATGAAAACAAATCAGCATGATGCCCTTACTATCAGGAGAAATAAAACAGTTCATAACTGTGCATTTCAGCCGGTCAGTGCTCAGGCCAGATGTCCTCAGCAAACAGAGTGGTACAGTCACTCAACTGCATTTACATCCAGAATCCCGGGACCTGGAAGCTGCAAATGCAGACCCACGGCGGGGGGTGGGGGGTGGAGGGGGTTGTCTAGGGACTGATGCCTGGGACGGGATTTTCCGAAATACTCTTGGGAAAGCTCTGAACCCAAGCACAATTTGCTCCAGAAATGTCACATGGAGGTGACATTCTTCTACTCGAGCAACATTTAAAATGTTTGTGTTTATCTGAAACAAGGTCAGGTTCAAGGTCAGCTAATTACAAACAGGCTTTTCACTTCCGTGCCTGTCAGACGGGACATTTGAAAGCCATAGGGGATGTGGACAGCGCTTGGTGGCTGGGGTTCTCCCGGTGGTTGCGGGATGCTCAGCAGCCTTGGCCCCTGTCTGCTAAAAGGAGTGGCCCCTGCCATCCTGTGACGCCCCCAATCAGCCACGTCCCCAGATTTCCACCATCCTCATGGCACATGCGCTGCCTCCACTGAGGAGCACCATGTCTGCGTGTTGCAAACCAGGGTAAAGTTAGTTTCTAGACATCCTAAGGGAGGGCAAATTCAAAGTTATTGTGGAACATGTCCTCCGCTCACCAGTTGCCCATGCTTTCTTGGGAGGAGGGGGGGCATGACCAGCAGGTTCTCGGTTTCAGCTGCAACGACTTTGGTCCTCCCAGTCATTCTACTGTCTTACTTCCTGATGGGGAGGGAGAGGGTTTTGCCAAGACCTGAGCAAGCCTGGGGGGCTGTGTCCACTCCGGTGAATCCCTCCCACCACATGCATCGAGGTGGGCGGAAATGATGCGATCTTTTGTCAGCTGTTGGAAAGGAGGTAGAGGCCTAGAGCTGAGGGATGGTTTGGGGGTTCAGCTGAGGCAGAAATAGGTGGGTTGGGCAAGTTCTCCCGGTTAAGAGATTTGATGAGCCCCAGGGCTGGGGGCATGGCCCAGACCTGCCCAAACAGCCTCCTATGCAAGCCTGCCCGGATAGCCAGCAGCTGGAGCCCCTGTCCACGCTCACTGGCCCTACAGAGGAGGCTATTTTGCAACTGCATGAACTTGGGCCTGACTCGCTGTGGAGGACCCAGCACTTTGCTGGGTAGGCAGCGGGGAGGGAGCCCTCTAGCCAGTGAAAGTGGCAAAACATGCCTCCTCTTTGCAGCTCTACCTCTCTCGGGCTTAGTTTTCCCACCTTTCAAATGGGGGTAGCTATTCCGGACTGAAGGTCATGTCTAGAGCCGAGTGACACTGACTTGTGAAAGTGCTTTATAAGTTCTGTGGCTCTGTAGGCCCTGGGTCATCCCAGCTCAGAGATGGCGGTTCTTTCCAACCAGTTCCCTGTGAGACTCTGAGGCTGTGGGGTCCGTCCCCTCTCCCCGCCCCCCGGATGCTCCCTGTCATGTCCCTGCCCACTTGCCTGCAGGAATGGGTGAGGGGCTGAGGCCGGGGAACTGACCGCTTCCCGTGCTTTCCTGTTGGCAGGGCAAATTCATCCGCATCAACTTCGATGTCACCGGCTACATCGTGGGAGCCAACATTGAGACGTGTATCCTTTGCTGAGCCTGGGCCCTGTGGGAGCCCCACCAGCCAGCCTCCTGCCAGAGCCCCAGGAGGCCCCAAAGGCACCAGACCTGCCCCTCTGTCCCCAAGGTTCCGTCCCTCAAAACCCTCAGACCCTAGGGGTCTTCTCAATAGCAGGCATGGTGGCGTGGTCAGCCAGGGTTTGAACCCCAAATAGCCTACATTGGACTCTGGGGTGGCAGCTCCCTAGCTGAGTGACCTTGGGCCAGTTATCCAACTTCTCTGTGCTCCACCCATGAAATGGGGCTGGTAACAGTATACCGACCTCGTAGAGGTGTTGGAAGAATAAAGTGAATTAATTTACAAACTGAAAGCTCTCAGAACCATGCCAGGCATAGAGGAAGGGCTGGATGAGTCCTGGCTAGCGTGTGAACTTCACTTCATCCTTATCAACCACGGCCCAAGGCCAATCCGAGGGCCTCTTGTTCTTAGAGAGCTGGTCTGTGGCCGGCGCCAGCCCACAGATAGGAAACTGGCTGAAATCGAGCTTTCCCAGGGGACGGTCACGCTGCACAGGACCCACGGGGCATCTCTGGAGACTCTGGGTGGTGGCATGGAGCCCAGGGAGGCGTTGCTGGACTCGGGGACCACATCTGGGGTTTAGTAATTGATCAACGAAGAAGCCTTATAGGCGCCGCATAGCCTGAAGGGTGTTCTCTGTTCATGGCTGCTGTGGACCGGTTGTTTGGCACTGACAGGGCCCAGGGGAGGGTTGCGGTTGCATTTAGCGCCTGGATAACAGGGAGGCTTTGGAATGGCATGGGTCTGGGTGCCAGTCTCAGCTCTACCGTATTAGCTGCGGGGCTTGGGCAAGTCTCTTAACCGCTCCAAGCCTCAGTTTGCCACCTATAAAGTGGGGATGATGGCAGCACCCCCGGTGGAGCTGTACTGGAACTGTGGTGGAATGAAATGACGTGCCCAGCCCTTCACAGGGTGCTCGGCCCCGAGTGAGCTCTGATTCATGGCGGCTGTGACATCACGGTTTGTTAACCTTCCCTTGGAGCCCATGAGAGGCTACTTACGACCTCCTTATTCCATCTGGTACAACGCCCCGCCACCCGTCTGCCCTTCCCCAGCATCCTCTATGGTCTCCATGCCCAGCTGCCCACCCCACCCCCGCCATAGCAGAACAGCTCTCCTTAGATTAACTGGCAGGGCTGGCAGTCTCTCTTCCAAGGCCGGTTCTCTGGGTCAAGGTCACTCTGTGAAGCCCAGCCCCTTGCTCTTGGTGTTTGGGCCGCCACCTCGCGCGGCCCCTTCCTCGCTGTGCCCTCTCCTGGGAAATGTCCCTCCTGGAGCCGCAGTTTCTTTATGTGGAAAACGCAAATGTTATTCACACTTACTTCCTAGGAGGGTAATTATTTTCACTCTGTAACATCTAAAAATAGCTCACCCTACAGAGGGGGAGTCAGTGATGGTTGTTGGGGTCTTTTGACTCCTGCCTCTTTATGCTTTTCCTCTTCCCTCTGTTCCCCTCACTTCTCTCTGGCCTGGGGACCGTGGCTGTACCCAGTGGTCTCATTTGGGATCCCTCAGCCGGAACCAGAAGGCAGACCCGTGTGAGGCAGGGTGGATGGCTTGGCTCAGCCTGCCCATAAGGCTCCTCAGAACTCTCTGGGGCGCCTTTCCCTTGTCCTGGAGGTTTGCCCTCCAGCATCTCATGCAACAGGGACTGGGAAAGAAGGTTGGGCTCCTGCAAGGGGCACAGCCATGGTATCCCCAGAATCCTTAACTCCTCCCAAACCAGATCTGCTGGAAAAGTCACGGGCGATTCGCCAAGCCAGGGATGAGAGGACGTTCCACATCTTTTACTATATGATCGCCGGGGCCAAGGAGAAGATGAAAAGTAAGTGACTGGCAAGGAGGCGTATTGGGAGGGTCAGCCCTTCCCTTCATCATTCAGGGTCAGTTGATTGGCTATTAAAACAGCCTCGGAAAGACCTGTATCTTTGGGCGGCAGATGCATCATCCGTCATCTTTCAGCGAATGAGTGTGGCTTTTGCCCAGCGTTCTCATTTACTGAGCACCTACTATGTGACATAGACATTGAGTCCAGTGAGGTATTAGGTAATTAAGTCCAACTAGACTTGGAGACGTCAAGTTCAATGAGACACCATCTGAACCTTCCGGGAAGGGAGAAAGACAATGGCTACATTGGCCAGTTTATAAAACTTGCAAGTGTATAAGATACAGTGTTTGAAGGAATTTGGAGGGGAGGTGGGACTAAGCACTTTCATTATATATGTTTTGAAAATGACTTTTGAAGTGGTCTTTATAGGGCACAGGGCTTCACAAACTTTCTGAAAAAGACTAAATAGTAAATATTTTAGGCTTTTTGCAGGCCACATGGTTTCTGTCACAGCTACTGGATTCTGCTCTTGTACACAATGGAAAGGCAGCCAAGGACAATACATAAACCAGTGGGCACAGCTGTAGTCCCGTAAACTTTATTTACCAAAACAGGAGGTGTACTGACCTCCATTGTAGGGAAAATACTGTTCTACATAAACACTTTATACTCTCTGCCGTTAGGAAGTGATACAGTCTCGACATGTAGTTTTCTACCAATTCTTAAAAGAATATATAAATCATCTCTCTGAAAAAGGAACATACCAATGAACAGAGGTGCATGATACCGTCTACATTCTAGTAATAAGTTTAAGACTAAAACTTTAGGAAAACAATACAGACCTGACTTCCCATCATTTTTGCGGCCCCCCCTTAGTTATTTAGGTTAAGAATTCGGGGTATTGCAACATGCCACCACTAGAGGGGGAAGCATTCATTGTTTCTTGGTGCTTGCCGGTCTGGAGCAATTTTGGATGATGTGGGGGGGGGGGATGCTGAATGGATGCTCTACACGCACCAATAGGTAAATTAGTGGTTACAGTGTGGACACCATGGGATGGCCCAGGGAGCAATGTTTACATCCCTCCTTCTATTTAGCACCAAAGTCAACAGTTTGGTTGTTTGGTAACTTGGGTTTCAGTGTTGGGCGCTGTTGCTGGTCTTCCAGAAACTCGGTAAGGGCGAGGCTAGCAACCAAGACTCCCAGGAACCAAGTGTATTCCTGATGGTGGATCTTGGAAGAGGTTAGGCAGTTAGAGAAAATAAAATCTTTTAAATGTATCCATAGTCTGGATAATAAGGTCTTGGCAAAGACCCAAATTCCTTGTGACTTTAATCAGGCATTTCAGTTAATCCAAGGGCTTGAGTTAACTGGTATTTTGAGTCAATTTAACCTTGAGGTTTATCAAGTAGCTTCCAAGTGACTTGACCCACAAATGACCTTTATTTTAAAATAAAAATATCTCACTGACTTCCCTTCCAAAAGTATCATACAGTCCGGCCTAATTAAAGGTTGATCTGGAAGAGGACACTTGATGTCTTGGAGGGTATTAGAAAAGCAAGAAAAAGAAGCAGTTATAAAAGGGTCATGGCTGAGGTATGAAGGTATGTAACCATGACCTTACAGAAAATGATGTTAAATAGATGTAACCATATAAGCAAGAAGCTGGCAAATGTTTTTGGTAAAGGGCCAGGTAGTAAATATTTTAGGCTTGAAGCAACTACTCAACTCCGCCTTAGTAATAGGACAGCAGTCATAGACAGTAGACCAGGAATAGAAGTGGCTGTGTTCCAATAAAACTTTATACACAAAAACAACCAGCAGACCAGATTTGCCAACTCCTGACATAAACCTTATCTACTGATTCAACTGGAAATAGTTGGTGGAAAGGGAGGATGGTGTGAGAGAGCTCAATCTTCATCCACCTTGGTAGGAAGTCAATAGATAATATCTAATTTTGACATATTCAGAAATAGCCTATTATATATGATATATAAACATCATAGTACATATAGTAATGTGTAGAGATCATGGTAACTACCAGAAGAATCAGCTAAAAGAGATAAAAGCAGTTATTGTGATAAGAGTCGCAGAAGGGGTAGGACAGATAATGGCATTTTTATTATGAACCTTTTGGTAGTAATTGATTTTAAAAATTCATGTGCATATGTGATTTTATTTCATAAAATTTAATAAATGGATGAATAAAGAGTGATCTAACTTTCCAGACACTTGTGTTCCTGAAGGCAGGGTGCCTTTTGGGTATCCCTCCTTCTGGGTCAGTGCAACCCCATGTCAGGGGTCATGGCTGAGCCGGTGGAGCAGCTCAATGTCAGCTGCCAGGTACTCTGGGGCAATACATAACCTGCCCCACTGTAGGAGGCCAGTGGTGACTGGAGAAGCCAACTGTGAGATGATGCAGAAGGAAGGTTTTAAGCCATCCAAGTCTTAGGAGGGGGAAAGAAACTGTGATGGGCCAGATCCTTTACTAGATTCCAGTCTCCTGTTCCAAGTAGTTGTGTGCCTTCCTGACCACACCCCATCTTCCCCTCCTTGCAGGCGACTTGCTTTTGGAGGGCTTCAGCAACTACACGTTCCTCTCCAATGGCTATGTGCCCATCCCGGCGGCCCAGGACGATGAGATGTTCCAGGAAACCTTGGAGGCCATGGGCATCATGGGCTTCAATGAAGACGAGCAGCTGTGTAAGTCTTCACACTTGGAGACGGGGCTGGGGAGGAGGCCTGGCTTCCTGCTCTCCGTTCCACTGGAATCAGTTAGGGATTCTTCTCTGGTCAGGACACATGTCTGTTCTCTGAATTCCCCAACCTTCCATCCCCCCAAACAAAACGGGAGAATGAAAATGAATATTGCTGTTGGTGATTTGTTGGCGTTTTTAAAAAGCGGCTGCATAAATTAGGGCTCTTTCAGTTACAAGTGACCCACATTGTCTTCAGCAAAAAGGAAAATGATTCACTCATAGATCTGAAAAGTCAGGGATACTGGTTTCATGTACAGTTAATTCTAGGGGTACAAAGCTTGTCTCTGGAACCTAGTCTCTCAACATTGACTTCAGGTCGGCTGTAGTGTGTTGGCAGCAAAACGGCTGCTGCAGTTCCAGCCCTTACATCCTCTGGGTTTACGTTCAACAGAAAAGCACAGAGTGGATTCTCTGCTTGAGTTCCTAAATGGAGTCTCATTGACTCCTATTGGTTGCCCTAGGTTGATGTTGTTATACCTGGGCTACTCGTTGTAGCCAGGGTTGTAGACAGTTCTGAGGAGCTTAGGTCTCTGTTCTGTTATTGGACCTGGAGGTAGAGAGGTGGTTGGCCTCCTCAAGAACATGTGGACAGAGGATAGCAATTGTAGGTGGGTTTATTTGGGCTCTTCCTGGAAAGCCAGTCTGGTGATAGACCAATATTGATTAACTAGAGGCCTGGTGCATGAGATTCGTGCACTGGGGACCCCCTCAACTCGACCTGAGCCCTCTTGTAGTCCGGGACCCTTTGGGGGATATCCACCTGCCAGCTTAGGCCTGATCCCTGGGGGGATCGGCCATAGGTGGAAGTCAGACATCCCTCTTGCAGTCCAGGGCTCTCACAGTCCTGGACCCCTCACTCCTTACCACCCACCTGCAGTGGAGGCCAGAGAGGATCCCACCACCACTGATGCACTCGCCAGCCCTGAGTGCAGCTTCTGTGGGAGCGCACTGACCACCAGGGGACAGCTCCTGTGTTGAGCATCTGCCCTCTGGTGGTCAGGGCATGTCATAATGATTGATTGTTCCACTGTTTGGTTGATTTGCATATTAGGCTTTTATTATATAGGATATCATCAACCACCAACCAAGAGACACACTTGCCCTTGAGAAGAGGGCAGCTCAAAGAGACACCTCAGTCTCCACACTGTGCTTCAAGAAACACTTTCCTTCTGGGTTGGATGTGCCCCAGTGTTTGAGGTTATTCTCTTTTGGGAACACCAGGGCAGGATTGTGGAAAATTTCCCTTCCTTCCCATGCTCCCTTGGAGCCCCAGAATAGCACTAAGGTTGCTGAAACGCAGCAATAGGGAGGGGCAGTTCCTCTTGAGATAAATTGGGGCCCAGAAAAAAGAAGGTTCCATGGGTCAGTTGACAAATGGACGGTGATTGTGGATTTTGGCTAGAGTTCCATATCAGAATCCAAGGTTAACCCTTTCCCAATGACCTGGATAATTCATTTATGAATTATGAATAATGAATCCAAGAATAATTCATTTTATTTGGGACATAAGTTAGTTTTGCTTCTAATCTTTTGCTTTAGACAAATGCCACTAATGATTCCATACTTGCTATGTGCCGAGCATTTACTAAGTCCTCCCTTTTTTAATGTACCATGTCCAGTTTTATTTTAATAATTAAAAAACTGGAACGTACTAAAATATTGATTGATAGAGGATTTATTAAATTATTGTTTGACCTTATTAAATATAATGATGGGGCAATTTAAGTTGTTTTAGAAGAACATTGGCTTATGTGGAAATGCTTGTATTTAAAGTGAAGATATCAGGGGATAAAGCAATACACTAAGTGCTTTATATGCATTATTTAATCACAACAACTCTATGAAGTGGCTACTGTTAGCCCAGATTTGCAGAGGAAACTGGGCACAGAGAAGTGGAGGAACTTGCCCAAGGATGCACGTGCATTACTGGAGGAGCTGGGACTCACTCTCGGGTCCTAGGGACTCCCAAGCCCCATTTTGTGACTTAACCGTGCGTTATGTTTGTCTGTGGGAAGGTGGTTTTTGTTCTTTAAACTCTTAAAATTCTCTGTCAGGGTCATGTTTTGATAACCAGGGCTAGTGGGAGCCTAGTATACTCTAAAATGAAGACCCACATCATTATCAATGATGCAGAATCCCACCATGAGACATAGTTCTCTTCTCTACTTCCTTCGGTTTTTCGGATGACTTTCAAAGAGGGAGTAGCGGTTTGGCACCTACCAGGTCATCAGCTCCTCTCTGGTCATCTCCCTTTTCACTCCAAGAGTAGAGCGCAGGCCCCAGCATCTTGGCAGGCCCCAGCATCTTGCTAGAATTTGGTAATTGTTAGAGTTGCTATGTACGTACAGCAAGGGAAGCTCATTTTTCACTTAGGATAGAGCTAGTTTCCCATTAAAGTAATTCTAAAGAAAGAAAAGTAAGCGGATGCAAAGAAAAGTGTTAAGTAAGTAATGGAGCAGATGGTATGCAGGTAGAGCAAGCCTTAAGGTGAGTGTGTGGAAATGATTGAGACCCACAGGACATGGACTTAGACTATTTGTACATTAATCCCAGTTATAAATTCAGAGCTATTCCCAACTCTTCACAAAGAGGCTGAAGAAGAATGGGGGTGGGGGTAAGGGGTGAGGCTCGAGCCCCAGAGCTTCATAAGGCTCTAGGTGACCATGCCGCTCTGTTTCCTGAGCTCAGTGAGAGAGGCATACTCACCCCAGGCCATAGAGAGCTGGCTACAGTGTATGACTAAAATATTATGACATAACCAGAGGCCCGGTGCATGAAATTTGTGCGCTGGGGGGGGGGGGGGACGCGAGGGGAGTGTCCCTCAGCCTAGCCTGCACCCTCTCCAATCTGGGACCCCTCCAGGGATGTCCGACTGCTCATTTAGGCCCGATCCTACCAGTAGGATCCGGGCCTAAATGAGCAGTCGGACATCCTTCTCACAATCCAGGACTGCTAGCTCCAAACTACTTGCCTGCCTGCCTCCCTGATGGCCCCTAACCACTTCTGCCTGCCAGCCTGATCACCCCCTAACCATTCCCTTGCCAGCCTAATTGATGTCTAACTGCCCCCCTGTCAGCCTGTTTGCCTCCAACTTCCCTCCTCTGCCAGCCTGGTCACCCCTAACTGCCCTCCCCTGCTGGTTTGATCGCCCCCAACTACCCTCCCTTGCAGGCCTGGTCCCTCCCACTGTCCTCTCCTGCTGGCCATCTTGTGGTGGCCATCTTGTGTCCATTTCAGGGCAGGATCATTGACCACATGGGGGCAGCCCTCTTGTGTGTTGAGTGATGGTCAATCTGCATATTACTCTTTTATTAGATAGGATAGAGGCCTGGTGCATGGGTGGGGACCGGCTGGTTTGCCCTGAAGGGTGTCCTGGATCAGGGTGGGGGTTCCCTTGGGGTGTGGGGCAGCCTGCGCGAAGGGCCTATGATGGTTTGCAAGTAGTGACCCAAGCGGAGGCCCTGGGATCTGGGATTAATTTATGTTCTACAATTAAAACTTTGTAGCCTGGAGCGGAGCCAAACCTTCTGCTTGCTCCATGGTGACAAACATTTCTGTTTGAAACTTTGTAGCCTAGAGTGAAGGCCTAGGCTAGGGCTACAGAAGTTTGGCTTCTTCCATCGTCCCAGCAACCCTAGCCTCTTCTCTCTCCAGCTCTGTGGCTGCCGCCATTTCTGTTGGGATTATGTATCTTCTATAATTGAAACTTTGTAGCATTGAGTGGAGGCCTAGGCCAGCAAGGGCAGGCGGAAAGCTTGGCTTCCTCCGTTGCCAGGAAAACCCAAGCCTCCCTCCTGCTCTCAGTGGCGACAGCCATCTTGGTTGAGGTTTATTTGCATAATCTGCTCCTGATTGGCTGGTGGGTGTGGCTGTGGACATGGCTTGATCAGAGGTATGGTCAATTTGCATATTACTCTTTTATTAGATAGGATAGCAATAATGTTTATTGGGTATTGACCATGTTTAGGCACATTGAATCCTCATGACAGTCCTATGAGCTGAGAGTTTTTAATGGGCCTGTACCTGGCAAAACTTCAGGCCACAGAGCTGCTAAGGACAGACCTGGCCATTAATCCCAGCACTTGTGCACTCAGACACCCCCAGGCACAGACTTGATCAGTCACTGATGCTACTTCCAGGTTCCATCTCTATTGTTGGCAGGATGCTTTTATGAAAAGGTGGATTTCTACAGCTCATCTGTTATAGGCTTTGTCTTAACAATTTCTGTGAAATCACTAATTGTATGCCTTGGTTTTATTATTTTTAATAAATTAGAATAAATGCCTAATTGTTAAAAAAAATTTTTAATTTCTCATGCTACCTAAGATCACCTATCCTGTGTACCCCTGTTAGTACACATGCCACGTATTGGGAACCCACTTTTTATTCCTCAGTAATAAAGAGTCATGTATTAGTTTCCCGTGGCTGCTGTAACAAGTCACCACAAACTGGGTGGCTTAATGTAATGGGAATTTATTCGCTCTCAGTTCCAGGGGCTGGAAGTCCAAAATCAAGATCTCTGTAGGGTTGGTTCTTTCTGGAGGCTATTAGGGAGAATCCAGCCCATGTCTGTCTCCTGGTTCCTGGTGTTGCCTGCACTCCCTGGTGTCCCTCAGCCACTAGGCACATCACTCCCATCTCAGCCTTTCTTGGCATATCACCTCCCACTGTGTTTCCTCTTGTGTTTTCAGGGCACTTGTCATTGGATTTAGTGCCATCGGGTTCATGCAAGAAGATCTCATTTAAGATACTTAATTAAATCTGCAAAGACCTTTTTTCCAAATAAGGTGACATTCAAAGGTTCCGCATGGACATATCTTTGGGGGATGGGGGTCCTGGGGCAGGCCCCTTGCTTGATCATCTCTCCTGACATTAACGTCATGAAGCAGGTGATCCTGTTGCCATCTTCATTTTGCAGATAGGGAAACTGAAGCTTAGGAGGCAAAGATGGGGTTTGAACTAGGGGCTTCATAACTCCCTGGTTACCTGTCTTCAACCACTGCCCCCGGCTGCCTGCCTCAGCACCCTCACCGCGTTCCTGCCCACCAGCTCTTTTAGTTGGCTCATCTCCTGTGGCCGGAGAGTGGCCACCGTTCTGTCACGAGCACGTTATCTGCGCCAGAAAGTGCAAACTGCTGGACCCACGGGAGAGATTGGCCTCCACGATATATACGTGTTTTTTGTTTTTTTAATTGCCTTGCACATTTAAACATGGGTAGATTTCTCATAGAAATCTTGGTTTCTATTGTATTTGCAAAGATCACAAGTCTGGCAGCACTGGGCTTACCTCTCCCATAGCCATGCTTGGGTTGGCCAAGCAGTTGCCCTGCAGGCGTAGTTATGGCGCCAAGAGTCCCCACAATCCCTTTTGTTCATTTAGACCAGTGGTTCTCAACTAAGGGGACAGGGATGTCTGCCAGAATCTGGAGACGGTTCTGGTCGGTCATCATAACTCTGTAAGGGGAGCACTGCTGACATCTAGTGGTTAGAGCAGGGGTGCAGCTAAACATTGTACAGCAATACCCCTGCAATAGGGCCACGGTTGAGAAACCCTGAGTTAGGCTGCTTCTCTGGGCTTTGCAGGCCTGTCAACGATCCCTAGTTTAGATCCGCAGTTTACAAACAATGAGTATAGCATTGGACAGTTTACAAAGCCCCTTTCATAGGTTGTGGGTAAAAGAAACTGCCTTAGCAGTGCTGGTCACAGCAATATTCACATTTTTGTGGGAAACTTTTTCTGCAGTGGTGATGGGGAAAAATGGGTGGGGGATCAGCCAGCAGCCAGGCCCTTTGCTGAGCTGGACCAGGGTCCCTAAGGTATGAGGGAAGCTATTGTGAAGGGCTGTCACCCCAGCTTGGCCCCAGGCCCAGAGAAGGCTGGCACTCTGGGATTTATTCCTAGAACACAATGATTTCTTCTTGAAATCCTAGTCAACTGCACTGAGTTTATCTAAAGCCAGTCATTAGCATTAATCTTCCATCCATCCAATCATCTATCCATCACTCATCTTCCTCCCATTCATTCACCCACACATACATACATCAGTCCATTGATTCCTCTGTCCATTATCCATCCATCAATCCATCCATTGATCCGTCATTCATCTACCCATTATCCATCCTCCATCCAGCTCCCCTCCCTCTGCATGTGTACTGGACCCTGGACTAGGCTTTGGGAATACAAAGAGGATAGGACAGTCCCCACTCTCCAGTAACTCAAAGTCTTATGGGGTTTCAAACACGGAACCCATTTAAACAGTAACATGGCCCGACTGTGGAGTCGGAAGGATTCCAGGGGTCTGGGGACACAGTGTTTTGTCTGGAGACACCTGGACAACAGGGGGCTATTTCCCCTTCTTCATCCTAACATGAGCATCTTGCACACCCAGCCGGTATATGTTGGGAAGTACAGGGTTTGGTTTTATTTCTTAAATAGCTTTTATTGACATATAATTTACATTTAGGACATTGTGTAGGTCATATGACTTTTTATAGATTGAACACCCTTGTGCAACCAGCTCCCATTTTAAGTAAGAGAACACCATCAACTTCCATACATTCCTTCTAGCAGTTTATCCCAATCAAGAATCATTATTCTGATTACTAATGACATAGTTTTACCTGTTCTCGAACTTTTCATAAATGGCATTATATGGCATGTCCTTGTTGCATTTGGTGTATTTTTCTTTAGCATTTGTGTTTGTGAGATACAGCGGTTGTGTTGTTGTTAGTGGTAAATCATTCATTCTCCTTGCTAACATAGCCGGGGCAGGGGCTGGCAGATGTGTTCTGTAAAGCTAGATAGTAAATATGTTAGCCCACGCGGCTGTATATTCTTTGTTGCAACTTTTCAACTCTGTCATCGAAGCACACAAGTGGCCATGTTCCCATAAAACTTTATTTAAAATAGCAGGCGACGGGCTGGATGTGGTCCACAGGCTGCAGTTTGCCAACCCTGGCTATCCAGTATGGTATCCCACTGTAGCACAGTTTTTAGCAGTTATTTGAAAATGTTCTCCCCCTGCCAGCTTTTCTCCCTCGTTAGCAGGGAGCTGGGGAAATTTGCCTTCCTCCTGAAAGCTCAGAGTTGACTGTCTTTAGGAGAAAGATGTAGCTGCCCAAGGCGTTTATGCCAGACCTCCAGAGCACCTTGGTGTTGCCGGCTGTGTCTTATCTGCTCTCTCTCCTCCCGCAGCCATCCTGAAGGTGGTGTCGTCTGTCCTGCAGCTGGGCAATATCGTCTTCAAGAAGGAGAGGAACACGGACCAGGCGTCCATGCCGGACAACACAGGTGGGGCCTCTCTCCCCAGTAACTGACGGCTTGGGTGCAGAGGGGGGTCCCACTCAGTCTTTGGTTGATTTTCTGGACGAGGTTACTTGTAACAAAAGCTAAAACTAAGCTATTTTCACTGACTTCTCTCTTTTTTCCAACTTTTCACTGCTCAAGTCCTGCAGTGGGAAGTTCTTGAACCAGAGTGTGGGAGAAAAGAACTAAGCATTTCAGATCAGGAAGGATCCGTAGGGAGCATCAATTTGAACCGGTCTCCCCCACCCCCACCCCCCGACCCCCATGTTTTGTTTAACATACTTTCCAGCACCAACTGTGTGCCAGGCACCAGATAGGGAGAGAAACAAGATGGGAACAGCCATTTCTTATGGCACCTGTGTTCCTACTGGGGAGGCAGACCTCACTCAAGCTTCCTGACAAACTTTCGCCAGATAAAATAGAAGATGCCCATTAAACTTGAGTGTCAGATAAACAAAAAACACACTTGATTATAAGTATGTCCTAGATAATGTTGGGGAATAAATCCTATATTCTGTAATCCTATCTAATAAAAGAGTAATATGCAAATTGACCATTACTCTAGCACACAAGATGGCTGCCCCCATGTGGACACAAGATGGGCACCACAAGATGGCCAGCAGGGGAGGGCCATTGGGAGGGACCGGGACAGAAAGGGAGGGCAGTTGAGAGGGACCAGGCCTGCAGGGGAGGGCAGTTAGGGGTGACCAGGCCTGCAGGGAAGGGTAGTTAGGGGCAATCAGGCTGGCAGGGTAGTGGTTAGGGGGTGATCAGGCTGGCAGGCAGAAGCGGTTAGGGGCAATCGGGAAGGCAGGAAGATGAGCAGTTGGGAGCAGTCCTGGATTGTGAGAGGGATGTCCAACTGCCCGTTTAGGCCTAACCGGGCAATCAGACATCCCTCGAGGGGTCCCAGATTGGAGAGGGTGCAGGTTGGACTAAGGAGCACCCTCTTCCCTGCACATGAATTTCATGCACTGGGCCTCTAGTGTATTATAATTTTGTAATGTAATTCCAATACTAAAAAAAGTGTTTGTTGTTCATATGACATTCAAGTTTAATTGGGCATCCTGTATTTTTTTTTTTCTGGATCTGACAAATAAGCAGCATTTTATGTTTTGAAAAGATCACCCAGCTACTTCTATGCTGTTGGCGGCTGAGCCAAAAGAATAGCATAAGTTCCCAGCTCCCACTGTGGCCCCAGCCCCAGCCCCAGGGTGCATATTGTGTTGCTTCTGCCACCCCCAGAGCTTACCCTCCCGGAGACCTGTCAGATGGTTCCTGTGCTGCACTCCCTGGGCCAGCACGTTACCGGAATCGGCACTCTGAGAGAGACCGTCAGAGAAAGAGAAACCCAAAAGCACCCTGGCAAAGAGATGGGGAAACATCCTGAAACCACTTGTTCTATCACCTGCCTTGCCTGTGCGAACCATCACACCAGTTTTCACGTTAACAGAGAATTTTTTTTCTTTTTAGAAAAAGCTTTTAAATGCAGAAATACACGTATAACAAGAATCCACGAGCCCACCACCCAGAACCGCCATTTGGGAACATTTTCTAATACTGCTTTGTCTTTAAAGTGAAACAAAGCAACATAGATTTGCAAACAGTGACAGCCTTTGTTCTCCCAGCGGGTCCTCCTCCCACGCCTCCTGGTAACCACAGCCGTTCTCCCCTGCACAGCCTTCAGCCTCCTCTACCCGTCACTCACACATGGTAGAACGATATAGAAAGTTGCTTTGTGAGTGTTTTTAATTTACAGAAATATCACACTACAGATATCATTCTTAAACTTGATTTTTTTTTTCTATTCTATACTCACCATTGTCTAGATCAGGGTTTCTCAATAGTGGCAAGACCTGGAGTGAAATGCAAAAAGGTTTCCAGACTTTATCAAATGTCCATCCCCTGGGGGGAAGTTCCGGTTGAGAGCCACTGGGGGGGAGGGGAGGAGAGAGAGAGGTTACCCTTTACTGCTATTTGGTATTCTATCTTATGAAAATACCATTGTATGTTTGCTCTCATATTGATGGATGTAAGGGGTTTTCAATATTTTGGCACTACCAGCAATGCTGCACGACATCTCTTGGAACAGTGGAACAAATGTTTATTGAATAGTTGACTGTATGTCAGGCACTTCCCATATCTGACCTCGTTTAACCCTGTTACAACCAACCCCACAGGGTACCAAACAGCTGACTCTTTGTACAAGCCGAGCAAAAAGACTCCAAGAAGTTGAATGGCTTTTCCATAATCACATGGCTAGGATGTAGGAGTGGGGCAAGGGCTTGAACCTAGAACATCTGGCCTTAAGCCCCCAGTTGGAGCACACCTCCATCCCCGCCCCCTCAGCCTCTGAGCAGTGCATTGGGGGTAGGTCACTAATAGCAGTTCTTAGGACTTTCGTATGCTGTGTGCACTACTTACGTGTTACACTCCCCAATAAGGCAGGTTATAGGGATCCATCTCTCCAAAACAACAGTAACAACCAAAACCAATGTCTATGCAGATGTCCTATGTGATGTGTGTAGTCCCCAAGCCTTCTCTTTGTGGTTCACTTAATATGTTTTTTTTTCTCCATGCAGCTGCTCAGAAAGTTTGTCACCTCATGGGAATTAATGTGACAGATTTCACCAGAGCCATCCTTACCCCACGTATAAAAGTCGGGCGGGATGTGGTACAGAAAGCTCAGACAAAAGAACAGGTAACGATGCACTTGCTTTTTATTCCTGCAGAATCTCACATCCAGCCAGCCAGCCAGCCATCATCCAGCCATTCTTTTATCCATATATTCATCCATCTATTCATCTATCCACTCATCCATTCATTCATTTATCCATCCATTCATCTATTCATGTAGCTCGTATACACTCATTCATCCCTTCATTTCTCCACCCACCTATCCACTTATCCATCCATTCATCTTTCCATCCATGTTTTCACCCATTTATATATTATCAATCTATCTTCCTTTTCCTCTGTACATATCTTTGTCCCTCGTCTATCTAAAACTGGAATAGTCAAAGTCCCCTGTCAGGTTTTGAAAACACAACACTGAACAAGAGCAGCAGAGAAGTCCCTCACCCGTGACCTCGTCTTGATCTCTTAGTTGTAGGGCCCAGGCCTGACCTCAAAAATTTCCAAGTGGCTGTGTACCCTCCCTAGAGGCAGGACTGACCACCTGTGTGTGGCCCCTGGGGGGAACAGGCGCCTCTCTATGCCAAGTCCCTCTGACGGGAGTGTTTGCTTATCCACAGTCATTCCTCAGGTCTGAGCTCGCTCTCCCTCACTGCTACTTTCTGCTGGGTGCAGAGAGGGTGTCATTTCCTTTTTCGTTGTTTTTTTTTTTTTTTTTTTTTTTTAGGACTGATTATAGGTAGGAGAAGAATAAAAGTCTGAGCCATCTGCTGGGTTCATGTGAAAACGCAGCCCACGGGGGGAGTAACCGTGTCCCCTCGCTCCCCCCACAGGCAGACTTTGCCATAGAGGCCCTGGCCAAGGCCACGTATGAGCGCCTTTTCCGCTGGATACTCAGCCGTGTGAACAAAGCCCTGGACAAGACCCACCGGCAAGGGGCTTCGTTCCTGGGAATCCTGGACATTGCTGGATTTGAGATCTTTGAGGTACAGCTTGGTGGGGTGCCACAGCCATGGCTCTCCTGGGGAAGCTTCCCCTCGGAGAACGCATCACGTTGGGGAAAGGCAGGCAGATGGCTACTGTGGGTGGAGGCTGTCCTTGAGGGTGGAAGGGACAGAAGTCCAGCAGGGAATGCATTGATTTGTGAAACTGAGAAGGCCTCCATCAGAGAAGCAGGACCAGATCTCCTGCCAGCCCCCACTCTGACCTGTCCTCACATAGACTCCCCTCGTGGTGGCCAGATCACTGCCACATCTCCCAACGGCCTCTCCGCAGCCTTGGCAGTTGCAGCCAGTTCTAACCAAAATCTTGGCATTGAGTCTCATTGACTCAGACTCACCAGGGCTGGGCCACGTGGTCACCTTAGAGCCAAGCACTATTTTCAGGGTCTTGCCTTAGTTCATGTGGTGCAGCATGGCTACTGGATCTCACTGCCATGGGTGGGAGGGACATTCTCCATGAGAGGGGAAGTCTTGAGATTGACAGGTATTCCAAAACCTATCTGCTGTGGAATGACTCCCTCTCTGAGCCTCGGTCTCTGCATCTGCAAAATAGGGGTGATAAAATACCTTACACGGCGATTCTTCCCTTCTCACAAATCATTGTGCAGATGGAGGGGATAAGCATCCTTAAAGCAATGTGTATGTAGACCACGTGACAGAACAGGTCCATTTGCCAGCCCCTGTGACCTGTAGGCAGCCCTTGTCGGGGGCCTGAGCCCTCTCTGGGTGCTGAAATGGCAGAGCAGGCACTGGTGGAGAGGGTGTCAGGCCCTGGGGCTCTCTCCAGGATGGAGCGTTTCTTCAGGGCCCGAGCCCCTGCCTCCATCCACGATGCTCACGGGCCCCCTCGCTGTCCTGTGCAGGTGAACTCCTTCGAGCAGCTGTGCATCAACTACACCAATGAGAAGCTGCAGCAGCTCTTCAACCACACCATGTTCATCCTGGAGCAGGAGGAGTACCAGCGTGAGGGCATCGAGTGGAACTTCATCGACTTCGGGCTTGACCTGCAGCCCTGCATCGAGCTCATCGAGCGGCCGGTGAGGGCCCACGTCACACTCGCATGCCTGTGTGGCCTCCTGCAGCGGCATGTGGACCCTGCCCTCTCCGTGTGTGCACGCTTCCCCCAGCACTGAGTCCTTGTGGGCTCAGTCACACTTTCCCTTACCCCACATTTTAAAGCAAAGGTATTTCCCTTTTTTATTTCTCTTTTCCTCCCTCCTTTCCCTCCTCTTTTCTTCCCTACCCTACCCTCCCCTTCCCTTCCCTTCCCTTCCCTTCTCCTCTTTTCCATTGATTTATTTACAAAGTCAGGAGTCTTTTTTTTGTTGTTCAGTGATGTAGCCCAAACTCCTAGAACCATGCACATAGTAGATGCCCAATAAATAATTGTTGAATGACTATTTACTGAGCACCTAATATGTGCTGGGCCTGCCTTTAGGGTTTAGGGATGTAACAGTGAATGAGATGAACTTGGTCCCTGCCCTCCTGGAGGAGCAAGCAATAGAACCAGACAAACAAGGAAAGCAAGTGAACCATCCTGATGAAGCCAGTGTGGAGAATGACTGCACAGAGCAGGGGGAAGCACTTCCCAATTCGGAATCCAAAGAGTGAAGACCATTCCAGCAGAATGAATGGCATTTGCAAATAAGGCTGTGCTCTTGACACTTTAGTCTAGACTGTCTTCCACAGGGAAGTGCTTTGCTAAAAGGAATCCTGAGGTGAATCTCTATATATAAAAGGCTAAGTGTTCGTTCATCTGACCAGTAGCTATGATGCACACTGACCACCAAGGGGCAGACACTTAATGCAGGAGCAGCCATGATGCACACGGGCCATTTAAAAATAAATTGCACCACAGACCTGGCGCCAGAAAAACCAACACTTGGCTTCCCCCAAGTGGGACACAAGTCCCACCACCACCCCAGAATGACACCCACCAAATCGCAGCCAGTGCTGACCCCGTGGTGCAAAATGCTGCCCACAGCCCAACTGGAAATGGTCGCTATGGGCACTGGGTAATGATATCACATAGCAACACCTGGCTTCCTCTCCCTAGCGACTAGCCTCCTTGGAGTTTCTTCAGCCCAGGAACCTGACTTGCTTTATAGCCAGGTGCAAACATTTTACACTTTAACCAAATCTTTGTGAAGCATTTTCCCATGCCCCATCTCATTTGATCCTCACAGAAGTCTTAGAGTAATTAGATAGGAGACTTGGTAGAATCCTGATTTATTTTCATTAGCTGGAAAAAGGAGATTTAGAAAGTTTAGAAACTTGACTCAACTGAAAAGAAGTAAGAAATGGTGGACCTTGAAATTGACTTCTGGTTTTCTCACTGCACAGAATATAGTCAAACATTGCTATAGTTAAATATTTTACCCTTTGTTCTCTCTGTGTGATCTACAATAATAATCTGCTTCATGTTGAAATTTACTACTGTGTTGCTGACAATTACCTGAAAAAGAAGTTGGGGTGCTTCACTGGACTGGAAAAAGTTTAGCTAAATCAGAAAGCAGGTCTAGTTAAGAAAGTTGATTCTATATCTATAAAAGACTAAGATGACTCTCACATGCACAATACATATAAAGCTCTCACTGGTGCTAATCGCACGGGTGTATTTCGATCTGGTTGACACTTCTATTATTTAGAAAGGGCGAATAGCGATATTAAAATATTCCTTGTAATTAATTTCCTTTCAATGGCATAAATCCATGCACCGGCACACTAGTGTATATTATAAAGCAAGGTGTAAAATCTTTGTGATGTTGCATATGCTGCCCACTAGGGGAGCAGCAAACATGTTCTGTTGGTGCTTGCTCTTCTATATCTAATGCTGGTCCATTGGACACATGGTAATTTGGGGATATATTTTGCAGGGAGGGGACTAAAATAAAGAGGGTATAAATCCATCTTTATATGTAGGCAGATGTGGTATGAGAACTAGGGGGCTGCCTGTCCGTGTGTTTGGGTGGCCAGCCTGAGGCTTGAGCCCTGGCTGTGATCCTGCCCTGCTTGTCCTCCACAGAACAACCCTCCAGGTGTGCTCGCCCTGCTGGACGAGGAGTGCTGGTTCCCCAAAGCCACAGACAAGTCCTTCGTGGAGAAGCTGTGCTCAGAGCAGGGCAACCACCCCAAGTTCCAGAAGCCCAAGCAGCTCAAGGACAAAACCGAGTTCTCCATCATCCACTATGCTGGGAAGGTACCCATTGCGTGTCTCAGAGGTCTGTCTGTCCTGGGACCTCATGAGGAATGCTCAGAGCAAGAGCACCTTAGGAATGGCAGAATCAAAGGCATCTTGTGTAAATAAAATCCCAAGCAAGGCTAGTCTTTGGAAGGGTCAAGATAGATAGATAGATAGATAGATATAGATGATATAGATATAGATATAGATATAGATATAGATATAGATATAGATATAGATATAGATATAGATATAGATATTCCAACCATGGTGGCCAGCTATTTCTTTCTTGCATAGACTCTAAATCCTTCTTTCTGGGAAGAGCCAAACAGAATGGGGTGACCAATAAACCCAATTTTGGGTTCACAAGGATCTCCTTTATCATAGCCTTGGGTTTGCCATTGGCAGCCTGTTCCATCCAGAGAGATCTGTGATGTTGTCACCTTGTCATTGTCAACAACTCCTCCTCCTCCTCTTCATCATCCTCCTCTTCATCATCATCATCATCATCCTTATCCTTCAGGGCTGTTAATGTACAGAGTCTTCCCCTGTGCCTCCTGAGTAATGTAGAAAGACATAACTTGCTTTGACTTACAGAATCTTAGAGCATTTTTATTGACTCTCCAGAATCCCCACTGCATCATGGGAACAGGCAATGCCCTAAATCAGGGGTTGGCAAACTATAGTCCATGCACCAAATCTATCTGACCCACAGCCTGTTTTTGTAAATAAAGCTTTATTGGCATCCACTTAATTACAGAACATCTATGGCTGTCTTTATGCTATAACTACAGAGTTGAGTGGCTGTGACAGACTGTATGTCCTGCAGAACTGAAAACCTGGGCCTTTACAAAAAAAAGTTTGCCAGCTCCTACCCTATACCCAAGGGAACATCATTCCTGTAGGCACAGAGAGAGAACACTTTTCTTTTCCCCACTTTACAGGTGGTTTCCTTTTAGTCCTCCTTCAGATCAGGCCTGGCCATCACCATAACAACCCACATCCCGTAAGAAACCACCAGAGATATTTTATGAGTTGCTTCCATTTCATAGTCACAATCATGAAATGAAGGCTTGCCCTGGCTGGTTTTTTCAGTGGTTAGAGCATCAGCCCATGTACCTGGGTTGCAGGTGCAATCCCTGGCCCCGTTCGGGGCACATGCGTGAGGCAATCTATCAATGTGTTCCTCACATTGATGTTTCTCTCCCTCTCTCTCTCCGTCCCTCCCTTGCACTCTCTGAAAAAAAAGAAAAAGAAAGAAAAAAAGAAGTCAATGGGAAAAATATTCTCAGGTGAAGATTAACAAAAATAAGTAATAATAAATAAATAAAGTGAAGGCTTTGGCCACGGTCAGTATTCAAGTTGGTAATTTACATCCATGTATCAAATCTCTCCCAGTTGTAAAACTTACTCTATCAGAGAGAGGAGAAGAGGTCCACAAGCTTAATTTAAAAACTGGCATTGTTGCTGAGCCTTCTCAGATGAGGGGGAACTTTCATGTGAGGGAGACATTTATTATCAGCCAAGCTCTTCAGAATCACCACTGCATCATGGGAACAGGCAGAGGGCAACCGGCATCATCCCAGGCTCTGGAGGCTGCCAGAGAAGGGTTACTAGGAGAATGCAAGGAATAGAGACAATGCCTTCCAGTAGTGGCTACCATTGGCTGCTGCCCTACTGTGTGCAGGGCCCTTTAAAGTCCCGATCTGCTGGTCTGTTGGAGTTTATGGATTCTCACCATGGCAGCTGCTAATGTCATTTTCTCGCTGACCATGGAAGATCTGGGAAGGAACTGGGAGGACTGGCCCTGCCCTTAGTTCAGAACTGAAGCAGGAGCACCTGACCAGAGGGTGGTTCTTGGCAGGTGGATTACAACGCGAGCGCCTGGCTGACCAAGAACATGGACCCGCTGAATGACAACGTGACTGCCCTCCTCAACGCCTCTTCAGACAAGTTTGTGGCCGACCTATGGAAGGACGGTAGGCCACGCCTGCTGGAGCTGGCGAGCTGGGCACCAGGCCCCTCCCGTCCTCCCTCTTCCCTCCTCCAGCTGCCCCCAATGCTCACACCTGCTCCCAGGAGGGGCAGCCATGTGGGGCTGCAGGAGAGGACAATGTTGGCAGGTGCTAGTGATGTCTTGTTGACACATTCAACCACCTCAGAACCCCTTAACCCCACACCTGGGCCCCAGGGAGAAGGTCTGACATCAGGGCAGTGATGGAGGAAGTAGTGTCCGAGGCATGATGAGGGAGAGTGCCCCCATCTGGAGTTGGAAAGACTGAACTCCTGTCTCACCCCTGCCACACACTTTCCGTCACTCGGGAGCTCTCAGATTCCCCAAGTAAATAATAGTTGGAAAGCGATCCCCCTGGAGGGAAGGCATTGGCAGCAGAGAAAAGAATGAGGGCCCTGGGAAGGCCAGAGAGTGATGCCGCCCTTAATGTGCCCCCCAGTGGATCGTATCGTGGGGCTGGACCAGATGGCCAAGATGACGGAGAGCTCGCTGCCCAGCGCCTCCAAGACCAAGAAGGGCATGTTCCGCACGGTGGGGCAGCTGTACAAGGAGCAGCTGGGGAAGCTGATGACCACGCTGCGCAACACCACGCCCAACTTCGTGCGCTGCATCATTCCCAACCACGAGAAGAGGGTGAGGCCGCCCACCGGCTGCTGCTGGGGGGGGGCGGTGCGGAGGGGTTAAGAACATCCCCCAGGGACATCACCAGGGTCCACAGGGAAGGGGAAGGCAGGGGTAGAGGGGCAAGAAGAAAGCCGGACCCCCCCATCCCAAGGGCTCCATCTGACATTGTGGAAGGTTGGCTGAATTTGGGGTCCATTCCCCATCCTGGAGGCAAAACAAGACAGGGAGGAAGGGAGACTTTGTCCAGACACTTATGGCCCTGGAATTGCTGTACAAAGCATCAAATGAATTCATCACTCCAGTTGATAGTCCCTGAGTTCCTGTGTGTGCTGGGGCGACAGTGCTGGATAAGTTCTAGTCTTCACCTGCAGTTTAGTGCAGGGGTGCTCAGCTGGGGGCAGAGGTGCCCCAGCCCAGGGGATATCTGGCCACGTCTGGGGACATTTGTGTTGTCTTCACTGGGAGGGGGCTATTACAGGCATCCAGTGCGTAGAGGTCAGGGCTGTGCTAAGCATCCCACAGTGCGCAGGGCAGCCCGTGACAGAGAAGGACCCCATCCAGTGTGTCAGGGTGCTCAGTTGGTGGGAGATCCGTGGGAGAGGCGGACACAGCTGATAACCAGGTTGCAATGTGCTAAATTACGAGAACTCCAAATAGCCAGGCTCCCGCTCCAGCTCCTCAGGACTGAGAGGAAGCTTTCTAGCGAATGTGCACATTGAGTGGCATCAACCTGGAGTAGTGGAGGGGGGGCTAGGGAGGGCTTCCTGGGCAGAGGGACCGGCACAACCAAAGTGTGGAGGTAACGAATGAAGCATGTTGGCAAGAAAACGCTACGTAGGTGCTTTCATGTTGCTGTGTGATGGTGTGAGGCAGGGATTGGAAGAGCTGGGGCTGAACAGTAGAAGGGACTAGAACGGGGAGTTCCTATGGGTGGACTAGAGCCTGGCCTTCCTTCTGTGATACCATTGGGTCTTTAAAAGCAGAGGTATGTCATGATCAGTTTTACACCTTAGAAACCAAATGAGGGGGTGAGGGAAGAGGCAGGACTGGGATGAGAAGACCAGGTAGGAGGCTGTGGTGGGCTTTGTCTGGGCAGGAGAAAGTGGTGGCAAGTGGTTGGTAGTGATGATGGCCAATGGAGAGAAGTGGGTGGATTGGGAGATATTCGGGAGGTAGGAGCTTTAGAACCGGTGATGGACAGGAAGTGAGAAAGAGGAAGGCGACAAGGAAGAAGCTCCCATTTCCAGCTAGGTGATGCTAGTGCCACCAAGTACAAGAGAGAGAGCTCCTGAACCCTCAGCTGAGACCTCACCAGGTTGGTCCTGGTGGCCTGGTGGCCTGGTGAGGGAGGTCACCCAGGCCTGAGATTCGGGGCTTGCTGCTCCCCGAGTCCCAGCCCCGGTGGCCCATCACCCTTCCCACCTTTGCAGTCCGGCAAGCTGGATGCCTTTCTGGTGCTGGAGCAGCTGCGGTGCAACGGGGTGCTAGAAGGCATCCGCATCTGCCGCCAGGGCTTCCCCAACAGGATCGTCTTCCAGGAGTTCCGTCAGCGGTGAGCCCCCCAGGGCAGGCACCGGTGGGGCGGCGGAGGGAGGGCTGATAGAGAGGCGCTCGGTTGGTGACTTCTGTCCTGTGTCTCAAGCTACGAGATCCTGGCCGCGAATGCCATTCCTAAAGGCTTCATGGACGGGAAGCAGGCCTGCATCCTCATGGTGAGCCCAGCCCAGCTCTGCCCCCCGAAATCCAGCTGCAGCCCTCCCCGGCTCTGGTGGCACTGCTGCCAGGAGCTGCTTTGGGTGTGACCTTCCTTAAACAGGCTTAACCCCTGGCCACAAGGCACGGCTGAGAATGGGAACTCTTGTCTTCCTTCCTTCTGCAGATCAAAGCCCTAGAACTCGACCCCAACTTGTATAGGATCGGGCAGAGCAAGATCTTCTTCCGAACCGGGGTCCTGGCCCACCTGGAAGAGGAGCGGGACTTGAAGATCACCGACGTCATCATGGCTTTCCAGGCCATGTGTCGGGGCTACCTGGCCAGAAAGTAAGGACCCGCCTACTGTCACCTCCCCACAAACACGGATGGGAGACACACACTTTCAGGGAGCTTGCTGGCCTCACGTTCTTCTCCTTTTTTAAAAAAGTATTTTTAATGATTTAAGAGAATAAGGGATAGGGGGGGAGAGAGAGATAGAAACATTAATGATGAAAGAGAACCATTAATCGGCTGCTTCCTGCACGCCCCACACCAGGGATCGAACCTACAACCGGGCATGTGCCCTGACCTGGAATTGAACCGTGACCTCCTGGTTTATAGGTTGACACTCAACCTCTGAGCCACACCTGCCAGGCTGGCCTCATGTTCTGATTCCCCGACTCTAATAGGCCATCTGCTTTAAGATGCTCCACTGATTGGATGGCAGTGTTCTGAGGGTAGGCGGGGAGGTGAGGATCTTGACTCTGGAGCGTTAGACTTCAGTTCTCATCCTGGCTCCCCCACTTACTTGCTGATGGACCTTGGGCAAGTTACTCTACCTCTCTGAGCCTCAGGTCTCTCCACTGGAAAATAGCATATTCATTCCTGCCTCGTGGAATTGTTTATGAGGAGTCAGTGGAATACTTCCTGGAAAGGGTTGCGAATAGTTGCCTGATTATCATCTTAGAAGTGTGAGAATATGATTAGGTACCCTAGGAAAGAGTATTTGGCTGTATCTATAGCCTTATGTCCAGATGGGGTTCATAAGGCAGGGTCTTAGAAGGTCTATGCCCCTTCTGTTTGGAGAAGCCTGGGGCCATGTGAGAGCCATAGTCCTTAAAAGTTACACCAAAGTGTGTCACTTTCAAGGCTGGCAGGAACTGGTGGAGCCACTCTGTGCGGGATCACATTATCATAAATTATAGCTCCTGCTGTCATCTGTAGAACCTGATTGTGTCAAGCTGATTCACTGCCAAGGGACCCCAAGATGGTCAAGGCCAGATCTGGGGAGCTCTTGGTCCAGGGACAGACCTAACTTAAGTTTCATAATTCTGTTACTACTCCCAACCCCCAACCCCGCCCCCAGACTACTGAGAGCAGTTTTATTCTTCAAGTTCACCCACGTTCAAGATGGCAGAGAAAAGAGGATTATACTCACCGTTCATGGTTTCTCAAACCTAGCAGCCCTTAAACAAGAAGAATGCTCGTTCTATGTCAGATTTGAGATTTCCTAAATACACCTGAGGAAGGAACAGCTTTGTCAGACACTCAGCTTTGGGGAAGACGTGGCACAGCTGGGAGTGAGCAGGGTCCCCCTAAGGATGATATAGCATTGACTGGTTTCCTCTATGTTTGGATCACAGCTCTGGTTCCAGGGTCTTTTGTGAGCCTTGGGTCTCCCTTGCCCGCTGAGAAAGGCCCTGGCCTCCATGTCATCTGAGTGGTCTGTGCCTAGACAGTCTCCCTGTGCGGATGCTCAGAGCCCCTGGAAGAATCTGAGCTGAAAAAAAGGGGGGATTGTCCTCATGCGAGTCACAAAATCACAAGCGAACTAGACGTGCCTTGCTTTTAGGATGCCCAAGGGTGGGAGGCTAGGACAAGATGAGACAGGTGTCAGGCGACCAGGGCTTCTCAGGCTCCCTGCCC